>OX366522.1:5010000-6260000 GCA_947256265.1 Acronicta leporina
TACATCATTACTACAAAAAAAATCTGACCTGAGAAGTTAGTACCAGTTTTCTGCATATAAGAAAACAGGTACTAACTTCTCACGGTTAGTAATGATGTAAAAACGTTTTGAAGATTGCATCGTGTTCAGCGAGTTTTGGCGCTGACTGTACATAAGATATACAAAGATTTTCTTCGCCACTTTCTTCACTTTGAACCCTTTATCACATTACGCCTACATTTCCTCATAATTTCACCCCGACGCTTACAAAACGTAAATGCATTACAATTTCTTCAACCCGTGTGTAATATACTGAGAAAGCCTCACAGTTCACTGAACAAAGAACGTCTTAAAGACAAAAGCGATTAATACATACGAAAACCCGTGTGTTATGTCTACAAGTTAAAAGCATAAAGCCGATGTATGGAAAAAGGGTGTAACGACAATTTGAAAATGTATTATTATAGAAATATTGCCTCACTAGCTTCTGCCAGCGACTTCGTCCGCGTGGAATAGTTACTTAGGTCTTAATGCGATGATATATAGCCTTCCTCAATAAATGGGCTATCTAACACTGAAAGAATTTTTCATATCGGACCAGTAGTTTCTGAGATTAGCGCGTTCAAGCAAACAAACAAGCTCTTCAGCTTTATATATTAGTATAGATTAATTTATGCCCTTTTTCGAATTGAACCAGGTTTTTTAACATAGTGTATATTAGATGTTATGCGAAGAAACGATCAAAATATTGCTATTCATTGCCAAGGAAGAAAGCATGACGTACATACATATATATACGTTTGTTGCTATGCTCGGCTTACGTAAAGCCTTAGCTAATTTGTAAGAGGCCCCCACAACCGTAAATTTCACGCGTGGAGTTGTAAACTTTTACAAAAAGTACAGCCATATATTTCAGATATACATCACGGTGGCTGACATTTGGATACCTCGTTTCTCAAGTGTTGCTTTTCCCCGCACTTTTGCATTGGGCCGAGGTCCGAAAGATAGCGGATAGTTTTATTTTAAATACCTCTAATAAAACTCATTATTCAATAGTTAAGTATTACCTAATATTCTGCTTAAAAATACATAAAATTTTGCGGTAGTAAAAAGAACAAGTGTAGTGCCTAAGAATAATTAATATAAGCTTAATTTTTAAACTCATTTATATATCATTAAAATGTCTCTAAATCTTGATAATTTATTTACTTTGCCAAGTAATTATCAATACCATATCCATCGCTCAATTAAGTAAAACTATATGGATTTTAATAACTGCAATGATTAAATTAATAACCTAACCCATTATATGTCCCACTGCTGGGCACGGGTCTTCTCTCACAATGAGAGCGATTCGGCTATAGTCCACCATGCTAGCCTAATGCGGGTTGGCAGACTTCACACGCCGTCGAGAAAACTCTCAGGCATGCACGTTTCCTCACGACGTTTTCCTGCGCGTGATTATTAATACGCACATAAATTCGAAAACTAAGAGGTGCGTGCCTTTGACTTGAACTCAAGACCTTTGACTTGGCAGTCCAATGGTCATATCATTAAGCCATCAATGCTTTTTTAAAATACTAATTAGAAATAAATAAATATTTTAGGTCAATTTGTAGTATTTCGATGATTTTCCTCAAATAATTCGAGTAATAAAATTAAGTTGGTGCTGATTTATTTTTATATTCTTACATAACACACCATCACCCTTATATTCCCTGAACGGTTAGGCAGATGTGGACTAATTTATACCCACAGTTCACTGGGTATACGTATTGAGAAGTTATGTAGGTAATACCAGGCGAGCCTATTGCCATTAACCATTGAGAATTTCAAAGAAACCCCCAATATCAATTTATACTTGCTGGAAACCAACCCAGAACTTCAAGGTTGTCGCTTTTAAGACCACTAGGCTACAATGCAGTTTATTATTTTAATTTGATGTTAATTTCTGAAATGATAATTATTTAATGAGAATGATAATGCTTTTGCGAGAATAAATAGGGATCTTTGATCCTTTACTAAACATATTTTTTTCTTGTATTTTTTGTACTTTTGAATTTTGTGGGTGTGTTTAAAAGTTGTTTTTGTCATAAAGAAACTTTAAAAGCTTTATTCTTATGTTTTTACATTTGAATTTTTTGACTACAATTTTATTGAACATTGTCTCATTTCTTCCTTTATACAAACGTTTGCTAAATTTATTCGGGTTGATAAAATTATAATTATAGTTTCAATGATTTATAGATTGATTATTAAGGTATTAGTAATAATAATTATAGCTTCAATGATTCAAAGATTGATTAATAAGGTATTAATGAGAAATATATATGACGACGGAGGAATCTCCGTAGCGTTTTTAAAGGGAGTGACGGCAGCATCGCTGACGTCACAATTGTTGTCACCTTGTTGGTGACTCATGCTAGGATCTAAGAAAAACTAAACAAATCCAGTAAATAAGTGTATTTAAACAAGTATGTAACTGAGAGGCTCACCCAAGCGTAACGACGTCCCAGAGAGGTCCGCACTGTACGACGGCTCGAGCAGTAATGCCTAGTACGGCGTGCGCTCGGCCTTTTATAGCAAAACTAGGTGAGTCATTCATTTGAACAAAACACCTATCTTTGCACAAAAATAGTTTTTACATTACAAAATGTTACAATTTGATAATCAAACGTTTTAAATTATTTTAAAAGCTATTAGCTTCTAAAATAATTTAAGTCTACCTGATAAAAACAATGACTCAGTGTTTTCTTTTTAGGAATGCAATTTACTTACAAGATGAATACCTACATAAAAATAATCTGTATCTAATCATAAGCAATATTAATTTACTATTCTAATGTTTTAAACGTAATTTCTGACTTAATTATAATAAACAAGTCTGATTTGATTTTGAGGTTATTCTGGACACGTGTTTTTGTTCTTTATTTGTTTTAAAGTGTGGCGGCCCGCCGACACGGCCATTCTGACAGGCGGCGCGTGCTCTGCGTCTGCCTGCGTTGTGATGTTTGATGCCTGAATAAAATAAAACGTTTTTCTTTCAAGTAGGTATCAGTAAGCAACCCATGTTGCTTATTTTTATAGGGTTATTGTTGCTATAAACAGTACACCAAGAACATCTTAAGTGCACTGCCTTATTAATTTAGAGTCTGTGGTGTGTACGTGTCTACCCATAGTCCCACAAGGCGTCCCTACGGTATCTCAGGGTTCACTTTGTGGATGCATCAAGGATCCGTGGTTAGCTCGAGGGTAACACATGGTTATAGCTCAGAGGTACCACTCTCCAGACGTTTTATTTTTGTAGATTCTAGTTGTCATCGTAAAAAAATAATGAATTTTGACTCACCGGTTTTAATCCGATGATGAGTGTTCGTCGTCGTGAGTTATCTGGACTGGCTGGCCAGCTTGAGATGTAGATGGCACTGGATCAGGGGCGCTTGCTGCGTTGTTTTGCGGTGTCTCGAGATCATCTCCCGCCGACACGGCACCTTGGTTTCCCGGTTGTGGTGCACGCCGAAGTTGATCATGGGCGACTTTTCTGGAGCGGCCTCTGCCGACCACCTTTTTCACCATGTAGCGGTCATTTTCAAGAACCCTGATAATTTCGTAGGGCACACTGAATTTGGGATCCAGTGATGTTTGATTGCGGGGATTGTTTTTGATGAGGACATAGTCCCCACGTTGAAAATGATTTATTTTAGCCTTGCGGGAGTTGAAGCGTTGCCTATCATACTCAGCGGTCTGAGTCATTCGTTGCTGTACTTGTCTGGTCAACGCCTCTATGTCAATCGTTTGGTTGTCAATGTCGACCAGGTTGAGTAATCCTGGTGGTGCGCAATGCTTTCGTTGTGTGATAAGCGTGAGTGGTGCTACTCCTGTCACACGATGTGCTGTGCAGTTCATCGCTAGCTGTAGTTCTTCAAGAGTGCTGTGCCACTGTTCGGTCTCGTAATTCTTGATCATTACCAGCGCGTTTTTCAGTGTGGCTACCACTCTCTCCACCTGGCCATTTGCTCGGCTGATGCCTGGAGCTATGGCATGAATGTTTATGCCAAACTGTTCACAGAACTGTGTGAACTCGCCTAAAAATTCCCTTCCTCCATCTACAATTATTTGAACTGGTGTTCCAAATAAATGTACTGTGCGTTTTAATGCGGCAAGCGTACTGTGTGGGCTTTTATCAGTGGCATGATATAACAGTACGTATTTTGTGAATGCATCCACTGTTACAATAACGTACTGTTGATCCTCTTGGGTTCCCAACTTTCCCGTGATATCCATGTGGATCACTTGAAATGCACATGTTGGCTTTTCAATCGGATGTAGTTGTGCTTGTACTGCCCCAGATGTGCCTTTACAAGTTCTACATACCACGCAGTTGTCTACGTATCTTCGGATCGTGGTGCTCATCTTATCAAACCAATAGGTTTCTTTGATTTTCTGTAGGGTTTTCTCCCAACCTGGGTGCTTGAGTGTGGTGTGGAAGGAGTTAATTAAACTCCATTGGAAGGACTTCGGTACTACTGTTCGCAGCTGTTGGCCGAATATCGGGTCTAGGACGTGCTTCTTCAGTACGCCTTCTTCCAAGGTAAAACCTTCCACTGGATTGTTGTCAATCAGGTTATTCAGTATTGGCCGAAGTTCGTCATCTCGTCGTTGTTCGACCTTCAACCATTCTACGTCTTTTGTAATTACGTTTACTGTAAGTTCACTGTGATTTCTGCTGAAGAAATCAGCATGCTGGAGCCGGTTTCCTTTACGATATTCGAGATCAAAGTCATAATTTTGTAGGAACGCCCACCAGCGGTGAATCCTTGGTAACAAGTCCTTCTTGTGTTTCGACGCCTTTAGTGAATTACAGTCAGTTATTACTGTAAATTTCCTTCCGTACAAGTACTGTCGAAAGTGCTTTATTGCTCGGACCACTGCTAATGTTTCCAGTTCATACGAATGATAGCGGCTTTCAGTATCAGTGGTCCTCATGCTCATGAAAGCTACCGCATGTTGTCGTCCGTCGAAAATTTGCACGAGGACTGCTCCAAATCCAAGACTGCTTGCATCGGTATACAGCTGTATTGGTGCTCCTTCCTGAAAAAGGGTCAGCACTGGAGCTGAGGTGAGGCATTGAATTATTGTTGACCTGGCTTTTTCGTGTCGGTCTTCCCATTCCCATTTGGCTCCTTGTTTGGTTAATTCGTACAGCGGTACCATGATGCGTGAAAAATCCGGGATGTACTTCCTGAAATAGCTTGCGAGCCCATCGAATTGTCTCACTTGTTTGATGGTCTTCGGTATTGGGGCTTTGACCAGAGCTTCCACCTTCCTTGGGCTTGGTCGTACTTGACCGTCTGATACCAAGTTGCCTAGATATTCGATGGTCCGCTTAAAAAAACTACACTTGTCGGCGTTGATGGAGAAGCCAGCTTCTTGTAAGGCTATTAGGATGCGTTCAATATTAGATAGCCCTTCGCAGAAATTTGTGCTTTTGCTTAGTACGTCATCAACGTACACTTGTGCGACTGTTCCCAAGAGTGGGTACAATGCTCTGTTGATGCACCTCTGATAAACCGAACAGGCATTGCTCAATCCGAACGGCATGGTAATGTACTCGTACAAGCCGTCTGGTGTCACAAATGCAGTCTTCTCGATGGATGTTGCTGCAATGGGTATTTGGTGAAACCCAGCCGCCATGTCAAAGCTGGTGTAGTAATACCCATTGGCCAATTGATCAATCTGGTCAGAGATTAGTGGTAGTGGGTAATGGTCACGTAATGTATTCGCATTGAGCTCCCTGTAGTCCACACATAGCCGATCATCTCCGTTTTTCTTTTTTACTAAAATTATGGGACTTGAGTAGGGAGATTTGCTTTCTCGAATAATGTTGTGTTCCAGCAAATCTTTGATGATATCCCGAACTTTTTCCCGCTCAACCGGACTAAGTCGGTAAGGCCTTCGCTCAACATATTTGTCTGCATTCTTCAGTCTAATTTCCAGCTCTCCAGTGTTAACGCGCGTTTTTGGATATCCTCGGATGAACAAGTGCTCATACTTGGCCAGTAACGTGCGTAACTGGTTTAATTCTTCGGGATTTGTCAGGTCGCAATCTAATTTCTTAAAGGTGCTACTTTTTGTTGTTACATGATGAACCATTTGCTGATGCATCAGTCTGGTGCCGTCTGATGTTATCACCATGCTTAAGTTGGTACCATGAATCAAATTCATACCAATTAATACATCAGCTGACATCTCATGATCAGGAACCACAAAGAACAATATCTCAATCCTTATCGCGTCAATGATACAGATGGTCTTCATTTCCAGTAATGAAATTACCGGAAATTGGCCAATTCCTTTCAGGTGGTTAACTGCAGAACGTCTTTGACCAGGTAATCTTGCAGCAATTGATTCTCGAATAAGTGAGCACTCTGCTCCACTATCGAAGATGGCACGTATTGTTATTGCACCAACTGTAACAGTAATGGGTGCTTGATTGGTTCCAGCTATACAGTTCACGTTCGATGTCAATGCGTTCCGACGCTTGTAGCACGTCTCGAATGTATGGCCCGTTTTCTTGCAGAATGAACAGGTAATCACGTTTTTAGATGTCTCCGTTGTTGTAGTATTAGTTTTCTGAAGATTTGAAGTAGATTCCGAAGGTCTGAATCTACACTCATTAGTGCTATGGTTGGTCCTTTTGCATATTTGGCAACGCACAGCAGCAGCTTGAGAAGAATCTGGATATCGTGCACGTTTTGGCATCGATGTGATAGGATTTTGGTGAGGGCGCTTCTTTCTTAATGAGGAAGCCACCGAGATTAGTTCTGGAACCGTGTTTGCTTTTGCGTTTAACAGCTCAATACGTAAGCGTTCATCGCTTATACATCCTATCACTGCTTCCACTGAAAGTTCATCATCCAGTTGATCTTTCGTGATTCTTTTCCAGAGAACCCAGGCGCGGGATAAAAATTCAGAAATATCCTTGCTTGAGTCATACACATGCTCCCGAAACTGTAGTATATCGCGGGAGTATCTATTCTCTGGCTCAAATGTGGTGATCAGTTTTTCGCGGAACTCTTCCCACGAGGATGTTGTCACCAACCAATCGTCGATCCACATCTTAGCACGTCCCTTCAGTAATCCACACACCTTAGTGCGTAGATCCAGGTCATTTAGTTTGTAGCTAGCAGCTGCTTTATCGATGTGCTGGCACCATTCCCGGACTCCAACATGACTGTCGGGATCGAATGACGGTAGATAGATGTCCTTGATCCTGATTCTTGGTTCTGGAGGTGAATACAACCGTTCGGACATCCTTTGCATCATCTCCATCATTTGCATCATAAACTGGGGAGGACATCCGACTACTGGAGTAGTTGAATGCATAGTCATTGTGTTGGACGATCCAGCAGAGATGGGTACTCCTGGGAGGTATAGTTCTTGATTGTAAGAAGTGGGTCCCATTGGCATGAATGATCCCCCTACGGAAGCTGTTATTTCCGCAGCGATTGGTGTATACGTCGTGCTTGTGGACATTCCAGTTGTGATGGGCTGCACGGCGTTAAAGTTGTTTGCTGGTACTCCTGAAGTGTTCAATGAGGCAGGGTCTATCAGCCTGGTGCTGCCCTGCGCTGTTCCAGTCGTGACAGGTTGAACCGAAGTTGCTGAGGATGTGGTTGGGACCAGAGCTTGTTCTGATCCCACTTCTGATGACGACGGAGGAATCTCCGTAGCGTTTTTAAAGGGAGTGACGTCAGCATCGCTGACGTCACAATTGTTGTCACCTTGTTGGTGACTCATGCTAGGATCTAAGAAAAACTAAACAAATCCAGTAAATAAGTGTATTTAAACAAGTATGTAACTGAGAGGCTCACCCAAGCGTAACGACGTCCCAGAGAGGTCCGCACTGTACGACGGCTCGAGCAGTAATGCCTAGTACGTTTTTTTTTTTTTTTTGGAAATGGACATTAGCTGTTGATTCAGGGAATCTTAACAGCGTAACCGAACTTGGTGGCGAGGCACCGAATGCCTCCAGCCAGGAGCAACTTAAAATTAAGCAACAGCAGCTAAGGGCGTCCCCTGCGGGACACGGGCCTCGGCTTAGGGCGTTGCTGGGGGGGCAGCTAGGGACGGCTGGATCTGGTTTAAATTATTATTAGGGACTAATTTAAAGCTACTGGCTCGGCGCGGGCCGGCTCGAGCAAGGGTCGGGGGGGGTTACCATTACTGGGTCTTCGCGACGGGCCTCGCCGGCGAGGACGGTAAATCGGGCGGCGTTTGTGCGAGTGTATTTTGAGAGTGCTAGTCTCTCTATTCGACTCTTGTAGGACCGTTATAGGGTCGTCAGGGTAAGCTAGAGCGTGCCTTGGACGGCGAGTTCTACTAATCTGGGAGGGGATGTAGTCGACGCTACTGACCACCAGGGGATTGGGGTGATGGGGGGCCCTATCGAAGTAACGCTTGGAGGCGCGTTTCATAAACTGCTTGATGGTAGGCAGTTTTAAGTCTAAGTGGAGTTCCCTGTTACGCACGTACCACGGAGCGCCCGTGGCTTTGCGCGTAAATCGGTTTTGAAGAGTTTGCATCCTATGGATTCCAGACCCTTCGATGTGTGCGAACACAACGCTAGCATAGGTCATAATGGGACGGATGCACGTCAAGTAAATTCTCACCTTATATTTAAGGGATAATTTACTGCGTGCATTGAGCATACTGTGGAGACGGCCGAGAGCGAAAGCGGCACGGGAGCGAACCGTCTTTATGTGCTCTCGGAACGAGAGTCGGTAATCTAGAATCACGCCCAGGTATTTGGCCTTCTTTTCCCAAGGGATCGGTTGGCCGTAGAGGGAGATGGGTCGGGCTTCAGTGGAGCGGTCGTTGCTTTTGTGGAAAAGAACGGCCGCGCTCTTGGATGGGTTAACCTCGATTCTCCATTTCCTAAACCAAGTGCCGATGGCATTGACCGAGGTCTGGAGGATCTTGGTGATAGCAGGGAGGGATTTGCCGGAATAGTAGATAGCCGTATCATCGGCGTATAGGGCCAACTCCGACTTGGAGCTTTTAGGAATATCACTGGTGTACAGCGCGAAAAGGAGAGGGGAGAGAACGGAGCCCTGAGGGACTCCGGCTCTGATTGGATGTGGGGTCGACAGAGTGCCGCCCTCTATGCGATAACGAAAGGTGCGATTCGACAAAAAGTCCCGTATGATGAGCACGAGACGATCGGGCACATTGAGCGAGTACAGCTTGTAGATCAAGCCGTTGTGCCAGACTTTGTCGAAGGCTTTCGCCACGTCGAAGAAGAGCATGCCTGTCGTCAATCCGCGCTGAAAACCAGCGCTGATGTGTTCGACTATGCGATGCACTTGTTGGACGCAAGAGTGTTTGGTTCGAAAACCAAACTGCTCGTCGGGAATGATTTTATTGGATTCGGCAAAATCCTTTAATCGGGCATGTGCCTAGTGCCTGTGCGCTCGGCCTTTTATAGCAAAACTAGGTGAGTCATTCATTTGAACAAAACACCTATCTTTGCACAAAAATAGTTTTTACATTACAAAATGTTACAATTTGATAATCAAACGTTTTAAATTATTTTAAAAGCTATTAGCTTCTAAAATAATTTAAGTCTACCTGATAAAAACAATGACTCAGTGTTTTCTTTTTAGGAATGCAATTTACTTACAAGATGAATACCTACATAAAAATAATCTGTATCTAATCATAAGCAATATTAATTTACTATTCTAATGTTTTAAACGTAATTTCTGACTTAATTATAATAAACAAGTCTGATTTGATTTTGAGGTTATTCTGGACACGTGTTTTTGTTCTTTATTTGTTTTAAAGTGTGGCGGCCCGCCGACATATATAGTTATGTAAGTATGTATTGAGGCAGTTTCAGTGGATTTAATAAAATAAAACAAGTAACGTAGGTTAAAAAAATACTGCATTTATTTTAACAAGTAGGTAATTCATGAAAAGCTCAAAGGAATTCCACGAATTAGGATTGAAAAAAATATTAATTACTGTCTCAAGACGAGTCAATATTGAATCTGAGTTGAAAATGTACACCAAACTATTTTAAAGACAAATCTAGGTCGTCTGGCTCCAAATTTCAGTGTCAAGTGTTAGCACAAAATTAAAGCACTACTTCCTAATAGTTATTTTAATAGTGAGGATAGAGTGCTAGTGAGACCACCACTAACTCACCATGAAATATGAGAGACGTGGAAGATTATGATAAGGATGTAACCCAGTAAATCATTGGATTTTCCGCTTGAGAATTGAGGCAAATTTAAGGAGGATTCAGTTTGAATGCGTGCCGAGGTGCCGTTGAAACTGAAATTGTTACGTGATGTGGAACTGAATGTGTATTCCATTTTCAAGTATTGAAGACTATAGAAGTCTCGTTTTGTGATTGAAATTTGATTGTTCATTTTGTTTAGTTTACCCAAAGTAACAGGCTTACTAAAAAATGTAATCACTATCACTACTCACTACTTATTATAAAACAAAGTCGTTTCCCGCTGTCTGTCCCTATGTATGCTTAGATCATTTAAACTACGCAACGGATTTTGATGCGGTTTTTTTAATAGATAGAGTGTTTTAAGAGGAAGGTTTTAAGCTATTTAACATCACGCTATGACTCTTAGGACCGGGGCAGTGCGGGTGAAACCGCGGGCGGGTCGCTAGTTAATTATAATTTTCACACTGAAAAAAACCAGTGATAGCCGAATTAAATTAAAGCCTAAAGCCAGAAAACATTTACATTCACATATACGTGAATGTAGATTTTCTTTTATAAATTATCTATTACTTACTATTACAGTATTCTATTATCTGTGCTATTACTCAATAATAAACACCCGTTACATTACAATCAATGGTTATAGCTTAAAATGTTTTATTGTGTTGTTTTAAATAACCCGGTCTTTATAATAATAAATTAATATATTTCTATGAAAAGAGCAGAAGACATTTAAATGACGGTATAAAAAAATTATTACAGTGAAATATTTAAAATTAAGTGTCACACTAACCACACACGATTAATACCTTTAGCTCAAACTAGATCACATAAAAGAAAAAAATAATAACCCTTTATAAACGAGTATGAGAACATCAAAGAAGCGTCATCTTTTTGTCTCATAAATCTTAATTCGTCGTATCAAATGTTAGAACAAAATGAGGTCACGTATTGCGAATGTTTTGAACAAGAGCTTTTTTTTAAATAACTGACTTGGTAGGTACCCACTCAAGTTTATCTGCCTAGCATTATGATATATGATGGACTTAAATAAATTTGTTTTTATTATTAGGAGTTCACGCACGCGGTTTTGCTCGCGGAATTATGATAGGGACTTTTTGTGGGCAACTTTAGGGACAACGTTTGATTTTGCAAGTATTGACTAGGTGCAGGTAGGTAGTAGTATTAATTATATATTTATTAATTTACAATCAATTTAAAAAGTTCAATTTCAAAATGCTGTTTCTACGCAGCTGCAGCAGACTTTTGGCGTTCATTAGGAGAAGCCTATGTCCAGCAGTGGTTAAATATAGTCTGATGAAAATGAAGTCTATTTACAGAATTATGTCAATTGTTGTTACGTTGCGTCTGTCACGTAAAAAAGAATTTTGAAAATGGAAAAAGTAGGTACTGTGTATATACAGAAAACTAACATACCATGTATAATCTCTTCTCTTGTTAAACATTTCATTACTTTAAACTTTTAACTGATTAATGCACACAGCCAAATGCCAACCTCCAATTCGATTTTTAACTTAATTTATAAATCTTTATTTTTTTTTAATTTAGGTAAATTTTTAAATTTATTTAATTTGTTATATTTTAATTAATTAATTTTTGATTGATTTACTATATAATTACTAATTTACAAATGTTTTGATTGATTTACCATGAATTTTTTAATCTAATTTGTGTAAGTCTAATTCAAGAATGCTATCTTACTTGTCCCTTTATCATTCTGTGAGTGTTGTGTACTTCTGTAAGTGACCAACTCACTATGCCTAAAACTGTTTGTAATTTTTTGTTTATGTATGTCCTAGTGAGTAAGTCGTTGAAGTACCATAAATATAAATAAATAAATAATGTTTGTATTTCCCAAAGAGGGCAGAGGAGAATGAATAAGAGGCGCGCCTCATGCCATTATTCGGTCACAATTCTGGGCTGCTACTGACAATTTCATAGAACACCCTAATAATACCTACTTCAAAGATCCTCTAACGTAGCAGTCGATTTCCAAAAAAAAGAACGAAATATACCATGAATACAAACAAACAGAAAAATCTCGCATTTTTTCTACAAGTTACGTTGTCTAAGATTTATGTAGCGTCGGAGACATGAGTGTGTGACTCCACAATGTGTCGTGTCTAATTATAAAGGTGTCTGTCTGTGACACATAATTCCATATTATGTGAACTTGGCGGGTATTATTTTTGTCTTCTAGAAGCGGCGCCACTACAATAATGCAATTGTATATATAATATTATATTAGTACGTAAAGAGAAAACGATTTTTCGAGGTACCTAGTTAGTTGAAACTTGGAGAGGACAACGTCTGTCAGGTCAGCTAGTAATTGCATAAGTTGATAAAAAATGCTATGCAATAGCTTTACCGCGGCAGTCCCCGAGTGCCACACGTATTTTTTATGTGATAAGGGGCAAACGAGCAGACGGATCACTTGATGGTAAGCGATAACCGCCGCCCATCGCATGGACACCCGCAACACCAGAGGAGTCACAAGTGCGTTGCCCGCCTTTTAAAGGATTTTGGCTTCCAGTATCCTCACTCACTCGGCGAAACCAACATAAAATTAATTCACGCCGGTTTTCTCTGTGCCCCTGGTATCACTTCGGTCGAGCCAGCCCATTCATGCCGAAGCATGGCTCTGCCACTGCTGTAAGTGTTTTATAAATGATGAAAACATCATCATCATATTAATATGACATGAATAAGCTTTACATAGTGTTACCAATAGCTTAGATCATAATTTAAATTGATTGTATTTTACTCGTCTTAGAAGCGTATTCGAAAATTTAAGGGGAATGTACCAACTTCTCGATTGAAACTTTACAGTGCACAAACTGAAAGTTAGAGATACGAATCGTTCAATTGAATTGTATAGAAAATCAATTGCTGCGCTTTGTTTTAAGTTTTTCAAAAGGAAACTTTAATACAAATACGAGGTGGACCTCAAGAAGAAACCCACTCAAATTCTTAGCAAAGAGTCCAAACCACAGTTTGGTATCTTACTTTAGTAGTGTGGTACAAATCAAAAGATTCGAAAGGTTTAGTTTTGTGCCATTATTTGAGAGTATAAGCTGTTCTTTTTTTTATTAAATCAGCAAACGAGCTACGTGCCACCTGATGGTAATGTGTCATCATAACCCATAGACATCTGCAACATCAGAAGAATTGCTGATGCGTTACCGATCCTTAGACTGCACGACTCCCTAGCTTCTACAGACTGCAGATTAACAAAAACGCATCAACCGAGGGGAGATTGGTTCTTATGAGCAAAAGTCGAAACATACCCGTCGTAAAGCAAAAATACAAGACCCAACAGATTACGTACCCTGTCTTATTTACCCGAGTTCGAAGTAGCTAACTACAATAATGTTTATGGTTCTCGAAAATGGCATTATGTGTTACCGGATATTTTGAATAAACTGGATCCTGAGATGAGAAATGTATATCTGAATACCACTAAATATAAGTATTTGCTTAAGAAGCATTACTTATCGGGTTAAGGCCGGATAAGTAATGTTTCTTTAGTACTACAGACTATGTTTAGACAGTAAATCTTTTCTTGTATAAATAATAGGTTAAGGAAAGAAATAAAATTGTGTTAGAAAAAACCTGTTTTAGATAAACCAGAACAGTTTCCAAAAGCAGGTCATGTTAATATCTTGTAATTTTTGTTTTGATTATAATTAAAAAAAAAGCACCTTCCTTTACAATAGACTCCGATATGGATCGGAGACGGATCGTCCCCAGCCAGTCAGAAAACCGAAAAGGTCCTACCAACAAATCAGGGGCCCTAGTCTGCTATTTCAATTGACTCAGAATGACTGTCCAATGGCACTAAATGACATAAGAAATGACAGATTTCGTAGAGAAAACTGTCAAAAATCAACCATTATGAAGTCACTGGATCACAATTCTGACACAACTAAATAGTAGACTCGGCACCCAGATATGATATTTTCTCGCCTGTCACGAGATTCCTATCTGAATGACAGTGAGGCACAGTATTCTAGAATACTGTGCCCCGTCCCGTTTTTTAACACAACTGTACTTGAGTGACTTGAGGGTCCAGTTGTCACAAAACTACGAAGTATAGCAAAACAATTTTAGTTTTAAATAAAGAGTAGGTATATCTTGCATGAGGTGTAAACTGCATCATTAGTCTTTTAAGCGTGACTGTAATGTTTACTGACTTAATTGTATACGCTAGAGTTTTCAAGGTCAAGCAAAGTGTTATCGAGTTTTTCAATGAAAATCTGGCAATGCTCATAATTTTGATTAGTTTTCTTTTGTCTCGAATCCAGCTCTCGTAGGGATGGAGCTGAGCACTGAGCTACGAAGACGTGACACAAAATCTTGTCCCTTAAACCAACAGCAAACAGTTGAAAGTTGGTAGCTATGTGCTCATTGTTCAGACAGGTAGTGGTTCAAGTTTTTCTGTCTCCCTGGTACGTGAGTGCGGGACTTGGTCTCAATTTGTTAAGTTTAAGATGTTGGGCTATTAAGCATTCAACCTGCACCTCCTTAGTTTTTTTTTTGTGGATGATGAGAACTATGAATCCGCTTGTAATTCTTTTTTCTGTGCGAATAATTCTGTGTGCAGAAATAGCCACAAAATCTATAGCTACAAATGAAGGTAGCACTAACTATCATAGTCCTGGCGAATGTCATGAATCTCATGGTTGCATATTCGCCAGGGCAAGAGTAAGCAAGTAGGGGTTTTAGTCGGTACGAGTCTGACTTTGCCGCACTTCAAAATTATATGACAGACTCCTACCAAAAAAAAAACCAAGGAAATCAGGAATATAATCGAAGTTTTAGTTTTTACTTTTTTTTCGATAAGCACCGCTCGTCTTGGTCAGTCAATAGATGGGTGATCATTATTAGTATATAATTACCAGTATGTTGAGCCCAACCTATCTACGTAAACCACGCTGCGGGTGACAGCTAGTAACAAAATATACGTAAGCTAAAGCAAATAGTTGGTACTTAGGTACTTTGAATTAATATGTCTATTTTCCTCTTCATTGCTCTGTCTTTTGTAGCTGACAGCAAAGAAAATAAATTGATAACTATCATGATATAGTTCATACAAAGACTTATTATTTATTTTTTCTAGCTCTCGTTACGTTAAATTGGCGTAAAATTGCCATTGAAGTATAAGTATATCTGGATATATTACACGGGTTCCAGATATTTCTTTTATCTTAAGCCAAAGTTGCATTATCGGCAACTCCTTACAGGTCTAGTCATCCTGGATTCGATTCCAAAGCCAAGCAAAATGTGGTTGAGTTCGTCGATTAAGAAAGCATTAAAGTGATAGCCTAGTGATATGACCATTGGGACTGCCAAGTTAATGATCTCGAGTTGAAATCGAGGCACACATCTCTGACTTTTCGAAGATTGATGTGTATTAATAGTTAACATAATATACCATCACGCCTGTATTCTCCGAAGTGTTAGGCAGAGGCGTACTAATGTACACCCACAGTTCGCCGGTATTTTTAGGTCTTTAGGTCCCATATAATAGGGAGCGAGCCTATTGCCATTAACCAGGCACAAATTCCTAACTCTGAGCTGCTTCTGGGAATTATGCAGAAAAACCTGAAGTCTGTCAATCCGCATTAGGCTAGCGTGGTTTAGAGCCTAATCCCCCTCCCTCTGAGATTGAGTTGGGTTGATTACTTATGTATTCGAAAACAACTGGAGGCGTCAATCAATACAAATATTATAAAGCAAGAGTAACGCTGCCTGTCTGACTGTTTCTTAAATTTTCAGGCCTAAACCGCTGAGTCAATTTTGGTATAGAGATTGGTCCTTGGAGACGAATATGGACTACCTTTTGTCTCAAAAATTCCTTCCGGATGCGAATCAAACATCTAGTGGTTTATCAACAAACACAACCCGTAATACGATCGCTGTAGTGTTGAGTGATATGAGCTAGTGATAGAGCGAACTGCCGGCACCAGATTGTGTGTAATATTGTCCCATTGAACGCAAGCCACAAATAAGAGACGGATCTTACGTAAGAAGGAAAATTGGATTTTCTTGGAAACCGCTGCGCTATAAAATTGATACTGCCCTTATACGGTTTATGTATTTAATTGTGTTGGTATAGTATGACAAGGAATCGATATACCTACTATGAAAGAATCGATCATAGGTAAGTAACTCGTAATATATTTTTTTTTCTTTTTGAGCAGTTTGCGAAAGTAACTCTGTTTTTCTGTTACAGATGTCCATAAAAGTTTACAAGGAGATCGCATTCTAAGAAAGGACATAATTATATACCGTGGTAGAATAAGATTTGTTATCGCCTAGGTATTCTTTTTCCGAAAATGGCTCTCCGTGACGTCACGAAACTCAGTAATTTCACGATCACTGTGGCCGTAGATTGACAATTTTTTTAAATAATGATGAAATTTTAATAAATTGCTTATTGCCACCTATTTTTGTCTCGTGTTCTTCGTCCATTTAGTTAAAAAAGTAACTTTATAAAATTACTAATTGAAAATTCCACCAATAAAGAAGCATGTAAGTGGAAACCATGTTATTGCCTAGAAATTGGATGGCGATGGTCCGATGGCAGTCGCTTCGTGTAAAATACTGATTCAGCTGCTTCGGCATACCTAGTTGGGACAAAGTTTTCAAAGTGCTGCTATTTCTATCCGTTTAGAAAAAAAATCTTTATACAACATACCATCACGCCTGTATTCCCCGAAGGGTTAGGCAGAGGCGTACTAATGTACACCCACAGTTCGCCGGTATATTTAGGTCCCATGTAATAGGGGGCGAGCCTATTGCCATTAACCGGGCACAACTCCGAGCTGCTACTGGGAATTTCATAGAAAAACCCAATAACACTTTGCTCGACCTGGGAATCGAACCCAGGACCTCTAGCGTAGCAGTCGCGGTCAGGACCAATTGGCTATTGAGGCATTTCTAAATTTTCTGTGATATAAAATCTTTATATCACAGAAAATTTAGATTGAAATAGCAGAAATGCATTTTTAAAAATGTCCGTTTCTCGAGTTATCCTAAATGACATATTTATCGCATCACGTCAGCCACACAGACTTGAAAGCTTTATGCGACAGGCACTAATGTTATAAAAATTTTATGTTTGTCTGTATATATTACAATAAAAACTGCAGTCTTGATGGATGTGATTTTTACGAGGCTTATACATAGGTATTTACGATTGTTTTATATAGAAGTCGTAAATTTTGGACATCTTTAGATTTGAAATAATGGTTCTGTAAAATTTATCTGGTCGCGTCGTTACACGTATTAAAATAACGTTTATTTTATTTTTAAAACATGTAATACAATCTGTCTTATTAGTCTAATGGTCTAAAGCGCGATTGCTACGCTAGACGTCCCTTTCGACACGAACACTTTCGAAAACGTATTCGTATCGAAATCGAGAATAATTTGTATTAGAAGGAGGTTAATGATCGTAGATGAAGCGAAAGTGGTGTGCCAGGATTGTAGTGTAGTCTCTACCTACCCCAATGGGAGACAGATGTAAAATATAGAGAGAGTATAGATTACCACTTGCTACGATCCTGGCACACCACTTTCGCTTCACCAACGTTCATCAACCTCCTTCTCATACAAATTATTCTCGATTTCGATACGAATACGTTTTCACAAGTTGTTCGCTACTGGTTTCGATTCTGAGATCGAACAGTGTTATTGGGTTTTGCTATGATTTTTTCAGTAGCAGCTCGAAGCAAACTTCGAGCCGAACCGGACACAAAGCCAAATATTTGTACCCGGTTTACGGCAATGGTATTCCATTGCCCAAACATAGCTGCAAACTGTGCTTGTACATTAGTAGGTACAACCCTGCCTAATCCTTTAGGGACTATGGGTTCGCCAGTATGTTTAGGTCCCATGTATTAGGGAGGTGTCTATTACCATTAACCAGGCACAAGTCCAACTCGAAGCTTTTACTGAGAAATTCATACAAAACCTCAACAACACTGCTCACCTGGGAATTGAGCGTAGTAGTCGCCCTTAGGACCACTAAGGCTAGTGATTCAGTTTGTCATCTTATACAATAAAAAAAACTAGAAAACGCCTACACTACTATATTCTTTCACTGAAACAAAATAATACTGTAAATACGACGTAATTGCTACTAAAATATTAATGTTTAAACCGACGCTCTATATATTCTTAGCGTTAATAAACACAAGATGTTTATTACGGTTAAGTCTGCGTATTTAATTTACAGAAACTTATTAGTACATCTTAACTGCAATTCTACGAAATGCTATTTACCTATTTACTTTTGGCAATACTTCTGAGACGCAGGCAATCACCACATGAGTGTAAATGTTAATGAGGTTTAAATTAGTAAAAAAAAACCCGTATGTTAAACTAATATCTGTTCAAGTACTGGTTCGGTAAGTAAGTATCTGTTCAAGTTATGTGTACTCAATACGTTTATATATTTACGTTAAACGTTACGTTAAATATCAGAAAGATTTAATATCAAGATTGTAATAAGATAATCATTATTACTATAAACGTAAGCAGTGATATCCTAGTGATATTACTATAGGACTGCCAAATCGAAGATCTCGGTTTAAATAAATTTATTTCTTATAAAAAGAGTTCAAATCACACACACACGCACTGGAATCTTCATAGAGAGATTTCGTGCACTGAAATCTCTCTATGAAGATTCCAGTGCATGTGTCAGGATAAACGGGACCTACACTGAATGGTTCAGCATCGATAAGGGTGTTAGACAGGGATGTGTTGCGTCACCGTGGCTGTTCAACTTATTCATGGACAGTTGTCTGAAAGATTTGAAAGACAGTGGATGTGGTTTAAGAATGAATGAGTTACTTGTCAAATGTCTCCTCTATGCCGATGATCAAGTTATCCTTGCATCGTCGGAGGAGGAGTTACAGGAGATGGTAACCATTATGGATGGCGCTTTTAGGAAGAAGGGAATGAAAGTGAATGTAAGTAAGACGAAAGTTATGGTTTTTTGAAAGGGAAGAAATTATGACAGTGTGCAATATCTTGATAGGTGGCGTAAGAGTGGAACAAGTAAAAGAGTTTGTATATCTGGGTTCTTTGTTTACTAGGGATGGTAAGCATGAGAGTGACATTGAAAAGAGAGTGACTGCCGGTAATCAAGTGAATGGGGCGCTACACACTTTCATGAATAGCCGAAGAGTGTCCGAAAAGGCACGACGGGCTGTAAGTTGGGTATGGCAGAAGAAACATGAAATTAGAATAAATGCTGTAGAGATGAGAGCATTGAGAAGTATGTGTGGGGTAACTTTGAAAGATAGAGTGAGGAACAGTGTGATAAGTGAGCGGTGTGGTGTGAATGAAGGTGTAGTAACAAAGATTGAGAAAGGTATGTTATGGTGGTTTGGGCATGTACAGAGGATGGATGAACGGAGATTGACGAAACGAGTATACATGATGAGTATGGATGGAAGAGTTGAAAGGGGCCGATCTCGACGAACGTACCACAACCAAGTTGCGGCCGTTCTTAAAAAAGGTCAGGTTAAGAGCACCCTAAACCGACGTTCATGCATGAGGAGGTTAATGAACGTATAAGAAGCGAAAGTAGTATGCCAGGATCGTAGCAAGTGGAAATCTATAGTCTCTGCCTACCCCAATGGGAGACAGGCGTGAAAATATGTATGTATGTAGGTATGAGTTCAAATCCAAAGCACATCTATGACTTTTTGTGCAAAGTTATGTGCGTATTAATAGTTAGGTATCACTTACTTAAACGGTGAAGGAAAACATCGTGAGAAATCCTTCATGCCTGAGAGATTATCTCGACAGCGTTTGGAGTCTGCCAACCCGCACTAGGTCAGCGTGGTGGATTATAGCCTGATCCCTCTCACTCTGAGAGGAGACCGTAGCCAGCAGTGAAACATTATAATGGGTTGCTTTTTATACCCTCAAATCTGTATTCCCTGAAGAGAAAAACCGGCGGGCAGAAATCCAAACTCCGAGCTGCTTCTCGGAATTTCATAGAAAACCTCAATAATGTCTTGCTAGATAATTAAACACAGGATCTCTAGCGTCGCAGTTGTGCTTACAACCACTCGATTTAGGCAGTTTAACCTAAAATCTAATTACACTTTCCTAAATTGAATATGAATTGTACAAATTTTGTAAACAATAATTCAGAAACATGTGTTACGTAGGAAGCACGGCTTAATTAAGTAATAACGCCTGATTTAACATCTAGGTTTTGGGCACATTAGCTGCTAGCACTGTTTAACTGCGATATACGGACGTTAAAGTCTAAACTCTGGTTAGGAGTTGGGTAGTTTCGCACAGTGATATCGTGTTGAGCAAATAAGTTAGTATCATGCTTGCTTCCTCTGTGAAGTATAATATAATTAGAATTAAGTTGTCGCCTGCATTATCATGACTTGACTTGAGCTGTGCTCTGGGATTCTTGATGAAGTTTATCCTCCCATGTAAACGTTGTGTTTCAAAATATATTGATTAAATAATAATAATAGACCGAATAAATTATGACATCGTCAAGATAATATATTATTAATCTAGTCGCAACTTAAAATGTTGAAATAAAATAACTTTTAACAAAAGTCGATGCGAAAAAATATTCGACTAGTTTGATGGCACCGACTTTTGAAACTGTTTGGCTTTCGGTTTTACATTTTCTAAAAGTTATTTTATATAATGTCCAAGTTTCATTGCAAACATCACTTGCGTGATTTAGGACTTTTCCGTAGTTTGCATGTAATGTGGTAGGTGTCGTTACAATATCATGAGTCATCAAAAAGTGTCCATTATAAACCTCTATATCTTGGCCGTCTGTAGTGAATTCCTGGCTATGGCCTTCCCTACAGAAATATACCGTACCTACTTATGTAGTTAAAAGATAGCCAAGATAATGAGTCGGACTACTCAGTTTCTGCAAGACAATTTTTTTTTACAACAATTATTTATATAGCGTCACTTGTGGTGCTATTTATTAGCGTGTAGCATTGTCACCAATTAAAACGAATAGAACATGTTTTGTCAAGCGCATTACGAACTACATAACAGTGTGTACCAGGATTAGGTGCAAATTCAGCTTTGAATTAATCAATGCGACTGTCTTAACTAGAATATGTATTTCACTGTAGTAGTGAGAGAGTATTTATACTACTTAGGTTAGGAAACTTAGGAAATAATGCATGTTTATTTACGAAAGACTGAATAATTTTAGCGAAACAGAAAGTGAAATCAGTGTTATCATACACTTTTTATTCATAATTATAGTAATATATAATAGTTCACTTCAAAGAGGAAATACGGTAAAGTGAAGAATTTTCGTATTGCTCACCTTATAAAGATAAAAACTATTTTGTGTTAAATTCCAAGGTACAATAACATAACATACCATCACGCCTGTATTCCCCGAAGGGTTAGGCAGAGGCGTATACTAATGTACACCCACAGTTCGCCGTTATGTTTAGGTCCCATGTAATAGGGGGCGAGCCTATTGCCATAATAGGCTCGCCCCTATTATGGCAATAGGTTACAATAGGTACAATAGATTCTTTAAATATAAATATTCTAAATTGCTTTATTGTAATAGATCAAAGGGACAGGTTCTTAAAAAGTGTTCGAAATGTAATTTCGGTTCAGTGTGATAAATGCAAAGGATAAATGTTACCTTTTGGGTCAATTTTCAATCTCAATTTAATCTTATTTGATGCTGTTTTTAATAGTCTAAGAAGATGAAATTATTGTGTCTATTTAGTGTAGTGATATGACCATTAGACTACCAAGTCAAAAGTCTCGAATTCGAATTGAAGGCACGCTCCTGACTTTTTGAAGGAATGAGTGTAAATTACATATCATACTTTAGCTGATAATACTGCCTACAGATTGTAGTTGAGTATAATATCTATACTCAACTACAATCTGTAGGTCATACAAATGTTCGTTTCGTGCGGGGATCGAATTTACAGCCCGTTGCGTCGAAGCTTAGCGACTATATGAAGAAATGCTAGTGCGCGGAAATGATTTTTGGTTAATGAAAAAGGACATTCACAAATCTCTTCAGTACCAGCAACGTCCACTTTGATGAAACCTGGTGTAGGTAATGAAGTGTCATCGTAAAAAAATAAAATAAAAAGCTTACCATAAACTTATGCCTCTGTGATAACGAGTAAGCCAATTTGACCTCCAAATCTTTCTTAAGAATCACTTCATTTTTATTTATCTTCAGGTCAGTCTTTGCTTCCTGTTCACTGCAGTTCACGTATAAGGTAGCTGTATCATCCTTTACAAACACCATAATTTTGTACCATTTGTCTTTAAAATTGTCACTAAAGATATATTCAATAGAATCTTCTGGTGAAAAGAGTTCTGTTGTTAGAGTGATTCTGGTCACGTCGGCGTCAGCGGGATCCATACAAAGGCTCAATACTATAGCATCATCTTGTACCATCTTGAACACGCAAGATGAAGTGCCGGTATATGATTTAAATATGGCGGCAACAATAAATGGACTAGACAGTTTTGCTCCAACTAGCTCTGTTAATTCTATATCGACAGGCACTGGATTTCCACTTGTGAAATTGTACGATGGTGTGTCTGGCGTGAAAGACTTTTCTACCAATTCTGTTTCGATCTTGTCCGATGGTCGAAGCAGGTTATATTTTTTATCTGAAAAGGAAAGAAATTATTTTATATAAACGAACCACCCATATACCAGTATGTTATACAATTTATACCTATGAAGTTACTATTAGAAGCTATTTATAAATATGACTTAAAAACTTTCAGAATCATCAAAAATAGTAAAATCATTTTCCCATACTAACACAACTTATTTCTTTATTTTGCATGGGAAGGTTTCTGCCTGGTCTAGTATGCGCAAGCGCAGCTACCGAGTGGAGCCCAAGGTTTGATTTCCTGGTTGAGCATTGGTTAATTTTTTTTATGAAATTCTTAATAGCAGCTCTGAGCTTGGAACTTTTCCCGGTTAATGGCAATGGCGTATTATATGGGACTTTAAATTTATGGAAGTTAAAACAACGACGAGTATGAGAAAGGAAAAGAACCCTATAATATAATTTGGGGAGAAAAGAACGAACATTAAAAAAATCTGATGTCAAAATATGTAGGTACCTAAGTATTTTTTTTATATTTTCAGTGATAGTAGTTGCTCTATTTACGTAGTTTTAACATTGAGTGCCTGACTGGGGTCGAATCCAATAGGCACCTACAGTTTTCAGCCATAAACATCTTAGTTAACACGAATTTCTTATCTTTGCCTATTTGTCAAAGTGGAAGCAAACAAATAGCCGAATTAGTAACACCCCATCCCTAAGTTGTGCTTCCTTTGAATTGATGTAAGTGGCACTTGAACTGTATTTATTTCGTCATCATCATCATCAACATAAAATAATACAGTCCTATCGCTTGATCGGGTCTTCTCTCAGAATAATAGTTTCTGATATCGTCCATTACGCTGGCCTAGTATGGGTCATACTTGAATTTCCTCATTATTTTTCTTTAAGCAAGTGATAATTAGATTAATTAGAAAACGAATGTAAGTATGTATTAAAGTATTAAGTACCTATAATTTAAATAACTATATTGCTGTACCCTTACCGGGTTTCATGTTGAAACTGATCAATATTTTGTAACATCTTTGTAACACATGAATGCAAATAAAGAACTTGAACTTGAACTTTCTGAACTCGTATGTTTCTGAATTCAAGACTTAAGACTTGCCATGTATTTTTTTTATGCTGAGGTGGCAAACAAGCTTACGGCCCGCCTGACAGTAAGCAGTTACCGTATCCTAGGATGTCGGAAACATCAGGGGTGTCGCTCGCGCCTTGCCGACCCTTAAGTCATATCACTCGACTACAACTGCTTTTAATAAAAACCTCTACCGCCCCGTTGTATCGACCAACCTCTTTTTCCACACAACAATGCAAGCCTCAAGCATTGCGCCATCTGTTGTATGTCTAGGACTGTATTGTGTGCTGACTGATAGACAACGCATAGTTACTATCTTAGCATTGTCTGTTTTATGAATGTTACTCTTATTTGATGACTATTTAAATCGTAAAGCTTCAAAATTTTCGTCCTCTGTTTTTATAAATATGATTGCAGATAGATAACGCAAAACCTCAACATTTACGTCAACCGTTGTGTGATTTGACTGTTGAGGAGCTCAATGACACTGATGCTATTTAAAATTATAAAAATAATATAAAACTATTTAGGTATTTATTTCTTTTTGTATTTCCGATTTAAATAATCCAGATATTTTACTTCAAAGAGACAGAAAGTTAAGGTCAAGTAAGCCAAATCTTACTGTTCAAACGCAGCACAAAGACGCTCCCTTATATTAGTAGACTGCTGCCTATACTAATCTTGATCGAGCACTAATGGCGACCGTCACGGTAGCTTTTTGGTGCCAATTGCTATAAATATAGATTCTTAATTTACTTAAAGCATTGTTTTAGTTAAAATTACTTGTTTTTTTTTGGAGTGCGGTGAAGCCATTCATATCGTTTATTTGGGCCTCACTAGCAGAGAACAGAGATGTGTGGAAAAGAGAGAGAGAGGACTATCCTAAGGTATCTGTATTTAATTAGATTCTATATAATTATAATCAGAGGTCATTGATAATTGTAGAACTTACCACCAAAAGCATTTGTAGTTCTGTACACGACAAATGAGGTAATAGTTATATATCTGAAACAAACAAAACATATGATTATTTGTGAGCATATTTTGTAAGGTGATACAAGGTCAAAGTCACACGAGCCAAGATAAAAGTCAAGTTTTCATGGTCATGGTCGTGCCGAATATCACGTACCTATCCTATGGCCGTGACTATAGGGCAAGGGAAGGCGTTTGGTTTTTACTGTACAAGTCGTACCCTGCCGGTTCCACTGGAAGCGAGCGATAGAAGCGAAGGCGATCCAGGTACCATAGAAAAGGTGATACAGGGTAAAATGTAATCCTCCTAGTCCGACCCATGAAGGTACTCGTATTGTTAAGTATCGAGCGCCGGTTCTATTTTTTATTTATATTGGTAATCATTTACACACAGAGACAGCTTCACAAGGAAAAAAACATACCTAATCCAAAACTTAGAACAAACATCACGTTCGTTGTAATAAACGACAATATCGTCAAAATAACTCAAAATTTAGGAATCATTTTTTATCGTCCGTCATCCGTAAAATCCTTAAAAAATCCTAAACAATAAAATTATGTGTATGAAAAACATTATCGGAGTCGGTGGTGAAAACAAAAGATCCGAAGAATCCGAATCGAAGGCACCGACTTCCGAAACTGTTTTGCACAATAGCATTACTTTATATATCACAAATGTTATTCAAACAAAATTGGTTCGAAAACTAATGGTGGACAAATTAATCACAGATAAGTATTAAGCAAGCCCGTATATAATACACAAACATACTCTTATATAAATCTAATACCTCATTGTCGTAGGTACCTTACCTACTTTACCCGATCCACATTTACCACACGCGTGTCCACTCAATAAGCTCGCATATATCAAGGAACTAACTCCAAATGTTCAAATTCACACTGTTAACCTTTTAGTACGACAGTTGACACTTACTAAACCTCCTAATCCCTAAAGGAATGAAAAATGGGCGGTGAAAACTTCTGGAATTGGAATAGTTTGTGGTTCCAAAGCGAATGCTCTAGTACACTCGATCTCACTGCCATTACACTGAATGTATTTCTAAAATTTGGCATTTCCATGTCATGTTTGGCTTGGTGGATGAGTGATCGACTTATACGCAATGTGTAGTGGATTCAGGCAACGCACGAAACAAAAAAATGTTTATGTTTATACTGGAAAAAATCCTAGTGTTAAAAATTGGTGAAGTGTATCTAATCTTAGATTATAGTTTCTATGGAACTATAATCTTACATCACCATTTTTACTCTTTAAAATGTATATCATAATATTAAATGAAATACTATAGCGTTAGTTTATTTGCGCACTTAGTTCTTTTAAACTATTTACGTAATGAATCAATGGAGCCTACTCCGAAAAACTTAATATGAGCAGTCAGCAGACCTAACCAGTACAAGCAGACCTCCGATTGTATCGCAAGCTTATGTTTGTACGATTCTCTAACATAAAAATATTTTGGATACGATGACAGATTTGATTTTATTTATTTGCTAATACAAGTATTAGGTATTTACTTAGAAAATCGTAAGATGTTTGTGCATTGTTGTTTCGTTTCATCTCGTGTTTTGACGTTCGATTTTTGAATAGGCTTCAGTAGACCAAGCACAAAAACTTTGGAAAACGTATTCGTATCGAAATCGAGAATAATTTAAATGAGAAGGATGAAGTGAAAGTGGTGTGCCAGGATCGTACCAAGTGGAAAATCTATAGTCTCTGCCTACCCCAATCGGAGACAGGCCTAAAAATATGTATGTAAGTATGAGATTTGTAGCAGAAAAATCTCGATACGTTTACGATACGAATTCGATAGTGCTTCGTGCCTATGATACTGATTCTTTAGCAATATGTACTCTTGGCCTAATTTCTTTGGAATACGTAGATCCGTTTCATTCTGGGTCATGCGTATATAAATACTTTAGTCTCATGCAAAAATCTGGCCTTAGTCCTAGTAACACTGATATCATTTTACTGTGAGGGACTGTACTATTCACGATGTTATATAACGGCTATAAATACACGTCACAGTGCAGCTGACGTGGCCACATAGCCGCTTCTAGCGTGTCACGCGAAGGGTTTCGGGCTTTACACCAAGATAAATGTGTTTATTTCGGCTAAGTACTAAAACAATGTCGCCTTAGTCGTTACTAAGACGGTCAGTAGGTACTTAGAACTGAAGACTAATACGAATTGTCTACAAAGTTAAACTCAATTAGGTTGTTATTTTTTTTATTAAAGCTACCTAATTAGTCTCGTCGTCCTAAGGGCGACTGCTACGCTGGGTTCGATTCACAGGTCGAGTAAAGTGTTATTACGTTTTACTATGAAATTTTCATTTCAGTTTCAGTCGACCCCTAATGTTGGCAAACTGGGGGTGTGTATTAGTGCCCCTCCGCCTAACCCTCCCGTGAATACAAGCGTGATGGTATGTATTTTTGTTTCAATTACTGGAGCCGTGACAAATACGCTCATCAAACAGTCTGCTAGGTGAAGCTGCGCTTGCCTCACTCAGTCTATGGATGGGTGACCTCTCTGGGCACATCAATATCACATGTTGGGCCATCGTTCCCGGCTATCAAAACAACTATGACAATCGTTATTGGAAATGCGCAGACAGTATTAAAATACAATTTATTCGTAAATTATTAGTAAAATAGACGACCAGACGAATGTTTGTTATTTAAAATCTAATCAATATATATACTAGCTTTTGCCCGCGGCTTCGCTAACCTGAAGCTATAGTAGGATTAGAAATGGATTCCAAACATATTTTTTTAAAACCAACATTGATGATCTTTTCTTTGTATGGGCCTCTATAGAGCAGAGAGGTTAAGCTGTATCTCAGGATCCGATTAATTAATTGAGATAAAAAATTCTCTAGTTTTTAAATTGAAGGATATACTTTTTAACAGTGATAACAAAATTAAAATCTATTCAGTAGTTTTTGCTCCAACCCGTAACAAACAGAATTTTTACAATTTTATAATAGTAGAGAAGAAGAAGAAGAGATATACCTATATCAACTGGCGCGTATGTATGAGAAGATGTATGGATGTGGCAGAAGCAATAGAAGTATGAAGGAATCGTAGCAAGTGGCGGTCTATAGTTTCTGCCTACCCCTGTTGCAGAATGGCGTGAGTGTATGTAAGTATGTATGTAAATTCTAATCAGTCCTGAGTCCACAGATTTGTTTAAAAATCATATTAGATGATGCTATGCGATCATTGAAAGCTGGTCAATATCGAGTAGAAAGAACAAATTTTAAATGTAAATATATAATCATGTATAATCATAAATTATTGCCTATACCGTCCTAGATAATCCCTATTAGTGAAAACCGTATGAAAATCCGTACAGTACTTTGTGAGTTTATCTCAAACATACAAAAATTCAGCGCGGCGGGGACTTAAATTTATATTAATGTCTGTCTAACCCGTATAGGCGTGATGGTATATCAAAATTACTAACAAAGACCGTTCATCAAAGCCCGATTATTATTTAACAGAATGAAAATATACTCGTTTCGTGTTGGCGTACATGCGAGTAATAATAACGTTTACGAGTATTTTTATTGGTATGTTTGAGAAGTGAATTACAGGAAGTGTATGACAGCTGTATAGTCAACTATATATACAGTTGTTTTCATAAAATAAACTACTCACAAACTCTGAAAAAAATACTTCATTCAAAATGTTCTATTCTGTTTAGAGCAATGAGCGTTATTCCCGTTTTCTCTTTTCTAAAATCGATAAATTAGGAAGAACTATTATAAAAACTCAATTTAAAATTATGAAAAAAGCTGCACGACAACGTAATATGAAATTGAAAAAAAAAAGCTTAAACAAACAAACACCATCTCACACTAAACGCGTACACCCTCTCCGTTCCGTCATGGGTAAAAAAACTGCAAAATTTTGTAAATGTTACATGAAATTTTAATTCCGACTGGCTAGCTATCACCTTCATAATTATTTAAGACTAGCGTCAAGTAATTTTATAGTGTTCCCTGTTCTCAACCAATAGGTTTGCAAGCAACTCTGTATGTTCATTGACAACAGGTATTTTGGTACTAGCATCGCGTGCTTCGTCTTAGAACTTGTGTGGGCTTACTATCAGTTAATACTCTGGTCAAACGAATTGAAGTCTGTCATGTTAATTCTGACCGTAGCATCTATCTTCTGTGTATATAAAAATGAATCCATATTTCCCTTGGTCACGGCGTCACGCGTGAACGGCTGGACCAATTTCGCTAATTCCTTTTTTGGTATGTTTGTTATTTATTGTAAGGAGAATGTTCTTTAAAAAAGAGAAAGAAACTAGGAATGTTCCGCAAAACATTAGGAAATTTAACGACCATATTAACTTTACTAACTTCAATAAAACTTATTTTAACCTAACATATAATAAACCTCAATGTTATCTAAAATTGCGTTGATTATTCAAATCAAACACAAAGTATCATTTATTGGTGTTACAATCTTTGTACTAGGAATACATAATTAAATATACCAAAACGAAAATCACCGCCGTTTCTAACTGTGCCAGTTTTCAATTAAGACGTGTTCCGAATGTCAGAATTAGTGACATCGTCAAATATCTTATCTGCTACACAGTCGTTAGCGTTCAATTTACAACGCAGTAAAATCAAATTTCTTGACAGCCTAACTTTTTCGTATGAAATATTTTTGAGTACTGCCAGTTTTCGCGAGAAATTCTTTGTATATTTTTACACTGTGTGATCTCGCTATATGATACAGACTAGCGACTTTTATGTGTGCTTCTATTTTACGTGTACATGAAATTGCTTTCATGTTAAATTAAATTAGATATTCGTATGAGGTTTGATGAGGGCTGCGATGGGGCAGGTATTAATTAAGTTGTATGTGAGTATTTGTATTGATGACGTCATGGCGTAAGGTGTTCATTTCATAATTATGGCAGTCGTTGTGAGTGAGCTTTATTATCCATGTATTTGAGAATATGTAGTGATCAAAGTGTTTTGTATTGGTTTATCCAAATTAATATTTTATATGCGAAAGTAGCTCTGTCTGTTACGTTTCCACGCCATTAATAAATTAATTATTATGATGGATTGGATTTTGGAAAAGGATTTAGGCTACCATTTTGACAAAAAAACGACGGTAAGTACTAATTACTTAAAATTCCTGATCCTGTTTTCATGATAATTCATTCAAGCAAAGACTAAAGAGTTTAATGGCCTTTTATATGAGAATTAAAAGCGGGTTTTAAGTTCCTTTTAAACGTGCACATACTTCCCTTTACATTAGTTACATTACATTAGCCTTTCCCTGGCACTAAGGTACAAGTGCAATTTATAATCCATACAAGTTTGATATACATACACCATTCTCTCCCCTGGCGGGACGGACGATCTATTAGGATTTTCACCACTATTATAATCTTACACATTATATATACCTTTTTAAAAAAAAAAGTGGAACAATGATATGATGACAACATAATTATAGCGAAAAGCGAAAAATATCCTTCGATTATAAAAAAAATATAGTCTCCTTAACAAAACAGAAAAGTAAATGTATCAATCAATCGTGTTTACATTTTTAAAAGAAATATACAGAAAATAAATCTTACTACGGGCCACAAAAAATATATTCAAGCGTCGCTTCTCTGGATTTCTTTATTTTTCTTTTAAATTAGTTTCAAATCTAGATCGAAAAAGATCATTAGGGCGTGCAAAACAAACTAGGACAGCCGTAACGAGTTCTAAATCGCAGCTTACCTGAATTTTTATTGTGTTTAGATTCCGGATCTGTTTAAATGTTTACGTATAACGAAATGTCTGCCTCATCGGCGCGGGGCGTGTCAGTAACAAATACGACTGTTACTATTTAATGTGCGGGTTTGGTTCCCAGGTCGAGCACTGTATTATTGTGTTCTTAGGATATTTTCAGTATCAACTCGAACCTAGATTGTAAACAATGCTAGTGAACTTTGGATGTACCTAAACCTCTGCTTAACTCTTCAAGGAATACAAGCGTAGTATCAGCAACAAAATGTATTACCACAATAATCATTGAGTTTATTTTCTAGTTAAAGTTACAGAAACAAGTTGTACCTACTGTTGTTTGAAAAAGTTTTGCTCTAAAACTGGGTCGAATTGCTCCGAACATTCGAAGTTAATGCAAGTACTACCGTAATGAAACTTTATAGAATTAAACAAAGAATTCGATTGCATAAAAAAATACGAGTGCTTACTTAGAAAAAAACTGTTTTTTTTTATATTGGTAAGCGAACAAAGCGAGCAGATGATCTACCTGATGGCAAGTAGCCACAATACTAGAGCAGTTGCTGATGCGTTATGGAATCTAAAGAGGCTACTGGCTGCAGCCGACTGCCGGAGGCCAGCAACCGAGTGGGAGATATTCATTTCATCGCATCGCATTTCGTATAATTTATAATCGAAACCATGTAGGTATAGCTAGATACCTCAGCCTCACAGAAAACCGGCGTGAATCAACGTTTACGATGTGTTTCGCCGAGTGAGTGTGGATATCGGAGGCCCAAACCCTTTTAAAAGACAGGTAACACACTTGCGACTCCTCTGGTGTTTAGAGTGTCCATGGGTGGCGGTAGTCGCTTACCATCAGGCGATATGTTTGCCGCCCTATCTCATAAAAAAAATGTCCCACTCTTGGTTATACCCTTACCTACTATTTTAAGAATAATCTTCTAAGTGACAGCTAATAGTCCACCTCGCTACCCTCAGTATAGCTAACTTCACATGCTGTTTAGGAAATCTCTCAGGAATGCAGATTTCCTCACGATGTTTCCCTTCACCATTTATACAAGTGTCAGTTAATTAATTTCAATGCGTAGATAATTACAAAATGCTAGAGCTAGAGAAACTCGAGACTTATAACTTGACAATATGGAATGCTGAATGTGCAAATGATGGTCACCCATCCATAGGCTGACCGCGGTAAGCGGTGCTTAACCTTGCAGATAGATTGATTAGCGTACTTATTTTTTAGCTACAAGCTCCTTCAATTCTTGCTATAAGCTTTCTTGTCTACGTCTACGTGTCTTGCCGTGAAACGTTCATGATTTCAGAAATGCTTAAGACTCGGCTACTCTAGGAATCTCTATGTCAATAGAAGTGGCCTCGTGCCGCTAGCCCTGCCCCACGGCTTTACAATTAGTCACCGGTATTTTGCACGCTCCGTACCTCGAGACAAAACGTGCTGTGGCATGGTTCCTGACATCGTGAAATTAGCCGGAGCTATGTTGTAGGGGTTTCCCAGACGGCGATAATGGTACAATGAGTTATTATGTCAGCTTTTCTTTAAGAAAAATGTACCGATTGCAATATTTATTTATACCTACATCTCATTCTGAGTGGAGACCCGTATTGTCCGTGGCTATACCTATATAACGGAATAATGATGATGATGACTTATATTAATGATAATTTTTAGAAATAAATGTGGGATATGGAACGTAAGAAGACGGAGGAGTGAGAGAGTATGTGTGTGAAAGGGACAGAGCATGAGAGTGGTGGTAGGGACGCCATATTGGCACGAGGACTCTAAGAGTAAGAGGATAGATTTTTTTTTGGTATAAAAGTTAATAAAAAAAGTGAGTGTTCATACAAATAGTTTTATTCACTACAATTTTGGGGGCTCGTCCGGGATCTAAAGAAAAGAAGTTTGAAGACGTAAAGACGCAATACGAGATTTTTTTATCCCAGCACGTGGCAGCCTGCACCCGTTGGTTGATAAAAATTACAAAGACGATAAAGACTGTAGTGAAGATCTATGATGACGACACGAACGCTGAAATCCGTAGAAGACGTGGCGCCTAGGGGTGCGCAATATGCCGATGACCTTATTACTCCCTTTTCGGGTCAGGACAATACCTACTCGGTGAGCCGTTGGCTACAAGACGTTGAAGACAACGCCGAGATTTTTGAATGGTCGCCTCTCCAGCAGCTGGTTATCGCCAGGAGATCGTTAACCGGCACTGCCGCGTTGTGGCTCCGAACTGAAAAGCCTTTCAAGACATGGGCGGAGTTAAAGCAAGCTATCTTAAAAGAATTCCCAGATACACTCGATCAAAAAACTGTGCATGAAATGCTTAGCGCGCGCAAGAAGAAACGTGATGAAAGCTGTGTGGATTACCTGCTGATTACGAAAGAGCTCGGAAAGAGGGGAAAAATACCGGATTACGTCGCGATAAAGTACATAATAGACGGTATTCAAGATCTAGAGATAAACAAAATTATGTTGTATGGTGTCACAACCTATAGTGAATTAAAAGAAAAATTCAAGATTTACGAGACGATAAAAGAAAAATCTAAGGCGCGACGGGAATCGCAACAGCCGGCCCCTACGCAGCTAGGTAGTAGACATCCTAAAAGTGAAATCCGGTGTTATAGTTGTGGGGAATTAAATCATTCATCTCAAAATTGCCCACACAAGGACAAAGGACTTAAGTGCTTCAAGTGCAATGGATTCGGCCATATTTCAACAAAATGCACACAGACGGTGAAGCCCGAAGACGATCGGAAGCATTCGGAAACATTCGACAGGCGGACCAGTCGGCCAATCAGCAGCAGACTCGACCGACGATTTTGCCAACATGACGGGCGAAAGGACAGCGGAAATCCTCAAAACTCCGCAACGAAACGCGCCATGTTTACCACAGAGTCTGAAGAATGCAATACGGTTGGTACCGCGGACGACGACCGCTGTCGCTGTCACTCCTGTCACTGCAATGATGTAAACAAAGAGGTGCAAATAGTAAATGCGAACAAGAAGCCGGGCAAGCCGATTTTGGATATTTACGTAGAAAATGTAGAAGGAAAAGCGTTAATAGACTCTGGGAGCGACGTAAACTTGATGTCGGAAGACTTTTACGTCAAAATCGGACAACCAAAAACCGACGAAGACAGTGTAGTGTTATCGGGACTCGGACTCCAACAAGTGCGTTCATTTGGAAAATTTACGTGTACTGCTAGAATTGATGGACGGTGTTATAACGGAATTACGTTTCACGTTGTGCCTAAAGACTGTATGCCATATGTAATAATATTAGGTCATGAGTTTCTGTCTAGTATAACAATGGTTATGAATGAAGGAAAGGTGTTGTTGTTGCCATCTGGGGAAGAATGGATGAGGAAGGTAAATTGTTTTACAGTAGGGGTGAATGTTGTTGTAGGTCCTGTGATTGATCCGGCTATCAAAAAAGATGTTTTACGATGTGTTGAAGACTACCAGCCGAACCAGGTGAAAGAGGCGCCTGTACAACTCAAGATTATTCTAAAGGATGATATTCCAGTGGCCCAGAAACCAAGACGTCTGTCACTGAGAGAACAGGAAATTGTTGAAAATCAGGTATCAGAGTGGTTAGACAACAACATTATACAGGTAAGTTTCTCTGAATATGCTAGCCCCTTGGTATTGGTCAGAAAAAAAGATGGATCTACAAGAGTATGTATTGACTATAGGCAACTTAACAAAAAGATGGTAAAGGATGAGTATCCTCTGCCAGTTATAGAAGACATTATTGATAAGCTACGGGAGGCCAGTGTTTTCAGCGTGCTTGATCTGAAAAATGGTTTCTTCCACTTAAAAGTAAGTGCAGAATCAATACCCTATACGTCATTTGTAACACACCATGGCCAGTTTGAGTTTTTAAGGGCACCCTTTGGGCTGTCCAACTGTCCCAAGTATTTCATGCGTTTTGTGTCAACAATATTCAGGGATTTAATCCAAAGAGGCATCATGCTTGTGTTCATAGATGATATTATAATTCCAGCTAAAGATGAGGTTCAAGGAGTTCAAAGATTGAAGGAAGTATTAACCATTGCTTCAGAGTATGGATTACAAATAAATTGGAAGAAGGCCAATCTGATAAGTAATCAAATCGAATACCTTGGTCATCGCATACAAAATGGTGAGATCAGTCCAAGTTCTGAAAAGACAGATGCTGTAGTAAGATACCCAGTACCAAGAAACACTAAGCAAGTTCATAGTTTTATTGGACTTACCTCATATTTCAGGAAATATATAGAGAACTATGCACAAATTGCAAAACCACTAACTGATTTAATAAAACAGGATGCTGTATTTGTCTTTGAAGAGGAACAACATAATGCTTTCATCATTTTAAAGCAGAAACTTGCTAGTAACCCAGTGTTAAAGATATATAATCCCAAATTGTCTACGGAGGTGCATACAGATGCATCCAGCATTGCTTATTCAGCAATATTGTTTCAGCTACATCCAGAAAGTGGGTTACATCCCGTCCAATACATGAGCAAAAGAACTAATGATGCACAGCAAAGATATTGTAGCTACGAGTTAGAAGCGCTGGCTATAATTGAAGCAGTGAAGAAATTTCGTCATTACCTTTATGGAATACATTTTAAAATCGTAACAGACTGTGAAGCATTTGCTTTAACTTTGAAGAAAAAGGATCTATCAGCCAAAATTGCCCGATGGGTTCTGTTCCTAGACCAGTACGACTTTGAAATTGAACACAGAAAAGGAACTAAGATGAGGCATGTAGATGCATTAAGCAGACACCCTTACATTTCAGCTGTAGTAGTTAACCTCCATGAACAAGTAAAAGAAGCGCAACTCTTAGACGAAGGATTGAAAGCTATCAGAGAAATTTTAAAAGAAAAACCTTACCTGGACTACTGGTTAGAAAATGATATCTTATACAAAGGTGAACAGAAGCAGTTAGTGATCCCAAAGACTATGGAAAAAGAGGTCATAAGAAGAATACATGGCAATGGCCACTTTGCAAAGAGAAAGATGAAGGAACACATTGTAAAAGATTTTTACATAAAAGATATAGACAAAAAATTAGATGACTTTGTTGTGAGCTGTATACCTTGCTTGCTTGCAACCAAAAGACAAGGAAAACAAGAAGGTTTCCCGAACCCTATTGAGAAGGAGAGTCAGCCTTTGCATACCATTCATTTAGATCACATTGGTCCCATGACTGAAACGAGGAAAAGTTACAATCACATACTAACAATCGTTGATGCTTTTACAAAATTTGTGTGGCTTTTTCCCACTAAGAGTACAACCAGCAGTGAAACATTAAACAAACTTAAGATACATCAGCAGACATTTGGAAACCCAGAAAGGATTATAACCGATAGAGGCACAGCTTTCACCAGTCATGACTTTAGTGAATATTGTCAAAATGAGAACATACAACATATAAAAATTACAACTGGTGTTCCACGAGGAAATGGACAGGTGGAAAGGATACATGGTATCATAAAACCAGCACTCACCAAGCTATGTGCAGAAGATCCAGGTGTGTGGTACAAGCATATAAGTAGATTACAGCGGGCAATAAACAGCACATTCCAGAGAAGCATCAATACCAGTCCATTTGAGCTATTAACAGGTGTCAAGATGAAATCTAAAGAAGATATCCCTCTAATTCATTTATTACAACAAGAAAGTCTAGAACAGTTTAATGAGGAAAGAGAAGAATTAAGGAATAAAGCCAAAGAACAAATACTAAAGATACAAGCAGAAAATTCAAAAACTTATAATAGGAAAAGAAAGGAAAGTACTAAGTATGAAGTAGGAGACCGTGTGGCGATACTGAGAACCCAGTTTGGACCAGGGCTCAAACTGAAAGCGAAATACCTAGGCCCTTATAAAGTTACCAGAGTCAAGGGCAAAGATCGCTACGATGTTGAAAAGGATGATGGTACAGTTGAAGGTCCAATTAAAAGTACCAGTTCAGCTGACGGTATGAAGAAGTGGCCTGAAAGTTGTGAAGAGTAAGTATAATGTTATTATGTTTGATGTGATGTATGAATGATAGGATGGTATGATTGCTGTTTATAGTTCATTATAATGATGTACTAGATTAAGTATCACCTAGAGAAACTTGTTTCATTTGTGTACCTACCAGTGTAAACTAAGTGTAAGTCTCGAAATGTTTTGTTTATGTTATAAGTTGACTTCATATTATTTAATTTATTAAATACTATTGTAAGTTTACACAATAACCCATTGAGTATAACCCCTTTCAATTCATTGTTTAGTAAGAGTGAAATATAATTTGTGTATTTACCAAGATTTAGTTTTTAAACAATATTTTGTTAACCTAATGTCTATAATATAAATAAGAATGGCTGAATAGAAGTATGATGATTAGTGTTGAGTGTTATTCTGAAAGTTGTGTGTTTGCATGTCTGAGGACAGACATGAAAGTCGGATGGCCGAATGTGGGATATGGAACGTAAGAAGACGGAGGAGTGAGAGAGTATGTGTGTGAAAGGGACAGAGCATGAGAGTGGTGGTAGGGACGCCATATTGGCACGAGGACTCTAAGAGTAAGAGGATAGATTTTTTTTTGGTATAAAAGTTAATAAAAAAAGTGAGTGTTCATACAAATAGTTTTATTCACTACATAAATACCTATTTAAAATACTGACTCTTCTGTATTGTTGTCTATTATAGGTTGGTTAGAGAGGTGGTAGGTTTCTTAAAGTTGAACAATGCTATACATTAAAGTATATGCACAGAAAAATATGCAGTTAAATAGCGAAAACGCCATCCAATGTGATTTTGTAAAAAAAAACATCTTGTGTTTTTCTATTATGAAATAACACAGCATAAATTTATTTTTTGTTAATGTAGTAACTTTTTGTAACTAGGTACTTTTACCCCTAGGAAAATCCTGCAGTTCATAGTAGCTGCAGGATTCAGCGGTGAACTCTAACTCAAAGAGTGGCGATCACAATAGACCATTTTCGGTCGCAGTGACATTATAGCCGCAAGCAAACAATAAAAAAAAAAAACTAGGTACTTAGTTTCCTTAGAATAAACCGTTCTTGAGTCTCAAATTAGCCGTATATGACGCAACGTCAACTGTTCACGACTGTACTCATTATGGTACTCGCATAAAAACCGCCGATAAAAGTAACCACACCTTGAATGTACATTGTAGTACATACGTGCACAACAGTGTTTATTTACGACTACGACTTTACGCGACTTGCCAAATTCTACATCACAGTGTCACCTAATTCTACACGGTGCCATTTTCAAAAACAATTTATTATTATTTTTACTATAGCTTGATAGTGCAGTAAAGTGGATAAAGTATTTAGAATTAATATATGAATAAAAAGCTATAATTATAATTAAATCGCTATCTCTTCTCTACTATTATCGAATTGTAAAGGAGCTGTGTCTGTACATTGAAGATAGAAGCTAGTATAATATAATATTACTTTTGATTTTCAACAATACTACATTAAAATGAAATAACCATGAATTAATTTAAAGACTTATCAAAAGATTGCTTAATGAATCCGAATTTAAATTGTTTCTTGTTACATTGTCAAATTGCTATTAGTTCAAAATTCATACTGTCTCCTGCCGTACATAGAAAATGATGTTTGCTTATACATGCCTATCCTGTATATTACTCAAATGTCACGGGTCGAGGACCTGGTGATCTGTATTACAGGTTAATATACCTATTTCAGACACCAGCTCCTCACATAGAGTTAAGAATGGTATTTTGAATAATGTATACTATATTTGTCTGTACCTATATGTGAGGAGAAATAAATGATTATTTATTTATTATTATTATTTATTTATTTAATTAAACACAATAAAATTAATTTTGATATAAGCACGACTACTTTTTTGTAGAAGATTAATCAAGGAATCTTATAGGCAATCATATGATGTTTCCAATATTACTTAAAAATAATATTTTTGTAAGCAAATCTGTATGCTGGGCATAGCACCGATTTCCAGATCGAGCGAAATGTTAAAAGGTTTTTCTTTAGGGAACTAGGAGTTTAAATTTGTGTCTGGTTGTCCTCCATCTATAGGCACATTACTTTGTAAAACAGTGTAGTTTTATCTTAGCCACGAGCTTCTTTAGTATTAAGATAAAGGAACAGATTTTAGGTACCTAATACCGTGTTTTATTCTGGTTAGGTTACGAGTGGTAGCGCGGCCAGATCATTTGTAACTGGGTCACTTTTATTCGCGACCCAGAATAGTTTTCCGCTGTCAGCATTCGCCAGAGTACTAGAACCCAACGACTTTGTACGACACGAATGAATGAATGGATATTTATTTTTAGCAGGCCTCTATGTTCATTCTAACTAGTGGTTTATGGACTTACGCGGCCCTAACAAGTATATTGCATGAGTGAGTTTTTTGTGTATGTATGTACGTGTGTGTGGATGAAATGATATGGTATATTTAGAGGGGATACGTTTTGAAGATAAATGTATAATAAGGTTCGTAAATAATGTTTTATTCTACAGTGATATTGTTTAATAAAATAATATCTCATATTCTTTTGTTACTCATTATTGAAGTGGTCTTAAGCCCGATTCCTACGCTAGAAGTCCAGGGATCGATTTCCAGATCGAGCAAAGCAAGTTTAAGCAAAGTGGGTTGGTGATGGGTTATTTTATGAGATTCTCAGTATTAACTTGGAGTATGTACTCGTATAATAATATTAAAATAATAATACTAGTTATGTTATCTTTAGGAGTCCACGGCCAGATACCAACCAAAGGACGCAATCAAATACAGTCATGTCAATAAATTATGATACAATTTAAACTTTTTTTTTTAAACCCAGTCCGTCTGCATTCACTCTTAATATAACAATGACGTAAATTATTTTCAGTAAGATTATAAATATAAAGCTGTGCTACTTATAAAATAACGTGATGACTGAGAAAAACGTAATGCAAGCTTATAAAATGCACCGGGGTAATTTGTTAAGTAAATTATTGTACCTACGTTCACATATTACCTACTTGTACTTGTTAATATGATTTTTTATGAATAATTATTATGGAAAAGTACAGTTAGCTTCAGCGCGATTATTAATTGACTCAATTGTGTCGATTTAGGCCCACTTGCACCAACTTCTTAATGTGCTTAAATTGTATTTAAATACGAAATTTCTATGAAAATATATAATCTAATAATAATCTAAATCTAAATCTATAATAATAATCTAAATTAAATATATTATTGAGCATAATTTAATTCAAATAAGAGCAAAAATACTGCAAATAAATTTAGGGCCACTTGCACCAACTTCTGAAATATGTTTAAATTGAATTTAAACACAAAATGACAATAGAAAATTTTGTTTAAATGCAATTTAAATACATTTAAGAAGTTGGTGAAAGTGGCCCTTAAAGATATAAAACAATAAATATTTAATGAACACATTTTTTGCACAATATAGTAGGTATTATCTAAATTACATTAAATTCACTTAAACATTAATATTTTAATATCCGTTTCACAACTGGGGCTGAGGAGCTCGTGGCTAAACAATAACTAAGCGGATCAACTGATCTACAAGGTTAAGCTGCGCTCGCTGCGGTCAGTGTGTGGATGGGTGACCATTCTTAACACATCGAGACACCTCTATGCTTAGGAGAGCACGTGAAGTGGTAATTCTCGGTTGTCATACGAACATCTATGACAATTGTTAGTAGTAGTCAGAAAACCATGAGAACCAGCCTATCCTCCAAATATTAGTATTGTCCAGGAAAAGGCTCAGAGAATGATAAGTAATCCGTTCCACAACTTCTAAAAGCAATTATGAATTGCATGATACATTCACCTCATTTCCAGTATCAAAACAGCTTTTACTCCCTCAACTAAATGTTAGTGTAGCAACAACGCCAAAGAGGATTCTCTAAAGGATTACGTAATTATGTCTTAACACGTTATAGATACTTATGTTGCTAGCATAATCGTGTTTGCAGCAGGTTAGACTAAGGAAATTAGCTTATTATAAAACTATAAGGAAGGAGAGAAAGCTACCTATTATCCTCTTAGGAGTTATTAACTGGCTATGATATAAGGTGATGAGATTAAAATGAAACTGCTTTGATTAAATTAATTATATGTATTGCAGTATGCCTTTAGAGACAAGTAAATACATTCGGCTCGACCGGAGTGAAACGGCCTCACAGAAAACCTGCGTGAAACAACGCTTGCATTGTGTTTCGCCGAGTGAGTGAGGTTACCGGAGGCCCAAACCCTTTTAAAGGCGGGCAATGCACTTGTACAATATTTAAAACACTGACTTTACTCCAGTGTTGTCGGCTATTATAGCTCTACTATACTATTATTATAGCTATACTAATTATAGAAATGTTATACATTGAAACCTACCGAGAAAAATATGCAGTTGAATAGCGAAAATGGCATCCAAATGGCATGTTGTATTAAAAAAAACCTAGTGACTCCTCTGGTATTACGTGTGTCCTTGGGCGGCGGTTATCGCTTACCATCAGGTGATCCGTCTGCTCACCTATCATAAAAATAAATATTTCAAATCTACACTAGAAAAGATTTGTATTTTCGTTTGTAATGAATAAAAACAAAAACTACAGGACCGATTTTAAAAATTCTTTCATTGATATACTGCTACATTATCATCAGGTAGCATAGGCTATATTGTTAGAGGGGTAAACCATAGCGTCACTTTAGTTCGCGAGTGAAACCGCGGAAAACAGTGCAATGTATTTTTCGTGGTAAATCATCACGTGCAATCGTAGCCATGGGAATCGTGACATTCGACACGATCGTGGCAGGTTGTGGTCTAACGACTAATGAACCCCTTAGAGTAAAATCTCGTACAGACGGTACTCGTGCTATTTAAGGGGCGAGACAAATCTCGCCCCTTAAATAACACGAGTACAGTCTTCGGGGGAGCAAGATAGCGCCTACATTTCCTACTGATAATCTCTGAGAAGAGACATTTAAACAAACTAAAGGAATTAAAATGTCTGAAATAGTCTTTTGAAAATGAGCTAAAACAGTTTTGAGCTGATCTGTCTCAACTGATCGCTCGCACACAATAGAATCCTCTTGAAACTAAACCATAATTTAAGGAGCTCAACCATCCGTGGGTCGACTAGACCAGGTCAGCACAAAATATTAATAAAGCGGCAATTTGTCTATTTCAATTTCAGAACATAGCCATTAACATGTCTGTGAAGCGTAAATCAATCAAAATTATCAACAGGACAGCAATTTACGATCTTACAGACCAATCGTGTCACCTTCAATTTGCTTCAGGCGACACTTCCAGACGATCGTTCATGCAAATTAGTTGTTATCTTAGCTACTTTTTCGTATAAATTGCAATGACAGATAAGTGACACATATGTCTTTTTAACAACGCGTAGACGAAGTATCTTGAATGCAATCAGGCTCGTAATGACAGACTCTGTCGGTGACTTGAAGCTTAATCGAATGGAAATCAGGTGTTTTTCATAAATGGATATTATAATACGAGTCCACTACGTTGAAGTTTAATAAACTTTGATCTTTAAATTTTATTTGGTATGGTTTAAAATTAAATGGTAGTTTTCAAGTACTTTGCAGGGCCGGACTGGTCATTAGAAAATTCGACTAATTTATGAGACATAACTTTCACCTACCTTTCTGATAATATCTATCTTTTTTAATCCAATGGAACGTTAATTATGTATGGTTTATGAAGCAATTAAGTCGTATAAGGTATCTTCTACGATACTTGATTTAAGCAATTTTGGGCTCGATTGAAAGTATTTTAATGAAATTAAGAGCACATGTTTGAGACAATTTGGGAAGAAATTATCTTGATTACGGGGCGTGGGTCGTTGAGTGGGAATGAAGAAGAGTGAATGAAAAGATAGTGATCGTTAAGGTGTCGTTACCTTAACGATCAAGGGAATTGATGTAAAAAATCAAACATAATATACCTACCACCACGTTTATATTTCTAAAAGGATTAGGCAAAAGCTGTGGCAGAAGTATACCTACCTATCTAATTATGTAAATCCACGATTTTGTACATTAATACTTACCATGTAAAGCGGGTATTAACATTAAATATAATATAAATAAACTTGTGAGTAAAATAATTTTTATTTTTTTAAGTTTTTTTTCAGCGATATTCAATAAAATACGAAATGTATATCATTTTATAATAAACATAAATCAGTGTCATAATTATAAGACTGTAACCTTATACTCAATGTTAAATGATGTAATACTAAATAATTGACTTAATTGTACTCGTCACACCCACGTGCCTATTGTACGGGAATGTAGACACACAATACTAAAAAGTATTGATCATTCTTCGTAGGTACACAGTCTGGTATTAGCACTATAATTATTATATTATGGTAAATTAATAAAGTAACTGTTCAAAGTTGAAGTTACAGTACAGAAGAAAGCGTTATAGTGAGTCTCGCTTTTTTCTAAACAGCTGTTGCTGCCATTTTTTTTGTGCGTGTGGAAATCCTCATGGACATCCGCCGCCCGGGGAAGGCGGCGGGGTGTGTCGGACTCCACCCAGAATGGGTGACCTACCGACTAAAACCACACGGGTGTTTCGCCTCACCACTTTTTGCTGGGGTTACGGGAGCGAGAATTCAGTCATCCGCGACCCCAGCACTGGCAGCTGTTGCTGCCTGAGTGAACCCAAATAAGTCGGTATAAATGCTTAGATTACCGCTATGGGCCTTATGTGAAAATTTATAATGCAGTTCTGTGCTACTTGGGTAGGGTTAGGTTGTTGTATATACAATATACATAAGCGGTATTCAAGTCCAGGGCAAGATTTTTCCCAAAAATGGAATTTTTCATAATAGGATTTCTCTGAAAACTCAAACGATACAATATTCCCTAGAAACTCAATCGTGTATAATTTAGCAAAATACCTAATTGTCACGACCTAAGTACGTCTCTGTTGCACCTTGCACGTATTATGAATAAGCAATTTTATTAATAAAATTGAACGAACCTTATTATAAATAATAGGCCTTTATAACAACCTCTTTACGGTTTTTAGACCGATATAAGTACAGTTTACGATGAACATGCTACCGTAAAAGGTATTACACGCGTTTAAATGAAGTAAACTTTATGTAATTATGTCATTGATTTACAGGGGCCGATTAAGGTTGCCACTTATGAGGAAAATATGGGGCTTAAAATAATTCAGAATTGAAAATAATTGATTTGTTAGACACTGACACAGGTCAAATGAAGAGAACTTTCATGACCCAAATCGGTTCAGTTATGTGACAATTCAAATAACATTTGTAAGTAGTTTTGGATTTTTTAGAAAATTTTATACTTACATTAATGAATATTTGTTTGCTTGTATTGCGCATCGCAGAGCAAACCTAAGGCTGTTTCATGACTTTTCCTTTTATATTAAGTTTAATCTCCTATATCATAAACAGGTATTAAAGTGCACGTGTCAGCCCTAGTTATAATGATATGATTAGCCAGACCGGTATGAGGTGCAGAAATGAGTTAGAAAAGAATTTTTGTAATTGCATCAACCGGCGCCATTTTTAATGTCATAGGTACTACGACTATGTGTCTACTTCCGCGTTTCATTTCATTTTATTTATGAGTACACTGTATAAACAACACGATAAAATAAAATATTGGGCATCCAAGATACGGGCTGTGCCTAGTTTGGGGATATTTCTTCTTGTGTTTTCCTATGATTTCCATCCAATTTTCTATGTCTGTATGTTACCTAACTACTTACCAGTGTAACGTACCTACGTTGTGTGTAAATAAAAAAAAAAACTACTAATGTGGTGGTTCCCCAGATGAACACAGTAGTAGATTTCAGAGCACCAAAAATTAGAAAAAAAATTGTGAAAACATTTTCCTCCTATTAAATGTTAGATAATGATCTTAATAGGTTTATAATTACCTACTTATACATCAATAATTATTTATTGTGTTGAAAAATAACAATTATAAAATACTAATTTTTATTTTTTAATAAACGATTATAAAAGAAAATCCGGCGGTGCTGCATTTAGTTCTACAAGACACATGACAGCATTTTTATTGAAATAAGGTTTTTCTTGAAGTCGGGGGTTTCGAGAAAGTTATTTAATCCTTTTACAATTCGTGGATTTTTTGTTTCAATATAATTAATAAATTTTGAATTTTATAGTACCGAGTATACCAGTTTGGTTACATTCGTCGGCGGAATTATAGATGGTTGTAAGATATCCTGTAACTCATGAAACGCTTTGTGGTATCTTATACTAGAAAGAAGTACGTACAGGTTTCAAACTGAGCGAAAATCTTTTATTATAATAAGTCGTTCGTAAAACTCCAAGCCAGGAATACCTTTCAGCGAAAACTGTAGAGTCGAACCCGGATTGCGTCGATATAACATCGAACTCCTTTATATAGAAAACGAATGCACTTTAAACTACAGAGCTATCGGAAAAACATTAGTCTTGGATGGAAGGAGAGATATGACAATGAGAGCTACTACGATTCTTTCAGATCTATCTTTATACTGAGAACACGAATGATTTTGACGCAACGTATCGTTAAGGATCTCTGAATTATCTCAATTGAAAAAACTGGAGACAGATAGATGTACCTAATACCAAATTACTATCTCTACAATAATATTGATAGTATTAGGTTTATTGGTGCACATTATTTGCATTATTTTATGTCTGGACTTTAAAAGATACCATGATTCTCTGAGTTTGTTTCGGTGTTTCTTCTCAGAGGTCGTCAGTTAGGAAATGCCGAAGCCATCTAGCTATAAAAAAAAACAAACCATTGACTTCTAATGATCTACTTACAGAAATAAATATCATTTCATAGATAGAATAATTTATGATAACAATCAATAAAAAAGACAACAGGGTTGTTTGATTTACCAAACAACTGTTCTATATACTCAACTAATAGAGTTTCAAGATATAGGCTTTTAAAGTTTTCGCTGGGGAATGTTCTACCTCTTTCTCGCAAAATTTGGCTCGGTTAGAATTCGTACAACGTAGGTACGCACAGTTTGACGTCACAACGTAATATAGTACTCTCTCTGTCTAACATAAACCTAAAATGTTATAAAGATCATATTTTTAACCGATTTAAATTTTGTTTATGTTGTTCGGCTTCTTATTTTATGAGACTATAAAAAAATACGGCAACTAGCCTACTAGATAAAAAGCAATATAATATAGCAGATTATCATCTCTATCTCTTCTACTATTATAAAATTGTAAAAGATCTGTGTCTGTACATACAAGATATTTAAAAAAAACACGTGGTTTATGGTTTATAAACATCTCCGAATCCGAAAATGTGATTTTTTAAATTATTGTCTGTTTGTCTGTTTGTTACGGGTTGGAGCAAAAACTACTGAATACATTTTAATTTTATTATCACTGTTAGAAAGTATATGCTCCAACTTAAAAACTGGTGAACTTCTTATCTCAATTAATTAAACGAATCCTGAGATACAGCTTGACCTCCCTGATGTATAGAGACCCATACAAAGAAGAGATCATCAATGTTGGTTTTTTCCATTTTTACTCCTGATATAGCTTCACGTGAGCGATGCCGCGGGCAGAGGCTAGTGAATAATATGTAGACTTTTAAGTCAAATGCAGTATCGAGTTCAAATCTGCGAATAAGCAATTAGCATAGGTAGGCATTCATAAATTAATTACCAGAAAGATCTTAGCAAGAGATGGGTTGACATAATTCAATGCTTCAAAATTAGCCCGTGTCTATACACTAAAAATTCCACCTGACCCATAAAAATGTAGATATTTATTTAAAGAACTAAACGCGATACTTGTAATGACAAAATAAATTAACTGTTACCATTTGCAATACGCTAGTGAGTGCCAAACGCGTAATCATTAGCTGCACTGTGGTTAGAAAAGCATTACATAGAGTCTGCAGTTAGAGTTACCAAGTGAGTTAGAGTTACGAGATAATAGTGGTGCAGCTTGCAAACGATTATGCTATTTAACTCGTTGGTGTTAAAATTTAATGGACGGTGTGGTGCTTGACGGATAAAACTTCTTCTGCATATGTTGAAAAGAAACCGTGCATGTGCATGCTTGGTGATAGGATATGACGTCTATATACAAAAGTATAGGCAGGAGTTATTTGCTGTAAGTAAACGTTCTTTTTGCGAAAATATCTGTCTTCTTCGAGATGCATATCACATTGTCGGAGAGGAATTTGAGATCTCCAATAACCAGCTTTTTCTTATTATATTTTGCATCAACAGAAAAAAAAAACATACCGGCTTTCCTTTACATAACAGAGTACAAATTGAACTTCGGAAAATTTCGTAAGACTTCGTTTTGCAAATTATAATTAATTTATTGCTGCGCTCTCAATACTACATCTGAAGATACGCACATAAAATCCCCAACGCATTACACGCCTCGTATTACTTACATAGATATATTGTGAGAAATAATTACATTAATATTTCAAAGGCAGTTTCACACGAATGCACAATCATGGTGCCTTATACAGTAACATATCTACGAACCTATCACGTAATTATCGCATTTGACTTCACTCGCGAGCGTTAACAAGGCAGCTGTAGATGGACCGACTTTAAGTCGCGCGTTTTTGTCGCTTCAGTTTTCTTTATCTCTAATTTCATTTTCGGACTCGGATTTCTATTTAAAATAATGATTGCTGATAGGTATCCCTTATCTGCATTCGTATCGATAGATTAGAAAAAAATATTTTAATCCCAAGTACAGTTGAGTAACTACGTTTTAAATACCATACCTTATTACTGCATTCTTTAAATAATTGATAGTTTTTAATAAAAACCTCGCAAAATTTAGTGAATTATTATAAGTATGATTATGTTTATGGTTAGAATCTCAGAAACAAAGGGTATATGAGCTTTGCGCTGAAAAAATCCTCTTTTGCGAGAAAAAGTCGTCTAGTTTGCAGCACACCTAACTCGCTTACGATATCAATTTCGACACAATGCTTTGACAAATTTCTCGTGTTCATACCTCGTAGGCACCGTGAAAGCACGTTTATTAACAACGTGGATATTGTTATTAAAAATGGCGTTTTTGAAATTTATATTCTCTATATTCTGTTTCTGTAAATTGATAACGAAAATTATATGATTTGATAGTTATGTACCATGAGTAGGTAGATGATAACAAAAATCTTAAGGCATTCGATATTATACAATATCGCCCATAGGCATGTGACCACCCGTATTTTTTCGAATATTCGTGAAAAAATATTGAAAATAAACTTTAGATGGGGGGGGGGGGGTCTCTCTATAATATTTTTCATGATATTCAATTTTTAATTTTTTAAGTAGTTTGTAGATTTCCCCTCCATTTTTTCAATTACCAGCATTTACCAGCTCGCTTGCTTTCTCAAGTAAGCCAAGATCCTTATTAACAATGACGGTAAAAACACCAAGGTATAAGAGCTTTAGCGATTATAATCTAAATTCCAGTCTATCGTCACGACATCTTGGTTCGTGACTCGTAAATATAGCTTCATATTTGTCTCAGGGGACAGATCGGAAAGATAAAAATCATTCTCAAATGCAGTTCTGTTGCAAAATAAACTAAGGTTACGAAGTATAGTGAAATCGCAGTGTGGGACAGTTGGAGGTGGTCCTCCAACAATATGGACGGATAACCTGGTGAAGGTCGTTGGTCCTAGTGAAGGAGAAGGTGGAAGTTCCTTGTGGAAGACTTGGGGCAGCCTTTATTCAGCAGTGGCGGTCTTCTATTTGATATGATGATCCAAATATTATACAGGAGAGATTGAATCGAATTGAATTGAATTAGGTTTTGGTAAGAAATGAATGACTTTGTGTGATGTTTTTGTCAGAGAACCTGCATCAATTTCATTATTGGGAGTCATTGTGCGGGTCAAACTGTGGGAAATACTAGTTAAAACATTCAATTCAGAAGTCAATCTGGTTAAATTAGACTTTTTAATAGTATGTACTTTTCAATAGCTGAAGGTCAAAAAATATTTTGTCAAAAATAAACTATAGTAGGTACTAAATGTTACTTAACAACTAGATTTAAACGTTTTATGTGTTTTTTAGAAATGTCATTACCATATTTATTGCAGAAAACATATTAATTTCCACATTTAAGAAGTCATTTGTCAAACGCGTGAAATATGTAAATTCTTGTTTAAATGAATTAATTGATGAGTTTTTTATTAAAAAATCATTCAAAGCCATGTTCATTTTGGTCCGCGTTTTGTATATGTGAAATCAGTCGATCCATTCTAAATACAAAATACATTTAAAAGAAAAAATAATAGGTACCTAATAAAAGAGAAAATAAATTTACTTCATATTTTTTTCGTGAATGTTTTCGATGCTATGTATATGAGTTATTTGGCTATTCGGCGTGGAAACAAGTCCAACATATCAGAGATTATTAAAATCGAACCAGCCGTTCTAAAAATGATGACATTTTAATTTGAAACCATTTAACACATCTAACATAAAACCAGCCTAAGCACGAACACTTTCGAAAACGTATTCGTATCGAAATCGAGAATAATTTGTATGAGAAGGGGGATAATGAATGTAGATGAAGCGAAAGTGGTGTGCCAGGATCGTAGCAAGTGTAGTCTTTGCCTACCCCAATGGGAGACAGATGAAAATATGTATGTATGTACAGTTGGCGCAAAATAACTTGAACCAAAATGGCGGATGCGCAGTAGTTGTTTTTTAGTACATTTTGCTCGCAAATGTACTGCGCAAACTTTCCCCCACTCCGTTAGTTTTGGGTCAAGTTATTTTGCGCGAACTATATGAGATTTGTAGCATAAAAAAAACGTTAACGATACGAATTCGATAGTTATGTGACATCGTCTATTTTACTACTACCATTATTAAAATAATAATGATTCTAGAGAAACATTAGTGAATACATACAACCTTAGTTTTAGTATATTATATGCGGAACCCGAGACACGTGTTAATACTTTTGTGTAAAGAATCTATAAACAAAACTGTATCACACATGTACAGTCAGCGCCAAAAGTCGCTGAACACGTTGCAATCTTCAAAACGTTTTTACATCATTACTAACCAAAAAATTCTGACCTGAGAAGTTAGTACCAGTTTTCTGCATATAAAAAAACTGGTACTGTAAAAACGTTTTGAAGATTGCATCGTGTTCAGCGACTTTTGGCGCTGACTGTAGGTACCTACTATATTTATTTCAAAACTGTATCTATTTATTTGGCTTACTAACAATTCTTTACACTGAATAGTACAGTAATTTAAACAAGATAATAAAACAATTACAATGCAAAAATCTCTTATAAGTAAGCACCACATGCACTAAATCAGCAGTTTACAATGCCAGCAAGAAGCATCATAAGACTAACTTGACATTCGATATTAAACAGTATAATAATATATTAAAGTAATTATTAGCGACTAATATTACAATGCTAATATTAAAAAAAAAAACAATACAAAAAAGATAAGAACTCTGAAGAAGAGAAGACTGTGTATAACAGAGTTATAACCATATTATGATACCTGGTCTTCCGTACAAAAACATTCTCACCACGTCTTAGCAGCCCCGTCCCGCCTGTGCGCCTGCGCCTAGCGCCGCTATGACCTGCCGTATAATGCCGTGTAATTGTGCGCGTATAATATGGGAAAGATATCTACTTAGTGGCGCTCGGTGTCCCACTTGTAACTTTTGGAACAAAATATAACGTGATGTAAAAAATATTTGAATCGATTCAATTACTTATTCTGAACAAACCGTACTTTGATTTCGCATAATAATAAACAAGAATTAATATTGAGGTTCTTATGTCATAATCGAATAGAGATCCGGTACAAATTATTTACGGAATTTCATATTTTTTTTGCAAAAGCTAATCGCTTTGCCCACAGCGCTATTAAAACCGTTTCAAAAAAAAAATGAAATTTTTAAGATCTTTTATAAAGCCCTAACCTAGTTCTCCGAAGCTCGACTGCCACGCTAGGTCCTGGGTTCGATTCCCAGGCCGAACAAAGTGTTATTGGGGTTTTCGATGAAATCCTCAGTAGCAGCTCGGAGTTTGGGAGTTGTACTCGGTTAATGGCAATAGGCTCGCCCCCTATTACATGGGACCTAAACATACCGGCGAACTGTGGGTGTACATTTGTACGCCTCTATCTCACAAGGTATCCTTTGCGAGATCTTGTGACTCATAATGGCCTTGAATTGCCCCAAGTAAACAACTATTAGATATTGTCGAACCTACATTGTTGTTACTAGTCGCAATGAACATTATTATAGATTTATAATTACGATAATCGACAATCACAGCGGAACTGTGGTGCCCTTATGACATCTATTATATATACTAATACACACATTTAGATAAACTATGAGTCGATAACGCGTACAATGTAGGTAGTTTGTTTATTTATCAGTACTTAAATACCTACACAAATGTATATAAAGTTCCTATTGATAAATATAAAAAACATAAATAATAACATAGCATACCATCACGCCTGTATTCCCCGAAGGGTTCGCCAGAGGTGTACTAATTTACACCCACAGTTCACACCGGTATGTTAAAGGGGTGAGCTTATCGGCATGAACCGGACATAAATCTAAGCTTCATTTTAAGGGTACGTGGGAGCTCGAATTGCCCACAAAAATAATACGAAAATAAATAATCCTTTTTTTTATAGGATAGGGGAGCAAACGAGCAGACGGATCACCTGATGGTAAGCGATAACCGCCGCCCATGGACACCCGCAACACCAGAGGAGTCACGAGTGCGTTGCCTGCCTTTTAAAAGGGTTTAGGAATCTATAAATGAAAATAAAATTTTATTAAATTGTGTTACAATTCAGATTGAGATACCGTTAATCTAGGTTCCTACCGTACCATTTCGTCTACTACACCTTTACTAGAAATAAACAGCCGGAAAATTGTTGCAAACTCAGATGACTAAAATGCGCTTTAGGGTTCGCAATATGAATTGCGCGCGAGTTTAATAGGTCGCGGTTCCGTATATAATTCTTAAATGTATTTTATATTTATTTAGTTTTAAGTTATGTTTAGGTTTCAATGAATTATTTATTTAGGTAAGCCTTTAATAATGTTATTTTATTTTTATTTAGTTGAAATTGTTTAGTTGTATTAATTGTTTATTAGTGTTTATTTTTAAAGGTAACGTACTACGTTACATCCAGTGAAGTATTTTGGACGAAATGGTTAACCAGGAAATTAGATTAATGGTATCAGAAACCGAATAATAACATACTTTGAATAAATTGTGTATGAATTACGTTTGTATTGGAAATTTGTACCACCGGACTCTATCGTATTGAAATAAAACAATTTTACGGATTATATCGCATTATATAAGTACAAATCAAGGAGGAGTATCGTGTCTAGCAGTGGGACCATCTCAGCTTTTACGTAAAAGATTTGTTAATTAATTATTATCAATTAGTACTTACCATTGATGTTTTATAAAAATCTTACATTGTTATCATGTTATTTTTAATATTATGTTTTTATTCACCGTGACCCCAGACATATCAATGTATAATAATATTATTATTAAACCCTCGTTACATAAAGTGTCATTTGAATTTAATGATACAAATTAACATTGGTTTTCCCACGGTGATTATAATAACGAGTGTCCTCTTGAACTAATAATGTCAGCGTTGATAAATTGTAGATAATGTTGTACTGCATGACAAGATGACATTTATGCACACACATAATGCAAGCAAAAAACTATTTTTTTTACAAAAACAGTGACCGCCTAGTATTATAACTATCGGACCGCCGAGTCAAAGGTCTCGAGTTCGAAACCTTCTTTTAATAATATCGACTTCGGTCCCAATTAGACATTAATCTTCAATATTCACACAAGCTGTTATCGCAATATTGTAGCAGTGAAGATTGTAATATCGTGTATTTTAAAAGTGTCCATGGAGTTGTTTGCCGGATTCATCTCCATAGGATCACCCGTTTGGAATCGTGCAACAACAATCAACGTTTCATGAACGCTTGTAAAAGCTTATTTGAAATAAAAACATTTGAACTTTGAAGCTAAGGCATCTCTCACTTTTTTATCAGGCAAACGATCTGACGTATCACTTGATAATCAGTAATTGCCGCCGCAATACCAGAGGAGTCGCAAGTGCGTTACCCACCTTTTAATAGGGTTTGGGCCTCCGGTGTCTTATTCTACCTTTCGAAATCACGCGCGTGTAAGCAATAATCGATCACTCGCCCGATCGGTTAAAAAACCATTGACGATGTGTGAGAATGTCAATGTGTGTCAATCAGCATTAGGCCAGCAAAGTGAACTATAGCCTAAACCCGCTCATTCTGAGTGGAGTCTCAAGTGTACCTACTTAAAAACTTACAGAAAGTATCGCGGTGAACTCTGTACAGCGCGAACGCTTATTAAGAGCGCTCGCGCACTTGTGATTTTTTAGTCGGGCGATAGTTCGATCGTTCTGGGATTCACTATGGAGTTATATGGCAGTGCGCGCATTTGACGATTAGAATTCGACATGAAATTATACAGGACTACTACAGCGACTAAACTATTGGTCGACTAAAAATCACAAGTGCGCGTTAGCCCTAAAGCTCCCAAAGAGTAATAGAGGCAAAAAAATATTACTTACACAAATCTTTTGTTGGTGTACATACGGCTTGCTTAGCAAACTTGCAGTTTGCGGCAACTTGAGATGTGCAACTGTGCAAGCTTACCTACGTAAATATGAAACGAGCTCACCTTCATTCACACCATCCTTCACAATGTATATCATTATAAATTAAACGTCATATTATTATGTTAGACCTATAATATTTGTTTAGATTACCTGTCATTATTACCATTAGGCTTTAAGCTTTTATATATTTTTTATTTATATGAGTATGAACAAACTGCCTCGGTAACAGTAGGCGCAAAATAACTTGAACCAAAATGGCGGATGCGCAGTAGTCGATTTTTAGTACATTTTGCACGCAAATGCACTGCACAAATTTTCCCCCTCTCCGTTAGTTTTGGGTCAAGTTATTTTGCGCGAAATATACTACGTTAGAGGTCGAGCAAAGTGTTATTAGGATTTTCAATGAAATTCTCAGTATTAGCTCGCAGTTTGGAATTTGTGCCCGGTTAATGGCAATAGGTTCGCTCTCTATTACATGGGACCTAAACATATCGGAGAACTGTGGTTGGTATATTGGTTAAATTGTTGTGTTAAAGTGTTGGTGGTTAAATTTAATTACTATCTATTTAATTATTCACATTAGACGTTGATAGGTTATTTAAATAAAAATTTGACACATATAATATTATGATATATTGAGACTGGTTTGGATTTAATTTTGAAATTAAATAAAAGCATTTTTTGTTTTCGTCGGTATGACGCATAACAAATCACCATATAAACTTAAACAAAAGGGGTATAAACATCATATTATATGTAACGAACATTACAAATGCAAATGAATCTTTGTAAAGGTTTGAAATAATATATATGGCAAACTTCGTTCAATTTTAAATGGTTTATAAATTACCTTTCTGATGCAATCGAGCCCCTAGACAATTGATCAACGTGATTAATATCATGCTGCAAGCAAACCTCTCTGAAGTAAAATGAGTACGTATTAAAATATGATTATAATTGTGTACACCCACATAATATTGAGCTATAACAATTATAATAATCGCACGAGTCTCAACCACTTATCTGTGTGCTACTCGTAGTTATAAGATAACTGAGGCGGTTAATGGTAATGGTTCCGTTGAAGATTAGCCGGAAAACCTTTCCTATCATTGTATATGCATATTATAATTATGATAAATCATTAATTGCAACATTGTCAAGATTTTCAAATTTGATTCAAAGGAGGGAGGAAAATTATAGAGGATTTTTGTAGAAAAATATGACATTTGATGTAAGAATCGGTAAGGGTTCATAAACCCTGTTTTCGTTATCCATAAGTTGAAATTAGGATCAAACTCATAAAAGTGCATCATTAGTCTAGTGGTCCTGATCGTTACTGCTACGCTAGAGGTCCTGGGTTCGATTCCCAGGCCAAGCAAAGTGTTATTGGGTTTTGCTATGAAATTCCCAGTAGCAGCTCGGAGCTTGGAATTTGTGCCCAGTTAATGGCAATAGGCTCGCCCCCTATTACATGGGACCTAAAACATACCGGCGAACTGTGGGTGTACATTAGTACGCCTCCGCCTAACCCTTCGGGGAATACAGCCGTGATGGTATGTTATGTTAACTCATAAAAGTAACGAATAAAAAAACGGTACCATATACCTACCATAATTATTTGATCATCGCACCTCTCACCATCAGCAATGAACTCAAGGTGTGAGGATGAATTCAGGTGTTCTTCAAAAAAGGAGTGAAAAGGTTTTTACGGGGTCGGTAACGCACGAGCGACACATCTGGTGTCGTAGACGTTCATAAACTACGGTATCTGACCATCAGGCGGGCCGTAAGCTTGTTTTCCAACTGATCGGTATAAAAAATTAAAAATATAAATGATAGTGTTTATGGGATAGGGGGGGTAATGGAGCAGACGGATCGCCTGATGGTGCACGATTACCGCCGCCCATGGACACCCGCAACACCAGAGGAGTCGCATGTCTGTTGCCGGCCTTTTAAAAGGGCTTCCGGTATCCTAACTCATTCAGCAAAACACAAAGTAACGTTGTTTCACAACGGTTTTCTGTAAGGCCGTGGCATTATTCCAGTGTTGGTCTGGTATAAACACCGGACTCCGGACAAACTCCAAACAACATTTACCAAATTTTTTAAAGCTGGTTCAGTGATTTATGATAGTACAATGACAGCTTAATAGGATCAATTAATTTTGTTGGCCAATACGATGTATATTTGAGCTTGTTTGACACTAGTTCGGACGTGGACTATTAATGTGGACAGCCGTGGTCCAATATTTGTGTTTGGACTTTAAAGACCACTTTCACCAACAATGTTGGTATCAAATGTTTGTTTTTGGAATCATTTGCATAATTTGTGTGTTACATGAAGCATGCACTTCCTTGTGAATGTGTACTATGTGCTCTCACTTTTACAAACAGTTTTCGATTTTAATCCCAATACCTATAGCATCATCATTATCAACACGTTTTAATGTCCTACAGCTGGACACAGTCCTCCTCTAAGAATCAGTGGGGTGAGGCTTAATAATCCACCATTCTAGCCTTTTTCTTTACGACGGAAACCTTCAAAAGGCCCCCGGTGTTCGGGGATTGGGCTTGGAAGTTTGGAGTTCTTACACACTATCACACACGCATACACAAGGATATAGTTCTCTAGTACAAAGATAGACCACCACAGAATTACTGTGCATCGTCTCTTAGGGCACTTCGCTTTTTTTGGAGTACGGAAAATTGGGAGTCTCCCCAGAGATGTATCCTAACTGTAAATAAGTCTCCCCGGAACCTCACTGTTCATCTTTTCTAGAGTGACATTAGGGGCAAACAGTCTCTGAACACCATGCTAGCCTAATGCTGGGTGGTAGACACAAACGGTTACAAAATCTTCAAGAAATGCCTACGTTCTTTCAAAGAAGTTCCCTTCACCGTTTGAAGCAAACTATATTTAATACGTACACGATTGCGGAAAATCAGTGGTACGTGCCTTGAGTTTAAACTCGAGACTTACAACTTGACAATCCAATGCTCATAACACTACGCTAACTTTTCCCGCAAAAGGTAAATTGAGAGCATGAAACACCTTCTGTGTATATGCGATGCAATGGCTAGAAAGCGAATGTGCCTCTTGGTGCAGGGTTATCCGAGGCCAGAGGACGTTCACATTGGAGAGCCATGCTTCGGCATGAATGGGCCGGCTCGACCGGAGTGATACCACGGCCTCACAGAAAACCGGCGTGAAACAACGCTTGCGTTGTGTTTCGCCGAGTGAATGAGGTTACCGGAGGCCCAAACCCTTTTAAAAGGCGGGCAACGCACTTGTGTCTCCTCTGGTGTTGCGGGTGTCCATTGGCAGCGGTTATCGCTTACCATCAGGTGATCCGTCTGCTCGTTTGCTTCCCTATCCCATAAAAAAATGCCAGGCCTCATTATAAAGCTCATGGAAGAGCTGTTTGTAGAACTTAGAGAGGATGAGGAATAGTTTTTCTAGGGTAAGCACAAAAGATCCCATTGGGTCGAAGTGCACTGAGGCCTTGCTGCCTCGACTCCACACAAGATAAGATAAACGCCAACTTTTTTTATTAAGTTCATTGCCTAATTATTGCAAGTTAATTTTAGGTACATTTAGGGGGCACCAAACCATGAATCCATTAATAGTTTACATAGTTATATTAAAAATCGGAAAGTAATTGGGCTAGCGCATCTTCTAGGCTAGTGCGTTCGATCATAGGTCGCAGTGTCGTTAACATCAGACGAACTGGCGATCAAGTAAGCCCATCAAGAATAAAAAAAAACTGTCTGTCTCTGTGTTTGTAACGTTTTCTCGGCTAAACCGATGAACAATTTTGATATATTTTGGTATAAGAGATACTTAGTTTTGATCTCGAGGAAGGATACAAAACACCCTCTATTACAACATATCGGCAAACTCTGGGTGTAGACTAGTACACCTCTGCTTACCTCTTCGGAGAATGCCGGCGTGATTGTATATGTACCTATTCCAATACATAATGTCTGTATTAAGAACGGAAACATAAAACAAACTAGCTCACTTCGGTACAAAGGACAGCCTTCGATATTAATGTTGAGGTAGGCAGGTTCGAATGTAATACTTAAATAACAAACCAATTCTATTATTGTAACAGAAATAATACATTTCAATCGCCTTTACTGCAAGAGTATATGGTTCAAAATCGTGTGGCTCACGGATAGCTGATTAAGACCGGTCATCGTAAACTATGATTATCTTTATTTTGTATAAACTGTTGTCCGTGGTTTTACTCGTATCTTAAAGGACTTGTTAAGCCAAATTTATGCTAGTAAATTCATTAAAATTGGTTCAGTGGTTTAGGTGTGAATAGGTAACCAACTGACAGACAAACAAAGTAATTTTCGCATTTATAATATTATAGTTGTGTAGAAGAAGTTTTTTTTGATTTACCTAATTAAACTATTTTTTTACTTATGTCAAAGTCAAAATCAAAATAATATATATACCATCACGCCTGTATTAGCAAAGGGTTAGGCAGAGGCGTACTAATGTACACCCACAGTTTGCCGGTATGTTTAGGTCTCATGTAATAGGGGGCGAGCCTATTGCCATTAACCGGGCACAGATTCCTATCTCCGAGCTGCTACTGGGAATTACAAAAAAAAAAAATAATAATGATGGTTTTTTTATGGCGTAGGTACGGGGGCAAACGAACAGACGGATCGCCTGATGGTAAGCGACTACCGCCGCCCATGGACACCCCCAACACAAGAGGAGTCGGCAGTGCGTTGCCGGCCTTTTAAAAGGGTTTGGGCCTCCGTTATGCTCACTCACTCAGCGAAACACAACGCAAGCGTTGTTTTACGCCGGTTTTCTGTGAGGAAGAGGTGTCACTCCAGTCGAGCCGGCCCATTTGTGCCGAAGCGTGGCTGTGCCAAGGATTCGTTTTTTTTTTTTTTATGGGATAGGGGGGCAAACGAGCAAACGGATCACCTGATGGTAAGCGATAACCGCCGCCCATGGACACCCGCTACACCAGAGGAGTCGCAAGTGCGCTGCCCGCCTTTAAAAGGGTTTGGGCCTCCGGTAACCTCAACTTACTCGGCGAAACACAACGCAAGCGTTGTTTCACGCCGGTTTTCTGTGAGGCCGTGGTATAACTCCGGTCGAGCCGGCCCATTTGTGCCGAAGCGTGGCTCTGCCAAGGATTCGTTTTGTTTTTTTTAAAGCTTTCTTTCAATACTTACCTTTTTGACGCATTTGTTTTCAAGTGATCGAATATTTGTAAGCAAATCGCTATATTTCTTTGTTAGCCACGAAACTTCACACGTCGCTCCAAACATTGACACGCTTATGCAAACGAATTTACAGATATCATGATTAAATGAATAAGTTACATATTAAAGGGATAGAACTTCAAAAAGACAAGAATAATCTACCCATATTTTGTATCGCAAATCAACTGCACAAAAACACTGTCATTAGGTACTACTAAGAATTCCTGAAACATTTTATTACTTGTTATTCTTCCGCTGAAACCATTGCGTGTAATATAAACAATTTGTTCTTGTAAAAAATAATCAGATCGCCTGTTAAAGTTTACGGTGTTCCAATACTTAGTCTGGGTTTATTTTATTGGAAATATCTGTTTGCGATCGAAGTGTTAGTTAATACTAGTTTGTTGAAATACTCACTTTAAAAAATCGTTTTGAGTACAAATGAGTAGGCGGGCCTGGGAATAGTCTAGACACATTGATTTTTATACCATACAAATATTTTTTTGTGCGGGAATCGTAGGTATTTATAACCCGTGTTAGATAAGCCATTGCGTCACTATTTCGAAAAAAATCATGCATATATATATGTAGGATAAGCAGAAACTATAAAAAGCCACTTGCTACGATTCTTAGGTACATACCGCTGTTGCTTCGTCCATATTCATACAATCTAGTCATCTACATGCGCCGAAAATTCTCACATTTAGACGAATAATTCTTCCTTATTAGGCGAATAGATTCGTGCCTAGTAGAAGGAGAGACATGGCCATATAAATATTATTAAGTCTTAATAATCTTATCTTATCTTATCTTGTGTAGGGCCGAGGCAGCAAGGCCTCAGTGCACTTCGACCCAATGGGATCTTTTGTGCTTCCCCTAGATAATCTATTCCTCATCCCCTCCCAGTTCTACAAACAGCTCTTCCATGAGCTTTATAATGAGGCCTGGGGGTATGAGTCTATAGTCCTCTGGTCTTGGATAACCCTGACTCAAAAGGCACATTCGCTTTCCAGCCATTGCATCGCATGTACACAGAAGGTGTTCCATGCTCTCAATTTCCCTTTTGCAGGCCCTGCAGGCTGATGTGTCCGTCAGACCCATCTTTTGTAGGAGAGCGTTAGTCCCGAAGTGGCCGGTCAGCGCCCCCATCAAAAGACGGGCCTGCCGCCTGCTTGAGTTCCAAATGGCATTTTGCCATTTCGATGAGGAACCTATGAATTTCTTGGAGTGAGCAAGTCCCGTGAGGCTCAACCACTCATCCATGTGCCTCGCCCTTGCGTACTCCCGAAATGCCGTTTTGACTGTGCTTGGGGCTGGCCCCACTAATTGGACCGGAACCATTTGTAGGACTGGTCCTACAAATGGTTCCGGTCCAATTAGTGAGGTTCCAGAACCTTCCCTAGCCAGCTCGTCAGCATGCTCGTTGCCCACAATACCCCTGTGACCCAAACAAGCCTGACCTTGTTTCGCTTTCCCAGCTCATTAAGAGTTCGGGCAGCGTCCATGGTCAGCCTTGAATCGATCCTGTAGGAGGTCAGGGCCACGAGTGCCGCTTGGCTGTCACTAAGAATGTAGATGGACCTACCTGTGGTACCGCTACTTTCCATCTGTTGTGCACAGGCAAGAATAGCATATGTTTCCGCTTGGAAAACCGTAGCTAATTTGCCCATGCTTTGACTGACCTTATGGTCCCTTGCATATATGTCTTAATAATAATATAGTAACATTATGGAACGGGTACGAATACTATTCCCTATTGTCACACAGATAGACATCAGATGTCAGGTCAGATATTTTCTCGCCTCTTACGAGATTCTCGTAAGAGGCGAGAAAATATCTGACCTCTTCGGAGGCAGGACCTCTTGGGGGACTGGCTGGCGATCAACCTTACGTCGGAGTCTGTCGTAAAGCACTGGTGTGTTTTGTTTTTTGCGTGGCAGTTCATCTACTGCTGTCTATAGTCCGTAGGGAATCCTATGGGTTAACAACGCCACTGGTATTGCAGGTGTATATGGGTGATGATGATTACTCGGCTGATCAGCTCACTTAAAGAGTTAATCAATAAAAAAACATGCGTCATATTTTTTTATTTATAACTTTGACATTAGAATATCTTTATCTAAGTATACAAATTCAAACAGACAAATGACATTTGGAACAAATTCAACCGGTTAATGTCAAACTGTGCAACATGATGTTTTGGCGAGATAACAAGTGGGTCTTTAGCTCAAAGATTCACGAACCCAAATCTTTATGACGATGATTCTAGACTGCGTGTGGCCATCTAAAAATAGATCTACCGTCTCTTTCTGGAACTGTCATGGAAAACCATTTAGGTAGGCATAGGTAGTTAAATATATACACCTATATTATAAATGCGATTTAACTGATTTTGATTATTTTTGTGGTTAATTATAAGAAGGAAGTGAATGATGAGATGATGACGAATAGAGACGTAGACACCACAAACACTAGTAAACTGGGATAAAAACAAACAAACAAACAAATACCCCCTTTCCCCAAACGCATTATACAGTCTCCTTTCCGTCGTGGGTAACAGAAACATGACGATGAAGATAACTTTACTGTCTATGCCCCATGTTATTTCGAATACCATAAAGTAAAACTTCATAAATAAGAAACGTTTATAACAGTTCTATTTAGAGCTATTCAGTTTTTTCATCTAAGAAAGAATATAACAAAGAAAAACAATCAAATTAAATCCAAGAGAAAACTAAGCAAATAGTCAAATAATATAAATCTTCAAACAGTACCTATGTGCAACTCAGCATGTGTTTGATATATTGGAAACAGATATAAAACGCTCTCTTTGTGTCCATATTAAATGCACACATTATAGGTAGAACGAGAAAATCTTGCTTGTGAATTGATTTAGTATTATCATGAACAATTTATCAGTCTGGTTCACAATGATCAATTGTTTTAAATTGTCATAAGAAATTGTTGCAATTGCCGCCCAGACAGACACTTAAAAATTTAAATATAAATAAAGTGCAATTAAAAATTGATTGCAATTAATTTAATTCAATTGCAATTGAATAAAATTTTAATTGTGCAATGTCCAACACTGTGCGCACATAAGATTTATTTGAAAAAAAAAGAAAGGAACAAGAAAGAAAATACTTTTATTTCAGATAGCAATGTCAGAATGGCAAGTATCAGAAGTCTGGGGGCTCCATCTTACGTGGTGCAAGGACGTACCCATCCAATCGAAATGAGTGATGAAAGATACCTATTGATTTCCTTCGACTGGATGGGTGCCTGCAATATGGCAGATAGTCGATTTATGCTAAAAAAGTGTTTAAATGACTGGCTAAATTAAATCGTCAAGACAAGAAAGCTTGGCTGTTAAGTAGCGTCAATTATTAACCCATTCACCGTCTCAAAGTCTGGACTTTAAAAGAGCCTATGATTCTCCGAGTTTGTTTCGGCGTTTCTTCTCAGAGGTCGTTAATTAGGAAATGCCGGTGCAATCTAGATAAGATTTAGATTTATTTTTATTTTATTATTTTCATTTTGTTGTCATCTTTATTTTTATATTTCTATATATTATGTAGTTAAAAAATATAAAACATTATCATATAAAAGTGTCCTTAAAAGATCTATTTACAGAACTAAACGTCATATTTTGTCATTTATCACTAATAAGCACAGTTTTTCTCTCAAAGTGATAGTGACGAAGATCTTATCTTATCTTGTGTGGGTCAAGGCAGCAAGACCTTAGTGCACTTCGACCCAATGGGATGTTTTGTGCTTCCCCTAGATAACCTATTCGTCATCCCCTCCCAGTTCTACAAACAAACGGCTCTTCCATGAGCTTTATAATGAGGCCTGGAGGTATGAGTCTGTAAAGTCCTCTGGTTTTGGAGAGCCCTGACCAAAGAGGCACATTCGCTTTATAGCTATTGCATCGCATGTTCCATCCTCTCAATTTCTCTTTTGCAGGCCCTGCAGGCTGATGTTTCTTTCAGACCCTTCTTTTGTAGGAGAGCGTTGGGTAATCCCGAAATGTCCGGTTACGAACGGACGAAGATAAAGTCCACCTCGTTTACCACTTGTGTAGAAATATACAGGTTTTTAGTTAGAAAATACCTAATTATCTATTGATAAACTATACCCTGGCCTCATTAGTCCAATGGTTATGTGACACCTCTAGCGTAGCACGCTAGAGGTGCTAAATTCGATTCCCAGGTCGAGCAGAGTAATTGGATTTTGTAGCAGTCTTCAATAGCTACTACTGACGCTACTGCTGCTACTGACGGGATTTTGAATTTCTGTCGGGTTAATGGTACGCTTGCATTATCTACATAAGACTATAACTCACCGTCGCACTCTAGGTATATATATATATATATATATATATACCTACCTAAGTACTTCTCTGCCGAACCTTTCAAGAAATACAGGCGTGATGGTATGGCATTATGTTATCTATGGATAAACTATTAGCTCTATAATGACAGCATCACTCCGGCATAATAATGTTGTACAAACTACTTGTCTATGGATTTATTCAAAACATTACACGATATGTTGGATTAAATTGAAACTAATATCGTGATTACATAATGATCGGCGCCACCTTTTTTAATTCAACATCAGATAAACTTTAACAAAATGCTAAAATTAACAGAAAATTCTTGGAAATCCCGAATTAAACCACACTTCACAAATGATCACTATGAATTGGCGACATATCGGATGAAACATTGGAATCTCGCCAAGTATTCAATAAACGTAAAATATATATATTATTCTATTTATCTTACTTACCACGCTATTCACGTAGTATCGTGTGTATCAAATTATAATAAACTAGCTTCCGCCCGCGGCTTTGCTCGCGTGGAATTCGGTCTGTCTCTGTCTTTACCAAAATAAAAAGTATAGCACTCGGGCATAATAGTAGAATAATTTTCAAAATCAGATCAGTAGTACCGGAGATTACCCTGAACATCCAAAACTCAGAAGGCTTCGCCGAGTGAGTGAGGATACCGGAAGCCCAAACCCTTTTTAATAGGCGGGCAACACACTTACGACTCCTCTGGTGTTGCGGTTGTCCATGGGCGGCGGTAAACGTTTACCATCAGGCGATCCATCTACTCGTTTGCCCCTCTATCCCATAAAAAACATGATATATATTAGGTACCTATTATTAGTCAAGTTACCTACCTTCCATAACTTGTATTAAAAAATCTTGCATGAAATCTAAGCCTAATCAGGCTCTAATCACAAACTTTATCGTGATCAAATTTAGATAGGGTAAGCCAGCATTATCTTACACAACATACGCTGATCCTCCTTGTATTTTACCTCCACGAATTCATTCTGGGCTTTCGTTGTTCCAAACCAATCCCGCAAATAGCCTTCAGAGGGGGAGGTTTAAATGCTGAATTTATTCGCGAAAGTAAGAAGTCACTATTGAGACCAACATTTCCAGGTAAATAAAATAAGCCACCAAAGGGTGTTGGCTGCATGGTCAGAATATTTAGTGACTGATTATTGTGAATACCATTCTTATACATCGCTTCGCAAACGGAGCTCATAAGGTAAGAAATACTAGAATATTTAACATACTATCACGCCTTAGTCCCCGAAGGGTTAGGCAGAGGCGTACTAATGTACACCTACAGTTCGCCGGTATGTTTAGGTCCCATGTAATAGGGGGCGAGCCTATTGCCATTAACCGGGCACAAATTCCTAACTCCGAGCTGCTACTGGGAATTTCATAGAAAAATCCAATAACACTTTGCTCGACCTGGGAATCGAACCCAAGACCCCTAGCATAGCAGTCGCGCTCAGGACCACTTGGCTAATGAGGCAGTTAAATACTAGTTAAATACTAGAATATATTAATCTATATTTATACGCAAGAGTAAAATACTATATGTTGCAATAGTAAATTTGTTTCTAGGATTTGGTCCACCTATATTTATACACGATACATATTATGTGTATTCCTGAAGGATTATGGAGACGCGTGATGATGTAGACAGCATTTATAAACACTCCAAAAACTTATAAAAAATCTAGTTATTTAGGTACATGAAAGAAAAATTCGACTTGAGGGCAAGATTCGAACCTGCGTTTTCTGGTTAGTGCCGAACTCGCGGTGGCTTAGTGGTCATAGCGTCTGGTGTATCTAATCAGAAGACGCAGGCTCGCATTCCGCCCGCAAGTATATTTTTCCATCACTAAAATAACTTTATATTTAAAAAATCTGAGAGCTTTCGTAAAAAACCACAATTACATTTTGCTCGACCTGGGAACTGAATCCGGGACACGGACCGGTTTACGCAGTCAATCCTTACAGTGTTAATTAATTGGTCCTTATGCCTACATACTGCTCTTATTTTTAAGTGACTTCAAATTTTAAAAAAATGCAATACATACCACACAATACATTTATTTTCCAAATAAACGTTACAATATTTCCGATGGTCCCAAACTAAGTTGGGCACAAAATAAGTTGACATTACGAATTATTTAATTACAGTATAACAAATCAACTAAAATTGGTAAATTCTAGGATCTAAAATTATAAGGTTCTATGTTCTTCTGAATGTATTTTTTTATAGAATCTATTTGAAAATTTATTTATGCAGTTGCAAATGCAAAAAAAAATAAACTAGACTAGGCTGGATAATAATATATTCTACGACAGAACATATCCAGAAAAAGAAACTCTCTTCAATCAGACCAAAAAGGAATACATCAAAAGAACCATAATAAATGCAATTATCGTTCTGAATTCAAAAAGCCGTGAATAAAAAGAAAGATGGCGACTTTGACAGCATAATTTGCAAGTAAGCCTACACTAACAAGCCTAGAGTTATTTATAACAAGAAACCTGTACCCCGTTTTGATTGATGACTCACTGAATTGAGTCATATAGAAGCAAAAGCAGCAACATTCACTTTTACTGAAAAGGCGGTAGACGTATTTTTTTGTTTACGTAGCATGTACCAATGTTTAGTTACATTATGTTACAAGAATAGATAACTAATGATGATAGAATCAGATATTGTAAAACAGAATTCCCTAAGAAACACTACATTTACCAAAATAAAGTAATATATTTAGGATGTTGCTGTATTTGCATCCAATGTGTGGATAATGCTGCATTTGCGCCATTCTTAATTGGATGTTGCTGGTTTTGCACCAGTCAATCATGGATATTGCTGCATTTGTAATGACTGTTTTTGTTGATGTTTTACTGTAATAATCTTGATACTTACATATTTTTTTTAAAAAATGTACAGGTTTTCCTTTTTACTAGGAAATATTATTAAGCGAATTTATTAGAAATAGAAAAGTGGAATGCTATGATTATTAATTTTAATACTTCGGTTTTATTTTCACATTATGGTAATAAATAAATTTAAACTTTTTTATCGTACAATTTATAAAAACCTAAATGATCAAAATTGTCTGAACGTACTGTAACTCCAACTATCGGTTTAGTAAATTAACAGTATTATTTAGATAAAATTAATGAAACGAGATTATTTTGCTAGCAAAAATAATTGAAATGATCAAGATTATCTAACTGTACTACAACTTACCGCTTTAGCTTCGCCTGGTACCTCTTCCATTTTTCGGGTTCTGCCTTTCTCTTTCGACTGTTTTTATTATCACAGGGTCTAGGAAAACATTCCATTTTCAAGTTTTTTAACGTTTTTGACAATATTAACACTATTTACGCTTTAATTTCACTGATTTACGAGAGCAAAATACACTCAACGACCGTTGCACCGTTGGGTCGAATAGTGACACCTGATTGGTCAAAAAAGGATGTTGCTGTCTATGCCGCAACTACGTAGGTATGTTGCTGGTTTTGCTACCAATCTCAATTTAGAACCTCTATTTTGTATAGGATGATGATGGTTTTGAAACGATTTTAATATTCGGTCAAGTAAAGTTGACGGAATATTACCATACTGCATTAAAAGTTGCCAAAATGAAAAAATGGGATGTTGCTGCCTTTGCTTCTATATGACTCAATTCAGAAACAGTTGGCATTGCGTCAAGTAAGGCGAGGCTCCATCAAAGGCTAAAGCGTTAGGTATATCTGGGTAATGTTATACGACATTGACCCTTATTAACCGATTTCAATAAAGTGGAGTTTCCTAATTCTGTCTGCACGTATAGTGTAGCAATAGTGATCCTCGCCACTACTTTTGCGTCGCGTGTCGTGGGTTCGATTACCCGAGGTGAGTAACACGCATATTTGTTTTAAGTAAGAAGTAATTTATATCTGTTAATGGTATGTATTTATTCTCCGCGATACAGGGCCTGCTCCTTACTACGAGATATGTCTTTAAAAAATGATTTATGACATGTGAAAAACTGTATTTTCTATGAAAAAAAAAACAATGTTTTTTTATATTCTGTTACAATAAACTTCTTCGTTGGTCCCATATACATTTAGTAAGTGTATGTACATTGGTTCTGAGACACTATTGTATAATATAGGCTTGAAGTCAATTTCTTCGTCTAAAACATCCCATGATAATATAGGTAGGTACAGACAAGACCTACGGAGCATTAAACAAATCATTTTTCAATCAACACATATATAATCTATCTATATATCTATATCTATATATATAAAAGAAAGTCGTGTTAGTTACTCCATTTATAACTCAAGAACGGCTGAACCGATTTGCCTGAAAATTGGTGGAGAGGTAGCCTAGAACTAGGAAACGGACATAGGATACTTTTTATCCCGTTCCCGTGGGATGTGATGACAGACAGAATTCCACGGGGGCGAAGCCGCGGGCAGAAGCTAGTAATATAGATATAGTAGAGTGATGTCCAGGTTATAGCCGCGATATATAAAAGAAAGTCGTGTTAGTTACTCCATTTATAACTCAAGAACGGCTGAACCGATTTGGCTGAAAATTGGTGGAGAGGTGGCTTAGAACCAGGAGACGGACATAGGATACTTTTTATCCCGTTCCCGTGGGATGTGATGACAGACAGAATTCCACGGGGGCGAAGCCGCGGGCAGAAGCTAGTAATATAGATATAGTAGAGTGATGTCCAGGTTATAGCTGCGATGGCAAGCCCCTATGATCTACCGGTCCCAATTTAAAGTATAATTGCGGAGGCATGTGTACGGAGTGATACCAGAAAACGGGCGTGAAACAACGCTTGCGTTATGTTTCGCCGATAGAGTGAACATACCGGAAGCCCAAACTCTTTTTAAAGGCCGGCAACGCACTGGCGACTCCTATAGTGTTCCGGGTGTCCATGGGTGACGGTATTCCCTTACCATCAGGTGATCCTTCTGCTGGTTTACCACCCTATGCCATAAAAAAACACCACTATATCTATATCTCATGTTTAAAAATGTATCTTTCGCATCGACAGCTGCGCACGCAGACTTTTGCAAGGCCATGTTATTGAATGATATAATTTATGTTACTTTGAAGTTATCTATAACGCCGTGTTCCATTCAATTAACTTCTCTCACCGTATTAATTTCTGTCTATATTATCGATTCAATATAAATTCTTTGACCATCGTCTATTGAATATCTAGCGTTGCGTCTTTATGCTAATTGATTCTTAAATGTCTTTTCTGACTTGCGCAGACCGTTATAACCTGAATGGTTTTGTGATGCAACGTAGATATGGAAACGCATTTACAACTACTGATTGTAAACAATTTTTGTCTTATCATTCATAGTTTTGCAATCATTGGCACAATGGGTACCCGCTCATCTGTTTCCCGTTACAAGGAAATATTTCGACGCTTGTTTTATCGTCTCTATTATCTTCTTCTTCTCTACTATTATAAAATTGTAGAAAAACTATGTTTGTTACTGGTTGGAGCAAAAACTACTGAATAGATTTCAATTTTGTTATCATTGTTAGAAAGATGCTCCAACTTAAAAACTGGTGAACTTTTTACCACAATTAATTAATCGGATCCTGAGATACAGCTTGACCTCTCTGATGTATAGAGTTAGAGGCCCATACAAAGAAGAGATCATCACTGTTGGTTTTTATTAAATTATTTTTGGGATCCATTTCTAATCCTACTATAGTTTCAGGTGAGCGAAACCGCTGGCAAAGGCTAGTATATTTATATTTTTTATGAACCCAGTATCAGTACCCTATTACATGAGACCTAGACGTTAACTGTAATTTAAAATCATAAGAAATCGTATAGCAGCGCCTTAAATACACGCAATCACATACACACAATCACAAAGAAACTACCTGTACGCCATAAGTAAGAGATATATATGTGTTCATGTTAAGATTAAAGCAGAGGTACAGATTATGCCAACCCTACTCACAGTGAACGTGCCTATGTGGATAAATAAAACTGTTATAACAGCAAAAAGCAACTGTAGGTCAAAGTAAAATGGCATCCTCTCTAAGAATCCTGTTACATAAAAGTACAAGTAACGTGATAAGACGCGAATAATAAACATACTATAATAACTGCAAAAAAAAGGTTAAAGATTATAAAGAAGAAGCGTGATAAGTTCAAAAACATATATTTGTTCAAAGCATAAAACAATATATACAAAATACAATTTAGTTCGTTTTTAATCTTATTATTATTTGACTTGATTAAGATCAACAGCTTATTTATTATATAATATAACTAGCTTTTGCCCGCGGCTTCGCTCACCTTAAGCTATATGAGGATTAGAAATGAATCCCGAAAATAATCTAATCAAAACCAACAGTGATGACCTCTTCTTTGTATGGGTCTCTATACATCAGAGAAGTCAAGCTGTATCCCAGGATCCGTTTAATTAATTGAGATAAGAGGTTCCCCAGTATTTAAATTGGAGCATTTATACTTTCTAACAGTGATAACCAAATCTATTCAGTATAGTTTTTGCACCAACCCGCAACAAACAGACAAACACAAGAATTTTAAAATTACATTTATGTGGTTGGACGTTTATATACACTAACCCACTTTATTTAATAGGTACGTTTAATTTACAGACACAGCTTTTTTTCAATTTTATATTTTATTATTATTTTATAATTATAATAGTAGCGATACCTACTGTGCTTTTATATAAATTTTATGTTAAATGTAGTGCATAGTTTTAATTAATATAAACACTAGAATAAGTCCCTGTATTTTGCTACTAATGTTTATGTCTATATTGTTAATGTGCTTTAAATAAATAAATAAAAGCTTTGCATCCAATGTCTTGTATTTAGCTAGTAAATAAGTACCACTAATATTGAACTGCATCAACAGAGGCTAACCCGACTACGTTGAGAAAACTGAAGACTAATTATAATTACGTTGGAAGTTAATATTTGTCAGCAAATTGTAAATGATAAGACTAATCTCTTCTCTACTATTATAAAATTGAAAAAAGCTGTGTCTGTACATTGAAGATATTTAAAAAAAAAACAAGTGGGTTAGGGTATATAAACGTCTCCCAACCCAAAAATGTGATTTTTAAAATTCTTGCCTGTTTGTTTGTTTGTTACAGGTTGGCGCAAAAACTATTGAATAGATTAAAATTTTGTTATCACTCTTAGAAAGTATGTGCTTTAACTTAAAAACTGGTGAACTTTTTATCTTAATTAATTGAACGGTTCCTGAGATACAGCTTGACCTCTTTGATGTATACAGCCCCATGCAAAGAAGAGATCATCAATATTGGTTATATCATTTTTACTTCTGATATAGCTTCACGTGAGCGAAGCCGCGGGCAGAGGCTAGTTCTAATGAATAAAAAGCATTCAACTCGAACTGTTCTTAATTTGAACAAACCTGTTATAGAAGAATTTGCGAAACGAAAATATTGAATCTAATCCGATGTAACTTTTATGAGTTAAAAGCTTCAATAATAATTTATCTTATTATAAAGAACTTTACTTAAACGATATTTAAATAAAATTTTATTCAGAGATCTCGATTATTATTGTACGGTTTTAAAATATTTCTGAAAGTGCACGAGTATTTAGAGATACGTAAAATGTCTGCAATTTGAAATTTTGTTAAACATACCTTTGCAGAAATGTATTTTTTTTTGTAGATATTGTCGCTATTGTTTTCTTTTTGTCGTGATACACCTTATGCCCACTAGTTCGCCTGATGTTAAAGTGATACTGTGATATACGATGGAGCACGCTTGCCCAGAAGAAACCGAATCACTCGTGATTTGAAGACACCCAGTTTTATTGTTGAATTTATTTATTATATTTCCACTTTCTTGATATGATCGCGATAAGGGCAGCTATACCTACTTTTCATAGCATTATTAAATGTCAAGCAAATATGATCTATAAGCGAATATTGTTAAATTATTTTGATTACTGCAATTGACATTATGACAATTCTTCCTCCTTCAATTGAGATTTATCACCAATAATATACATAATAGAGGTACCTAATCGTAACTTCTAGTTTAATAATAAGTTCCATAATGTATATTACATACTACTCAGTTCAATTTATTAGCTTTTACGGTTTATCATTTAGCTTGACAAGCAAAGTTACAAGTGGCATTGAGGTATAACTTTTCTTGACGCTATCATTGGAAGAGGCAGTACTCTAAAGAGATTCATGATGGTGCATAAATTGTAACGACTTGCATGACTGTATGTGTATGCAATATTGAAATTAATTTTCTTCGGTACGATACATTGCTCATTGGAAGATTTATTATCAAGCGTTTCTTTGTAAAGAATGTCTATTATAGTTACCATTTGCATTATCATTAATAATACCTAAACATAATTCCATCATAGCTTTTAGATATTCTGTTGAAAAAGGTCATTAAAAGTTACAAAAATCTTCATCAAATTGTTCCTTTTCCTTAGTTGGGCAGTAGGAATCAAATTTGATTAACCCCACTTCTAAAAAGGTGATTTCTGTAACTTATATCCATAGTTTATTTATTTATTTATTTATACTTTGTGTACATAAATGTGTACAAAGGCGGTCTTAATGCCTTAGGCATTTTCTACCAGACGACCTTAGGGTGGTGCAGAGATGATCTCGGTAGATGCACTAAAGGGTAAGAGTAAAAAGTATGAGGCGAAGACTTGGCCAAAAAATAGACATATAAACTTATATAATACATACATTAAATAAATAATATATACATCATAAAAAACGATACATATAATATACTATACATATTTATATACAATACAAAATAAATAAAAGAAGAAAAAGTCAATGTGGATATGAATCCAATAGTGTTTTATCCAGCAAGTATTTGCGCACATTGGTTTTAAAAGATTGCCGACTGTTTAACATTCTGATCTCAAGAGGGAGAGCATTCCATAACAGTATAGATTGGACGAAGAAGGTAGAATGTATAAAGTCAGTGTGGTGAGAAGGACATCGAAGAAGACGATTATTAGATGAGCGAAGATGTTTATCGTGGAAGGAAGCAATATACTGGAAATGAGATGATAAGTACGATGGAGAATTGGTTGAAAAAAGTATAGAGAACAGAGTAGTCAGCGCCCTCAAATTTCTACGTTGGCGAATAGGAAGCCATTTCAAGTTTATTCGATGTTCTGAGACATGGTCATATTTACGGAGATTAAAGACGAATCGAATGCAATTGTTGAGAAGGCGATCCAATTTATTGAGTAGATCTGCATTCATAGTTCTGCATGCTCATAAATTCTTCACTATAATAAAAACTTCAGCAAAGCGGTCGAATATCAAAAGCCATTATTCAAACGATACTTTCATTTGTCTTTTTCGAAGACCCTCCAAGATATATTGGAAACGGTTCCAGTTCAAACGGTTAGGAAGAGTTACTAAGGTGTTAGAACTCCAAATCTAGGAAAGCCAACAATGACAATGACCTCTCCAGAAAGCAGAGGGGAAAATAAAGTTTAAACGAAACTGGTTTGTGAGTAGAAGGGAATAAAGGCGGTGTTGCTGTAGTGAGGTGTAAAATAAATATTTGTTTAGCTTTCGTCGTTGTACAAGATTGATAGACTAGCCCGTGAATGAACTTGGCAAATATTACGATACTTAGCGGGAGATAAATTCAATAGAAATGTTTGCGTTACACGTTGACAGTAGCAATTTTGTGTTTTTTTTCACTTTAAGAATAAGAGAGAGCAATTTTAATGAGAAAAGCGAGATACAAAAAAGAAAATCCGCTTGAGAGAAAATGTACATCAATAAAATACGATGTTAAAATGTTTTTTTCGATATTGACAAGTTTGTAACTTGTCAACATCGAATCAAACATTTAATGTCTTTTATTAATAAAAAATCCTTTGAATTGGATTTTTTTTAATTGACCTTAACCTAAATTACGAGTAAGTATTTATGTTCATTTATTTACTACTTATCCATTTTTCAATTATTTTAGTCTAGAGTAGCAAGTAAAATGATAAATTGGTAACCGCCCCGTTTTCGCTAAGTGGACTTGAGCGCGAGCGGTTCTCGGTTCGATAGCCAGATCGAGTAGCGTTATAGGGTTTTCCTATGAAAATCTCAGAAATAGCGCAGTGTTTAGGCTCAGCCCCTATTAACTAAATGGGACCTAAACATTCCTGCAAACTGTGGATTACATTTAGTACGCCACTGCCTAACCCTTCGGAGAATAGTCGTGATGTTATATTGATGACTCAAAACATATCACATTAATATTTTACATTACAGTTTCATGTTTAAAATAAATCTACATACAAAAAATTTATCATTGTGTACATAGTTCTATAATTTTATTGACATTGCTGCTAAGATTGAGGCACACAAATATTTTATTGCAGCCATTAAATTTAAAAAAAATTCTTGCTCTGCGCTGTGACTAGTGAAGGCGTGATATCTTATTTAATAATAAACATATCAGCCAAAAGAAGTCCACTGCTGAACAAAGGCCTCCCCCAAAGACCTCCACAAGGACCGGTTGTATGTCACCTGGTTGTCCTCCTCCAGGTTGTCCGTCCATCTCGTTGGAGGTCGTCCCATACTCCGTTTTCCGGTGCGTGGTCTCCACTCGAGAACCTTTCTGCCCCAGCGGCCGTCAGTTCTACGAGCTATGTGCTCCGCCCACTGCCACTTAAGCTTGCTAATCCTTTGAGCTATGTCGGCAACTTTAGTTCTTCTACTTCTTCTTCTTCTTTAATACTTCCCGTGAACTCAGAATCTTGAAATTTGGTACGATGCAACGTCTTATAGCACAGATAAAGGAAAAATTGCGAAAAGCATAATTTTTTAGTTGCATCTTCTCTACTACTATAAAATTGTTAAAAAGCTGTGTCTGTACATTGAAGATATTAAAAAAAACAGGTGGGTTAAGGTATATAAACGTCGCTGAACCCAAAAATGAGAGTTTTAAAATTCTTGTCTGTTTGTCTGTTTGTTACGGGTTGGCGCAAAAAAACTACTGAATAGATTTAAATTTTGTTATCTATTAAAAAGTATATGCTTCAACTTAAAAACTGATGAACTTTTTATCTCAATTAATTGAACGGATGCTGAGATACAGCTTGACCTCTCTGATGTATTCAGACCCATTCAAAAAAGAGATCATCAATATTGGTTAATCCATTTTTATTCCTGATATAGCTTCACGTGAGCGAAGCCACGGGCAGAGGCTAGTCATATAATAAAAATATTTTTAAGTACGGAATCCTCGGTGCGCGAGTCCGACTCGCACTTGGCAGTTTTTTTTTAATATCTTCTATGTACACACCAGCTTTTTTTCAATTTTATAACAGTAGAGACTCAGACTAGGTTAGGTACCTCAGAGTAGTGATATACACCCATCCATTACAGCTCTTCGCTTTAGTTTATCAATTCAGCACTTAAAACAAGTTCTGCATCGTTAGAATAAAACGCATGCTCCATCTACATTAAACAGGCCATATCAGTTTGTGGTAATCTAACAGATACTCAGATTTGATAAATGCTCATTTATCACTATACTTTATGGAATATATTTTCGTTCCTATTAATCACACCTATTTGGGACAAATTTGTCATCAAGTGTCATTGAACTGATCGTTATGACTGATACGATAACACTGATAATAATGCTTGTAATCGATTATACCTTTAGCTTATTTAGCTAGCATTTAATTTATTTCTACGTCATCAGATATGTAGAAATATATTATTTTATCACGTGGGAGAGCCATGCTTCGGCACGAATGGGCCGGCTCGACCGGAGTGATACCACGGCCTCACAGAAAACCGGCGTGAAACAAAATAATAATAAAATAATAAAAAATCTTTATTTACACCTTCAAGTTTTAGTACTTATTACAAAATACTGGTCGTTTTTAAATTTAGAACAGAAAGGTAGTTATCGTTACATAATTAGAGTTGAAGCTGATACCTAAACTAAGATAAATTAATATCTTGTACTATAGGCATCAGCGCCCACCCCCAAAATTAACATTCAAATTTTAATTAAAGAACTACGATCTAATTGAAGAAATGGTAAGTATTTTTAATTCTAATTTACTAGAGGGAACCTAAAGGTAAGTTATTTAGATATTTCGAAACATGTGTGTGTGTGTGTGTGTTGTGGTGTGTGTGTGTGTGTGTGTGTGTGTGTGTGTGTGTGTGTTGTGGTGTGTGTGTGTGTGTTGTGGTGTGTGTGTGTGCGTATGCGTATGTGTGTGTGTGTTTGTGTGTGTGTGTGTGTGCGTATGTGTGTGTGTGTGTGTGTGTGCGTATGTGTGTGTGTGTGTGTGCGCGCGTATATATTTGTGGTGTACTATTTTAATTTATGCAGGTACAATTAAAAGCTTTTCGATTTCATCGTAAGAAAGGGACAGGAGCCATGTGATTAATTTTTGTTTGCAGTCTCGTTTCGTCAAGGACACAATTTCTTGTTGCTTGTTAGCTATATTAAATAATCTTGGTCCTAAAAACAGGTTAAATTTTTGAGCGAAAGACGTTCTACAAGGTACCGGGCCAAACAATTGTAAACGTCTTCTTGTGTTTTCTTTTTCTGTCAGGATATTAGGTCTGACATTAGAGTATTGCCTCAATATCAAAGACAATACAAAGAGTTTACGCACTGATAGTACCTCACAATCTTTGTATAGGTCAGTGGTAGGGTAGTGCATGGGTTTAAAGTAAATGACCTTTAATAGGGCTCTTTGAGCTCTTTCGACAATTATATTGTTCGTTTTTGCAACTCCTCCCCAACAGGAAATACAATAAGTTATAACCGCTTGGCACAGGGAATAGTACATCATTTTCTTTATGTTAATATTAGCTGAGTGTCTGATTTGTTTAAATATATATATTAATTTTCGTATTCTGTTTGAGAGATTAATAATGTGATTTTTAAAATTTAGATTATTATCGAATATTATACCTAAATATTTTATGGATTTAGCGGCAGATAGCGTAGGACAAGAGCAATTAAGAATTTCATCATTACATGTGTGAGCGGTTATTTTATGTGTTTGTTGCAAAGACCTGCCCGGATCTCTAATGGAGAAATTGATATATTTTGTTTTTTCAGTGTTTAGTGAGAGATGATTTAAAGCAAGCCATTTAGTGACTATGTTAAATCCATCTTGGGCTTTTTGGTACACTTCATTCCAAGACACACCATGGAATGTCAGGGTAGTATCATCTGCGTATGAAATTATGCTACAGTTTTCAATATTAATATTGGTGAGATCATTAATATAGGCTAGGAAAAGTGTAGGGCCTAAAATACTACCCTGAGGAACTCCATGGGTAACAGGTAGGTCATCACTCATATGATTTGCAATTTTTACTCTCTGTGTTCTTCCGGACAGATAATCTTGTAGCAACTGAAGTTGGTTTCCTCGGATGCCGAGTTGATACAGCTTGTTTATCAGGGTGGGAATAGAAACCGTGTCAAAAGCCTTTGCCAGGTCAAGGAATATAGTAAGACATTTCTTTTTAGTATCAATTAGTTTGACAATGTGTTCAGTAAAATTATTTAAGGCATCTTCCGTTGACCTGCCAGGGCGGAAACCGAATTGCTGTCTCGAGAGAAGATTGTAGCTCTCTAAATATTTGATTAATCGTGTATTAATTATTCTTTCAAAAATTTTAGATAATGATGTCAGTATAGAAATAGGCCGATAATTAGTGACACGGCTTCTATCTCCACCCTTGAAAATAGGTCGGACTATAGACCTCTTCAATGCATTTGGGAATATACCTACATTTAAGCACATATTGATAATATGTGTAAGCGGAGAGACAATGCTACTCTTTATACATTTTAATATATCAGATGAGATGCCATCGTCTCCCACTGCACAATCACTTTTTAGACCCATGATGAGCTTTTCAATTTCCTGTATATCAGTATCAAGTAGAACGAATGAATTGCAAATTGAGGACGCGCTATCTAAAGGGATATTATTAAACGAAATTGGTCCAGACGGTGCCGTAATTTTGCTTGCTAAGTTTTCCCCTATGGTAGCAAAAAAAATATTTGTGGCATTTACTGATAAATAAGGGGTTGACTCTATCGAAAGAAGATCTAATGAGTGATCTTTTTTATTATTCCTATTTGTGATAGTATTTACCGCCTTCCATATACATTTACTATTTTTACCGGCTTCTTTGAGTAGTTTCTTTTCATAATCACGTTTAAGTTTTCTAGTCAGGTTATTATAGAAATTTCTGTATCTTTTATATGTGATTTCAAGCACTGTATTTTCTGGGTTTTGTTTAAACTTCGCATGCATCCGATGTCTAATAAGATCATCTCATCACGAGAACATCTAATAAGACCCACTGTCATCCAGGGTTTAAGGATTCTGTATCTATTTGATATATTTAGTGTTTTAGTATTTAATTGTATGACATAAGTTATTTTTGATATAAATATATCCATGGCATCATTAGGGTTAATTGCATTATAAACTGAGGTGAAGTCAAGATGATCACATGCCAACTTTATTGATTCAAAATCCAACTTTAATATTTGTTTTTTTTGGGGTTTATTTATTTGTTTAACTTTAGCACAACAGAGTACAGGTACGTGGTCAGTGATATGGGAGTCAATTATAAACGTGCTTATTACTATGTTTGTCTTCAGTATTACATGGTCAAGACAACTATTTGCACGCGTTGCTCTATTGAATGCTGGAAGGAAGCCATTTAGTGACAGAAAGTCAAGGTATTCTGGCAGTAGACGATCTGAGCTGTTTGTAGCAATATTAATATTAATGTCGCCTATAATTATAATATTTTTGTATGATGTATGATGAATTTATCTATATTTTTGAAGCAAAAAGGTCGGTATAATGCTACAATAGCTACATCATAACTAATTTTAATAAGTAAACAATTTGCTTCTTCTATGTCGGGTTCCTCAACAGTTGCTTTAATATTATTTTTAATAAATACTATGACACCCTCATTCTGATTATAGTGGAATGATGTAGAGATGCTTAAATATCCATCCAAAACAGGAATATCTCGAACGCATGACATCCAACATTCAGAAAGAACTATAATGTCACAGCTGAATTGTAGTCTTTGGAGGAGGACGTTTAAACTATCAAAGTTAGCATTTATACTTCTGATATTCTGCGATAGGATTTTTAAGTAGGACTGTGGTTGTTTCAAAAAGGATGCACAGTTCTCAGGTTCACATTTTATCGTATCGGATACTGAAAAGTTATCGATCTCATTCAATAGGTCATTATCGAACTTTAAAATTATGGGTTACAGTAGCGGACAACATTGTTGTATAAGATTGATGTCTTAATAAAAAAAGATACTTTTTCCATTTAACAATAACTATGATCTCATAACGGTTTTTATATAATTCAAATATTAACAGAAATTGAATCAGTAAAGTAATAGGCATGCTATTAATAATGTGGTTTTGTGTTATAGTCGGTTTGAATGTGTTATACTTAGTTAATGTAGTGTAGTACTTAGTTATCAGTATGTATGTGTTGTTATAATGTGTTTTAGAAGTATGTATGTGTAATATTTTTGTAGTGTGTTTATGGATAGTTTTATGTTTTGTTTGTTGTGAGTAAACCGTTTTACAAAGAAAATAATAGGTAAAGTAGTTTACGAATACAAACAGTGCGTCTGTGCGTAAAATTTGTGTTATGTGTTTGTAGATAGTTATGTGTACTGTTTGTAGTAAGTTAGTTGTTTTACATACAAAAAAATAGGTGTGGCCATTTAAGTATTTAATAATAAGCCTGTGTAGTGTTTGTGAAGTGCGTTTGTAGATAGTTTCTTGTAAACAAATAAGAATAAGCATGTTCGACGTTAGAAGCCAGGAGGCGCCGTAACAGAAACAGATATAATCGGTTACTATTCTATCCGTTTGAGTACAAAATGCATAAGAGTATAAGTATAAGCCCGTTGTGAGTCAGATTTTACAATTAGTTGTTAGCTTCTTAAGTTGGTCTTCCGTTGTAATCTGGATGGTTGGAGATAAGTCACTTTTTTTTACCAGAATCTTTCCATTCGAAGTCCAGCAATACTTTAGTTCATTAGTTTTGATAAGTTTTCTCGAAATAAAGTGTAATTTTCGCGCATTTGGAGTTAAGTGTTCAGTGATATATACGGGAAGTGATCCCCCGACTCCCAGGTTGGAAGTATTCAATTTCACTTCACTAGACTGGTTATATGTTTTTACCGCCTTAAGAACATTATTCTTAGATGTGTTATTACAAAACTCGATGAGTATCGTAGGATGACTGTCCTTCTTTCCCGGCAATCGGAAGGCGTCTTTTATGGATGATTCATATGTATTAGCATTTATCAATTTAAGCAGGTTTTCAAGATATTTAACAAGGTCATCTTTTGATTCATTTTGTTTTTTTGGCAAACTTCATATCATCATATAAAACAACGCTTGCGTTGTGTTTCGCCGAGTGAGTTGAGGTTACCGGAGGCCCAAAGCCTTTTAAAGGCGGGCAGCGCACTTGCGACTCCTCTGGTGTTGCGGGTGTCCATGGGCGGCGGTTATCACTTACCATCAGGTGATCCGTTTGCTCGTTTGCCCCCCTATCCCATAAAAAAAAATTTTTTTTTTAAATATTATTTTATTAGCCTTTGCCCGCGGCTTCGCTCACCTGAAGCTATAGTAGGATTAGAAATGGATTCCAAAAATAATTTAATTCAAAACCATCAGTGATGATCTCTTTTTTGTATGAGCCTCTATACATCAGAGCGGTCAAGCTGTATCTCAGGATTTGATAGATTAATTGTGATAAAAAGTTCATCAGTTTTTAAGTTGCAGCATATATACTTTCTAACAGTGATAACAAAATTCAAGTCTATTCAGTAGTTTTCGCTCCAACCCGTAACGAACATAGCTTTTTTACAATTTTATAATAGTAGAGAAGAAGATGATGGCAAAACAAGCATATCTACTGAAGCAGCCGAAAAAAATAACAAGCGAACTGCCTCATTAGCCTAGTGGTCCCGAGCGCGACTGCTACGCCAGAGGTCCTGGGTTCGATTCCCAGGTCAAGCAAAGTGTTATTGGGTTTTTTTATGAAATTCTCAGTAGCAGCTCGGAGTTTGGAATTTGTTAATGACAATAGGCTCGCCTCCTATTACATGGCACCTAAACATACCGGCGAACTGTGGGTGTACTACATAAGTACGCCTCTACCTAACCCATCGGGGAATACAGGCGTGATGGTATGTAAGTATGTAAAACAAGCGGGTCGTCTGACAGTTAGCGACAACCGCCTTTAGATTCGAGTTAGGAACCAATGGTACCTTTCGGTTGCGCGTTGTTGTATTGAAATCTCGAAAAAGCTGTAATTTTACTTAAATTTTGATATTGTAGTGGATGAAATAAAGAAGCTCATCCCTAAGAAAATCATGCAGTTTGACTGTACATAGTAGCTGCAAGATTCAGGGGAAATTCTAACTCAATGAGAGGCAATCACTGCGGTCGCGGTGAAACTATCGACATAATCAATCCATAATTCTGTCGCGCTGCTGGGCACATGTCTCATCTCAGAATTACAGAAATTAAGCTATACGCAGTTTGGCATTGATTTTACACGCCGTCAAGAAAATCAGGCATGCAAACTTACATTCTTGCCTCACGATGTTTTCCATCACCGTTTTAGCTCCTGATAATTAACTATTAATACGCACATGACTTCGAAAAGTCAAAGGTGCCTTGGATTTGAACTCGAGGCCTTCGACTTAGCAATCCAATGATCATATCACTAGGCTGCCACTGCTTTTTATGTATTTATTTAAGGGATACAAACAGCTTTTAGTACTCATAAAAATAACTACATAGTTTACAATATTTCAAAGTTAAGCCTATAGTTTCCGCCTATAAATAGAAACAAAACACGAACAGTCTAATCAGAAATTGTGAGTAAATTTTACCGCGGTGATACTATAGCCGCATGCAAATATTAAAAAAGAATAAGTAGGACGATTATAAAATTTACGATTTTATCTCGCAAAGTGGTCCCTGTCAACGGACTGCTGCAGTTTAACACTTTGCTCGACCTGGGAATCGAACCCAGGATCTCTAGCGTAGCAGTTGCGCTTGGAACCAGTAGACTAACGAGGCAGTCAAAATTTCATAAAACCAAATAACAAGTAGGAGTAGGTTTTATTCACATTTCAACTATTCATCGTCATAGGAAATGTGAATAAAACCTACTCCTACTTGTTATTTGGTTTTATGAAATTTTGACTGCCTCGTTAGTCTACTGGTTCCAAGCGCAACTGCTACGCTAGAGATCCTGGGTTCGATTCCCAGGTCGAGCAAAGTGTTATTGGGTATTTCTATGAACTATCCAGTTACAGCTCGGAGTCTGGATTTGTGCCCGGTTAATGGCAATAGGATCACCCCCTATTACATGGGACCTAAACATACGGGCGAAATGTAGGTGTACATTAGTACAGCTCTGCCCTATCCTACGGGGAATACACGTACACATACACATACGTGATGATGTATGTTATGTAAATTTCCCTATATTACTACCACACAAATAGGTCAGTTAGTAAATTTCAAGATGTTTGAAGCAATTTAGAGGTTTCAGGGGGTCTAGACACATTGTCTAGACCCCCTGAAACCTCTATAAAAATAATACCAAAAGAAAAATGGAGTTATGTAAAAACCAATGAGAATCCAGCTGACTGTGCAAGTCGTGGATTACGTATTAACCAATTAAAACACCATGATCTGTGGTGGCAAGGAACTTCCTGGATTAGGAGCTTCCATCATCATCCCATACCTCAAACCATATATGAAACCAGTTTAGAGATAAGACAGTGTAATGCAGTAGTAGAGCAACAACAACAAAAATCAACCATGACCATACTACAACATCGTTCAACACTTATTAATTAAATTAAATTCATTTGATAAAATAATACGCGTTTTTGCATGGATATTGAGACTACCTCCTACAAAGGAAGGACGTCAACCCTATCTCACATTACAAGAACTGCGTCGCGCAAAACTGCTGATTATCAAAAGTGTACAACATATGGAGTTCGCGGATGACGTTAATTATTTACAAAAGAATGGAAATGTACATTTGAAAAGTAAACTTTTACCATTACATCCTATCATAGATCCGGAGGGTATATTGCGTGTAGGAGGAAGACTGAGGAACGCTCAAATAAGCTCTGAGATGAAATACCCTATTATCTTACCACACAACCATCGAATTACCACACTGATCATTAAATTTGCTCATGAGCTAACCTACCATGGTGGAGCGCGCCTTACTTTATCAAACATTCGCCAAAATTATTGGATAATCAGCGGATATACGGCTACAAAGAAATTCATACGTCAGAGTGTTACATGCAAGAAGCAAGAGCCCATTCAACAATACTAATTCATGGGTGATTTACCATCGTCCCGAGTGAATCCTGAAAGATCCTTTTATCATTGTGGTGTAGATTACACAGGCTTTGTGGAAGTCAAAGCAAACAAGGGACGTAGCATCAAAACTACCAAAGGCTACATAGCACTTTTCGTGTACATGGTAACTAAAGCTGTGCATATAGAATTTGTATCGGACTTATTCAGCTCAGCTTTCTTAGCCGCAATAAACAGGATGGCAGCACAACTCGGAGCACCACGTCACATCTATAGTGACAATGGCACAAACTTCGTGGGGGCCAACAGAATGCTTTAGGAGGAGTACGAGCGCCTTCAGCAAATATATAGCGAAGGTTTCTACAAAGAAATAACAGAGATGCAGATTGAGTGGCATTTTAATGCACCTAAGAAGGTGCATTAAAATGCCTCCTAATTAAAATGCCAATTGGGAAAGAGCGGTGCGAAGTCTCAAACACCACCTCAAGCGTGTTATAGGTCATCAAAAATTAACATTTCAAGAATACTCCACATTACTAGCGAAACTAGAAGCCTGTCTGAATTCTCGACCACTCTGTGCGCTATCAGAAGACCCCGAAGACCTCGACTTCCTAACCCCAGCCCATTTTCTATCAGCAAGACCAGGATTGACAATAATTGAAACACCAGAAGATGCCAGAACGAGGTGGCATTTAATATCGAAATTATTTGAGGATTTATGGAAACTATGGAAAACGCAGTACTTGACGCAACTATCAATCAGAAGTAAGTGGATGAAATACCAGAAGAATGTGAAAGTAGGTGATTTAGTGATGATACATGACGATAATTTACGAGCAGGGAAGTGGCCAATGGGTAGCGTCATGAAAGTCCTTCCCGGAAAAGACGAAATGGTCAGAGTAGTTAGTCTAAAAACTAGAAACGGCTACATAAAGCGCCCTATTGTAAAAATATCTGTATTACCCATAGACCACGTTAAACCAACCAAATTAGAACAGCAAAAAGAAAAACCACTACAATATCAAACCATTAGAGGCGACAATGAATTATGTAACCACCTGGAATCAAACACCAGAACGTTTAAAACCTATCCCAAGATTGTAAACATGGCCCTGGCATTATTATTGTTTTTAGGTATAATATTACCGACCACCACGTCATACAACATAACGCAGTTTGATACCAGCAAAACTTTGTACTTTGACACTGTGGGGAAAGTACAATTAATTTGGGATAAGTGGAAATTAGTCACATATTATAATATGTCTCCATATTGGCAAGGAGACAAAGCCATTAAGAGTTTTACAATTACCTTGAAAAAAAATGTGAATCAATTATGGAATCAAGTCACTGTCATACGATACTCCTACAAATACGTCAAGACTACAGTGAATTACAATACTACAACCAGCTGTTGTTTAGCCAGCATTACGGTGATCGCATACGAACCCGGCGCGGTCTTATCAATGCTGTCGGCTCAATTGCAAATTCATTGGTCGGAGTATTAGATGAAAGTTTCGCCGAAAAGTACAGACAGGACATTGATCTTGTACACCGTAATATAAAACATCACGGTCAGTTAGGGAAAAACTTAACATCTATCGTCGAAGCAGAGCACAACATTCTTCAAAGGACTGAGGAGGTAATAGGAAAACAGCACAAAATTATAAATAAGCATTTAAATGACTTAGAAAAAGCTGACAATAAGATACAGAAGGAAATCAATGCTATGACCATACAACAGGACTTCATATCAGTATCGATAGCTACCATTAACATGATGCAAAACAAGAAACGGATCCAAGATACATATTCGCTTAAAATCATATATGACGATCAAGTTACTGTTCGCCAGCTGACTCGAGCAGGGGTCATTAGCATGACTCAGAAATGCTTTGTTAAAAGTAAAGAAAAAGGAAGAAGAAAGTAAAAGAAAGTAGATTTTGCACTATATTCGCTACAACAACAATCCAACCAACTAAGTTTTTCACCAAATATACTTGTACCAGAGATAGATCAGATAAACCACATTGTGAAAATTATTATTCCGACGGAACCAGATTTACCAAATGATCTGAGCATGAATAGATCTCTATCTATTCTAGGAGAACAGATCAAAACTCTGAAATCCACCAAAGCAGAGGTCGATGACATCTCGACCCATGACATTCACCAATACACGATCCTCTACCTACTGCTGGGTGTTGTGATATGCGCGTCAGCAGTCTGGATCTGGAAGAGAGCGAGATGCTGCTAGCGTTCTGAGGCCAGCCGTGCGGAGCCTCACCACAGACAGGAGTCTGTGGCGTCTACTTCGAAGTCCACTAGAAACAGAGGGCAAAGTGAAGTGCCAACCACGGGAGCAAAGTACTGAGAACCGCCATCAAGGCGAGAGTGTACGTACGTTACTTAAAATAGTTTAGTTTTGTCGGATCAAATTAAGCTCCAATTTTGATAGTATAAAGTGGAGCCACTTAAACACTGTATTTCAACACAGATCAACATACGACTTGAGATTTGGTATACAAACCGGAGCCAATAAGTGTTTAAGCATCTCAGAATTTTGGCCGTTACGGAGTCGATTAGGTTCGAAATTAAAAGGAAAAAAATGGCAAGTATATCACTTTCTCGATGAGTATGTTTGGCAACGTCGCCCTCAGCTTTGCGCCGTTGCCACTCCGGAAAAGAAATATGGAACCGGAATAGAGTAGTGAGGCGAAAAAGGTGGAGTCAGGAATGCACGGCAGTCGGGCTGGATCAACTTAGTGCCCAAGTTGGTGTTTATATATATATATATATATATACTTATCTACCTAAGATAAGATACGCTATTTGAGCAGAGCATTGATTTGGTTATCATTATTTTTCAGTTGTGGGTGTGCGTGTGTACAGATGGCATATAAAACCTATATGTGGAATTCTGTTAATAATTTGAGTTGACATCAGTAATAATAGGTATAAAATGGGGTAGCCGAGAGCCAGAACAACACAAAATTCTAAAGATTACGTTGACATAATTATAATGAAAAGGTTTTAATTTAACACATATTTTTTTGAGAGATGTCTCTCATAATCACAAGAAAAAACTAAAAGGGGAAAAATATGGAAGTCCTTTTATAAAGCATCTGGACCTTTCCTCTTTAATGATATACCTATTATTTAGGATGACCGCATGGTGCATGAAATCTTTCGCGTCGGCAATGGGGGCTCAATAGGGATCTATTTAACGCCAGGAGCAAGTTCACGAGTGAACAGGAATGACGAAGGCGCGGCCGTGGGTAGAATTTGGCCGCTGTTGCCCCCACTACATTAACTTTGACAGCTAACAATCGGAGCAAGCACACCTCTAACGTGCGACCTCCTTATTACGATACTACCTCTTTACTATTTAACTGTTTTGCACAATCCATGTCGCCACATGGAATTAAATCTAATAAGTAAAACATTTAACTGTGATTTATTTCAAAACTAGATTTCTGTATTAGTGACATTTTAATAAAGGTCCGAGAATTTATAATAGCTATAATAGCATAGCGATAAATATCGCTTTGAATTAAATAGATAAATTTTAGTCTAAGCTTATGTGATCCGATAAGCCAAAATATACCATATAAAATAAATAAACATACTATCACGCCTGTATTCTACTTAGGGTGGACATTCCGAAAACCCTTTATCATGCGTAGGTACCTACCGCCGAAATGTGGAATGCGCTTCCCGAGTGGGTCTTCCCCGATAGATATAATCTGGGTGCCTTTAAATCACGAGTGAATCGGTTTCTTCTAGGCAAGCACGCTCCATCGTAGGTCGCAGTGTCGCTTAACATCAGGCGAACTGGCGATCAAATGTAAGCTTATCATGAATAAAAAAAGGGTTTGGCAGAGGTGTGCTGAAGCTCACGTACTTTTTGCGGGTTTATTTTAGGTCCCATGTAGATATTCTAGGGCAAACGTATTAAAATTTTCGGAAAACGAATCCATTACGTAGGTACTTAGCTACGATTGAGAAAAAAACTTATCTTTGAATTAACTTTGAAATTATATAAGAAATCTTATCATAGGTATGATAGTTATTTTTTGTTTTATGTACGGTAGGCCTCCATATAACTATAAAAGTCTCCTATAAAATTAGTATTATGGGCTGACCATAATAAAAAACAGTGAAATATAGGATACCTACTTAGGTTTCCAGAGAAATTCTAATATTCTGAAAATGTGTATATATCTGTAATTTTTCCGTACCTTTCGTGTTTTCAGTCTAGCGTGGAATAAATAAATGGAAGAAAAAACCTAATTTGACGTGAAATTCATTACCCTGCCTTATTTTGCAGTATTTTTTATATCATTGATTAAGTCGGGAAAGCAGCGGACGAACCAGTAGCGAAGCTCAAAGAACTACCGATAACTACCGAATTCGTATCGTAAGCGTATCGAATTGTTTTTCTGCTACAAATCTCATAAATACATACATATTTTCACGCCATTGAGGTAGACAGAGACTATAGATTTTCCACTTGCTATGAACCTGGCACACCACTTTCGATTAATCTACGTTCATTAACCTCCTTCTTATATAGATTATTCTAGATTTCGATTTGTGTATTATTTCATTTAAGTGTTTAGTTTCTTTTGTGTACGCCAGACTACCTATTTTTCGCCTTTCCTTTCTCTTGAGTCCATCCAAAGGTTATCTGTAAGAGATCGCTTTTAGCGATAAGACCACCCATTGTACCATATTCTATGATTGATAACTTATACTTGACATTAGTTTTTGGTGTACATTAAAGGATATTCTATTCTATTTTTTTTGCAAGTTGTTCGTGCTTGGCCTACTAGTGGTAAGTAATCATCGCTGGTTCTGCACAGACTGCAGACTGCCAAGGCTGAATCATTTTTTTTTAAAAAGCTTATTAGCAATGTGGAACGCACATTACTAGTATTCTTGTTAACCCCTCGTGCTAAGCTTAATGCTTGTGTTACGAGTGGGTTTACGTCGGTAGTGCAATGGGTGGGTTTCGAACCGGCAACCACATGATTGCCCTAGCCATTAGGCTACCGCCGCTTCAATTAATAATAATAATAATTGACGGGGAACTGACTTTTACGCGCTAAAGTCAAAATACACACGACAGACTTCAACTTCAACTTCAACTTCAATTCTGTAAGAATAGTCACCAGGCCATCAGACTCCAAGAGGTCATACCATTGAGCAAGTCAGATATTTGTATGACGTCATGTCTCTTTAAAATGTCATGTTTTATTTATTTATAATTTATTAACAAGTAACTTGAACTCAAAATGTTAGTAACAATAAATCTTAATAACGATGTTAGTATTTCTAAACTAAAAAGTAACCTACATGAACTGCAAAGTATGTAAATCCCTGCTACAAGCCCAATACCGAAGCAGAAAGCCTGCAGCAGCGATTCACACACAAGCAGTCCAGTCTGCTCGCGACACATCGCAGTATAATGTTGGGGCTGGCCCGCACACGGCGCACCAGGGAGGAGCATCTTTTTCGCATCGTAGTGTAAAAACAATCGACGCGAGCTTCAGCAAACATCCCTGATGCGCTACAGAAACGAGGCAGCCCCATCAACACCCGGAAAGCATTATTATACTGGATACGAAGGGCGCTGTACGATTTTTGAGTGTACATAACCCACAGGCTGCACGTGTAAAAGGAAGTGCAATATGCACGAAATAAGGTTTTTTTAACTTCTATAGAACAACGTGCGAACCTGCGAGCCATCATATTGGCCCTAACCGACAGCGCCCTTCGTTCCCTTTCTATATCATCATCGTCCCTGAGGTCGGCAGTCAATAAATGGCCTAAGTATTTGAATGTATACACCCTCTTTAATGGTACTCCATTCAACCTAATTTGTGGTATACTTTCAGGACATCGACTGCCGACACCAAAGACCATGACCTCACTTTTAGTGACGTTGTAGACCAATCCGTGAAGCTTCGCATAATCCTCACAGATGGCCACCAACCTCCTAAGACCGCATACCGAGGCGCTCAGCAGCGCCATATCGTCGGCATAACTGATGTTATTCACACAAACTCCATCGATATAACAGCCTGCCCGCTCCCTGCTGAGCGCCTCGATTAACTCATTGACGTACAGATTGAAGAGCGTAGATGAGCTAACCCCCCCCTGCCTCACCCCACACTCCAACCTGTACGGCTCTGACAAAGCCCCGTCCCACTTCACCTGATTGATCTGGCCCCCATACCAGGATTTGAAAGTGCTTATTAGCTCATGAGGAACTCCAGCTTTTTCCAACTTCCTCCAGAGAATACTGTATGAGACCAGATCAAACGCCCTGGACAGGTCGAGGAAGCAAGCATACGTATCAGTTTTACGATCTGCATAGTACCTGACAGCCCACTTTAAAGACAAGATGGCACTCTCAGTAGACAGTCCGTGTCGAAATCCAAACTGATTGTCGTGCAATTGGACATAGTTATTAAGTTGTCTGTTTAGCAGGCTGTCAAGCACTTTCGAAATCACTGTAGCCAGAGATACGGGCCTGTAGTTCTTTAAGTCTGCAATATCACCAGTTTTATTTTTAATTATAGGCACTACAATCGTTTTAATCATATCACTAGGCACATACGAATGACTCACACAAAAGTTAAAGAACATTGCCAACACTCTTGGTAAATGAGGGCCTGCGAACCTGAGATGCTCGACGCTGAGACCATCGTGACCCGGAGACTTGCCTCTAGACATCGTGTTCAAGACACTTCTAATATCTTTGGCGGTAAATCTTGTTCCTAGTACACCATGATCAACAGCATCAGGCCCAGGCACGCAGGGACCCAGTGGTGAATTTATCCTAAAATGTTCCTTGAAGAGATTAGCAATTCCTACGGGCTCGTTCACACCATTGACGGACACAGGGAGGCCAGGCTTATTGCTCAACCTTTTTGTATGCTTCCAAAAGGAGCGAAAATCATTATTCACATGATGTGAAGCTAAAATATCCATTTTGACTTGCTCCTCGTGAGTTTGACACCACTTTAACCGAGACTTAAAGATCCTTTTAGCTTGACACATATCAGAAAATGTGGGACCTGCTGATGGCTTTCCAAGGTCCTCCCATAGGCGAAACTTCTGCCTAGCATCCCTGTATGCCTCACCAACATGCCTGTTCCATCCTGCCACTACTTTCCTTCTTTTACGCTTACCGCTTCCCCGACCCACCACAGCAGACTCAGATAACGCACATACAATATCCTTATACATATTGTCAATCACAAGTCGATGACATTGCTGCTTACAAATTCTGCGACAGCAATTTCTGAACTCTACAGGGAAATCAATAAGTCGAAGTCTTTTATGACATGCCATAGAATATGACTGAGATTGTTCAGGACTTCTATCTCCCCATATCACATTATTTTCTACATAATTTGAATTACATTGCTTAACACAAACTTTCTCAAATTCACATTCTAAAACAAGCGGGAAGTGGTCCGACCACAACGTATCATATATGACCCTCGCTGCAACAACAGAGTCACGCGCCACTTCAGTAACTACACAATGATCAAGCCACCTTCTTGAGCCGTGTACGTCACTCACAAAAGTATACGAGTCTGAGTTTAGCCCTAATATCTCAACATCAATGCAGCTCCACTCAAAGTCCTGACAAAAACCCAACAATTCCGTAAAGAATCGCTCAGTCGGGTGTGCATTAAAATCACCAAGAATGTAACAGTTTTCAATATTAGAACTATCTATAATAGCACTCACCAAACTGAGGCAGTCCGTAAATTCCACTAGATTATTTGGCGCATCAGTGGGCATATACACGTTAAAAACTAACACAGCCCTTTCATTTAACACTATTTTAATAGCACACACTCGCGGGTTATTGCACTGAACCAACGAAACATTGTTGAAAACACTCTTTCTCCAAAGAAGGGCTAGGCCTCCGTACGGTCGGCCACGCAGAATTCCTGCTGTTGTATCCACCGCCGACGTACCAATACACCCAAACTCACTACTGATACTGTGTAGGTACGCAAGTTCCTCTGGTAATAACCATGTTTCTTGAAGTGCAATAATGTCGTGATTAGAACAGAGCTCCCTTATACTATCTATTGACCTTTTCACATTTTTTACAGTTGAAGCTCACCAACTTATACGTATTTTTATCCATTATTTTTATTTATTTACTAGTCTGTCGTATTGGGCCGCCACCGGAACTTATACTTCCGGCCGAATGCTGGTTCTTATAATACCAGAAACGCCTAAAAATTATGCCCTTCGGCCATAATTTTTCATCCAAAAAAAGTTGACTTTTAGTCTCTGGCACAAAAAACTTAAATGACTTATACAAGTTCTGTTTTTTCGTCGATATTCTTTCCAACTTTACAGCTACCTCTGTTCTAGTAAAGATATAGTCGGCTATGTCTTTCTCATTCACATTGACGTTTACGTTTGAGATAAAAATAGGCACTTTTTTTTCCGCCGCCTTGAAATTGCCTACAGAATCGCTTGCTGAACCCAATTTACCTCTCATACGATATTTAATAGTAGACTTCCGGTAATTTACTACAGTCCACTGCCCATCGCCGGCCCGTTCTTTGGATAATCCGTTCTTTAATACGGACGCAGCGGTTTGTTTACATTCCTCTGACGAACCGATCAACCGTTCGCCCAAAGCAGCCGTTTGCAGTGTGTCGCTATCGCCCGCTTGCAGTGACGTCACCGCTTGAGTACATGCCACAAACGTATAACTGTCATCCACAATGTGTTTATGGGCTTCTAATTGACAACACACGCATTTTTTACTGTCGTACAATTAGCACTTACGAGGACCAGTTCTCTTGAGTTTTATTTACTTTCCAATGTGATTTTATTTCTATGCGGATTTCGGTAGGTATTAGAGAAAAATGAAGTATTTATTACTAGATTCTGCTCGCGACTTCGATTGCGTGGACTTTGGAATTAGGTCCAACCTGGATAAAAAGTAGCTTAGTTATTATTCCAGATTATAATCTATCTCTGTGTGTCTTTAATTTATCTCTCTGTGTCTAACCATATTTTGCCCAGATTTGATCAGGCATTCTGGCGTAAAAGAGTCACAAACATCCCTACATCCTCACAAACATAATATTAGGAGAAAGGAGGATAGTAGGATACAGTTCTTGCATTTTCTTTTTTATTTCATACCTATGTATATCGTGTCAACATATACTATATAACATCATTATTTTAGTAAAGGAAAAATTCGACTCGCAGACAGGATTCGAACATGGTTTTTTTGGCTAGGTAGCCAGACGCTATGAACTCTAAGCCACCGCGAGCCCCACCTGCCATGTCTGGTCACAGCGTCTGGCGTACCGAGCCAGAAGACGCAGGTTCAAATCCTGCCTGCGAGTCGTTTTTTTCCTGTTTATTACTCCTTACATTTTATGAACCTAGACTGAAATAATTGACAGTCAGTATCTAATCAATGAACATTTACATAATTGGCAAGCCGAGTCGCGTAAACCGTTTCACCTGGACAAGCTTAAGGGAAACTGGTTAAAGGTGGGAGAAGATCTAATGAATATTCTGTATTTAAACAATTGTTATCTAAACTGGACACTAGTGATTTATACGGATTTCTAGTAACACTCGATACATAGACATAGGATGAGAGAAAATGGAATGAATAGGTGTATGATATAGAATGTAATGGAGTGAGTAAGAGAAATATATGGTAAGAAATAGAAGAAACTGGAAATGGAAGATAAAACAGAGTACAAAACTGCATGCTCAGGACATTAAGGGTCTATCTGTTATTCTAATATATCATGAGCACTATTACTCTAAAGTTTAATTAAAATCCATACAGTAGGTACATTTTGTGTGAAACAGTACCTAACAAACATTCATACATACACCCTCAAGAACTTTCACGTTAATATTAAAGTAGTATAATTACATAATTAATAAATTAGTATAAAATAGAAAAGTGAATTGATATGCCGGTAAAAGTAAAGTAACTCAGCTTGTTTATCTATTTGTTTATTACCTTTTTGTACCTATACAGCTAAACAGTTTTAAAAAAAATATTGCAAAAGGATAGATTGCATTCTGAAAAAAGATTTAGACTTATAAAAAAATCGGTAAATGAGTGAAACTATACTATAGGAAATAGCCAGCAGTTTAAATAACATAACATAACATACCATCACGCCTGTATTCCCCGAAGGGTTAGGCAGAGGCGTACTAATGTACACCCAAAGTTCGCCGGTATGTTTAGGTCCCATGTAATAGGGGGCGAGCCTATTGCCATTAACCGGGCACAAATTCCTAACTCCGAGCTGCTACTGGGAATTTCATAGAAAAACCCAATAACACTTTGCTCGACCTGGGAATCGAACCCAGGACCTCTAGCGAAGCAGTCGCGCTCCGGACCACTTGGCTAATGAGGCAGTTTAAATGGCAACAAAAAACTTGAATAACTATCTTCTTGTGATTTTTTTTTGCATTTTTCATGCTAAGATTATAAATTTGTGCGGTGGCTTAGAGGTCATAGCGTCTGGCGTACCTAGCCAGAAGACGCAGGTTCAAATCCTGCCTGCGAGTCGAATTTTTCCTTCACTAAAATAATCTTGAATAACTGTTCAGCCAAACTTAGAGATATCTTTGCTCCAATATTTTTAAGTTCGTGACTATCTTTTGCCTTCTCGTGCCGACGTATAACCTCCTTAAGCGATAGTCACGTCGCTTACAGGTAACATTCATGAGTGTCAACATGACCGATATTGAAAATGTTGGGTGTTACGCCAAAAACTAGTTGCGAGACACATTGCTTAAAAAAACGCAAGCTTGTTATAAATAAATATAAACAGGTATCTACTTTTTTGAAATAAGATTGTAATACAATAGGGTTGTAACTCAATTGCCCGCAATTTTTATATGGGAATAAGTGATGACCGTAAAAAAAAAAAAAAACACAGTTGTTCAATTAAAATTTTAGATCGTATGCCGCCGTAGACGACACCAACTGGTCATAAGGGCATGCGACTAGGGCTATAAAACTGGACACCAGTTCCTGGACATAGGTAAATGGTCTAGTTTCAAACTTTTCAGTTTATTTTTTTCGTTGACAGGTTTTAGTTATTGAACTTTCGTCTTAAGCTTACTAGCAAAGTGGGTCACATTACTAGTATTCTTGTTAACCCCTCGTGCTAAGCTAAATGCTCACGGGTTCAGGTCACTCGGTAGTGCAATGGGTGGGTTTCGAACCGGCAACCACATGATCGCAAGTCTGACGCTCTAGCCGTTTCTCAATTCAATTTCAAACTCTTCATTTTATTTTTATTATATTCACACCTGTTGAAAACTATGTTATGGTAGTCATCTCGCCACTACCGTTGCTATATCGCTGGGTACCTATGTTCGATTCTCACTAGCATCAATTATATATGTGTTCAACGGATATTTGTGTCGAGTCGGTTCTGGGTGTACTTCATATCCGTCACTTGTATGTAAAATCCCTCGCCACACAGAGATTATTGGCTTCGGGAGGTGTCGAAAAATATGACGAAATGAACTTTACTGCAATAACTTTACTGGGGAAACACTGCTCAGTAAAAAAGCTTAGGTAAACAATATTACTACAGTATTTCCTTTCAATATGACGCATTTATAACGCCTAAATAAACTAAACAAACGACACATTTTATATTGAACCCAAACACATAATAGTTAAATTCGGATTTTATGAGCCTACCAAGTCAGGAAACGCGATTTAAAAACAGTAAAGACTTACGGGTTTTCGTTTACGTCCTTTAAAATTTCGGCAACGGATACTAGCTAAGAGTAATAAAGAATGAGCTGAAATTGCCCGTTTTAAGACTAAAGGAACTGGCTTGATGGTGGCTCTTAACAGTTTTTTTACCCGACTGCGCCAGAGGAGGGTTATTTAATATTTTCTATCATTAATGTATTGTTTTAGATCTCCCTTGTATCTCTGAAGGGCTGGGATGTGGTGTAGTTAGTCGTTTATAACAATTAGGTGTTATTTTAGATCCTATCTTAACTAACCTACTTTTAGCAGTGATCTTACCTTGACGCAAAATCAAACCTCGACTGTTAAGCTGCTATTGAGAATGAATAGAAAAATCGAATAACACTGCTTACCCTACGAATGGAAGCCTGCTTCATACACTTGACAGCATTTTCCTACCACTTTACCAATGAAGACATATTTTTGTCAGCCTGACATATGACACTTTTCTCGTGGGAAATTAGTAGTATGTACCTAGATTACAAGTATACTCGGTAAGTCCCAGGAGGAAAAGTTATTAAAAAAATAATTAATATAAATAATCAAAATAAAATTCGTCGTTCCAGTTCAACGAACTACACACCCGTAGGTATGCTTTACTTAACTTAAAGCTATTGCATCTTGTCACGTAACTCCTCAAGATTTTAATGTAACACAAACAATTTCAGATTTCAGCGACAATGATGTTGCTTGTTGAAAATTTGCCAAGTAGCGCTAGTGTGTGTCAGATCATAAATAAGGCTGCGTATTGACTCTGCGTGGCTAGCACGCGTAACATGTACAACAGCGAAAAATTCTATTGAATTAATTAGCGCTGTGTGACCGGCCGGTGCATGTAAAAATATAATATTTTAACATTGGTATCTACTAATTGATACTTTGACGGGTTGTTTACTGCGCGAGTCCACATTGGCATGACTTATAGCGAAGTGCCAGACGATTCTAATATTTATCAGTCAGCTGCTCGCTGCAATCTAACAAACAAATTTTTGCCGTAGCTTGTGAGACGAAAGCGTAGTATTCCACTTCTCACACTCTCAATTTTAAAGCGGTTGACGTACGACCGAATGTTCGCCAAGGTGTGTTGCGGATAGTCGGGACTTGGCTTAAGAACGGAAAATTGAGTTCCCATCTTATTGTTTCCATTTATCACGTGAATTATTATCTAGATTTTGTTACAACCTAGTTGCGTTGTAATAGGAAATGTTTTTCTACACCGACAAGAATAAATGGGATGGCACATTCTTTTTCATGTTTATTTTGGACTGAAGTTATTTTGTAAAAGACTCTCTGTTTAAATTAATGATTTTGCTCATATTTCTTAAGTTATTGTCATACGTTTATTAAAGTCAATTTAAGTATGGTTTAAATAATTTATTTTCAAAAAGACAAACAATGTCACTCACATGAAAATATAATTAACATTTTAGTAAAGTTATTGTGATGATCACCGAGCACTCAATCAGTGTCCTCATAGTCTCAATCGGGAGGTGAAAAGTGTTCAACTATATATTGAGAGAGTTGAGACTTGAAGCCACTGGACGAGCTTACATTTTTTATATTGGAAGGTAGTCTGTTGTATAGCTGTGCTCCTTCAAAGGTAATATTTTTTTTTGCGTAGTTTGTTCGAACTTTGGGAAGTACGAGTAAGCTAGGCCGGCGAAGACTGCGTTTACTGATTTGAGCTTTTTTGACAAAAGACAAATCAGTGTGGATAGTTCTATCTATAATTTTTCTGATTAAAAGGCAGGTATTATGAATATATAGTTGTTTAATATTAAGCAGTTTAGTTTGTTTAAAGATCTTATTAGTTGGTGTTAGGTAAGGATAGTGAAAGAGTATCTTTATGATTTTATTTTGTATTCTTTGTAGTTCTTGTAACTTTGTTTGAGCAGCACTGCCCCAAATTTCTATTAGATAGAGTAAGTGTGACTTTACTAAGGCGTTATAGATAGTATATCGTATTTTTGGAGGTATACAATGGGAAACATTACGGAGCGATCCAGCAAGTGCTGAAAGTTTATCTTTTATGTACTCTATTTGTTTGTTCCATGTTAAATAGTTGTCCATTCTCAGGCCAAGGTATTTTTCACAGGTTTTTTGTTCCAAGGCGATGTTATTGATTGTTAAAGGGTCATGTATTTGTATATTTTTGTTTTTCGCTTTGAAAATAATGTAACAGGTTTTAGAAGTATTCACCGTAAGCAGATTATATTGGAACCACTCAAATAATAGATTAAGATCTTCCTGGGCTTGCAAGATAACACTATGAATATCTTTCCCAAAGTAAAATAGGCAGGTGTCGTCTGCGTACAAAGTTATATGACCGTGCAGGCCTAACGTAGTGATACTATTTACATAAATTAGGAATAGGAGTGGCCCCAATATTGATCCTTGTGGTACACCATGCGTAACAGGTAAAGCACTACTTTGGTCATTACCCAACTTCACTACTTGCGATCTGTTAGATAGATATGATTTAAAAGTTTTAAGAGCATTGCCCTTGATACCAATGCCTTCAAGTTTTTCCAAAAGCAATTTGTGACTTACGGTATCAAAGGCTTTTTTTAAGTCTATAAAAACACCCAAAACCACCTGCCGTTTATCTATACTGTTTTTAATTTTAGTGGTTAAATCAATTGTTGCGGTAGTAGTGTTACTTTTGGCTCGAAATCCATATTGTCGTTCGGATATATAGTCAAAAGAGTTTAAGTAATTTAATAAGCGGTCATGTATTATTTTCTCTAAAAGTTTTTATAAGACTGGCAGTACAGATATCGGACGATAGTTCCCTGGGTCGGTCTTAGGTCCTGACTTGTAAATCGGTGTTACTTTTGCGATCTTCAAGGTATCTGGAAACTCTCCGTTGATCATAAGTTTATTAAAACATTGGGCCAAAGAAGGTGCTATTAAATATTGAATACATTTGATCACTTTAGTGCTAATTGTATCAATTCCACTACTACAGTTTGAATCGAGGCTTTTTATAAATTTGATAATTTCATTAGCAGTACAGGGGGTTAGCGTAGAAAGTTCGTAGTTATTTGTTGGTTCGATATTGGAGAAAGGATTTGTGGAGCTATCGTGATATTTCCAAGGTATTTTGTCGGCTAATTGGGATCCTATTGTCGAAAAATACTTGTTAAAAACATTGCAAACCTCGGCTGTGTTACTGATTAATTTTGAATCAAAGTATATTCAACCTAACTACTGTCTTGAATTTTGTTACACATAATTGTACTTACTACTTGTGGAAACTTGTAATAGGCCCTATGCTTATTGTAAACAATTTCTACACTCTGTTTTTAGCTATAAGTGTTCCTGATAATAAAATCCTACTATATAATATTATAAATACGAAAGTTTGTGAGGATGGATGGATGGATGGATACCTGTTACTCTTTCACGCCAGAACGGCTGAGCGGATCTGGATGAAATTCGGCACAGAGATAGATTATAGTCTGGAATAACACGTGGGCTACTTTTTATCTGAAGTCCACGCAGACGAAGTCGCGGTAGCTAGTAAAATATAATTTAACAAACAATTTTATCAGTAAAACTGGAAGGTAAGTTTTTAATATTCGTTTTTTAACTGTTTGGATTGATCGAGGGTTTTACCCGACGACAGAGTGGTGTATTTATTATTAGAAAAATCTCAATTGCAGACAATGTCAAAAAGATCAGAATGCGAGGCGAAGCATTCGGGAATACAGACGTGCATATTAAATGTATAAAAAGTTTCCTGCTCGTGAGATTCCTTATCATCGTTACAGTATCAACATAACTTTATTCAAATGACTGCAAGCGCATGTAGCCTCAATGTACATTGCCTCAATGTACAATAAAACTACTAGCTCTGTAAGCACGACTCTGTACTTGATTTATTTCTTCTAATCAAGCTTGAATTTATTAAGTTCTTTGATTATTACGATCTAGATAATGATCTGCTCGGATAGGCTGTGCTTGCTGCGGTTAAACTACCTATAGATGGGTGACCATTCTTAACACTGTGTGTGTATTTGATTTAAATAAAAATGTTACAAATTGTGTTACCTGAAAATTATGTATCAGGTCAAATACTTAAATATGACCAAGTCACCTTACGAAGAAATAAGGTTTTACGCAATCGTAAATATCAATTATTTAAATAAATTTCAAAATATATTACAAAAATTTTGAATCATGATTTTTTTGTTGTTAAGAAATTAACTTCTTTAGAATTGTTATTAAAAACGAATGTTTTATTAGTCGAGTGCCATTTTTTTTGTAATACTTAAGTAGGTAATTTTATTTATGTTATTGGTGAACTAAATTATCAATGCCAGTAAAAGTAACATAAATTTAAAAGGGTAGTATTTAATACTTTAAATATTCGAAATTACCACCAAAAATACTAAATTGCACACTAAATTTGCTCATCAAATAAATAAATTATACAATACTGTTAGATCTTTAAAGCTTAAACTGTTTTACTGAATGACTATCTGTTAACTAAAAGTAAATCTAATAATTCTTCGATGGCTACATTTCGGTTCTAGCGTCGTAGGTTACAGTTCTAACCTAGCCAAACCAAATTAAAAAAGAATAACGACTTTATTTTTTTGTGTGCAAATCAGTATTTTTGTTTTACGGTGAGTAATATTGTTTCAAAATGCGTATATCTGTGGTTTCAGCTAGATTTTTGCTGTAAATTAGATAAAAAAGCTATCAAATTTTGATGAATTTTAAACATTTTTTAGTACAACATGTTTAGGTAATCAATTAGTTAATTTGTATGACAGTCATATATTTGATATGCAGTAGGTTATTAGTGGAGAAAGTTTGCTTAAATTTCTAAATAGAGGTGCAGTTAAAAATTCCCCAATTTAAAATAACCAGTTCCATTTAAATAAAATAAAATCAATATACTCACAAAATTAATTTCATGTTGAACAATAAAATCCAAATTTGCCACAATATAAAAAAACACTACACTAATTTAACATAAACATAATCACCATCACCAAATTATATGTAATAAAAACTTCGTATCACATTTTTTTTAAACGATCGTAATATTTTCGGCTTACTCGCACTTTTGGTAGCGCACGAGCATCTGTGCGGTTGCGCGGGATGTCTGAAACTGACTTAGCGCCTGCGCCTGAGTTGGGTGGCCGCGGCGACATTTACCACCGCGACATAAAATATCACAGAAGGCCCACTGCAATCGGCATTATGATTTTTATAATTAAAACTGTAAAGTGTCGTTTCTTAATATCGTCAGTGACGATGGTGACGACATCAAGGAATTTGGCAGTGACGAGTTATGAAGATCTCAATTTTGATATTCGGGTTTACTAACACATAACTTAATAACCTAAAATTTTTATATTCATATTTTACTTGATCGTGCCTCGTTTACTAACGGTTTAAGCATTATTTCGGTCAAATATACATTACATCATATAACATATCACGACATCACGCCTGTATTCCCCAAAGGCATAAGCAGATGTGTACATACATAGTTCGCTAGTATGTTTAACCGGACACAAATTCAGACTCCGATCTGATATTGAGAATTTTATAGAAATACCCGATAATACTTTGCTTGACCTGGGATTCGAACCCAGGATCAGTTGCGCTTGGAACCACTAGACTAATAAGGCAGTCATCATTATCACTAATATTGAATATTTATAAATTAGTATCCAATATTTATACGATAAGATGCCATAGTTCCTTTAATTATAAATGTCACCTGGTTTTGCCAGCAGTGGTTCAGTCTCAGAATTGTTTTGTTCCGTGAAAGTTTCTTTTTGCACGGAGTTGACCTTTTGTTTTAATTTGTGACAATACCACGCAAGCTTATGACTAAGAAAGTACGGTAGATAAGCGTTTGTGTGTATATTCTAGTATTCTAATCTGGTTCTGTAGGAATTATACATTCAATTTATAATGGGATGCCGGATAATATTTCGCAGATTCAAGTGGTGGCTTGTACATTTTGAAGCGGTTTCCTGCTGACAAATATGGTGTCTGGAAGTCTTCCTGTTACCATGAATGCTGGACGGTACGATCGGCGAAGTGGTTGAGCGACTGGCATCTACGCTACATCCTGTAGATTCGATTCCCGCACGAAATAATAATTTGCAGGCAGTTGTTCCGGGTCTGGGGCTTTTGTGTACGTGATATTGTTAACGGAACCACGATACAGGAGAATATCATAGTGTGGGCAATGTTTATTTAAGAATAGGAAAGAAAGAAAGAATGCTGTAATTATTTAAAACTATTAAATAATCTCAATATGCCAAGCTAGATGCCTATTTGACCTTGAAGTTGTCAGTGACTGTACTAAGGTACTGGGTTCGATTTCCAGGTGGAGAAAAGTGTTATTGTATTTTACTATGAAATTTTCAGTAGTGCCTCGGAGTTTGAATTTGTAGTAATGGTCTTACCTCTGTTACGTGAGATTTAATTATACTATCGAACTTTTGATGAATATCTCTGTCTAACCCTTAAAGAAAAACAGGCGTCATGGTAATATGTTTCGTTTTAATTGGGTAAAAAGTGTCAGTAAAAAGTATAAGGATATTAAGAAAAATTTCATTTTTTTTCTTAAGCTCCTTCAGTAGGACCTATTACTAGCCTCACTGATTTCTAGGATAGGTAACCCACGCTGAAGTGAAGAAGCATCTTTCATAATTTTATGGATATTTCTATCCAAAGGATAGAAACGAGCATTTTAAAAGAATGGTTACGTACAGGTATTAGGTAATATATATTTTTTAAAAAGCTTACTAGTAATGTGGTTCGCACATTACTAGTATTCTTGTTAACCCCTCGTGCTAAGCTAAATGCTTGTGTTACGAGTGGGTTCACGTCGTAGAGCAATGGGTGGGGTTCGAACCGGCAACCACATGATCGCAAGTCCAACGCCCTAGCCATTAGGCTACCGACGCTTCAAATATATTTATCTACCTACTTAGTTATTTTCGTTACGATTTAAATATAGATTAAATATTTTTATGATGAATGTTTATGATTCAACTGCCTTATTGCTGACTGCTACGCTAGAAGTTCTGGTTCCGGTTCCCAGTTCGAGGAAGACTAATTAGGACTTTTTAATAGCAGCAAGGGTTTAGGTTTATACCTAGCCTGTGGCATACAACTAGTCCCTAATTTACATGAAAAACATTACGGCGAACTCTGGCTGTACACCTCTTATTAATCTTTGAGGAAATATACCCCATATTTTTGTCTTGAATCATCGTACACAATAAAGTAACAAATTAATAATGAATGAAAATAATGTCGCACTCTGCAAATTTCATACAGAACCCTAAAGTTCGTCTAGAAACGGTTAGAAGCACGTGCGCGTGCGACCACTAACAACATGTGTCAAGAGCTAACGAGGGACAGACAATGATTTATAATAATTTATTGTAAAATAATGTGAATTTATGGCAATAGGCCCGCCCCTACTACATGTGTCCAAAAATATGGCAAACTGTTTACATTAGTTCCATCTTAGCTATTTGTGCCTATTTTGCTTTCCATCTGAAAATAATAGGAGCAGTGTAAGCCTAGTAATATGACCATTGGACTTCCAAGTCCGTCTGTCTGACGTAGTGGCTGGGCAATCACCTTCTGCGACACGTGTTGTGGGTCCGATCCCCACACGGAGCAAATATTTGTATGATCTACAGTTAGTTGTTCCGGGTCTGGGCGTTTGTGTATGTGAGAATTTGTGTTTGTAAACGCACCCACGATACAGGACAAAATCCTAGTGGGGCAATGTTTTTTTTTTAAAAAAAAGTCCAAAACACAGAGTTCGACTTCAAGGCACGCACCTGAAACTTTTCATGTGCATATGAATTTATTATCACTCGCTTATATTGTGAAGGAAAATACCATGCGGAAATCTGAGAGATTTCACACACACATATGATAGACATTCAGATATTTAAAAAAAGAACTCTTCATCAACATCATAGGCTCATCGAATTTACACCAGTGGGTGACAGACTAACATGAAATGCGGTAATATAGATAAGTAGGTATAACACGGACTATTTCTGTATGGCAATTCAAAACTCATAGTGCTAACAGCATTGATGACATGATTTATTCCCAAAATAATACTGTTCTATTTTTGATTTCCAAATAACACGATAAAGTACAACGTGGCTTATTTAAAACACCAAATAAATCAACGGTCGTGTTTTTTTTATATTCGATTCAAGAATTCAGAAAATAAAATGTGTTTTTATTTAACTATAATTATAGACGGCAACGACGCCAAGTTGAGCGCAAAGCAACTACTGGCAACCACACATTATTTATCTGTTCTGCAACCACTATGGCCAATTTTCAAGCGACACAATTATAACGATAAAAGTAGTTAGTAGTAGTTTATAGTTTTTATTTTACCTCAGACCTTTCAAATGGATTTGGAAAATCAGTTTGAAGTAAAAACATCCAAATTCGCAGTAATACATTTTTTATTTAATAAACGAGGTGAAATAAAAACTAGCTTTATTTATAAATACGTATTATTTTATTGCTTTGTTAAAAGTGTTTACGTTATCTCTCGAGGAAGAGATAAAACTAAAAGAAATCAAATGAACAACATGCTTTAATATGCTCCGAAGATGTCATAGGTCGATTGACGATATCACATATCAAAACTTGTCACTATTATAATTTGATTTGATATCGAAAAACGAAGATAAATATTTATCAGGGAAATAAACTGGAGTCTACAATTTGTTAATATTAACTAAATACCAATCTATTTGGGAGATAAATAATATTCTAATATGAATATACTAGTTTCTGCCCGCGACTTCGTCTGCGTGGCCCAAAGTAGCCCATGTGTTATTCCAGACTATAATCTATCGCATTTATAATATTAGTAGGATTAGCCTAGTGGTCCTGAGCGCGACTGCTATGCTAGAGATCCTGGATTCGAATCCCAGGTCGAGCAAAGTCTTCTTTCTATGAAATTCCCAGAAGCAGCGGCCGCTGTTCAGGCAGATAATCGCCCCAGTAGGTGGCGCCTAGGCGCCTTAGAGTGAGATGTGCAACAGGGCTTCGAAGCCTATTTGAAGGAGTCCACGACACTGGACACAGCCTATCATTTTCAAAAAAGGGGATCATCATCTCTTAAGCTCGAAGTTGTTCCAACGAATGTATTTTGTCATCTACAAAGGTACATAAGGCTTTAGTTATTGTAGTAGACACTAATTTACCTACCTACCTTTCCCAGCCTCCGAATCGGCTAGAAAGGCTTTGGCCGTGGTTCCGTCTTTGTTCTACTTTACTTTACTGTGGGACGGGAACGGGACTTGCGGGTGGGCTATCTGGCGCTTGTTTGGGGGTTGTGAAACAGGCCGCAAATGTCCTAATAATAAATGTTGTATACTTTATCTGTTTCTATGTGCGAGAAGAATAATAAAGCTATTTGTATTTGTATTTTTATTTGTATTTAAAACCATATTGGTAAAGTCTTACTGGATCAAATTTCTACATAGATAGTGAAATATATTTGCATACAATGTTATTGTTTTGATTAAGTGACCTATACACGATTTACTAACAATGGATAACGTATGTGGAAGCCAAACAACTGATTACTATAATATATTACTGTATTGAACAAGCAGATTAATATTAGGTATAATTACATAACATAATTACATGGAAGCGTTGATAGGAGCTCGTGGCTAAGTAATAACGCAAACTCCAACTATTTATTTGCATACTAAGGTTAATAAGGGTCTGGACTGCCTCATTAGCCAAGTGGTCCTGAGCGCGACTGCTACGCTAGAGGTCGGGTTCGATTCCCAGGTCGAGCAAAGTGTTATTGGGTTTTTTATGAAATTCCCAGTAGCAGCTCGGAGTTAGGAATTTATGCCCGGTTAATGGCAATAGGCTCGCCCCCTATTACATGGGAGCTAAACATACCGGCGAACTGTGGGTGTACATTAGTACGCCTCTGCCTAACCCTTCAGGGACTATAGGCGTGATGGTATGTTATGTTATAAGGGTCTTAAATAAAAACATTTACAGCTTAGCACCTTTTTCAGATCAACTACGCTGATCTACCAAACTACACGGTTAAGCTGCGCTTGCCGCACTCAGTGTGTGGATGGATGGATTATTCTTAACACATGGAGACCCTTCTATGATTCGGGAAGCACACAAAGTTGGCTGTGATTGTCGTTAAAATACATATTACTATTAAGGAGTAGTAGAATCCCAAATAGCCCGACAGCCAATTGTACCGTCGAATGTCGGTATTACCCAGAAATTGTGTTGATGAGCTCTCATGGCGTTCAATACGTTTCAAATACTGATATTCAATCGCATGATAATCGATAGACTAGATCCAACCCCAATATATGGCTTTTCCTATGTTGTCGTAGCCTTTGATATAAGAATTAACTTATGTATACCAATTCCCAATGATATAAATAAGTAACGTTATATCTCTATATGCATGGAACTGATTGCTACTTTTCATTCGTTTTCATTTAAAGAAATTATGATTATTTTTCACAGCGATATCACATGCGAAATTTCGCAGCCTGCTACTTTTCGTTCGCAATGAATTTTCATTCAAAATCAAATATCACCACAGTTGCTATACTACCTACTTACTTACAATTAAATCTTATCTTACATATAATAAGAATGTAAGTGAGCCGTGTCTGTACATTGCTTATATTTACAAAAAAACTAATTTGGGGGACTCAGAATCAGTAACACAATCCATTTCTATTATTTTTGGACCTTTTGTCTGTCTGTTTGTCTGTCGGTTTGTCTGTCGGTTTGTCTGTCGGTTTGTCTGTCGGTTTGTCTGTCGGTTTGTCTGTCGGTTTGTCTGTATGTTTGACCGCGCATCAAATGATAACTACTGAAGAGATTTGGAGGAAATGGACAGGAATTCATAGCCTGTTTCTTGGATTAACATTTAGGCTATATTTCATTAAAATCGGTTCACTCTATCAAAAGTTATTAACATTTTAACGATTGAAAACGTAGAATTTGAACAATAACCGTTGAAGCAAATTTCCTTTTTAAGTATTTCCGTACTAGACTAGCACGGGTCAAACATTATAACAGAATCAAGAAATAAAATTAAAAAAATACACTCACAGGTACTAAATAAGATAAAACAAGAAAATAAAACAAAGAAATTAAAAACAATTATTGTGAACGGGAATTGATTATTAGTACAGTTATTCTAACTCTACTTATACAAGGCATCACGGGACATACATAGGACTTATCCAGCGAGTATCAGCCGGTGTAAAAACTAAATATTTGAGTAGGGTGAAGAAGTATACAAAGAATGACAATTTATTCTCTAGGAGACTAACACGACATCGTTATTACCTCAATGAAATTTGATTCGATAACAGGTGTCATTTTGAGTTGACAATTTTTGTTTTCTTCTTTAAAGCATCCAGCCATATAGTAACTCATTTTATAATGTGAAACCTCTATAGTATAGATCTATACAGTGCGCACACTTTATTTGAGAAACTAAAGAGTTTCCACCAAATCAAATAATTAATATACCCAAAGAATATACTACAAAAGTATGTATAATTAAAAAAAAATTGCAACTTGCGTTAATCTTTACTGATGTCGAAACAGTTATTTGAGATTTTTATCTATGTAGGTATGTCTGTTTATATTTCCATGCTTCGCGTCAATACCATGTGAACAAATTTTAGAAATTAAGTAATTTATAGGTCTGAAATAAGGTATTCAGAGATCAATGGCGCTAAGTTTATTAAAAATATGGAAAACCAGATTTTTCGAGGTGGTTAGTTGAAACTTGGAGAGGACAACGTCTCTCAGGTCAGCTAGTCGTCAATAAAATGCAATTTCATTGAAATGCGATACTGAGCAAGCTGTGTGAAAAAAAGGTAGGTTTTTTTTTCATGTGATTTTTCACGTGCTATCTGTAAAATGTTCTTTGTCTAATACTATCTTTAAGGTAGGCTATATTGAAATGAAACTACTTTTTACAGATTTTATCGCGTTGTATTGATATTATTTATCCGAAACGTTGGGAATTAAATAATATCAATACCTACAACGCTATAAAATCCGTAAAAGTAATTTCATTTCAATGTCTAATATTCAAGAAAATCAGAAAGGTAGGCTTTAAGGGTCACTTGCACCAACTTCTTAAATATATTTAAATTGTATTTAAACACAAATTTACTATGAAAAATTGTGTTTAAATGCAATTTAAACATATTTAAAATGTTGGTGCAAGTGGGCCTTAATTATATACTTAGGTCAGTATATTTTCCTTTTATTAACATGAGTATCGACCTGGAGTTGAAGGATTCAATTTTCCCCTATAATTACCTGTGTTGATACTGAAGCCTTGCAAATCCAATAAAGCATACGTTCAACTTACAATATACACGCCTAGATGATCGTGAGCTTTACCATGACATTTTAATTAATGGCGCATAAATGTGCCGATGTCATTAAAACATCTGACATGATGTGGAATTTTCGTAAACAAACCGTAAAATAATATTACTTTATTAATTACATTTACATTACATACCATCACGCCTGTATTCCCCGAAGGGTTAGGCAGAGGCGTACTAATGTAACCCACAGTTCGCCGGTATGTTTAGGTCCCATGTAATAGGGGGCGAGCCTATTGCCATTTACCGGGCACAAATTCCAAACTCCGAGCTGCTACTGAGAATTTCATAGAAAAAGCCAATAACACTTTGCTCGACCTGGGAATCGAACCTAGGACCTCTAGCATAGCAGTCGCGCTCGGGATCACTCGGCTAATGAGGCAGTTATTTATTTAGTATACTATTACATTATTTAGAATGAGTACATTTTTTGTTATGAACCGGTCATTTTGTCTATTATTTCGAGAAGAAATTTCCATGAGCCACAGACTATATAAAATTTGTCATAGACTATTGATTGATATTAGCATAGATAGTAATATAACAGGCTCGAACATTAGGTCTTCTTGGGTCTGATGCCGGTGTCTACGTCAGAGTCCGCTATAAAGCACCGTAGTGTATGTTTCGAATTTTAGCGAGAGAGCATACCCTCGGTTGTAGCGACTATAGTTTTTTTTTTTTTAAAAAGCTTACTAGCAATGCGGGTCGCACATTACTAGTATTCTTGTTAACCCCTCGTGCTAAGCTAGATTGCTTGTGTTACGAGTGGGTTCACGTCGGTAGTGCAATGGGTGGGGTTCGAACCGGCAACCACATGATCGCAAGTCCGACGCCCTAGCCATTAGGCTACCGCCGCTTAAATTATTATTATAGATATTATTATAGATATTCTATTTCACGAAGGCCGTTAAATTATTGAAAGTTGAACTTTATTTCAATTACATAAAGGTCATCATACAGGACTTCGTGAGATAGATGTATCTTACGAATATATGTGAGATAGATAGATGTGATTCGTGTAGTCTGCCAACAGTCTGCAGCTCATATTACGGGGTCTGAAGGCTTGACAACAAACTAACATTTATTTTGGTGTAGTCCATGATGTAAGCTGCTAAGACGTCTTAGATCCGAATCCTGCCTGAGATCAATTATTTTATTACGTTAAAAATTAAATAAAGCAAATATCATGAATTAATGACAAATGCTAAAAAAATATAGATCTATGTACCTATAACTGTTTTTCTTGCAGATGGTACACGACCCAAAAATGTCACTGACGTCACATGAGAATTTATCGATAGCCCCAATTTTGGGAGCATTAACAACAACAACAACAACAATAAACTAATGACCCTTACTTCCGCACCCAGTATCAACGAATAGTTCCGGTTCATCGGATCTGGTTAGTGATAATTGTGTCATAGGTATTAATTTCCGAATAGATTAAGGTGTGTCTTGAAACGCATTGATGGTAATGAGGACATTGACCCGAAAACTATAATCTTTACTATTATAAAATTGTAAAAAAGCTGTCTGTAAATTGAAGATATTTAAAACAAAAGGAAGTGGATTTAGGGTATATAAACGTCTCCGAACCCAAAAATGTGATTTTTTAAATTCTTGTCAGTTTATTACGGATTGGTGCAAAAACTACTGAATACAATTTATTTTTTGTCACTGAAAGTATATGCTCCAACTTAAAAACAGGTGAACTTCTTATCTCAATTAATTGGACTGATCTTGAGATACAGCTTGACCTCTCCGATGTATACAGACCCATGCAAAGAATCTTTTGTATTTATTTGTTTGTACCTATCTAGAATACATTTTCTGTATAACATACCATCATCGCTATATTACCTGCTGTACTGCTAAAAAGTTGGTATGTGAGATCATCAATGTAGGTTATATTTTTTATTTTTTAGGTCTACCAACAATTGTTTACACTAATCTACAAACAAAAATAAAACATGCGTTTAAAACACTACACAGTGTAACAATTACTTATAGGTAAACACCACATGAATAAGTAAAATTAAGTGATTATTCCATTTGTAAGCTACATATTGTGCAAGTAAACTTAGTAAAATATAAAACTAAGTGTTAAAAACAACATTTCCTAATAACAAAAAAGAAAAGAGTCAAGTGAATGCAATCACGATTTTTACAATAAAGCTGATAAACAGTTCAGAAATGTACATTTTATTGCTTATTGAGGCAATCAAAGTGGAAATCAACCATATTACCACAACTGTTCAAAACCCTATTAGTTATTTACGTTTTTACACCTAATATAGCTTCATATGAGCGAAGCTGCGGGCAAAAGCTAGTTAACTATAAATTTACATTAAGACAGCCCAGCAAAGGGATTGTATAAATCAAAGTATTGATTGATGATATGAATCTCAGTAGGTCAGTAATCACAGTCAATCACAATACATTTTTTTCATTCATTATCATTATTTATCATTATTCATTATTCCACTGAATGTCTGCAAAACATACACACAATATCTGTACCAGGGATGTTATGGAGCTCTGTAACCGTAACCGAAAATATCGGATAATCTGAATTAAAAAAATATCCGATAACGTAACCATATCCGATAAAAAGTATTGAATAATTTCGGATAGGAGTACCTACATATGTATATATGGTATTTCTATATTACAGTTCCTAAATAATCTAATAACCTATTACCAAACTATTTTAAACAATCGAATACGAAATAATTTCCGATGTAACTGATACCGTAACTGATAAAATATTATTCATATGTATCCGAAACAGATACGAAATTTCATATCCATAACATCCCAAGCTTGTACTCGTTCTTAGTAATACATACTACACGGTACGGTAAAAAGAAAGTGCTTATGTTTTATTTAAACGGGAAATAAAATGACAACGAAGACTCTTATTTACTGTTGTCGCTTTGAACTTTCTGTGACTGATATACGACATACGTACGTAAAATAAAGCTTATTTTCCCTATTCACATCCGAGATGAAAATGCTTTTAAATTACAAGACCAAACAAACAACCAACGTCAATCAAAATCATAAATATTTATGCGCAGTGCGTAAACAGCATTACATAAAATATATACCATCACGCTTGTAACTCGAAAAGGATAGGCAGAAGTGTACTGAGGTACCTACACCAACAATTCGCCGCTAGTAGATCATAAATATAACATACTATCACGCCTGTGTTCCCCGAAGGGTTAGGCAGAGATGTACCTACTAAGGTACACCTTTAGGTCCCATGTAATAAGGGCCAGCCTATTACCGGGCACAAGTTCCAAACTCCGAGCTGCTACTGAGAATATCATAGAAAAACCCAATAACAGTTTGCTCGACCTGGAAATCGAATCCAGGATATTCTACCGCTAGACTAACGTTGCAGTAGGTCATAAATAAAATCTCAATAACATTTGTCTCGACCTGGTTCTCGAACCCGGGGACATGCTTGGGACTACTAGATTAATGAGGCGGTTGACAAAACAATATTTTAACTTTTTTTACAAAACAATAACATCAAAACATGATCCCAGTAATTTGTAAAAAAAATGACTCCCATGGGATTTGTGCCTTGACCCAATTCTGTTAAAAAAATAATTCATCAAGTGTCGAGTTCTAATTACGGCTGCAATCAACGTCAAAAAATTGGGCCGTGTTAGTGACATGACATGTCTTCATTAAAATTTTGCACGTCCGCGACCAACCGAGATCCCGGATTGCGTTCAGGGTTGTCGCTTTGTTACGTGGAATGAGGTGTAACTAAAAAATAATATTTTATATTATACCTACATGATATGAGGAGTAGTTATTCCAATGATCTTTTTTATTTTTCACCTTTTTTTCACTTCTATTAGAAATATACGATATATTCTATAACTTTACTTTTTTTTTAATTTTGGACGAGTTCGGTGTTCTTGGCTTCAGGTCCGAAACTCACGTAGAATGAATTATTACGTGAATGGAAACATTTATAATTAAAAAACTATCTGAAGACAAAGTACTCATCAAGACGAATCGAACAAGCCCAAACTCGATGAGGTTATGTGGTTTTATTACGGAGTTCCTATGGCCACCTTCCAGCTCAATCATCAGATCAGCTCCACGTCATCATATTACATACATATTGCATTGTCACGTGATTTACATATTCGTGCAAAAATTCAGCTCAAATGGAAACCGGAATGTGGGTCAAATTTAACTTGCAAGATTCCATTTCAGACAACAAGGTGAAACTAAATATATATTTTTTTAAATAAACTACTCCCCCTCCCCACCTCCTTTCATAACTCAATAAAATTGACCTTAGAGACCAAAGTTTTAAGAATCTATCAAATATCAGCATTGATAACATCTTTTTGCTTTATGAAAATTTATCTCTTAAAACCAACCTATACCCACTAGTAAAATGTTCTATTATAAGAACAGTAACGAGGAGGAAAAGACACTTTTCTCAAAATGTCATACGAAAACCTATTAAGGGTCCCCATATCTTAATAACTAATTGTGTACTGCGAATAGCTTCAGACATTGTTTCCTCCCTGAGAACGGTCCGTTAGCGATGAGGGATGACATTTCATTAAAGAGTATCTTTGTTTACCTTGTTAGGGCATATCCCTTGTCCTCTTATACTATCTCATTTGTAACTGCACATTGTGAAGGGTTTTTAACCCCTATATTATTAAGCATTCTTGTCAGGAAATGTTCAATACCCCTGATTTGTTACTGACACTGGTAAATGGGTGTAAGTCCGAAAATGACAGCTCAATTGAAACCAGTGACTTGAATAACAGCTTTTTACTAAGTGCATTTGGATCTAGGTATACACGGTACTGTCGAGGTACCGAGTGTATTATGCAGTTAAACTCAGATTATGCAGTACGACTTTATCATTTATTGAGGGGCGAAGCCCTAATTCATAATATACAAGTGAGTTTGTCAAGACCCGCAGACTAGACACAACTACGTCAAATATAAAATTTCAAACTGTTTATTCTTTAACCAGCCAGTCAACACACAATATTGTCGCCTTCTTGGAGCGGTCTCTACAGTAAATATACCAAAACAACGTTTTTTTACATTTTTGTCTGTCTCTGTCTATCTGTCTGTTTGTTTAATCACTGAAATGGCTGGACCAATTTTGACGGGACTTTCACTGGCAGATAGCTGATGTAACAAGGAGTCACTATGCTACGTTTTTTTTTCGAGGGTCAACGAGCAGTGGGATCACCTGTTGGGGAGTGATTACCGCCGCCCATGGATACCCGTAACACCAGAGGAGTCACAACGTTCGTTGCCAACCTTGAAAAGGGTTTGACTGACTCATTTGGCGAAACACAACGTAAGCGTTATTTCACGCCGATTTTCTATGAGGCCGTGGTAACACTCCGGCCGAGTCGGCCCATTCGTGCCAAATCATGGTTCTCCTACGGTAAAATCCCCTGGAAATACAGGCGTGATGGTATGTGTATTTGCTGAATGGCTAGCTGAGGGACATACCTATAGAAATTTGCGTATGTAGGTACAATGTGAGTACAATAAGAACAATGTCATCATCAGTAAGTATACGATTTAATTTGACGTTCTGTCACGTTGTGTGATGTCATTTTTGACGATTGTTTTCAAACCTATTTTGGTTTTATGATCAGACCTACTAGAAAAGTATTCATGTTCTATGAACTATTAAAGGTATATCTTACATGCTAAAATATGTGAGAAAAGAATTATATTAGTAACTAGCTTCTGCCCGCGGCTTCGCTCACTTGAAGCTCAAAAACCAACAGTTATGATCTCTTCTTTGTATTTAAGGTTCCGTTTAATTATTTGAGATAAAACGTACGTACACGTATACGTGTATAAATACTTATAATACACGTAAGTTATAGTATTAGTAATAATTAACAAAAGTGATCCAACAGACAAACTAACTGAATAGTTTTGTTGGACAATGTTGTACTTTATATATTATTTATTACCTTGTACCTTATCTACTAATAAATAATAATAAAAAGTATACCCCTTTTTAAGTTGGAGCACATACTTTCTAACAGTGATAACAAAATTAAAATCTATTCAGCAGTTTTTGCGCCAACCCGTAACAAACAGACAAACATACAAGAATTTAAAAAATCACATTTTTGGATTCGGAAACGTTTATATACCCTAACCTACTAGTTTTTTTTATTATCTTCAATGTACAGATACAGCATTTTTACAATTATATAATAGTAGAGAGAGATAAAATAAGTTTTGATTTATTTAATAAAACAAAAAGTGCCTTTTTAATATTAGTAAATAGATAGGTAACCTGTTTCAAAATGAAACTTTTTGGGACAACCATAATTATAAGGAAGACGATAAAAAGATATATCGTAGTGATATTATTTGTATCGTATAACGGAATGGTGTAATCATACCAATTAACCGATTGGGTACAAGTTTTAATTAAAAGAGTTTTTAACAAATTAAAGCTACCAGTAGCTATTATTTGATAATAACTCTTTTGACATAGACGTATGGTTTTAAACCTATTTTAGTTCGTTCGTTAAAGTGACAACCGTTGCAAATTTTATAATGAAGATAGTTACTTTTTTTAATGCACTGATTTATTTTCCACCAATCCCGATAAATAGATGATTTATCAATAAACCTCATTTGACACGTGAACTTGCCAAAATCCTGAGAAGGCTGATGAGACTTTAGCTTCTGAGGGAATGTAGATCGCTAACACGCAAGCATAGTCTTTGTAAAGGGTTTTTTTAGCCCAGATGGTGTAACGGAGCTAAACAAATCCTGCAGTTATTAATAGCCGGAGGATTTTGTGATGAACTTTAATTTACCAAGAGACGATCACAATAGACTGATTGTCATGGTATCAACAACTGATAATAAAGCTGACTTTCGAATAAATTCAACTTAAATTTATTTTGTTATCCTCCGCTATTTATATTATTTACTAATTATATGTCGACAAAATTGTATTCACTCAACGCATAATATTTTGGGTTCAACCAATTTGATTATTCAAAATTTAGGTCGCTTCCAACCGTTTGTGAATTAGTAAGCCCAGCGGTATTCACGTGGGAATTTCGATGGTGTGCGATTGACGACCAGTGTGGTTAATACCTTAAAGATAGGGCTGTCGTAAATAAAAATAATTTGTATAATGATGTATGTCAATGTTATACAAGAAGATTTGTAGTTACGCTTCGTATACATTTAATGCCATTAAAAACAAACTTGTAAAAAAAAACAAGTCTCGCAACTCAGTTCTTCTATCGTAAAAACTTGTGAGATCCATGTAATACCAAGTCGGTAAATTTATTCAGTCCCTACTTAAGGGTCCTTCTGTCTTAGTTATTACGTAATTAGCTAACCTAATAACATCATAAAGTGACCATATCAATATTAAAATTATTTTAAGTTTTAAATAAATAGATTGACTTGGCCCTCGCATGAAAACACAATGTATCTTTTTTTTATTAATAACATAATGTATCTCACAAGTAATACATATTATATTAAATTCGATTGTTTGATGCGTTTGCCAAGTCAATCTATTTATTAGCATTACAGTTTATTAGGTATTTAATCTACCTACAAAAAATAACTAAAATAGGTCTACAGTTTCATTATAATATCTACTAAAATGAACTCCTAATTGTCTTTGATAAATCACTTCGTAAGACATCTGGGTCTCCGTGCCATTTAGAAACGCCAAATCAGCTGTCAAAATTAATAAAAGTTAAAACTTTGCGGAAAATTAAAACTAATTAGGTCCCAATAATTGGGTCGGAACTGAGCTGGATAAGTTTTAATTTATACCTAAAAATAAAGTTATTTTTAAAGATGATTATAAAGTGTAGAAACCCTACATAATTATAATTATGTATGTAATGTACTTACTAACATTGTATATAAATAGAGCTGGAATTCCAAACTCGACTAATACTGAGAATGTATGTAATATACCTACCTAATATGTAAGTTGTAGGTATTTTATAAAAGAAAATCTATTCCAAAACTTCATTTAATACCCGGAGGTCTCATAAAATTTACATCCCATAATTTTTATAGAGTTTTGTTTCTGATTGTCATTCCTCTAACAAGACTTCTTTGAATGAGATATGCCTGATTATGCGAATCACATACCTACTTAGGTCTACATTTATTTTATAGTTCAACTACTGAGTGAATCGTAACTATTTTTTTCCATAGGCGCCAGACAAGCTATAAAACACTGTGGTGTAATTTTATTGATTTACAAAAAAATATGTGTAATAATACAATTTACTTGTTCATATATGGAAACTCTGTTACAAATAGGAATAGTACCGAATTCTGTGACTTCAGAAAATTTTGTTGTATATAATCAAGATAATAGTTTCAATTTTTTTTAACTAAAGCTTATTGGTATTGATGGTCGCACATACTAGTAATCTTGTTAACCCTAAGCTAAATGCTTGTGTTATGAGTGGGTTCTTTTATTTTCATATGTACATTGTGATAATATTTATTTTGAAAAACTAATGGAAAGTAGAATACTATTAATCATAGAATGATACAATGGTATTATAATATTTGATAACAAATCCTCATATGATCAAAGAAACTGCCTCATTAGCCAAGTGGTCCTAAGCGCGACTGCTACGCTAGAGGTCCTGGGTTCGATTCCCAGGTCGAGCAAAGTGTTATTGGGTTTTTCTATGAAATTCCCAGTAGCAGCTCGGAGTTAGGAATTTGTGCCCGGTTAATGGCAACAGGCTCGCCCCCTATTACATGGGACCTAAACATACCGGCGAACTGTGGGTGTACATTAATAGTACGCCTCTGCCTAACCCTTCGGGGAATACAGGCGTGATGGTATCAAAGAAATGGTATTATAATATTTAATAACAAATCCTCCCATGATCAAAGAAATTTGTATGTATGTCTAACAATACCTAGGTACACTAATGATATTTAACGCACAATATAGGCAACCCATCCTATTACTGAAGTGATTTCCTCCAGCTAACAAAGCGTAGGCACGTTACGTCTATCGCTTGTATCTAGCTGACACTGTTGCGTGACTGGAACAAAACGTTACTATACATGCTACTACAGAAGGTTCAGTAGTTCACGCACAAAAGCATCGAATAAAAGCGAACTAAAAAGATGACGTAATCAGGAAAAAATCTATATGCTACACAAGAGCCTGGTTATTGGGTTTTTCTATGAAATTCTCAATATCAGCTCGGAATTTCGATATGTGCCCGTCTACATAGGCTCGCCTCTTATTAAATGGAATTGTGAGTATACATTACATTAGTGAAGTAAGTAAATACTATGGAGGCGTTTAATTGAATTAATCTTTTAAAGGGCAAAGTACAGACGTAGTCGGTCCAAGACTCTAGCATTAGTAGCATTATTTTAAATAGCCAATAACCTTCCATGTAAATATGGGTAGCAAATGGAAAACTAGGTAATTCAAATTGACTGACAGTTCCAGAGATTAGTGTGTTTAAACAAAAATAAACGATTGTTGAAGTTCTTCCCATATTTTGTTGCGTTGGGAATAATCTAGATAGGTACCAATAGAGAATAGAATCATTTGTTTTTTGCTAAGATTTGGCATTCTTATCTTTCTTGATACTGGTGATTCAACACACGTAAATAGATAAAGCTGTTTAGTTGCGTGTGAGATTTGTTGGGGAAAATGATTGTTAGCAGCAATTGATTAATATGTGTAATAGTGATTAGATTTTCCTTGTTCGTTTAGCAAAATGCGTATATAAAAACACAACATTACGGCTCTGGCTAACCGTTCGGGAAATTCCCGAAGAGTTAGACAGTAGAGTCGCCAGTAATTTTATGTCCAAAGTAATAGGGGCAACATCAGCCTGCAGGGCCTGCAAAAGGGAAATTGAGAGCATGGAACACCTTCTGTGTACATGCGATGCGATGTCAGGGTTATCCAAGACACGAGGACTACAGATTTATGAGTCTGTAGTCCTCTGGTCTACTGGCCTGGGGGTATGCCTCATTATAAAGTTCATAGAAGAGCTGTTTGTAGATCTGGGAGTGAATTTCGAATAGGTTATCTAGGGGAAGCACAAAAGATCCCATTGGGTCGCTACGGTACGGTACACTGAGGCCTTCCGCCTCGGCTCCAAAAAAGATAATATAATTATAATAGAGGGCGAGTCTATGACCCGGCCTATTGTAATGCTACTAAGAATATCATTGAAAAACGCAATTAAACTTAGCTTGATCTGGGAATCTACGATTTCTGTCGTAACAGTTGCTTTAGACCACTAGACCAACGAGACACTCCTATTGGACCCAATTCTGAGGTCTCGTAGACGAAGTAGAAGGCAAAAGCTGGTGAATTATACCTTTATGCGATACAGTGCGCCGCTTAATGTAAGTATTTCACTTCACAATAATATTACGATCAGCAACTGTACTGGCATTTACATTACCCATAGCCAGGATAATCTCCAGGAAATCATTTTAACAATAATGAAATGTCATCGTTAAATGAAACGTCGGTGTCGATCATACTTTATACACTTGCAATGTAAGGACTCTGTAACTTGAAATAATTTACATTTTAATAATATTCTATGAAGCGATTTTTTCGAATAAAATCCCTTAGAGGTTTATTGATTTGGTTATACTTAATTATGGTTTCTGACAATTAGGGCAACATGCACCAACTTCTTAAATTTGTTTAAATTGTATTTAAACACAAAGTTACTTTGAAAAATTGTGTTTAAATACAATTTAAACAAATTTAAGAAGTTGGTGCAAGTGGGCCTTAAGAAAATACAATATTGGTATTGCAACGGAATACTGAAGGTCAAAAGGACAAACTTTATACCATGATCTGTTTCCGTATGTACAAAAAAATTGACTCAGAATAATTATCTTTAGATCGTTCTAATATTTATTCTAAGATCTGATATTTTTAGTTTGTTCCAGACTCACACCGAAAATTCATACGAAACTTGACGACACTAAAATATTTATTCATACCATTTTAATATAATGTCTTATGGTATAGTATTTATTCTAGGTTCTGATATTTATTTAGTTTGTTCCAGACTCATACCGAAAATTCATCCCAAAGATGACAATAAAATATTTACATACATACATAATCAACCCATTATATGTCCCACTGCTGGGCACGGGTCTCCTCTCACAATGAGAGGCTATAGTACACCACGCTAGCCCAATGACTCCGCATTAGGCTAGCGTGGTAATGGTATGAATAATGAATATTTATTCATACCATTTTAAATATAATCTCATATGTGGTACCATTCCCTCATCCCAATTATTAGTCTGTTATTAATTTACGGTAAAAACCTTGTTAAATTAGTCCATAACTATTATTAGATACAAAATAGTCACACGATGACATTATCACATGTCATGTTAGCTCATGTGTTGTCACCGTGCTTAGTCATAATAATTATTAATAGTGCTTATAATAATTATTACATTGTGATCATTCATATTTCCTGCATAATATTCTATTTGAACATCCATTCAGCATGATAGAAAACACTGATTCATAAATACTTCCTTATGAATAGTTTCAATTTATACTCTAGGGAGTTAATAAGAAGGAATATGTTACTAGCTTATTATAGAACGCAGTACGTTGTTCCTAGAACAAAATAATTAACATAACCCTCAAAATTTATTTGGTCAATTATAGTAACTTGTATTGTGATTGTGATAAACGATGTTATTTTCACCACAAGTAAATATTTTTTTTAAATAACACCTATTTTATGCATTTATAACCGAAGGTTAGACGTAAACCTAGGTATATCGGGTTATTTATTTTAAAATCACAAAACACACATCATGGTGCACGTAACTCATAAACGATTAAGTCGAATTTCCTCGTGTTTTTAGTAATAATAATATTCAGACAAATTGAAACCCCCTTATTTTTGTAATATTCTAGAAAGTACCAGGTAGTAGAGTAAAAAAACGTTCTGTATTAGAATTTATTAAAGACTGGCGCCTGGTGTCACAAACAAATCACACGTTTAGAATTAGAAATTTATTTTTAAATGTACATTAAAATTATCAAATAGATTAGTAGACTGGGCTTTATAATAATACGGTTTCTTTATCATACTCACAGCTACGAGTCCCAACGTAGGCGTTCATGAAGTGGGCATGAAACACAAACAGCTGCGTAGGCGTCGCACAGTTAGCAACGGTAGCAGCTGAATGCGATGAAATCTTCGAATAGTCCAAGAAGCTAGGTAAAGTTTTTTGTTTTTTTTTGTTATTGGCATATAAATCATGTATATTGCTTTATCTTAATTAGAATGGCATGGTATCTATGAAAGGTAATTGTTTACCGCAAAGATTTACCTGACCGGTTACTATGAATGTAAGAGGCAATTTGAAAGTGGCGCGAGTGACTAAAAAGTTGTGCAGTAACCGCAATGTGCATCGTGATGCATATGTGATGTTACCAGAAAAGTTTGGAGCATGAATGGGGCTGAATTTAGGAGTAGGAAGAATAAAGAAAAGTCGGATGGACTGTGTCGGAGATAATATGGCTACAAAGGAAGTTATTGAGGATATGACAGCTAAACTCTGTTAACTGTATTCTCTATTATATATTATATAGAAAAAAAGATAATACTGCACCGACCCTATGTAAATTGATATTGTTTTGTTATATTGTCAAACATTTGGCAGTGTTCAGCGACTTTCGTTGCAGACTGTACGTACATTGCTTTTACCTTCTTGTTTACACCTACGCTGGACTTATCCTAGAATGGTTTTATAGATCTAAAAGAAAAAAAAATGACCAATAACACAACATTTAAATATCATCCTTGTTCTGAGACAATCGGGTAAATAATTGTCTCAATTTTTCTTATGTTATAAATAAATATAATGTATCTATACTAATATATAAAGCTGAAGAGTTTGTTTGTTTGTTTGCTTGAACGCGCTAATCTCAGGAACTACTGGTCCGATTTGAAAAATTCTTTCAGTGTTAGATAGCCCATTTATTGAGGAAGGCTATAGGCTATTTATCATTACGCTACACCGACGAAGACGCGGGCGGAAGCTAGTATAATAATGTTTTTCTTAAATTATATTAAAGGGAATCAACGCGCGTGTGATGGCCCGGTGTTGCAAGCGTCCATAGGCTACAGTAACCGCGTATGCTTGATTGCCACCTTAGCGGTAATATTGATATTTGCCGGAAAAGTTGGGAAATTTTACCCAAGCGAAGCTATGAACGAGACACTAGTAAAAGACAAATTACCACTATTTTATTAGGTAAACATGGATTTTTGTTATTATTACATTGCATGGTTTAGATAATTAACTGAATTTAAATTAACCAAAATCATTGTTTCCATTAAATTAATACCCGCAACAAATACGTTTCGTTGATAGATTTGCCATGCAAATTATAATTAACATATCTAACATAAGCTGAGGTGAAGGTACAACTAAAAACATTATGGATTTAAATGTATGAAATAAATGATATTGCATTGAATGATAATACTACCTCACAGGAGGCATGCCGTGATACCCAAAAGGAGATACTAATAATTATAATACTACATACATACCACCACGCCTGTATTCCCCGAAGGGTTAGGCAGAGGCGTACTAATGTACACCCACAGTTCGCCAGTATGTTTTAGGCCCCATGTAATAGGGGCCGAGCCTATTGCCATTAACCAGGGATAATTTCCTAACTCCGAGCTGCTACTGGGAATTTAATAAAAAACCCAACAACACTATGCTCGACCTGGGAATCGCACCCAGGACCTCTAGCGTAGCAGTCGCGCTCAGGACCACTTGGCTAATGAGGCAGCATAATAATACTAAAAGTAGTATTATTCTACTTATTTATAATACCTTCGCAATTAATCCGTATATACCTACATATAGTAGACCTACTTTAAGTTTATGTTCTACCCACGTGAACATTCCACTTAGCCTCGAATACCTACTGCATAATAAACTATCATGTTTAGTAAACTACCGCTAAAATGCTTATAAAACACTTGTCAATAAGAACGAGTACATTGAAATTGGTTATTTGGTTAGTAATTGTTCATTAATTCAACCAACGTTTCTATCCCTTAATACTTCATTCGGATTTTTACGAATTTATGTAAAAAAAAGCCACATACTGCCTCATTAGCCAAGTGGTCCTGATCGTGACTGCTACGCTAGAGGTGGTCCTGATCGCGACTGCTACGCTAGAGGCCATGGGTTCGATTCCCAGGTCGAGCAAAGTGTTATTGGGTTTTTCTATGAAATACCCAGTAGCAGCTCGGAGTTAGGAATTTGTGCCCGGTTAATGGCAATAGGCTCGGCCCCTATTACATGGGATCTAAACATACCGGCGAACTATGGGTGTACTAAAGTACGCCTCTGCCTAACCCTTCGGGGAATACAGGCGTAATGGTATGTTATGTTAAATAGCCACATCATCCCAGCAGTTTTCAAGTGATGCGCTTACCACTTACTCTTACTTTTTTTGGGAGAGCCATGCAAATATAATTATGTCCAAAAGATCTATTTTCAAAAATAAATATATTTTACTAGCTTCTGCCCGCGGCTTCGCCCGCGTGGAATTCGGTCTGTCATCACATCCCACGGCAACGGGATAAAAAGTATCCTATGTCCGGCTCCTGGTTCTAAGCTACCTCTCCACCAATTTTCAGTGAAATCGGTTCAGCCGTTCTTAAGTTTTAAATAGTGTAACTAATACGACTTTCTTTTATATATATAGACTAGCTTCTGCCCGCGAATTCGTCCGCGTAGCGTGATGATATATAGCCTATAGCCTTCCTCAATAAATGGGCTATCTAACACTGAAATAATTTTTCAAATCGGACCAGTAGTTCCTGAGATTAGCGCGTTCAAGCAAACAAACAAACAAACAAACTCTTCAGCTTTATATATTAGTAATAGATTCGGAAATCTGTGTACGTATATCATTGAATCAAGTTGAAGTAACTCATTTCAGAGATCGTATCTCTCCAAGGTATTAAATATGAATGAATCTTCTTTAGGTCAGGTCAACGGCACAGAACAGCTGTCACCGCTTGATGTTTTGGAACTAATATTCATTCAAAATATACCTTTACTATTTGAGGATTAAAGTTCAGTGTTGAACGTAGCATTTATCTAACCAATAGCTCAGTTTTTTTAAGGATTATCGCTACGTTTACTGTTCCGGAAGATTGCGCACGTATGCAATATCTTATTGAATGCATTTTTAATTTCTCTTAGTGCTTTTCTGGGATTATTAGAAATATGAAAGACTGTGGTAGAGCCGTGCTTGGGCATGAATGAGCCGGCTTGATCAGAATGATTACCACGGCCTCACAAAAAACCGGCGCGAAACTATATATTCATATGTATAGTTACAATAAGGATAAATGTATGCTAATAAGGCTTATTTTATCACTTACAATTTTACGATAAGATATATATTTTGAATGTATATAAAAAAGACTGAAACCATGTTTCACTATTATATAACACAAAATAGTAAAGTTAAAACTCACGATTATAAAATAAACCCTAATCTGTGTCAAGTAGGTACCTAGGTAACTCAGGGGTTTTATGAATAAACCAATTTCAATTTGCTTTTAAAGTTTGATCTACAAGTACAACCTATATAAAATAAATTGATGTTTTATTATTTATTTGAAAAGTAATTAAAATGAAGTAATGTTATAAATTCGATAACCACTTAAGAATCACTAGAGACTACTAAAATCATTAATTTACAATAAAGCGGTGACCCTGAATGGGAGTTTAATGTTTTGTTAATAATTAATTTACCTACAAGAATTTACTTCAACTCACTTAGTGTACCGGTGAAATGTAGATGGACATATTATAAAGTTTAAAGTTTAAACGCCGGCTCGACCGGAGTGATACCACGGCCTCACAGAAAACCGGCGTGAAACAACGCTTGCGTTGTGTTTCAACGAGTGAGTGAGGTTACCGGAGGCCCAAACCCTTTTAAAAGGCAGGCAACGCACTTGCGACTCCTCTGGTGTTGCAGGTGTACTTACATGGGCGGCGCTTATTGCTTACCATCAGGTGATCCGTTTGCACGTCTGCCCCCCTATCCCATAAAAAAAAAGTAAACATCTATTTATCCCTTCAGGGAATGCAAGAGTGATACTATCACGTTTGATGACAAGTTTGGCGTAGCGTCTGAGCGATCGGCTTGTTGTGTGTTGTACTTCCATCCCTACTCGGGGCAAATATTTTTATGATCTACTACTATAGTTGTTCCTGATCTGGCGTCTGTGTATGTCAGATTTTGTGATGAACGTGTGAAAAACGCAACTAGACGTTACACTTGTTTTACATAACAGAAATATTTTGTAAAATAGCTAGCAGTTATGTAAAACAGCGTATTATACAATTCGACTTCGATGTATACATACATATTGATGGGACGAGATGATTTTTACAAATCATCATCATCATCATACCATCACGCCTGTATTCCCCGAAGGGTTAGGCAGGGGCATACTAATGTACACCCACAGTTCGCCGGTATGTTTAGGTCCCATGTAATAGGGGGCGAGCCTATTGCCATTAACCGGGCACAAATTCGAAACTCCGAGCTGCTACTGAGAATTTCATAGAAAAACCCAATAACACTATGCTCGACCTGGGAATCGAACCCATGATCTCTAGCGTAGCAGTCGCACTTGGGACCTCTAGACCAATCGCATCGCATTTTTACAAATAGGTTTTACAAATACATTTTCGTATTTAACTGTGTTTTATCGTAAGTGAGATCATAATCATTATTTTAGTGCACTAATAAGCTTCATAAAACTAAATTACGACGTACAATTATATCGACGTCACATCCTGCCACAATGTATCAAACGATATTTAACAAACAACATTAAACACATCGCATCCCAAATAGCCTTTCAGCGAATCGGATCAAAGAGAATGGTATGATAGAACAAAGTTTGCTCAGACACCGGCCAAGTTTATCTACATACATAGTAGCTTGTAGTGTGATGTAATGTAGTCAAAGACAATGTAGACATATTTTGGTGTTGCTGACTCCTGTATTTGTTGTAGTTAGAATAGAGCTTCTACGAATGTCGGTATTCTATATTCTATACTTCTTAGTAACAATTTATCAGAAAAAGAGACAGCCAATCTATGTGAATCGCCTCACAACGCTCTTTCAAATTTGATTGGACGATGGTGTAACGTACCTATTTTTACCCCACCGTGCGACCCCAAGGAAGGTTATGTGTTTTTTCATATACCTACCTAATGCAGACCTTTTTTTTTTTTGTGCGTGTGGAAAATCCTCATGGACTTCCGCCGCCCGGGGAGGCGGCGGGGCGTGTCGGATTCCTAAAAACTACACGGTGTTCCTGCACGTTTTCGTCGGTGGCTACGGGAAACAGAAAATTCGTCCGCGGGCCCCGCCCGCAGATTGTGGAGGGGGGGAGTGAGGCGTTTGATTCCCCCACATCGCCTTAGAGGGGCGCGCGTGGAACACTAACCTAATGCAGACCTGTACCAACTCAAAATTACACTTTCATTCCCATGTCTTCAGGATTCATGATGATATTCATCATAACCTTGACAGGTCACTGTTAAGGTTGAGGCCTTAACAGTGATCCTCCTGAAAACCACATAGATCGTCTGCTACTTGGGGGGCGGCGGGGTATGTCGGATTCGTACCGACTAAAAACCGTACTTGCGTTGTCTTGCCATAAAGCCACGGTCATGGGATCCGTGACATGCACCACGACCGTGAAAGGGTGACGCCTTGTCTCTTATACTTTTTTGTATGTAGAAATCCTCATGAACTTCTGCGGCCCGTAGAAGGCGACTGGACGTGTCAGACTCCACCCAGAATGGGTGAGGTACCGACGCAAACCACACGGCACTTTTAGCTGGCTCGTGGGAGAGCCATGCTTCGGCACGAATGGGCCGGTTCGACCGGAGTGATAGATACCACGGCTTCACAGAATAACGGCGTGAAACAACACTCACGTTGTGTTTCGCCGAGTGAGTGAGGATACCTACCGGAGGCCAAAACCCTTTTAAAAGGTGGTCAACGCACTTGCAACTCCTCTGGTGTTGCCGGTATCCATGGGTGGCGGTAATTGCTTACTATCAGGTGATACGCCTGCTCGTTTGCTCCCCTATCCCATAAAACCGGCTTGACCCCTTGGCGCTGCGTAGAGATGTGGCCTCGCTTTGCATCCTCTATCGCCTATACTATGGGGAGTGCTCCGAGGAATTGTTCGGATTGATCCCTGCAGCCTCTTTTCGCCATCGTTCTACGCGACAACAGTTCCATCCCCATCATCTTGATGGCTGGCAGTCCACAACTGTGTGTTTCTCTAGAAACTTTCTGCCTCGCACAACAAAACTGTGGAATGAACTGTCGCCTGCAGTATTTCCGGACCAATACGACCTTCAAACCTTCAAGAAAAGAGCGTACTCCCTTTTAAAAGGCCGGCAGCGCACTTGTGACTCCTCTGGTGTTGCAGGTGTCCATGGGCGGCGGTGATCGCTTACCATCAGGCGATCCGTCTGCTCGTTTGCCTGTTATCACATTAAAAAAAAAAAAAAAAATGTTTGGTATTAAACTCAAAATCACAATAAGGGAAATCATGTGTGTCATTAAATAACAACGAGTGGGAGGAAATGTTAAGGGAGCATGCGTTGAACAGGTTAGATATTGGTTTAATGCAGTCGATTCTATCACACCCTAAGTCTGATATAGCAAAAAAACTTTGTAGTTTGGCCGTAGTCGAGAATTCATAATTTTCTTTTTGTAATTATTTTTTTAGTATATTTAATGTATAGTGTATAAATATACTGTTCAAGTTACAATGGGTTTGACGTACCTATCCTTGTGGATAAAAACCCCAAAAAAAATTTAAGATAAAAAAAAATGTGTTATTTTTGTGAATAGGCACACTGTTTCGAACACTAAATTTCTCCAAACAAAACATTCAATAAACTCTATTCCTGTCCTTGCAAAGGCGTGAAAGCAAAACGGACTCGGCAAAAGCGTATTATGTTGGGCTATTTTCACTCGGCAAACTTTAGTTAGCAAAATTAAATGTGCGGGCGAAGCAAACAGCGTGTAACTCCAGCGCACCGGAAGTGATAATGCATTAACCACGGCTACATTGTTTTCTCTTACGTGTCGAGATATACGTACCTACTTAGTTTTCGCTGCATTGATTTTATACTTACATCAACAAATTTTTAATGGAAATTAGAATTTGTTCCTGGATACTGACAATAGTCTAGCCCCTGTTACATAGTACCAAAAACATACTGGTGAATATGATTCTACCTATATTAAATAACTGCCTTCTGCCCGCGACTTCGTCCGCGTGGAATAGTTACTTGGTCTTAGCGTGATGGCAGCCTATAGCCTTCCTCAGTAAATGGTCTAACACAAAAATAATTTTTCAAATCGGACCAGTAGTTCCTGAGATTAGCGCGTTCAAGCAAACAAACAAACGAACATCAAACAAAGAAACTTTTCAGCTTTATAGATTAGTATAGAAGTATAGATACATAGGTATAACTCACGCTGCCTCATTGCCTGTTGGTCCTGAGTGCGAATGCTACGCTAGAGGTTTTGGGTTCGATTCCCAGGTCGTACAAAATGTTATTGGGTTTTTCTTTGAAATTCCCAGTAGCAGCTCGAAGTTAGGAATTTGTGCCCGGTTGATGGCAATAGGCTCGCCCCTATTACATGGGACCTAAACATATCGGCGAACTGTGGGTGTACATACGCCTCTGCCTAAACCTTCGGGGAATACAAGCGCGATGGTATTTTATGTTATGTTATAACTCACGTTTTGTTATTTTGTAATTTGAGTTGCTTAGGCTCATTGCTTAGTATTTTTCGCATTTGCACACATTACAGGTTTTTGTTATTTTGAAATGAAGGTAATTGATAATTTGACGAAGCTTCGACCGATTTTCTTATCGTTTCCCAGTGAAGTAGTATCTAGTAGACAAAATGTTAGGGTAGGAACCTAGATTAACGGTATCCGAATCCGAAAATCGTGTTTGAATTATGATTCATTTTGGTATTACGCTTGCACGGGCAAGTAGTAGTAGTAGTAGTAGGCATATTGATTCAACGACCGCTGGAACCAATGATCGAAGTCGTATAACTTACAGTCAATTATTCCAGATTTGGGTGCTCATAAGTGATAGTTTTTTTTTAAAGAACGTTACCCCACACTATGATTTTCTCCTGTATCGTGGGTGCGTTTACAAACACAAATTCTCACATACACAAACACCCAGACCCGGAACAACTACCTGTAGATCATACAAATATTTGCTCCGTGTGGGGATCGAACCTATAACACGTGTCGCAGAAGCCAAATGCTCAGCCGCTACGCCAAACGTGTCGTCAAGATATTTGTGGGAGAGCCATGCTTCGGCACGAATGGGCCGGCTCGACCGGAGTGATACCACGGCCTCACAGAAAACTGAGGCCCAAACCCTTTTAAAAGGCGGGCAACGCACTCATGACTCCTCTGGTGTTGCTGGTGTCCATGGGCGGCGGTTATCGCTTACCGTCAGGTGATCCGTCGGCTCGTTTGCTCCCGTATCCCATAAAAAAAAATGTGATTGTACCCACAAAACAGGAGAAACTCCTAGCGGAGATGAACATTTTTTTTAAATTCTTCTGACGTTTAAGACTAGATCATAAAAACGAGTTGCCTTGGTATTAAGAGCGTTATTGTTATTTTTTACTTCCATAATGTCTTTCTTGCTGTAACAGTTAGGTACCTACTGATATCTCATAATGCATCACTTGGCAAACGGTACTAATTTAAATGCACCTGGTAGGGTGAACATGACTTTAAAAACACTGAATATTTTAACTCTGAAAAGAAAACTGTTTTAAGTGTAAACTTTAAATAATAATGTAGTTACATAATATAGTTATATAGTATAGTTTTAGCCGTAAAAATGTAACAAAGAGATATAGGCAGAGTTTCTTATCCATATATAAAAAAACTACTTTTCAAAAACACAGTGGTATTTATAAATATTCAGTGGTTTCTTCTTAACTGGGAACTCTGGCTTGAGTTTTTTGTTAAGCCACTGCCACAGTCGATTATACAATGAAATGAACTTTGAAAAACTGCCTTATTAGCCTAGTGGTCCTGAGCGCAACTGCTAGGCTAGAGGTCCTGGGTTTGCTTCCCAGGTCGAGGAAAGTGTTATTGGGGTGAAATTCCTAGTAGCAGCTCGGAGTTTTTCATTTGTGCTCGGTTAATGGCAATAGGCTCGTCATCTATTACATGGGACCTTAACATACCGGCGAACTGTGGGTGTACATTAGCACGCCCCTGCTGCTAATGTACACCCACTGCTGTACACACTCTGCTGCTGTGATGATAATTATGTTATGTTGAAATAAATAGGTATGGATCCTTTAGTTTATGAAGCACATTTTTGTTATCTGACTCAAGCGATTACAATTTAACAGAGCAAGTGACATCATGGCAGTAAAATCATAGTACCTAAATAACCATTTATTAATAGTAATTTTAATTATAAACAGACACCTTATTACATAAAATTAACTGGAGGCATGACGTGTATTTGTCCCAACTTATAGCACAGTGGGACTTTTCTCGGAAAATGAGGACAAAAACAGATTCAATATTGTATTTCTATTTGTATTCCTAATTGTATATTATGTTATTGAATCTTTTACATAAATCATCGTGAATTCATGATCGCAGTCTTAGAGTATCTTCACTTCTTTTGCACGTTATAGTTAAACAAATTCATTAATAATAATCCTTAAAATCATCAGACATGGTATCATTAGCCTTGTGGTTGGAAGCGCGACTGCTAAACTAGGGTTCGATTCCTAGGTATTGTTTTTGTAATCTTAAATTATATAATGAAATACGATAGTAGTAGCTCTGAGTTTGATTTGTGACCAGATTATGACAATTCTCGGCCCCTTATTAGATGGAAACCTAAACATACATCTACCTAAGCCTTCAGGAAATATAGGCACGATGGTTTTATATGCTTTTTCATTCGTGAAAATCACGTGAATGTTTTCAACATAATAAAATGAAATCATTTCGTTTTATGTCAATTTTAATTATTGCCAAAACCGATTTGCAGGAAATTTAAGCAAAGCATTTTATTTGAATCCGGATTTTATCTGTCACAGATTATAGAACATGATTTCAATTCTGCAAAATATTTTGCAAATAATAAAAATTGGGTCATTCAGAAATAGGTTATTCATAAATTATCTGGAAATTTTGTGATGCCATGTTTTTAAAATAGGATTGACTCATATGAATTCATCGGTATTTACTATTTATTTATCACATCAATCAAACGATGATAGGTCTCATAAACATTATAACATGTGATGTCACGAATATCTTTAACAGTAATCAAATTGGACGTCAACGGGTTGTTAGCCCAGTTTATTTAATCAATCTATTAAAAACAATAAAGACTGACTACTGATTAGTTTATTCTTAAATTTGATGACTCATCAATGACCATCGAAAATAATAAATAGATGAGTAAAATGAAATAAATAGTACATTTAATCTTTTTCCATAGCCTAACCTAGTTTATTCAACTCACTTAGTGTACCGGTGAAATGTAGATGGACATATTATAAAGTTTAAAGTTTAAACGCCGGCTCGACCGGAGTGATACCACGGCCTCACAGAAAACCGGCGTGAAACAACGCTTGCGTTGTGTTTCAACGAGTGAGTGAGGTTACCGGAGGCCCAAACCCTTTTAAAAGGCAGGCAACGCACTTGCGACTCCTCTGGTGTTGCAGGTGTACTTACATGGGCGGCGCTTATTGCTTACCATCAGGTGATCCGTTTGCACGTCTGCCCCCCTATCCCATAAAAAAAAGTAAACATCTATTTATCCCTTCAGGGAATGCAAGAGTGATACTATCACGTTTGATGACAAGTTTGGCGTAGCGTCTGAGCGATCGGCTTGTTGTGTGTTGTACTTCCATCCCTACTCGGGGCAAATATTTTTATGATCTACTACTATAGTTGTTCCTGATCTGGCGTCTGTGTATGTCAGATTTTGTGATGAACGTGTGAAAAACGCAACTAGACGTTACACTTGTTTTACATAACAGAAATATTTTGTAAAATAGCTAGCAGTTATGTAAAACAGCGTATTATACAATTCGACTTCGATGTATACATACATATTGATGGGACGAGATGATTTTTACAAATCATCATCATCATCATACCATCACGCCTGTATTCCCCGAAGGGTTAGGCAGGGGCATACTAATGTACACCCACAGTTCGCCGGTATGTTTAGGTCCCATGTAATAGGGGGCGAGCCTATTGCCATTAACCGGGCACAAATTCGAAACTCCGAGCTGCTACTGAGAATTTCATAGAAAAACCCAATAACACTATGCTCGACCTGGGAATCGAACCCATGATCTCTAGCGTAGCAGTCGCACTTGGGACCTCTAGACCAATCGCATCGCATTTTTACAAATAGGTTTTACAAATACATTTTCGTATTTAACTGTGTTTTATCGTAAGTGAGATCATAATCATTATTTTAGTGCACTAATAAGCTTCATAAAACTAAATTACGACGTACAATTATATCGACGTCACATCCTGCCACAATGTATCAAACGATATTTAACAAACAACATTAAACACATCGCATCCCAAATAGCCTTTCAGCGAATCGGATCAAAGAGAATGGTATGATAGAACAAAGTTTGCTCAGACACCGGCCAAGTTTATCTACATACATAGTAGCTTGTAGTGTGATGTAATGTAGTCAAAGACAATGTAGACATATTTTGGTGTTGCTGACTCCTGTATTTGTTGTAGTTAGAATAGAGCTTCTACGAATGTCGGTATTCTATATTCTATACTTCTTAGTAACAATTTATCAGAAAAAGAGACAGCCAATCTATGTGAATCGCCTCACAACGCTCTTTCAAATTTGATTGGACGATGGTGTAACGTACCTATTTTTACCCCACCGTGCGACCCCAAGGAAGGTTATGTGTTTTTTCATATACCTACCTAATGCAGACCTTTTTTTTTTTTGTGCGTGTGGAAAATCCTCATGGACTTCCGCCGCCCGGGGAGGCGGCGGGGCGTGTCGGATTCCTAAAAACTACACGGTGTTCCTGCACGTTTTCGTCGGTGGCTACGGGAAACAGAAAATTCGTCCGCGGGCCCCGCCCGCAGATTGTGGAGGGGGGGAGTGAGGCGTTTGATTCCCCCACATCGCCTTAGAGGGGCGCGCGTGGAACACTAACCTAATGCAGACCTGTACCAACTCAAAATTACACTTTCATTCCCATGTCTTCAGGATTCATGATGATATTCATCATAACCTTGACAGGCATATCGCTGATCACTGTTAAGGTTGAGGCCTTAACAGTGATCCTCCTGAAAACCACATAGATCGTCTGCTACTTGGGGGGCGGCGGGGTATGTCGGATTCGTACCGACTAAAAACCGTACTTGCGTTGTCTTGCCATAAAGCCACGGTCATGGGATCCGTGACATGCACCACGACCGTGAAAGGGTGACGCCTTGTCTCTTATACTTTTTTGTATGTAGAAATCCTCATGAACTTCTGCGGCCCGTAGAAGGCGACTGGACGTGTCAGACTCCACCCAGAATGGGTGAGGTACCGACGCAAACCACACGGCACTTTTAGCTGGCTCGTGGGAGAGCCATGCTTCGGCACGAATGGGCCGGTTCGACCGGAGTGATAGATACCACGGCTTCACAGAATAACGGCGTGAAACAACACTCACGTTGTGTTTCGCCGAGTGAGTGAGGATACCTACCGGAGGCCAAAACCCTTTTAAAAGGTGGTCAACGCACTTGCAACTCCTCTGGTGTTGCCGGTATCCATGGGTGGCGGTAATTGCTTACTATCAGGTGATACGCCTGCTCGTTTGCTCCCCTATCCCATAAAACCGGCTTGACCCCTTGGCGCTGCGTAGAGATGTGGCCTCGCTTTGCATCCTCTATCGCCTATACTATGGGGAGTGCTCCGAGGAATTGTTCGGATTGATCCCTGCAGCCTCTTTTCGCCATCGTTCTACGCGACAACAGTTCCATCCCCATCATCTTGATGGCTGGCAGTCCACAACTGTGTGTTTCTCTAGAAACTTTCTGCCTCGCACAACAAAACTGTGGAATGAACTGTCGCCTGCAGTATTTCCGGACCAATACGACCTTCAAACCTTCAAGAAAAGAGCGTACTCCCTTTTAAAAGGCCGGCAGCGCACTTGTGACTCCTCTGGTGTTGCAGGTGTCCATGGGCGGCGGTGATCGCTTACCATCAGGCGATCCGTCTGCTCGTTTGCCTGTTATCACATTAAAAAAAAAAAAAAAAATGTTTGGTATTAAACTCAAAATCACAATAAGGGAAATCATGTGTGTCATTAAATAACAACGAGTGGGAGGAAATGTTAAGGGAGCATGCGTTGAACAGGTTAGATATTGGTTTAATGCAGTCGATTCTATCACACCCTAAGTCTGATATAGCAAAAAAACTTTGTAGTTTGGCCGTAGTCGAGAATTCATAATTTTCTTTTTGTAATTATTTTTTTAGTATATTTAATGTATAGTGTATAAATATACTGTTCAAGTTACAATGGGTTTGACGTACCTATCCTTGTGGATAAAAACCCCAAAAAAAATTTAAGATAAAAAAAAATGTGTTATTTTTGTGAATAGGCACACTGTTTCGAACACTAAATTTCTCCAAACAAAACATTCAATAAACTCTATTCCTGTCCTTGCAAAGGCGTGAAAGCAAAACGGACTCGGCAAAAGCGTATTATGTTGGGCTATTTTCACTCGGCAAACTTTAGTTAGCAAAATTAAATGTGCGGGCGAAGCAAACAGCGTGTAACTCCAGCGCACCGGAAGTGATAATGCATTAACCACGGCTACATTGTTTTCTCTTACGTGTCGAGATATACGTACCTACTTAGTTTTCGCTGCATTGATTTTATACTTACATCAACAAATTTTTAATGGAAATTAGAATTTGTTCCTGGATACTGACAATAGTCTAGCCCCTGTTACATAGTACCAAAAACATACTGGTGAATATGATTCTACCTATATTAAATAACTGCCTTCTGCCCGCGACTTCGTCCGCGTGGAATAGTTACTTGGTCTTAGCGTGATGGCAGCCTATAGCCTTCCTCAGTAAATGGTCTAACACAAAAATAATTTTTCAAATCGGACCAGTAGTTCCTGAGATTAGCGCGTTCAAGCAAACAAACAAACGAACATCAAACAAAGAAACTTTTCAGCTTTATAGATTAGTATAGAAGTATAGATACATAGGTATAACTCACGCTGCCTCATTGCCTGTTGGTCCTGAGTGCGAATGCTACGCTAGAGGTTTTGGGTTCGATTCCCAGGTCGTACAAAATGTTATTGGGTTTTTCTTTGAAATTCCCAGTAGCAGCTCGAAGTTAGGAATTTGTGCCCGGTTGATGGCAATAGGCTCGCCCCTATTACATGGGACCTAAACATATCGGCGAACTGTGGGTGTACATACGCCTCTGCCTAAACCTTCGGGGAATACAAGCGCGATGGTATTTTATGTTATGTTATAACTCACGTTTTGTTATTTTGTAATTTGAGTTGCTTAGGCTCATTGCTTAGTATTTTTCGCATTTGCACACATTACAGGTTTTTGTTATTTTGAAATGAAGGTAATTGATAATTTGACGAAGCTTCGACCGATTTTCTTATCGTTTCCCAGTGAAGTAGTATCTAGTAGACAAAATGTTAGGGTAGGAACCTAGATTAACGGTATCCGAATCCGAAAATCGTGTTTGAATTATGATTCATTTTGGTATTACGCTTGCACGGGCAAGTAGTAGTAGTAGTAGTAGGCATATTGATTCAACGACCGCTGGAACCAATGATCGAAGTCGTATAACTTACAGTCAATTATTCCAGATTTGGGTGCTCATAAGTGATAGTTTTTTTTTAAAGAACGTTACCCCACACTATGATTTTCTCCTGTATCGTGGGTGCGTTTACAAACACAAATTCTCACATACACAAACACCCAGACCCGGAACAACTACCTGTAGATCATACAAATATTTGCTCCGTGTGGGGATCGAACCTATAACACGTGTCGCAGAAGCCAAATGCTCAGCCGCTACGCCAAACGTGTCGTCAAGATATTTGTGGGAGAGCCATGCTTCGGCACGAATGGGCCGGCTCGACCGGAGTGATACCACGGCCTCACAGAAAACTGAGGCCCAAACCCTTTTAAAAGGCGGGCAACGCACTCATGACTCCTCTGGTGTTGCTGGTGTCCATGGGCGGCGGTTATCGCTTACCGTCAGGTGATCCGTCGGCTCGTTTGCTCCCGTATCCCATAAAAAAAAATGTGATTGTACCCACAAAACAGGAGAAACTCCTAGCGGAGATGAACATTTTTTTTAAATTCTTCTGACGTTTAAGACTAGATCATAAAAACGAGTTGCCTTGGTATTAAGAGCGTTATTGTTATTTTTTACTTCCATAATGTCTTTCTTGCTGTAACAGTTAGGTACCTACTGATATCTCATAATGCATCACTTGGCAAACGGTACTAATTTAAATGCACCTGGTAGGGTGAACATGACTTTAAAAACACTGAATATTTTAACTCTGAAAAGAAAACTGTTTTAAGTGTAAACTTTAAATAATAATGTAGTTACATAATATAGTTATATAGTATAGTTTTAGCCGTAAAAATGTAACAAAGAGATATAGGCAGAGTTTCTTATCCATATATAAAAAAACTACTTTTCAAAAACACAGTGGTATTTATAAATATTCAGTGGTTTCTTCTTAACTGGGAACTCTGGCTTGAGTTTTTTGTTAAGCCACTGCCACAGTCGATTATACAATGAAATGAACTTTGAAAAACTGCCTTATTAGCCTAGTGGTCCTGAGCGCAACTGCTAGGCTAGAGGTCCTGGGTTTGCTTCCCAGGTCGAGGAAAGTGTTATTGGGGTGAAATTCCTAGTAGCAGCTCGGAGTTTTTCATTTGTGCTCGGTTAATGGCAATAGGCTCGTCATCTATTACATGGGACCTTAACATACCGGCGAACTGTGGGTGTACATTAGCACGCCCCTGCTGCTAATGTACACCCACTGCTGTACACACTCTGCTGCTGTGATGATAATTATGTTATGTTGAAATAAATAGGTATGGATCCTTTAGTTTATGAAGCACATTTTTGTTATCTGACTCAAGCGATTACAATTTAACAGAGCAAGTGACATCATGGCAGTAAAATCATAGTACCTAAATAACCATTTATTAATAGTAATTTTAATTATAAACAGACACCTTATTACATAAAATTAACTGGAGGCATGACGTGTATTTGTCCCAACTTATAGCACAGTGGGACTTTTCTCGGAAAATGAGGACAAAAACAGATTCAATATTGTATTTCTATTTGTATTCCTAATTGTATATTATGTTATTGAATCTTTTACATAAATCATCGTGAATTCATGATCGCAGTCTTAGAGTATCTTCACTTCTTTTGCACGTTATAGTTAAACAAATTCATTAATAATAATCCTTAAAATCATCAGACATGGTATCATTAGCCTTGTGGTTGGAAGCGCGACTGCTAAACTAGGGTTCGATTCCTAGGTATTGTTTTTGTAATCTTAAATTATATAATGAAATACGATAGTAGTAGCTCTGAGTTTGATTTGTGACCAGATTATGACAATTCTCGGCCCCTTATTAGATGGAAACCTAAACATACATCTACCTAAGCCTTCAGGAAATATAGGCACGATGGTTTTATATGCTTTTTCATTCGTGAAAATCACGTGAATGTTTTCAACATAATAAAATGAAATCATTTCGTTTTATGTCAATTTTAATTATTGCCAAAACCGATTTGCAGGAAATTTAAGCAAAGCATTTTATTTGAATCCGGATTTTATCTGTCACAGATTATAGAACATGATTTCAATTCTGCAAAATATTTTGCAAATAATAAAAATTGGGTCATTCAGAAATAGGTTATTCATAAATTATCTGGAAATTTTGTGATGCCATGTTTTTAAAATAGGATTGACTCATATGAATTCATCGGTATTTACTATTTATTTATCACATCAATCAAACGATGATAGGTCTCATAAACATTATAACATGTGATGTCACGAATATCTTTAACAGTAATCAAATTGGACGTCAACGGGTTGTTAGCCCAGTTTATTTAATCAATCTATTAAAAACAATAAAGACTGACTACTGATTAGTTTATTCTTAAATTTGATGACTCATCAATGACCATCGAAAATAATAAATAGATGAGTAAAATGAAATAAATAGTACATTTAATCTTTTTCCATAGCCTAACCTAGTTTATTCTGGTTTCTGGTATTCTTTATATATAAAAACATACCCCTCCTTCAAGCGCAGTCAGGTAAAAATAGGGTAGTTGACTGGCGTTAGATATATTATTAAAAATGACTGTTACTGACATAGTTCGCATATATGTATAGTATTTCTATACTCCCATGTAATAGAGGGCGAGCGTATTGCCATTATGCTACTGAGAATTCCATAGAAAAATCCTAGTTATACTTTGCACAACCTGGTAATCAATCTCACGACGTCTACCCTAGCATTCCCGCATAGACCATTAGACTCATAAGGCAGTTAGTTGTAATCTATTATGAAAAAAGTTGTCAGGCTGGTGTACCGTGTTTTGATCAATCAGAATATTATGTAATAGTATAGACTTAGAGCATTAAAATCAATATAAACATTTAATCTTATTACATAACATACATAATCAACCCATTATAATATGTCCCACTGCTGGGCACGGGTCTGCTCTCACAGTGAGAGGGATTAGGCTATAGTCCACCACGCTAGCCTAATGCGGGCTGGTAGACTTCACACGCTTTCGAGAAAATCTCTCATACGTGCAGGTGCAGGTTTCCTCACGATGTTTTCCTTCACCGTTTAAGCGCGTGGTAATTAACTATTAATACGCACATAACTTCGAAAAGTAGGAGGTGCATGCGTTGGATTTGAACTCGAGACCTTTGACTTGGCAGTCCAATAGTCATATCACTAGGCTATCACGGCTTTAATCTTATTATTTCGTGTCAATTACTTTAACTGAAGATGCTTCGCATTTCATGGTCGGCACATCGAACTAATGTTTGGATTCTCGAAGAAAAAATATTACCAGGCTTTAAACAACATGTCTTCTAAAATCTTGATTTCTTTGTTCAGAAAACGTGGTGATTACCTTGAAAAACTACTCATGCCAGGCAATATCAAAAGAAGAAGACCAAGGTGTGAGCGACGCCATCCATGGCGCAAGGATAGAGTGAGATGGCTTAACAGTCTTTACAGAACTGTGTCATAGAGATCACGACCCTCAGTAGTGAGGAGAAAGACACAAGGACTTCAAACAATTTTGAGTTGACCCACTAGCACTTCTAAAATAGGTTACAGGCAACAGGGTACACAAATAATATCTCCAGTACATTGCAGTGGCGACTCCTAACATATTCTCCGGAAATATTCCACGTTATTCCTTACCGCGATGTTTCAACATAAAGTTTTATTGCTTATGCTAATTTTCAGGTGCGTTGGGTACGCCAGTAAAACACTACGTATATTCGTTAAGTGCTAACACGACGGTAAATTTATATGGATTTCTAGAATTCCAGCGAAAGATATAAATTGTGTGATGTTACGAGGTGGCCCGTCGCCATAATTTAGTGGTTACAAAGTCTTCAGGGCTAGGTTAGTGCAACTCATCGCAACTATCTGGTTCGTCACGGTCATACAACCAATTCGGGTAGGTAGTAGGTACGTAGTTTTTTTTTTTTTTTATTATGGCGCCACACTCTGTGTATTTGCCAGTGTCAAGTATTAGAGTAATCAATTATGTAGTAATATTTCCCATCATGGGATTTTATGGCACCACACTTTTTGTGTTCGCCAGTGTCAAGTATAATGTTGTTCAGCTGCCCCAACAAAACGGTAGAAACTTTATTGAGGCTTCGATGGAGTTTAGGAGTGAACCCAAAAAGTCACGATTTTCAATTTTATATCATTTGCCTACACTCTCACACGTTCACGAACACTTAATGGTTAATTATCCACCATAATTACACATTAAACTTCGCAGAAATTCAAGTTTTGAAAAATAATATTAAATCGACAATGTGCACTTTTCATTTTCCCGCCTAAACTCAGGTACGTAGTTAAAATATTTTTTATAAAATTCGTAAACAATACAACATTATTTTGGTAGTTTTTAAAGTTATAAAAGTTCCATTTATTGGCACATAATTTATTCGATTGTTTTATTTGAATTTCGAATGAATTCAATTTTTGTCCAGATAATTTCATATCTCTCAACACTGTTCAGCTGCACTGTTATAAATAAAGATTCTATGACAGAATCAAAATGAATTCAATTATATAAATACTGATAGAAATAAATGATGTCAGACTTGAAGATCCAGTGAACCAATCACATCAATCAATCATCTTGTCAGTGTACTCAATTCTCCTTGAAAATTACCACATAACATTTAAATGGGGTTAATATAATATGACTTTACATTGATGGATTTATTGGTAAATTATCATTGGTCCACTTTTGATTTTTTCTCCTGAATCCAAGGTGAATTCACAAATACAAATTCTCACATAGGTACTCAAACACTCAGACCAGGAAAACTGTTAGTCGTAGATATTTGACCATAATCATTGGATACGAAGAAAAATATCCATACTGATTTCTGACACGCGAATATTAGACATTGAAATGATACTACTTTTTACGGATTTTATTCGTAAAAAGTAGTTTCATTTAAATAATAATTAACAAAAATTTAAGGTAGCTGTTAGTAATTTTAACATCAAGACGTCCAACACCTCAGTCTGCCCGTGGCCATGGATGCTGTAAAGGATCCGAAACGTCGGGATCTAAATAATATCAATATACCGCGATAAAATCCGTAAAAAGTAGTTTCATTTCAAAAATATCCATGCCAAGGACACAGAATGACTCTTAATAAGTTCCATAAATTAATTAACGTACAGACCGACAGTCGTGATGTTTGTTCATACGTCTTCAGCTTCCAATACCTCTAATGGTTTCTAAATGGTCCTAGATTAGTATTCCAGTCGACGGCACTTTGATAGTTTTTCTTCGTAATTGCCTTCGGTCTAGTATAGAGCTGTAATTCAAGGATTTATCGATGTTACTCGATTCATTGTTATTAAACAATTGAAATGGTAATTGGAAAATTAAACTTTTTAGTTCAATAAAATTTACTAGCTCTGTCCTTGGTTTTAAAAAAAATAGGCTATAAGAATAATTAAAAAAAATCTTCAACTGTATTATATTAATAGACATACATAAATGTATAACAATTTTAAGAATATATCAACTTTTGTTATATTTGAAATAAACAAAATTGAAAAAACCGAGTTTATTTTTGCACTGGATTATCATACGTGTTACTATTCTAGGCACTTAGGTTTAAGCCTGCGTGTGCTTACAGAATATTGGTAATTGAGAATTTGAATTGACTTCTCTATAGATAAGTGAAAATGTTTGCATCTTAGTCTTTTTGTCTGTCTGTTTATGTGTATGTTTTTACGCATATCACGAAAAAAATACTGTATAACATTGGATGCAGATTTTCCAGTCGTCTTGCGACTTGGAGGTTAATTTTAAGATCTGGTGCATATTTCATGTTGTCTATGTCGTACGCCTATAAAAACCAGCTTATAATAGATTCTTCTGGGAAGCGAGCTACTCCATACATAATATTATAAAAGTGAAAGTTGGATCTGAAGTCAATCACACCAGAACGACTGAGTAGATCTCGATGAAATTCATAGAAATAGATTATAGTTTAGAAAAGCACATAGGCTCCTTTTTATCCAGGTCAGAAGTCCAGGCAGACGTTAATCAAGACAGTTAATCCTACAATTTGCTGCTTTCAATCTTTTGCAACTCAACAATCCTTTTTTTAGCAAGTAACAAGAAAATATGCTGCATATGAGCATACTGGATTTAACACTTCGATAGAAAATAACATATCATTACGAATTTGCTATATCATTAATTCAGTGATATCGCTCATTATTGTCTCCGAATTTATCTAGCCGTGCCACTTGATGGTGCCAATTTCTACAATAAACAAGATGATTTATGCGACAATTAGTTAGTTAGTTTAAAATATTCGAGACTCCAAATAAGGGCGTTCTCACACGTCAGAACCAAAGGTCCCGATTGGTAGAACCACCTCAGAATTCTCAGTACTGGAACAATTTTTATACGGCAAATAAGCACGGCTTGTCTGATGGCAAGCAATATAAGTAGCCTATCGACGCGAGCATTACCGGGGGAATTGCTTGAGAACTTGAAGAAATGACCTTCGCAAGATGACAAAGCACATCTTGCGAAACCAGTTGCTTGGTTAATTTTCCTGGCTTACTCAATACAAACTACACAATAACGTTAGATACTACTTAGTAGCAGAATATTTTAGATGTAGTGGTACTCATCATAGGCGTATCAAGGATGGAAGAAGCTCTCTCTAGAAAACTGTCTGGCTACACTAGAAAAATCGATAGTGTTGAAGAAATACTTCTTCTTTCTATGAAAAATCTTAGCTTTGCCGATGGTTCTTCCCAGACGAACTCAATAACTAGAAGAGCCTAATATCACTCAAGCAGTCATGATTTAGTAAACGTACTGCTTTAAAAGATCGAGCTTAGTCGGAGAGAATAGAGCAGGCTTTCATAATGTTCGCCATATAAAAATAAACAGTCCTACACAAGTCGGTCCGACTGATCGATCCTATAAAAATCTGACGCGTGTAAGCGCGTTAAGGCTGTTCTGCAGTGTCTTGTAGAAATCGATTGCACCGATTATGAATACATTAATTATGTAAATGGGATGGTAATGATAGAAAATATGAATACAGCAAGCAATTTATATGTAAACAACAGCAATCGTGGGATACCCAACATGTTAATTTATGACAATTTTTTGGATGTAGACAAAATATTTTAGAAAATATTTGACTCTATAATCTAGTGATCGTAGCGCGATAGTTATGCTAGAGATCTTGGGATTGATCCCACCTATTTTTTTTATTTAAGATAGGGGGGCAAACGAGCAAACACATCACCTGATGGTAACCGCCGCCCATGGACACCCGCAACACCAGAGGAGTCGCAAGTGCGTTGCCCGCCTTTTAAAAGGGTTTGGGCCTCCGGTAACCTCTTTCACTGTCACTGTCAGGCCGTGGTATCACTCCGGTCGAGCCGGCCCATTCGTGCCGAAGCATGGCTCTCCCACGAAATATCTATCTCTATGCTAAATTTTATCAAGATCAATTCAGCCGTTTTGGCGTGAAAGAGTAACAAACATCCATACAGCTGCACAAACTTTCACGTTTATAATATTAGTAGGATAAAACGATATATGTCCCCCCGGACAGAGTGAGAGAAAAAGAGAGCCTAGAGACATCTTTTCTCTCCTTTATCCGCTTCGTCGTTTACACTCGGTGTATTTAAAAACGACAATCTTCTAAAACGTATGAACCGATCGATAGCATAATTTGAATTCCTACGTGACAGGATTCTAAAAAGTTGGTTAATTTGAAAACAAAAATTGCAAAATTATACAATTGCAATATAAATTTGGTAATACGAATGCGTTGATCGTAACCTTAGCGTGTATGGCATTTGTATTGGTCTCATTACGTTATAATAAACATTATTCTATTATTATTTTACTGTCTGGGCATAGTGTATGTCCATTATTTGGAGGTATGTTAGTAAGATCAACAGTCACGTTGTCGTCTTTAAAAAAAAAAACGTTGCCCCACCCTAGGATCTTCTGTATCGTGCGTGCTTTTTACAAACGCATACACAAACACCCAGACCCAGAATATCTTAATATAGATAGGGGGGCAAATGAGCAAACGGATCACCTGATGGTAAGCGATAACCGCCGCCCATGGACACCCGCAACACCAGAGGAGTCGCAAGTGCGTTGCCCGCCTTTTAAAAGGGGTTTGGGCCTCCGGTAACCTGTAAGTCTTCAAAATATTTGCTCCGTGTGGGAGATCAATCCCACAACACGTGGCGCAGAAGCAGATCGCTTAACTGCTACATCAAACGTGTTGTTGAAAAGAGGCAGGCATACATATCATGAGAATTTTGCGCACACCAAATAAAGGAAGTGGATTAAAAACTCATTTTTAGGTTTTTTTATAGAATGGCAGTGGATAAACAATATCTTCCTTATATTATAAACTAGCGACCCGTCGCGTAACGTCGCGGTTTCACCCGCGCTGCCCCGGTCCTAAGAGTCATAGCGTGATGTTAAATAGCTTAAAACCTTCTAAATCACTCTATCTATTAAAAAAAACCGCATCAAAATCCGTTGCGTAGTTTAAAAGATCTAAGACAGCGGGAAACGACTTTGTTTTATAATAAGTAGTGATGATGCTCATTAGCCATTAGCCAAACTGCCTCATTAGCCTAGTGGTCCTGAGTGCAACTGCTACACTAAAGGTCTTGGGTTCGATTCCCAGGTCGAGCAAAGTGTTATTAGGTTTTTCTGTGAAATTCCCAGTAGCAGCGCGGAGTTTGGAATTTATGCCCGGTAAATGGCAATAGGTTCGCCCCCTATTACATGGGACCTAAACATACCGCTGAACTGTGAGTGTACATTAATATGCCTCTGCCTAACCCTTCGGGGAATACAGGCGTGATGGTATGTTATTATAAATGCAGAAGTTTGTGAGGATGAATGGATGGATGTTTGTTACTCATTTACGAAGGCTGGATAAAATTGGCACATAACACATAGGCTACTTTTATATATAGTTCGGACCCACGCAGACGAAGTCGCGGGCAGAAGCTAGTTAACCATAAACTAGAAAATGAAATGCACTGCCTCATTCGTGTAGTGACCGTCAGAATGATTAATACAGAGGTCGTAGTTTAAATTTCCTAATCTAGTCAAGTGTTATTGGGTTTTTCTATGAAATTCACTTGATCAGCTTGGAGTTTGAATTTTTACCCATTTAGGGGCAATAGGCTCACACCTTATTACACCACGGTACCAGCAAACTGTGGGTATACAATGTTCATTAAAACGTTAGTACACACTGCCTACGCATTCGGAGAATACAGGCGTGAAAATAAACCATTATTTATTTTATTTACCTTCAATCCTACTAATATTATAAATGCGAAAGTTCGTGAGGATGAATGGATTGATGTTTGTTACTCTTTCACGCCAGAACGGCTGAATGGATCTGGATAAAATTGGGCACAGAGATAGATTATAGTCTGGAATAACACATGGGCTACTTTTTTCTGAAGTCCACGCAGACGAAGTCGCGGGCAGAAGCTAGACTTATCTAAGACACAGATAAGTATTTTCAATTTCGATAAACTAAGAAGGCACTTTGAGTTTTTACGTGCACACTAGCTATATCGTTTAGCACAATCACGTTTCTACAAAAAATAAGGATTGGAAAAACATATTTCGCACCATTTTATGTGAGCATAGACAGTCATGTGTCAGTTATAATTTTGGACCAACCTTTGATGTTGGAAGGCTGTCCATCTAGCGGCAATTATGTCTCTACGTATTGTTTGTACAAAATGTTGGATCCATACTCCCATAAATACAACACAATGTTCATTCAAACACCTTCATTCCTCGAAGATTTAGGCAGAAGTCTCTTCAGAATTCCGCAAGTTACGTTTATGTAAATGATAATCATGATATCCTTCATGATTATCATTTAAATAAACGTAACATTATCCGAGCATAAAATAAAACATATCAAAAATGTTACAAATCAAAAATGTTGTACAAAAGAAAGAAAGAAAAAGATTTGTTTGACAGTCGAGGACACTGCACACAATAATATATATAAAAAAATCATTCTTATATCTAATTATCTTTTAAATAAAAAGAGAAAGTAAAACCTAAAACTTAAAAAAAAAATATGCGTGTCCCGCGGCCGTGCCAAATAGGTCCAGTTCAGCTAAATGCCAGACCACCGATGAGCTGCCTGGCGCTGGTTTTCAACTGGACCTTAGAGAGTGAGAATCACGGATGCAAACCAGTCTTTCAAATTACTTGTACTACTAACACTTGTATAAAAAAACATTATAACACTTTACCGGGGATCGAACCCAAGACCTCTAGTGTAGCACTACTCAAGTCGGGACCAATGAAGCATTTTTCTCTAAAAATGCTTCATTGGTCCCGACTTGAGTAGACTAATAAATAAGCATGATTAACATTTTAGACGACGGCTTCTAAAATGTTGAAATAAAGAAACAGCGCCATCTATTGACACGTTTTAGAACTTGATTTATGTAATGGAAATGGTGAATTGTGGGTGTAAAGCAGTACACTTTTGCTCTTCGAAGAATGCAGTCGTGATGGTATGTTGATTTTTTTAAGTACTTAGACTTTTCATTTCGTAATTTTTGCAAGAACGTTTTTTTTGTGACAGAATAAATCTATTTTCTTTCGTAATACGTCTAATTTAGCAGCTCGTGTAACTTTATTTAATAATAAAACACATCCAATCACGCGCATATACGTGAATAATATTAATATACAAAACACGTGGACAGCTATTAATTAGAAGCCTAGTTTCCTACACGGCAGTTGGGAACTTGTGCGGAACCCTTATTAATGCCGACGAGCTATGCACCTCTGGCAACTAACTTTTGACGATATTACATTGTGATTTCATGTTGGCCACGATAGGGGATCGCTAGATAGCTAGTAATTAACACGTAACATATAAATGGGACAAGTGTTCTCAAAGTCACAAATGGTTATACATACATAATCAACCCATTATATTATAAATCCCACTCTGGGCACGGGTCTCCTCTCACAATGAAAGGGATTAGGCTATAGTCCACCACGCTAGCCTAATGCGAGTTGGCAGACTTCACTCGCCGACGAGAAAATCTCTCGGACGTGCAGGTTTCATCACGATGTTTTCCTTCACCATTTAAGCGCGTGACAATTAACTATTAATACGCACATAACTTCGAAAAGTCAGAGGTGCGTGCCTTGGATATAAACTGAAGACCTTTGACTTGGCATTCCAATGGTCATATCACTAGGCTATCACTGCTATAGTGATATAATAGTTATACATAAATGATAAGTATTTCCAAAGATAAAATAATTCACAAACTTTTACTTTAGGCAAAATACTTGGCTTCGCCGTGTGACTACCGTTACATGAGCGAAAAATTTATTTACTGTTCATTAATTTACATAAGTACAATAGTTCTTGTAGTAACGATACAGCAAAGCCACATATTATTACTAAGGTGTAGAGTTTGTGAGGTTAGGGCTTGTAGAATTTGAGCATGAAGAGTTAGAAGTTTGGCCCTACTTGAGATCTGAAAACTTTTTGACAGTGCGAGCCATATAATGGTCTCGTCTTGACAACATTTTACATGAAAATGTTTTTGGTGGGATATATTCTTATACTGACGAGCAAATTATACACCAGTTCTAACGGTGTCTACAAGCATGAAATTTAGTACAGGGTTTGGGAAATCCCTACGCTATTGGGAAAGAAGAGATCATTTTAGATAACACTGAGAGTTCACGTCTACTTCTTTAATACGCATTGCGTGGGGCAAATTTCAGAACAGGCAATCTATCTTGCACATCATTGACCCAGCAAAAGACCAAACACCACCATAAAAAAAGTTAGGTACCTACTCCCCAAAAAAAACGAAACTTAAATTTCGAATGCCACAAGAATATCCCAACTCCAAACCGCAGAAGCAAAACCTCTTTTAACAAAACACAAAATAAATTCCCCGTCGGTTTGTCCTTTACACAAGTTGTACTGAACTTGGCAAGTTGAAGAAACCGACCGCGTACACGTGCATCCTGAAAGTTCTGAAGGAAACTCTCGCTGCGAACAAAGGGTGGGATTAAACTTGGTTAGCTCGGTTTATATTGTGTAATTAGAGGATTAGAATCACCGGACTTGGTACAGTTAGAGCTAGATATATCCAGATATATCTGGTATCTGCTGTGGTACCTATACCACAAACAGTGTTCAAAATGATCAAAACCACTATTGAATTTAAAGTTTATCTCAATGATACAAAGGATGTTTTAGAACAAACACAGTATACGGAAGCTGTCATTCTGACATGTATTTTGTCCGATTGAGATAAAGTTTGATTTCATTAGTATTGCAGAAAATTATGACCAGTCTGTTCATTCCGATATATTTGATGCTGACTGTACTATCGTTGTGGTTGCGGAGTTTATGTTGCTATGATTTTAAACCTATATTTGGTGTGGCATTTCCTAAACTATGGGTCCCAAGGGACGAGCAAAAACAGTCCCTTATGTTACGTTTCTTTTCTTCATGGCAGTAATAGGTGGATCCTGAATTTGGAAGTATTTATGAACTGGGTCGCGGTTCAGTAAAATTTGAGGGCCACTGTTGTAGAAAATATTAATAGTGGAATCGTAGTGATTATTTTAGACATCATAAGTATAAAAAATTCAACCATACTCCAAACCAAACACTGGTCCTGCGATCCTGTGAAATTCCCAACAAAAAAATTCAATACATTAGTCAAAATCTCTTCGTTTTTCTTCAATTAGTAATGAATAGCCCATTTGCACTTTTCACTAGGTACTTAACTGTATCTTACGATAATATTCTACCACCCAATTCAGATTTATGAACGATACAAACTTCCAACCATCGCTAATTGCAATAATTAATCATCTGCAATATATCTTGCAGTATGAATTCACGAGCAACACATCTAAGAAACTCATCTATCTCTATATCTAATACTAATGGATTATTCAGAGGTTATTGACTTTATCATACGAACGAATAACCAAAGACATCTAAGGGTTATATTACCACACATATCGATACAGAATTGATCTAGGGTCGATCAGTAAAATCATTACTTCGACAGCATATGTGTGGTGTAAACGATGCTTTTTGTGAAATCTTGCTCAAATCGATTCTGTATCGAAAAGTGTAAGCCCATCCGTAGATATCACTTCGAAAGACCTTACTACCATAGTAATAATAATAATGCTAATTGATAGGTATTCAAAGATAGATCACGGTGACTAAGTAAATTATACTACGTTCAAACGTTCCTTTTATAGGGATTAATAAATAACCATGCCATCATGCTTGCATTCTCAAAAGGTACTAGGCAGAGATGTGCAGCCACCGTCTGATGAATAGAAGAGAATTAATTATACATAAACCTATTGTATTTTAAGTAAAACATTCGACCATTAATTTAACGTTTCATGCATTCCTGGGTCAAACACAGGAATCAAAAGTTGGAACTTTCGCGCAGCAGTCTTATAACAATTAAAAACAATGAGGTATTTGCTAATAGTCCTGCAAACTGTGCCATCCATATGCACACCCACAAACACAAACAAATCTAATTAATTTCAAAATAATAGGTACCTATTTTGAAATTAAATATGTTTGAATTTTTCTAATTAGTTTTTTAAATAAACTTTAAGAGAGTCTCTCGTCGTTGCAAATACATTTTAAAATGTGTTGGTTTTTAATACAGTTGTTTAAATGCATTTGATTTTTAATTTAACTGTTTTTTACTTTTGTTTACCGTGTGACGTGCAAATAAAACTGTCTCGCAAGTTTTAAAAAACAATTCAAGAATCTCTAGGGAGCTGTTAGTACAAACTCATTTATTTGTAAAGTCGTTTATGTTAATGTTTCTTCTAAAAGGTTTACATTGACCTTAGAAAGAAAAAAAATATCTGACTTGCTCTACCACCCTACAACTGTTGTAAAACACTATGCTGTGTTTCAATGTATGCGCGTGAGAGCCAGTTTCCCCTCGCTTAGTTTGGCAGTCTGCTGAAGTCTGCAAGGGTTTATAATGTTCGGCAACATATTAACAACTCCTTAGGTGTTGCAAAATCTCGTAGGCCTGCAGATTTCCTCATGATGGTTTCCTGTGAGTGATCAGTGTCAGCTTGCCTTGGCTTCTAACTCAATCACTTAGCAGTAAAACATACCATCACGCTTGTATTCCCCGAAGGGTTAGGCAGAGGCGTACTAAATTGTACACCCACAGTTCACCGGTGTGTTTAGGTCCCATGTAATACGGGGCGAGCCTATTGCCATTAACCGGGCACAAATTCCAAACTCCGAGCTGCTACTGGGAATTTCATAGAAAAACCCAATAACACTTTGCTCGACCTGGGAATCGAACCCAGGACCTCTAGCGTAGCAGTCGCGCTCAGGACCACTTAGCTAATGAGGCAGTTCCTTAACTTAACAGTACAATGATCATAATATCACTAGGCTATTAATTCTAATTGAATCGTTGTAATATCCATAATTAAATTGAATTGATTGATTGCCCCAGTCAATGGGAGCTGAGTCAGCTTAACTTACCTAGTATGAGTTGAAAGACTTCAAACTCTTCTATATCCATTATTACGACCTTTTATCTAAACTTGCAGACTAGAATTACGTAGTAAAATACGACAATTCCCAAAGAAGATTTAGTGGACTGCAACGTAGAGATTTCCGAGCTAATTTTATTAATTTGCACCTTTAAAAGTTTAACTTTAGACATTGAAGGACGTTACTAGATTGTTTGTCCAGGTACCTTGACGAAACTTTGATCATAAAGTGTCGAAGTTGTTGTTCAAAATTTGTCGCTATTCTCTTCTATTAAAATTTCATTTTAAATGTAATTTCGTATACAACAACATACCAACATGTCTACATTCCCCAAAGGGTTAGGCAGAGGTGTATTCATGTACAATTATACACGCACAGTTCACCATTATGTTTAGATCCCATGTAATAGTGGGCCTAAAACCATTGACCGGATTTAATCCAAACTCCTAGCTTCGAGAATTTCAGAGAAATACCCAATAATACCTTGCTTGACCTAGGAGTGGAACCCGGGAGCTGTTTTGTTTTGTATAAAAATAATAATACACAGGTATAATATTATATTTTGTGTAAGTATGTACCGGCTTCTACTTTCCTAGTTCCGTGTCTACGACTCACCCTTAAATTATTGCATTTGCATAATTATTATGTTCAAATCTATATATATTGCAATCAACTTATAAGAACCAATTCTATTATTACATAAAACTTATATCTGTTTCCCCTTATTGACAGTATTCAGAGACAGATCACAATCAACACGTCTACATAATTGAAGGTAGTCGAACTTACCAAAAAACTAGTCGATATCAAAAACAACCGACCATCAACATTCCCGGAACGTCCAACAACACAACTCCGGCTAACTAGCGCCACTCGTTGGTTGTCTTTAGCACTAATTAACTAACAAAAAACAAAGTTCTGGAACTTTCCGTTCTACCTTCGGTTAGTTAGTGACCGCGGACTGTTGGATTAATGAAATAACTACCGTCACTGACGTAACTTAGGGAGAGATTTGATATAAAGAAGGGAGTTTGTTGTTATTTTAAAACGAACTGTATTTTGACATGCAAAAGATTTCAATTTACCTATTTTAATTGTTATCATCATCAATCATAGTTTGTTTTATCCCAATATTGGGCACAAATCTTCTTTCTTTTATGCCAACAATCCCTTTCCTTTGCCTTAATAAACCAGAACTGGATAAGTAAGCCATCATTTACAAAATAAATGTGTCACTTAAATATTTAATGTGGCAACATCTCGACTATTATAAAATTGTAAAAAAGCTGTATCTGTACATTGAAGATATTAAAAAATCTTATCTCAATTAATTGAACGGATCCTGAGATACAGCTTGACCTCTCCGATGTATACAGACCCATACAAATAAGAGATCATCAATGTTGGTTTTTCCACGTTTACTCCTAATATAGCTTCATGTGAGCGAAGCCGCGGACAAAAGCTAGTTGTATATAATTATAGTGAGTATAACAATAGAAGATATAATTATAATGACAGCAATAATTAAATTGTATAGTTCTTAATTTTAACATTAGTTTTAGTTATGTAGACCCATAGAGCTGTCACTTTACAATATGATCAATATAATGTACTGGTAGAAATTTTGATTAAGCCAATTGTCATAGTTATACTAATTACTTCTTTATTTTAAGACCTCTCTGGATTAGTCTTTATTACACTGAAACTTTTATTAGTGTTATTGTAGGATATAAGGCGCCTTCTCTCATCCTTATTAAAACATCAAGACTTTTAAACTTTTTAAATTTACCTACAATAATTTATTTCAACTCACTTAGTGTACCTACCGGTGAAATGTGTACTTTATATGTCCATCTACATATAAAGTTTAAAGTTAAATTTTAAACGTGGGAGAGCCATGCTTTGGCACGAATGGGCCGGCTTGACCGGAGTGATACCACGGCCTCACAAAAAACCGGCGTGAAACAACACTTGCGTTGTGTTTCGTCGAGTGAGTGAGCTACCGGAAGCCCAAACCCTTTTAAAGGCCGGGCAACGCACTTGTGATTCCTATGGTGTTACGGGTGTCCATGGGCGGCGGTTATCGCTTACCATCAGGTGATCTGTCTGCTCGTTTGCTTACCTAAAAACAAGGATTTAGGCCCACTTGCACCAACTTCTTAAATGTGTTTAAATTGTATTTAAACACAAAATTTCTATGAAAAATTGTGTTTAAATACAATTAAGAAGTTTGTGCAAGTGGGCCTTAGTCATTGGTCACAGCTGATCTACGCCAAGTTAACGTAACTCGAATTGAATTTCGTTCATAAGCATTTACTATAGATATATATATATATTTCAGATACATAGAATGTAAAAAGTCGTTCCAGACTCTTTACGAAAATAATTTCCATGGACGTGGCAGACTATGTAAACTATGACTGTATAGGGTCTGAAACGTCAGTCTACGTCTAGCTTCTAGTCAATATTAATATTCTATTCCAATACAATTTTGATGAATTCTAGTCAACATAAAGTTTCGACGTTAGAAAAGGAAAAAAAACGACATACCTAACTGCCTCATTGGTCTAGTGGTCACAAGTGCGACTGCTACGCTAGAGGTCCTGGGTTCCATTCCCAGGTCGAGCTGTGTTATTGGGTTATTCTATGAAATTCTCAGTAGCAGCTCGGAGTTTGGAATTTGTGCCCGGTTAATGGCATAAGCTTGCCCCCTATAACTAAGGACCTAAACATACCGGCGAACTGTGGGTGTACCTAAGTACACCTCTGCCTAACTCTTCGGCGAATACGGACGTGATGGTATGTAATGTTATGTAACTACATGTCCTAGATGATTTGTCTCAAAAAGTTCTTTAGATTATGAATGAAACCACGGGCATCGGCTAGTATGTGATAATGTAAAAGTTAATCTACCTATCACGTTATATACCAACATAAAAATGTAGTCAATGCTTACATTGTAGGTATAACAAAAGAGTGACGTTCAGTTTTACAGTTTTTATGAAGCAATATTCAAAGTTAAAAAATGAAGCACTGAAATACCTGTTCAGTTCTCGTAAAACCATTTTATATTTGACGATGAAAAGTATTCAAAAATGAAGAAGATAACTTCTATAGAAAACAATAGAAGAACTCAATTTGAATGTGAACTCGTAAAAATGTTGCCAAAAATAAGCAGATACAGTATGTAAGCCAAGTTTTGGTATTATCATTATATTTATTTATACCACGTCTGTATGCTCCGAAACGATTGAGAGTGGTGTACTAATTAAATGTACACCCACAGTTCGTAGGTACATCCCATCTAATGGGGGGCTAGCCTATTGCCTTTAACTTGGCACAGGTCATCTATACTCTCTACTAATATATATTAAACATATTAAGCTGCAGAGTTTGTTTGCTTGAACGCGCTAATCTCAGGAACTACTGGCCCAATTTGAAAAATTATTTCAGTGTTAGATAGCCCATTTATTGAGGCGGGCTAAATAATATCACGCTATGACTAAGTAACTATTCCACGCGGACGAAGTCGCGGGCGGAAGCTAGTAATGATTTGATTCAAAATGCTTAATGAAAATCAAAGTCAACATTTTCTTAGACGTGAGATTTATTTTAATGGTCAGAATTAGACACTTATCCAATTATAATCTATTTTTTCTTAAATAACCTAAGTATAATCTGTTGTAAAATATATATAATTATACTAAGATATTATATACCTATTCTACTTCTTATCATTATTATATCATCACATCAACCGCGATTTAATGAAATCTTCAACATTATTAATTTGACCCTTTCTATGTAGTATTAATAAACAAAAATAATTGCGCGCTAAAGAACTTGGCTCGAACTCCATATTATCATTTACGCAACAATGTATTATAAAGCTGAGTTTAAAATTTTATTCTTACTTTCTTGTAAAAAAGTTGTGAAGATTTTAAGACTCGTGCCTATTGTAATTCATATAAAGTATATGATTAATGGTTTTTAGTCATGATTTTTATTTTCGTGTTGAAATGAATAGGTATTATACTTCTTTAGTGCTTATTAAACTTATTGAAAATATCTATATGGTTTTAATAAATCGCTCACTGTAAAATGAGCCAACATTTCTTAGTTAGAATATATTTAAATTTATATATGTACATAAATGTAAGTTAATATCTAAATATATTTCGGATTTATATAAATAAATAAAATACTTTGGATTATTATCAAGTTTATGTTACTAATTCTTAAGTTTCAATTACTTAATTAATGCCTTAAGTTTCAAATTTCATATTTTTTCCATAAATATTCACGGCTATTAATATATATTATAAATCATGATATTTATGATTTATATGTATACCCAATTTAAGCTAACGTCGCACTGACTCGACTTTCGGTACAAAAACAGATCAGTTAAACTGAATTTGTATAAATTGATAGTGTGTCTACAGACATAATATAGTTTTACATTTCATTCGTACCTATATTCTGCTCGTTAAACATAGAAACAATACAATATTGACCTATGAATGAGGTTTAGCGGATTACAGTACAAATACCTGGTAATACTCCACTGAACTGTCAATTAATTACTCATTGTAGAAGGCAACCCGTAATCAACTATAACACTAGGTCACGAGTTCGTGCTATTCAATAGCTGAACCACGTATTGTGGTGGTCGTATTACAATGGGCTTAGCTTTGTTAGGTTAGGTTATATACATAGTATAGTTGTTGCCCGCGGTTTCCCTTGTATGTCAAAGGATGTCGATAACAGCGCTATCTATCGATACTAATTATAAAATTATCCATATATAAATATTTATATACACATAGCGTTGGATATTTTGAAATCTAATATTCGAATCGATCAAAAAAGAAACAAAATTTTCCTAAAATTTCGTTTTGTTTTATTAAATCCAAGCCAAAGAAAACCAGTTAATCCCATTCTCTTGCTGACCACGTTTACAAGTTGGTCGCAAAATAAGTAATTAAAGAAATAAAGCTCGTTACTCTACTAATACAGTTTTATTGAGCCATTAATAGCTCCAGCACTCACGTGGACCCTCGTTTTCATGTCAACTATTAGCATTTAGTGATGTGCGTGTTATCGATTATTTATTCCATAATCTTTTAAACGAATTCTATTTTTTGTTATATACACATTTTTGATAGCTTTTTCTGGAAATTTAAGTTACATTTTGTACTTGGAAACTATAATGAATTGAGTTATACGTAAGAAACTGTAAGTTCCGAGAATAGTGTTTTTTTTTCTATATGCGACATGCGTATCTTTCAATACTCATGTAAAAACGCGCTGTGTGAAATAGAAATGGAGATAGAATGAAAATGGGCGTTGATGATGAGTTTTTGCAGTACCTTATTCATAATAAGTAATATGTATGTAGGTATACTTATCAACGCCGATACGGCTGACGCCATTGAAATGGCGCCATATTACTCGAAAATTATTTAGCCAGTGACACGATAAGAAGAAGTGACGTTTGTTTTGATTAATTCTCTTTTATTTCCTTAATTCTTCCTTCTTCATCTTCTCCTATAATTCTTTTATTCTTTCCTTCCTTTAGGTATTTTTCTTATTTCATTCAGAGCCATATATGAACAAACAACGCAATGCAAACAGGCCTATATACTATATTTCAAACTACCTTATTTGACACTCGTTTAAATTGGTACAAGCCTATCGATAACATTTGTCGAGACATCACTATTGCATGTGTTCAGGGGCACATATTGCGTCAGGGTTGCCACGTAGGAAAATGCGCCGGCGACACCGAAATTGCAATATGGCCCGCACCGTAAGCATGTGATTACATACGGCTTGTAACAAAGAGGTAATGTTTTACTGGAAATGTTTCATATTTGTGTCGCGGCACCCCTCGGGGACATTTAGAAAGAAAATGTAATGTATAAAGGTGTGTTCATACGTGTTAGGCTTTTTCCTCCTATCAGTTGAGGTTTACGACGTAAATATAATTTTGAGGCTGAATTCTTAGAGCCCAAAGTATTTGCATGATTTATTTTTTTACTTAGGCCCGTAAATATCACCTTTTTGTCTTTTCATTTTTCTTTTTTCTTGAACTTCCTACTTTTAATAAAAATAATATAAATCTAACCTACAAACCATAACATAAAATTTAGTTTCAAAGATATAGTCATCAAAGCTTTCTAGGACAACGTACCACAAGACCAGAATATCATCAATCTTAACAGGGTCGTTATTAATATCCAAAACTTTAGTATTTCTGTGAGAGACATGTTGTAATTGTACTTCGTACAAGTTGTAATCGTGAATGAATTCCCCTTAGGGTTAGACAGAGGTGTATTAATGTGAATATATATAAATATATATATATTTTCCCATGTACGATTCAACCTATGCTAAGCTTACTGAGCTCAGTAAATAATAGCCCGGTATGGGATTAAAAAATCTAGATTATGATGGGAATGGACCGATGAAGAAAATAGATAAATATTGTACATATAATTTACATTTTATGTATGTGTTGTTTAGAGAATTCTTCAAAGAATTCTATCTAGAGTGACATAACCAATGTCTTCTTTTAGTAGTTCTAAAACCTCAACGTATCTGTACTATATATCGCCTATTTTATAAATAAGAGCAAAACGTTAGACAGATCCTAACAAATTGCGACTAATTGTATTCGTCTGATTGAATAAATGTTATACTATTATCTTAGTAGACTATAAAAGAAACTAATTAATTAAAGTTCATAGACATCTCGAATTTAATTAATAGAGCAACTAAGTAAACAATAGATAATTTAGCAGTCTAGCCACTATTAAATCACCTATTGTTTTAAGAGAATAGCATATTTTTTTGCTTTACCTTCATTAGGATCGGTGTTAGAATCGTCCGGAATAATACACTTGTAAATGTATTTTTAAATACATTAAAGGATCTTAGGCTCTAAAATTACAATTAGATCGCTTTGTCGTAAAACTTAGAAGGTAGATTTTACCTTATGCTGAAACAATTTAAAACTACCTTCGAAATAAGCTGTACAAAAATAGTACCCTTATGGCATAGTAAATCAATAGCCAATTAAAAAGATGCTTAATGTAAACATACCCTACCAAATCTGGTTCTATGAACAGTAATATGAATTGCGTACCCTATAAATAAAATATGGTTAGGCTTTTAACTAAAACAACATGCTTGGATATGGAAAGCTTTTTTCCGATTGGGTAAAAGATATATTACGACACTTGACAGAATACACTGAGGTGGTATGTCGTAGGGACGTACAATTACGATACAAAGCCCATATTCCGGAAACAAGGCGCCTAAATATTTATAAAATTTTTGTTAGGGTTGAGAAAAATGGTTTGAGCAAAATTTAAGAGACAATATTTTCACAAGCGTTATCATGTTTCCAAAAACGTAGTCTCAGATTCTACACCACAAAATAAGTTTTCTTATAGTAGGTATTTTTGTGTTTAGCTTGAAGGAAAAAATATATACTTACTGCTATATTTCATTCAGATATCGGCTTAAGTAAAGAACAACATGAAATAGATGCCTAACTGAACAATGTTATCTATCTAGCCTTATAAAAAAAGAAACTGCTCATCCATAGGAATTTTGTAAGCACAAATTAAACGTCCTTACATGTATTGTTATGTAACATTTTGAAAAACATGTTTGTACTTTTAGCACAATAGGTTACATTTTCACAAATGCTTGGCACAGGTAAACGCTTTATAGCACACGGCTACCGTTTCTAGTAATAAACACACAAGCCAAGGGTTTTAACTTATGAGTTTCATATGTAAATTTATCGCAGTCGACGTGTTGGGCTAATTTGTACCATAAATTGTGCTATACTTGTCTCTATGGATATTTAAAGCTATGTTTAAACAAGATATATGCACACTAAAATGGAAAATATTAAACATTACAATTTCTTGGAAAATAAAACTGCATTTTCATATAATATATTTTTTTAATTTAACTAAGTTTTACAGTTTAAAAAAGAAATGAAAAGAGCCTTCACAAGCAAGGGTATACTGAATTATAATTTTAATGATTACGGTTCTTCACTCCTTGACATAATAATCGTATATTGAGCTAAAAATCCTTGTAGTTGATCAAGCGCAACGGCTTAAGGGGTATATCAATTTAATGCCAACTAGAAACCGCACAAATTTTTGTTTGCCCTATAATATGGGTCATATATAATCAGTTTTCATACTGTCAGATGACTGACATTCTTTTTACCACGATATGACCTATTATTGCAAACACTGTAATCGTAGGAAAATCAGAATAAAACTAAAGGTGATTTATTGAAATTAAATTTTGCTAACTTGGTCCTCCGGATCTTATTTTCACAGATCAAATAAAAGTTGAACAGATCAATCTGGTCCTTTGAGTTAAACTAAAATCATCAATTAACCCGGTGAATCTAGCCGGAAGAATGCAGGATTAAATCTGCCTGTGAACAAATTTTTCTTTCATTGAATTTTTTTTTTAAATCACAAATTAAATTATTTCAGTTTTAATATTATCATCATCATACATCCGTAAATTATCCCACTTATGGGCAAGGCTTTCATCCCAGAATGTAATGAGGCTATAAACATCTTAAACATTTGTTTATTTCATAACAGATAAATTCAAAATTGTTTTGCTAAGATCTTAAAAATACAAAACCTGGGCTCATGTCCTTGCCTTTAAATCTATCTTCCGTTTCATTTTATGAAATTTTACAATACTTTGCTTTAAATGGAGAACGGCAGGTTTCGATACGAATAAAATTGACTCGCACAGACGGTGGATTGTGCTATGAAAACTAGAAGGTTCAGGTTTATGTAAGTACTCGTAGAATATAATTTCGTAAGTCCGCAGAATTGGAAAGGACCAAAATTATCGACAAACTGTGGTGTATGCCGTGCATTTGCCTTAACTTTCAAAAATACAGACTTGATCATAAGATGGGTACATATAATATATTATCATTGAACTATTTTTAAATATTGCATTTATAGTGTATGTTTATAATTGGATCACAGTTTCATTTCAGGCTCGTTAAAAACCAAACTAAAATAAGTTTTTTTAGCAATACCGAGTAAAAGCACAATTAATTTAAATACTTTTTATCTGCCGCAGATTTTAATTATGAAAATGTGTAATTTAATAGTTATTATGAAAAGTATTTTAATATACGAATTAATAATATATGATGAATAGACGGACACAAAGACGTATCTTTATTACATTTAAAACCTGATTTATTGAAAAATAGAACATATTAAGGTTATTTATCATCAATACGATACTTTATAAGAAATACGAGTTTTTGTACCTTCTAATAAAATATACAAACTATTTTAAACTATTTTTAGGTCTCATTATAGTGTTTTTTTGAATGCAGCATGTTTATAATACGATAACGTTAAAAATAATTAAAATTCGTTCGCTATAGCATAACTATTTTCAAATTGTGTTAGTAAAATGTCTACACAGCGGAGGATTCCCAACTAATCCATTAGTATCGCTAACTAAATGCATTAGTAGGATTACAACTAATACCATTAAAAGCTCATCTATCCGTGAAATGTTCTCCTACAAGTATCGTGATAGTTTTGCGTGTACCACTTACGTTTTGTAATATAACTTGTACTTCCTAGCCATTGCACTATACTGTGTGACTAGTATTTATATAACTTTACCGTAGTTTCTATATTTGATATGGATTCTTTTACTTAATCTATTAAACTAATATGTTTTATGTTTAGGTCCCATGTAGAATAGAATAGAATATTCTTTATTGCACACCAGAAAATGTATTTATGTAAAGTACAGTTTTACAATACATGTAATAGGGGGCGAGCCTATGGCCAGTAACTGAGCACAAATTCCAAACTCCGAGCTGTTACTGAGAATTTCAGAAAGTTGAGAACAACCCAATAACACTTTGCTCGACCTGGGAATCGAACCCAGGACCTCAAGCGTAGCAGTCGCGCTCAGGACCACTAGGCTAATGAGGCAGTCTTAAAATCTCTTTATAGGAAAAACATATATCTAAATAAGTATTATCTCTTTACGTAAATGATTAATAAAATATTTTAACCCAAACATCGTTATGTTGGGGGACCACTACGTATATAAAATATAAGTAGAAAATATGAAATAGTAAAATAGCAGCTGGCCTTGTCTGCTTATGAATTCTCTACTACTTAGGTACAGGAGCTTTGATGCTACAGATAGACACACACTATTAAGTATACAACACCTCTCTTTTTCTTCGGGGCTTAAAACTAGATTAAACGATATCAGATATTACTACACAATTATTACCTATAGGAAAAAAGTAAGCATCAGTTCTAGGTCCTTCAGCATTTAATCTTAACAAAAAGCACTTAGGTCCACTTGCACCAACTTTTTAAATATGTTTAAATTGTATTTAAACACATTGTTTCATAGAAATTTGCGTTTAAATACAATTTAAATACATTTAAGAAGTTGGTGCAAGTGGCCCTTGTCGCGGAGGAATGAAACCTCGCTCCCGTAACCCCAGCAAAAAGTGGTGAGGCGAAACACCCGTGTGGTTTTAGTCGGTAGGTCACCCACTCTGGGTGGAGTCCGACACACCCCGCCGCCTTCCCCGGGCGGCGGATGTCCATGAGGATTTCCACACGCACAAAAAAAAAAAGGGGCCCTTAATTTTTAAAACTTTCAGTATCTGCCTGGAATTTAGAATAGGTCTTATCCTTCTTGAAGAATTTAGCTAAAATATGCAAGATTTTTTTTTCAAATCTGGCGGGTATCTCCAGAGGTTAACTCCCTTCATCTTTAGTTTATTTATATACTTATACATTACTAGCTTCTGCCCGCGGCTTCGCTCACATGATGCTATATCAGGACTAAAAATGCAAAAACCATCATTGATAATCTCTTTTTTGTATGGGCCTCTATACATCAGGGACGTCAAGCCGTATCTCAGTATTCAATTAATTACTTGAGATAAGAAGTTCACCAGTTTTTAAGTTGGAGTATATACTTCCTAACAGTGATAATAAAATTAAAATCTATTCAGTAGTTTTTGCTCCAAACCGTTACAAACAGCCAAGAATTTAAAAAATCACATTTTTGGGTTCGGAGACGTTTATATACCCTAACTCACTTTTTTTTTTATATCTTCAAAAGCAGTCGACAGAGATAAGTAGAAGAAGAGTGGGGAGGCCTTTGCCCCGCAGTGGGACACCACGGGCTTTTAATAATTTAATAATAATAATAATCTTCAATGTACAGACATAGCTTTTTTACAATTTTATAATAGTAGAGAAGAAGAAGAGATAATCACATTCCAATGAGTGCATAAATTTCGAAGAAGGAGTACTACGCTAGTTTTTTTATATCTAGGATAAACTAGGGTCCATCTCATATCTATATTAAATACAGATACATGTATCATCATAAAGTCGTCGAGTCAGGTCATTGAATAAAGGTTACATATTTGGAACGTAAATCATTGTTTCAGTTTGTCTATTGGGTGAATTAAAATGATCTTCGTGGCTAATAATAACTACACGAATCAAACGATCTTTAAGGTTAAGCTGTGATCACTGCAGACAGTCTGTAGATGGGTGAACATGTTTGACAAATCGAAATCCTTTCATACTATATTATATATACTCTATCCATCGGTTCCGGTTGTCAGACTAGGATACTCAATACCATATCACATAATATTATAGAGGTATTGGGATCGACGCCCAGGTCGAGCAAATTGTTACTAGAATTTACAATGTAGCAGCTTGGAGTTTGGATTTGTTACCGGTTAATGGCAATAGGGTAGCCTCCTATAACATGGGACCTAAATATATCGACGAACTGTGAGTATACCTTCATTAGTGCAACTCTGCTTAACCCTTCGGGGATTCTATTGATGCATGTTTTCAATATCATTATCAGCCTATATTTGTCCTCTGCTGGACGTAAACTTCTTCTAGTGAACGCCACAGAGCGATGTTTTATCAATAGGTACTCAATAATTAATATAGAGTGGATTTCTGAAACATCGATATAATGTTAATACCTCAATGACCACTGCGGACTAAATCGTATGATTTATGAAGCTATTCACAAAACTCACCCAAAACCCGGACTCTAAACTAGTATGTAGATAGGTCGTAGTAAAATCATAAAATTATTTTATAGCTCAACTACCTATTGGGCTCTTGTTTTATCGGAAACAATAAATGTTATCGTACTTTGTACCGTGAAAGCCGATATAAAGTCAGATTGGAAGGCATCAAACTCTTGAGGGTAAATGATTTATGATGCGACCTTCATTTAAAATTATTAGTTTTTAACCGACTTCAAAAAAGGAGGTGTTATGTTCGTCTGTATGTATTTTTAATATACTCATGTTCCAGCCCATGGACACCCGCGACAACAGAGGAGTCACAAGTGCGTTGCCCGCCTTTTAAAAGGGTTTGGGCCTCCGGGTTTTTTAGGTATCAATTAAGATTGTAACATAATATATTTTAAAAGAGTGTCCATGGAGTTTCTTGCCGTATTCCTCTCCTGTCTCCATAGAATCAACCTTTTGGAATCGTGCAACTAGAATCATAATGTTTCAGAAACGCTTGTAAAAGCTTATTTGAAATAAAAACCTTTGAACTTGAACTTGGGGTATTGTCGGTTTTACTTCCTGCTAATGTGAAAATTCGAAGAAAATCCCAATAACACTTCGCTTGATATAGGAATTGAACCTTTACCGCAGCACTCGCTCGCAAAACGGCCGCCATTCCTCCATAATTAACACAAAATTCGTGATATTATGGGTAGATATTATTAAACTTTAACTGAATATATTGATTTCTGAAGCTTACGCGAATATCAGACATATTAAAATAAAACCCTTTACAGCGTCCATAGTAGACCATGGACGCTGTAAAGGGTCTGAAACGTCGGGATTTGTACTGTATTGTATACTATTATAACGCGATGTAATCCGTAAGGTTGTTTTATTATAACTGAATAACTAATAAAATATCTAAGTTATTTTAGAGGCATATCTAATTATTTTTACAAAGTCGCTTGTTATATATTTAACCATTCATTCAAAATGAATAAGAACAATCTTAATCCGGAGGGTTCTTATCCAAAACACAGATTAATGGTTTAGCCCTAAGAGAAAACCTCTAAAAGCTGTTTACAAAATCTCGTAAAATGTTTTCAGAAATGAGTGGGAACTATCTGCAAGTATTTTACTTTATTTTATATTAGTAGACTTCATTTTGTGAGGAGGATTGTTATATATTGTTGTGATATTAACTTTTATATTTTACTAGCTTCTGCCCGCGACTTCGTCCGTGTAGCGTGATGATATATAGCCTATAGCCTTCCTCAATATACGGGCTATCTAACACTGACAGAATTTTTCAAATCGGACCAGTAGTTCCCGAGATAAGCGGGTTCAAGCAAACAAACAAACAAACTCTTCAGCTTTATATATTAAGTATAGATTCAGTAATTATATTTTGATGGATTTTTGCATTTACCATGCTAAGATTATAAAGTTATATTAGTAAAGGCAAATGTTGACCTGCTGGGTGGGATTCGCGGTGGCTTAGTGGTCATAACGTAATCTTGCGTGCAGTTGAACTTTTCCATAAATCTATACTAATATATAAAGCTGAAGAGTTTTTTTGTTTATTTGTTTACTTGAACGCGCTAATCTCAGGAACTACTGGTCCGATTTGAAAAATTCTTTCACTGTTAGATAGCCCATTTATTGAGGAAGGCTATAGGCTATATATCATTACGCTACGCGGACAAAGTCGCGGGCAGAAGCTACTAACTTTATAATCTTAGCATGGTAAATGTAAAAAAAAACAAAAATGCATATATGGTGAAAAGTATAAGTAGGTATGTGAGGTTTAATGTGGGTCTCATACTGAATAAAAACCTCTTACCCTGTATAGATGAGGTAAGTATTCTAGCTATTTACTGTTTCTCAGATTTTGCTCTTAGAAATGGACACATCATCCAATATGCACCTACAAATTCTAATACAAGCTGCATACAATAGTGACACTACTATATAAGAGGGTATATTCCACCTAGATTATTTCCACCATTTTAAAGGAAGCTTGAGGCGAAATGCAAGCAGATATTCGACATTGTTGAAATTCAACCGTTGTTCCACTCAGCCATGATTTTTTCCCGCGTGTATTGCAATCTTTACTGCTGTTGTTGTTGTTTATATACTGCTGATATACACTGGCTTATTCGGTATTCAGTCGATTATACTACGTAGGAAAAACAAAAGATTTAAATGTATCGTTATTGTGCTGTTGAGTATAAATTTTGCACGAAACGATTTTTTCTATTCGTGTAATTTCGGTATTTCTTTTACATACCATCACGCTTCTATTCCCTGAAAGGTAAGGCAGAGGTGTACTAACGTACACCCACAGTTTGCCGGTATGTTTACGTCCCATGTATGTTAAGGTGCCATTAATCGGGCACAAATCGCGTAGCAGTCGCACTCAGGACCACTAGGCTAATAAGGCAGGTAAGCTTTTGAATAATAGCCCATAAGACCGTATATTTGACTCGGCACTTCTTTGCGTGTGTGTGTTCCGTGTATTTGTCTCCTCTACACATAATTTTAAGCCCTTTTAATACCAAAGAGATCGGAGCTGTTATATTGAAATAATTCAGAAAATACTTAACAATACAATTAATTAACAATACATCGTTATGAAAAGACATTTCAGGGCTTTTCATATTATTTGTATCTACGGCTTTTGCCAATTAAAGGTTATAATTCAAATCCTAAAATATCAAAGAACAAAAATTTACAAGTGCTACAGTCTTAATACATCAATGACACTTTGGTTGATGTTGACAGAAAATTTAAGTTTACTCGCAGAAGAAACAAGCATCCATATTTTACGCTGCTCCTTCGTATTTTGTAGAATAACGCTGCCAGTTTCCAGAGACATAGTAGAACAAATGCAGTACACAATTGCCAAGTAATTTATATGTGCCTCTGCGGGAATTCCTACAATTAAAGAACCTAGTCGAGGTTCCGTTCAATATTGTCTTTGATGATAACCTTCGAGACTTGGGTGTCTTCATGTTCGCTAGACTTTTGTTACTTTGATGTAAATAGAATACGGATACAATACAAATACATACACATTAAATTTTGATAGGTACAAGTAAAAACAAAAGAAAGAAAATATAACACATACATAGATTAAAATGGGTGGGTAGTTAGTATATTAAGAAGCCGTCCTAAGAAATAGTCATTCCAAATGATGTGATGCATTTGCCACAATATGTATCTCTTCTCTACTATTATAAAATTGTAAAAATGCCGTGTCTGTACATTGAAGATAATATTTAAAAAAAAACAAGTGGGTTAAGGTATATAAACGTCTCCGAACCCAAAAATTGTCTTGTCTGTTTGTTACGGGTTGGCGCAAAAACTACTGAATAGATTTTAATTTTGTTAACACTGTTAGAAAGTATGTGCTCCAAATTAAAAACTGGTATACAACAAAACAGCTTGACCTCTCTAATGTATAGACCCATACAAAGAAGAAGTCATCACTGATGGTTTTTGAGCTTCAAGTGAGCGAAGCCGCGGGCATAGGCTAGTTTCATTATAAAATTACCATTTTTGAAAGTTTTTGACTGTCTCATTAGTCCAGTGGTCATAAGCGTGAATCCTGCGTTAGAGGTCCTGGGTTCGAGTCCCAAGTAGAGTAAAATATTGATGAGTTTATTTATAAAATATATATTAAATGTGGTGGTGTGGTTTGGTGTGGTGTGGTGTAAACATTTGTTTATAAATAGGTACGCGATACTTAGAGATGTTATTGATGTATTTTCTAATAACAAAATTAGATACGATAAAAATCTATTGTTTTAAAATCTCGTAATAAAACAAATTATTCACACATTATTCGGTGTTGGCACAAAAGAGTTCTAGTTCAAGCTCAAAATAATTTCTGTTACACTATTAATATTCATTATTTAATCTTAAATGTAAAGTTTGTACCTATAAACGGGTTTTCGTTTATTATTTCGCGCTGCTTCCCAGTTTCGGTTGTTATACAGTAAACTAAATACGAACTTGCTCTTGTTTTGCATAATGAAATAAACCGCCAGTTAGTGATAAACTCGAGCAATCAATGTATACCAAAATAGTATACAAAATATTTATTTAATATTTAAGACGGACACAATTTAAGAATTTGTTTAAATTGGAGAAACTGCCACATTAGGTACTATTATATTTTTACGTGGGAAAGCCATGCTTCGGCACGAATGGGCCGGCTCGACCGGAGTGATACCACGGCCTCACAGAAAACCGGCGTGAAACCAACGCTTGCGTTGTGTTTCGCAGAGTGAATGAGGTTACCGGAGGCCCAAACCTTTTTAAAAGGCGAGCAACGCACTTGTGACTCCTCTGGTGTTGCGCGTGTCCATAGGCGGCGGTTATCGCTTACCATCAAGTGATCCGTCTGCTCGTTTACTCCCCTATCCCATAAAAAAAAACTCGAGCAATCAATGTATACCAAAATATTTAAGTTATGGTAAGACTGACACGGTTAAAGAATTTGTTTAAATTGGAGAAACTACCTCATTAACCTTTTAAAAGGCGGGCAACGTACTTGCGACTCCTCTGGTGTCCATGGGCGGTGGTAATCACTTACCATCAGGTGATCCGTCTGCTTGTTTACCCCCCTATCCCAAAGAAAGTGGTCTGAAAGTGGACAGCTATGCTTCAGGTTCCGGGTTCGATTCCCAGGTTAAGTAAAGTTTTATTGGATTTTTTTATGAAATTCATAGTAGGAGCTCGGAAGCTTGATTTGTGCCCGGTTAATTGCATGCGGTTGGTTGGGTTGCGGTTAATATTTTTAGGTCTTATGCCTATTGCATAAGACCTAAAAATACCTACCGGCGAACTCTTAGGTGTACATAAATATGCCTCTGCTTACCCTCCGAGCAATACAGGCTGGTGATGATAATGATGATGGATGGAAATTGCAATACATAATAATTATTATTTTGTGACAATCACTTTGAAGTTGCACTTGCCGCTGTCATTCTATGGATTGGTGACCATTGATAAAATATTGATAACAGACTCCTCGATGCCTCAGAGAGTATCGATCTCGGACGTCATATTGATGACAATGCAAAAACAGAAATTTAAGCGCCTTACAAGTTTATCCTTAAGAATTAGCGTTGCCCATCGGAAGGTATTGGGTTGTAGAGCTCTCATGACACTTGCTCTGATGCATCTGGTAAGGCTGGCTATTGATTTACGATTGTGTTTGGTAGTGAATATATCGATACCTTTGGGTAGAAAGGTCGTGTAAACCATTTTGGCCAAATTGAGTTATATTTACCATTTTTCTCAGCATTGTTTTCTCTATCGATCTGTATATACAAAAATGGTTACATGGGAACATACATTTTCATTCGCAAATCGTAAGAACCTTTCTCATATCATTTTTTTATAACTTCAAAAACAAAAAAGTTAACGAATTTTTTTGTAAAAAGAAAATAGTTTTTCTGCTCTCCTATACGACCTTTCTACCCAAAGGTATCGATTTTTTTGAAGAAATAAACTTACCCTGAACAATGTTGCACACTGGCCTGCATCAACATATACACCTAGGCTGAAAAAAGGATACACTGAAGTTTTACTGCTTAAAAAAATATTTTTAGGTCAGAAGTGAAATATTATTTAAAAAAAAAACATTATCCCCTGAAGGCAGATTTTGTTTAATTTAAACAATTTATTTACTTACACCAATCAATTACAATTTAATGCAACTGAAATCAATTTAAAACTCGAGGAACAAATCAAGTAAAAATAAAGAACTTACAAGTCACACCGACACAAACCGACAGAGCTACCGCTCGCGACCAGATCACGAAGTGCAATGTGTGTGGGCGTGCCTTGCGCTGTCTTTTATAGGTGGCGTAGACGTATCTACCCACACCGGAATTACAAAAATATTTAACATCTAACAATATAATATTTCTAGAAATACCTACCTAAGTATTTTATTCTGACATTAATCGGCAATTGAATCATTTGACTGGATATTTATTTGGCATCAGAAATGTTTACCGTAAATAAAGCTGAATAACTGTTAAAATATCGAAAAAAAAACACGGAAAAGAAAATTATGAAGAAGATCGATTTTCCCATACAATTTGTATCACAAAAACAAAACACTAGCAGTAGTCAATATGGCGTTGTATGCTGGTTTCGTTAATTTAATGCCAGTAGATGGCGTTGAGTGCATTATCCATAAACAGCCGTTTTTTTTAAGTTTAAGGGCAGGACTAATAGTGTCAGGCCCTTTAATTTTTAATAAATCCAATATCAGTCATCTAATATTTGTGGAAATAGAAACTTCAATGCTGAAATTATGTTCATGCAACAAAACTTCCCGTCAAATTACAGTGAAAATTGCATCACACTGGCATACTTGTCTTCTCACATTACGTACAATAGCGAACGCAAGTTCTTACAGTTATCGAATTAAATGAAACGTATAAACGTAGGTAATGCAACGCAGGTGCGGGCTTCACATGCGGCGGACTGTATGACAAAGTTAAGGCTGTATTGTTTGGAATTTCTGTCGTAGTGACAAAGCAGAGATGACGTACAAAATGCTTACTTCTGACAATTCTACATTAGAAATTCAAACGTTGTCACCGCCTTAGATGAGACCTCATATATTTATGGTATTAATTTAATACGTTTTCATTGAACTATAGTATACGGAGGTATCATTCACCGCTCTCTTCTCCGAGATGAGGATATCTAAGAAGATAGTCAGCTATTTGCCTCAATAATCTTGTAGTTGCAAGTATGGCTACTGAGCGTAAATTAATCGGTTCATCACCCAGATCGAGTAAAGTGATATCGGTGTTTTCGATTAGTAAATACTCAGTAGCAATCTCGAGTTTGAATTTGTGTGAAATGCAATTAATAATAAATATCAATGGAATAACACATCCGAATGCTGTAAAAAACTTAAACCTGAACCTAAGACAATTATCTATTGGTATAGGTATTTTGTTATGCCGAATTCAATATTATATATTTTTTTATAACGAAACAAACTCAGAGTATCGTGATCTCTTTTTAAGTCCACATCTAAGTATTGCAAACAAGCATATTATGCTAGATATAAAACAAAGTCTGAAGAAAGGTTTAGCTTTATTTATCTTCCTTACATTCTTGCATGTGAACCTTCTAAACTCTAACCTTTGTATGGACAAAGGTACATACAACAAAACTATTTTGAAAGCATCATACGTTTTTGTTATGAGTCAGTTTTCGCTTAGAATTCGGAATTTTGGTGCATTTTAAATACAATTAATTATACAGGAAAATAAACTTCTCAGGAATTATATAACGTGTCCTATCCTACAAACATCAACTGTGATGCCATTGATGTAGGTATAACAAAAATATGCTAGTGTGCAAAAATGTGTATTATTATTAATTCCAGCAGGTATATTTTCGATTGTCTATCCTTTGCCAAAAGCTACTGATGAAGTTTTCTGCAAAGGTCATCAACCTCCGATTATATTTACATACGTTAGGGATAATAATTATTTAAGGGAAATAAAAAGAATAAAGGGAAAGGTTCAAGAAACTATAGATTTAAGTACTTGATATATTAATTTCAAATTGATACCCCGATGCGTTGGTGAGAAAATGATTTTGACAGACAGACAAACGCATATCGAAATAATATTTTTTTCCTTTTGAGGTACGGAAACTTAAAAATCTATTTTTGCTTCTAACATCCATCGATATTGAATACCACCTATACAGATTCTGCATTACCCTAGTCCTTAATCTTCCTTGAGTTTAACTGCTCTCAACACTCGGCCATTAGTCTCTGTCTTTTACGCGTTTCCTTCAGTTTGTCATACCATATATTAATATGTACGAAAATAGAGTCTTACTAACATGAAAATGGTAAAATCATACCGTGAAATAAAGGGTTCTGGAATGTTCTAGAACCGTGATTTGATTTTATTTATATTTGTTACGTACACACGACGAAACAATAAGTAGTACGCACACATACAGCATACAGTATTAGGGGTACGTAGCATTGATTTTTGTAGTGCAAGAGTGTAGACGTGTTGTCATGTGAATAATCTCGGATTCTATTTAAATAAAATAATGTTATTTTTACCCTCATAGGTCTCGCCAAGCGTGGTGGGTGCGAGGCACGAGAACCTGGGTCCAATTTTCAGGTCCAACAAAGTGTTATTGATTATTTTTATGAAATTGATATAGAATTCGTATGTATAATGGGTACATCAAATGTAATCCTTTTTAATAACAGCAAGTAATGACAACATTACATGGGACCTAAAATATAAGCAGCGAAATGTTGGTGTCGCGCACTATATTTCTACCTATAAAAATGTGGCACTCGGCTTAGCAGTTCTGACAAATAGATTTATTTAGTCAACCCCTCAAAAGATCATAAAGAATTAGATTATCTTAATCCACACATTTGTAACACGTTCCATATATCAACTCAACTCAATATTATTTCCTGCGCGATAAAAGTCGCAGATGTTTAATATTAATAACGCCCAATGCGAGGCCAACTCTATTTTATCACGTACTGACACTCCATCAGTCATTACTGTCAAGTAGGTACCAGGGGCTAATAAGATCAACGGTTTATTATGTAACAAACATTGCTGATTTGCAAGGCTCTTCGGAAATATGTTTATGTAAGCCTAGTAAAATTCTCAATACATTAAAATAATTGTTTACTTGGAGTTAGATGCATTAAATCAGATTAATCTGCATTTTTTTAAATAACTAAATCAGTTTTAAAGTACCTACTTATTAAAATACGCTGCAATTCACCATTGTACCATAACAAATTTTATGAATTTAGTTATCGATTACTATCCAATCATTATTTCTGAATCACTCTTACCGCTGTACTCACAAATACTCACGAATTTTAATGAACGATTATCTAGTAATAGTTGCTTATTATGATCTGATAAATATATTTAACTCAAACGTGCTAGTATCAAGAATATTCTAATTCCATACATTCTCAAAATAAATTTTCATTTGACATCGTCAAATAATTTAGTGTAGGTACCACTGCTGAGTCTTATAAAACACAATGCACATTTGACATGTGAATGTTTTTCTTCGCAATTTAACTGAGATTGAATGTAGGCACAAATATAATTTTAATTAAATAATTTAATAACATGCACGTGATTAAAAAAACTCTAAGTTGCGATCGGAACGTGAAGCAGATTTGAGAGTGCAGTGGCTGCTTTGCAGTCATAGTCCTCTGAATATCCTAGGCCATTCCTATGATTAGTCGTTAAATTTTATTTTTCTAGGTACTGCAATTTCTTCTATTAGATTTTGCTCTGTAAAAATCTCTGTATATTTCTCAATAAAAAAAAGTAATTATGCGTTAAAAAACCTTATTTGGTCTACCAAGACCATAGCCTAATGAAATATTCATTAGCGTGTCTGAGTGCGGTAGTTAATAACTCATTCACTCAAGCCATAACGACGTGATCACTTGTAATTGGATAGGTTTTCTCGAAACTTCCTCGTAATGAGATAATATTATTAGTTGCTACTAGTATAACTGTTAGGTTGAAGTGAAAGGAAAATATATCGTTAAAGCTTATTACTTTTTTGTTCATTATATTATCCATTAGGCATACGATAATTCCATGACCTCGTTAGTGATAGTCAGAAGTCCAAAAAGGCGGTCTAAGATATCGATACTGCCCAGAACTTGCGATGCGGTGGTTTGATGATTTGATGAGATCTGGGTAGTTTGGAAGCCGATCCAAATGTGGTTTTGAAATTGCAAATGAAGTCGTCATTCTTTTCGAAGTACGACAACTTCATTTGAGTTAAGTCGATTAATATCTAAAACAAAGAATTTCTTATTCTGTTTCTTAAAACAAAGAATAATTTCTCAAATAGGATGAACAGTTATGAAGGAGCGATCATCGTCTCGGCAGTCTCAGTAATGAATAATAGCAATATCGCGACATGCGCTTTGAACCCGTTTTTTTTTTAGCTATTTTACATCTTACTTATGACGAGATATGCATATCTCATGTTAAGAAAATATAAGAAAAAGTTGCTGAGATTATGCATACATGCATTCATTGCAATTATGTCGTGCCATTCAAGAAAAGAGAATAAAAATTATGAATTTCTTATCCTAATACCGTGTCCTAAATCTACGACCTAGTCACAGATCCTTAGAATCCTTGACACAATACGCTCTATACAATTACACACAATCCGGCTGAGCTGATGTCATTGTGGCTGCCCTAGCTTGATACGTCTGTCTGCCCTCGTTTCGATATACAGTGACATGAAGCTTGTCGAGCGCCAATTTGATTTACTGTGACATGTAGTGCTAGATCCTATCTTCAATGATGTATTGGAGCATACTTGTAAGTATAAACGGAGTGATTAATGTACTTCGGGTATCGAAACATTTTAAAGTCGATAATAATGTCATAATTGTAGTAAGAAGTTACTTAAAACTTACGGTAATTATCAACCAGATTTAAAATAAATAGTAAAATAGCATTAGTAGTTTATTTTTAGATGCATGTATATCCCAAGGCGAAAACAATAATTAGGGTTAGGGTTTTTGCAATTTGGACTGAAACTTCAAGTCGATAAGACTCTCATAACTGCAGTAATTAGTATCTAGTTCAGTAATAGCAGTTTACTAGCAGCATGATCGTTGTCAACTGGTGGTAAGTAGTCATCGTTGCCCATAGACACCTGCAACACCAGAGTAGTTGCTGATACTTTGCCCCTTAAGAGCCCCTATGGACTGCAGACTGCCAGAGTCGCAGTTACCGAGCTACCGAGCTACTGAGGGGGAATTAAAACACACACGAAGATGATTTATGACAGACTCCGACGTAAGGGTGGTCCACCAGCCAGTCAGTCCTACCACCGAGCGAGTCAGATATTTTTTCTCCTCTTACGAGATACCTATCTATATAAAGGCAGTGAGCAATAGTACTCTAACCCGTCCCTACACAGGGATAGTTAGACAGGGGGGGCACTTTGAAGAAGTAGTGTAGTTAACACCGAAATTGGAGCGTATCTATAGTGTGAACCTTATGAGAATCTATAGGGGAACCTTCGTTCAGCAGTAGACATTCTTAATCCATAATTATGATGACGATATTGATTCTGACAGTGTTTGGCTACACTCATACATTTCTAACCTTATTATCTTGCAAGCTGTCCCCTCTAATAGCATCCCATCATAACTCCCAAGTTCTTTAATTACATTAACATTCGACTTCTCAAGTAAACATAGCTTGTTAATTGCTAAGCGAATTTTCCACAACTTGTATTCCTGCCACGTTGTCCATAAACTACCTCCAACGGTTAGCAAGACGCGGATCGTTTTACAAACAGCATGTTCCAGAAACAAATTGTAAGACGATACGGTATTGTCCATTGCTTAGTTGGAAAGCTGGGAAAGCGCTTATTGTGTTCAGCTCTGGAATATGAACTTGTTCTTACAAGCGTCTTCAAATTCTGGTAAATATAGTGAATGTATATTTTATTTAATTCAGTCTACAAGACCCATATTATATACAAAATACTATAATACAATACAATATAACTTAAACTAATAAGGTAAACGCAGGTATTAACGACCAGGCAATTTTAAAATGAACCATATTTTTTTAGTATACTGGTTCCTCTAAAGATTAATAGTTTAATTTTATATGATAGTGTTGTGTATAAAAAATGTATTTACTGAATCAAATACATTTAAATAAAGGAGTATCTTGTAAAAAATAATTTACAATGTGAATTAGTCGATTGTTGCAATTACCGACCCATAAAAACGGCTGTGAAGCTATTAACGATTTTTATGCAGCTATCCCCGATCGTGTATGAGTGAAGGCCTTTTTCCAGCAATGAATGGAATGTATATAAGCTAGTGATAATGATGATTACCGATCTTAATAAAATAAAACAAAATAAAAATGCAAATATTTATTCGTATTTTTTTATTATCGTTATTTTTAATAAAACATATTAGTACTTCTTAGTAATACCCATGAACTATATAATTATAAACTTTTAAATTAATCAACATAATACTATTAATACACATATATATTTTAATTTAAGGATTAATTAATTTAATTAATAGGTACTTATTATGTCATAAAAGTAGGTGAGAAACTAAATAATCTATATACGATCGGTAATAGCTTCTTTATAGTTACTATTGCCGACCCTCATGGGTCGGTAATACAGTATGTAAATATAAAAACAAATTGATTAATGTATAATTGATTAATGTCACAAATAATATGAACAAATGCACACTGTTTTAAACACAAAAACAGTGATTTATTACTATAACTTTTCAATATCGATCCTCGAAAAATACCATAACTTTGGTTAAATTGACAACGCTAAAAGGTAAAAACTAGACAAAAAAGTTTAGTCGCTAATAGATTTTTATAAAGACTGATAGCTTAGATTTAAACTGGTCCATAAAAATACTTGTGTTAGTGTGATATAATAACATAAAAGAAATATAAAACGAAAAGTTACGTTGCTGCCATTGCCGACTTATGGGTCGTCGATAGCTGCCACGACTAAAACTGATGAAGCTAACACCATCCCATTTTAATTTAAAGTTTTATCATTTCAAATTACTTATTATTAAAAAAATGTCTTAGAAAATTAAGAGTTGACACTTAAATGAATACATTTAGTAATATAAGATAAAGATTAGACGTCATTTGTTTGTATAAATGTCTTAAATAGAAAAGTCACGTACTTACTTGAAGGAACAAGGGAACCGTACGAAAAGTCCTGGGTCCTCGCTGCCCCGCAGTAACTGAAGTATTTTATCTCTTTTTTGCACAGCTACTTACACTAACGTAAAAGTATACGATGCTCAAGGAATAAACGCGTGTGTAAATTTACCTACCTATAGCTAGAATAGTTCTGGTCACGTAAAAATTTCGAATTACTTTTATAGGTCGGTAATAACTACAGATTTTCGATGGGTCGTTGATAGCTGCGTTTACCTTAACTATTAAAATACCATACACATAAATATAAACAATAAACCTTCACTAGCACTAGGTCACTGTGGGTTCTGGCGGCACTTGTCAGCGGAAGCGACAGAACACCACTCCTTGCGGCCAAAAGTCCTCTTTCATGACGAGGTGCAGAAAACTATAGTTGGAACTCGCACCACAAACGCCTTGAAGTTGACGTTGCGGCGTGATTCCAGTAATTGCACTCTCGGCGATCCATTGAGCCTTTGGCGCACGTACTCCACAATGTCTTCCGCCTTGGTGGCGTAGTGAAGGCGAGAAATGTAGACTGGAGGAGTATTCGGTAATGCGGCCCGTATGGTAGCCTGGGGCTCCACAGGAGCCGTGCCGCAACGCTTCTTTTTGGTTTGTTGACGGCACTTCCTCCTTTTCACCGTCACAAAACCATCGTCATCAGCCTGCTTCGATGCCTTTTCAGGCACGGGCTTCCTGGAAGGAGCATCAAGAGTGCTCACAGCGACTCCGGCAGGATGGCTTCTTTTAGCTGGATCTTTAGACATGAACAGCTGGTCAGCTGGGAGTCGGGTATTACGCGCGGCGGGCCGGGGAGGAGCCGCGGGGACGGAAGCGGTGATGCGGGGCGCGCACGGTGCGCACTCTGCAGACTCAGTATTCGACGGTGGCGTCGACGACAAAACTGCTGACGCGAAGCTTGCCCCCAATACATCAAGGCCCGCTCCGCGACGCTATACGCTATACGTATAAACTAAGATGTTTTGCAGTTACTAAGATAATTTTGTCGTAAAGTTTGTGACGTAGAAATCCACGTTGCGTGGAGATGGGTTAGAATTTCCTTACTGCTTACGCACATAGGAACCCGTAGGAGGCCGTTAATCATTTGACTTGGTCAGCCACACTTTTGCGCATGAAAGCCAATTCTCCATCAGTTGCTGTGGCTCTGGCTATCGGCAGTAGGGGCTCTTAAGGATCGTTAACGTACTAGTAAACCTTTTGTGTTGCAGGTGTCAAGGGGCAGCAATAATTACCTACCATCATGTGGCTCGTCTCCTCGTTAAACGTTTTTATGAAACAAAAGTGGGAAAAAATAATTATTAATTCTTGTTAAGATTATTATTTTTCTACTGCCTCATTAGTTTAGTGGTACTAAGTAGGACTGCTAGACTACAGGTCATGGGTTTGTGTCCCGTAAGCAGTATTATGGGGTTTTTCTATGGAATTCTCAATATAAGTTTGGGATTTGGGTAATAAGCTCGCTTCCACGTGGTATATTGACGAACTATGAGAATACATTATTCCGCTTCTGTTTTACCCTTTCCTTTTTTGTTAATTCACACGACACTAATGCACTATAGTGAGATCTTAAATAAGGCCTCAACTGTCGTTGAGTTGGTTTACTTTGACATGTATTCTGGTCACTGGTCGGTTTGTCGGCAATAAGTCGCAAGCTCGTAACTCCTGCGGTCAGTCCGAAACAGGCCTTAGATGTTAGCTGTTCAGTCACTCACAAATTGATTGCTGCAAGTGCTATGAAAATCTAGGCAATTTGATTCCCATTTTGTTGTTGGTTCTATATTTCTAAAATATAATTCTTGAAATATATTTCAGTACTAACTAGTAGCTAAATTGAAAACTTAGGTATACTTATATACAAAGAAAGAAATGTATAAGTAAATGACAATTTGCTTACGGTATACATTATTTTATAATTCTGTATTACATGCGTTGTTTTATGGAAATCTCTACTATTACAAAATTGTAAAAAGCTGTGCCTGTACATTGCTAATATAAAAAAAAAACAAGTGGGTTAGGGTATATAAATGTCTGGGAACCCAAAATATGATTTTTAAAATTCTCTTTTACGGATTGGCGCAAAAACTACTGAATAGGTTTTAATTTTCGTTATCTCTGTTAGATAGTATAATTATGCTCCAAATTAAAAACTGGTATACTTCATATCTCAAATCATTAAACGGATCCTGAGATACAGCTTGACCTCTCTAATGTATAGAGACCCATACAAAGAAGAGATCATCACTGTTAGTTTATGAGCATCAAGTGAGCGAAGCTGCGGGCATAGGCTAGTAGAAAATAAGAGCCGCGAATTTTGCAAGTTGATATACATTTTAATGTATATTTATAAGGCAGGTTGTTGCAGTGTAAAATTGCGTAATTCTGAGACAGTAACTCTATTAGAATACCTATAGGTTGCGAAATATGTGAAGTTACTCGTACAATAGAAAAATAAACTCTACCTATATGAGAATTCTATAATTCTAAAACATTTAAAAAACATATAAATATACAGGATGGCCGGGGCTTTTACAGTGGTGTTTTGGGTAGAGGATATTCCAAGAACTCATATAAACACAATTTTCCGCTAAAAACAGTAGGTAGTTTACCATTTTCCTCTTTCAAAGTGTGTTATTTAGGCATAAAAATCTCTGTTGATTTATGTTAGTTATGAACTGGCACTGGGAATTTCATAGAAAAATCCCAATAATACTTTTTAACGGTGCAAACCACAAAAAGATTTAAAAACACTGACATTGTGTGTGAACTACGTATAATAAACCATTCACTGCCAAACTAGGTTTTGCCGGACCGCCGGCAAACAGTAAGAGCTGGCAATTCCACCAGTCAGCTGGACAAATGCCTCGCAAGAATGGTCCACAAATTTATGACTACTATTCGTTAACTCTACAAGGGAGACGTGAAGAATGTGTCTTTATGCGTCTTCCAGCTCAAACTATTACGCGACCACATCTTATTGTAATGTGCGGTTTTGGAAGGAAATTGAAAAACTTTGGCTGTGTTGCCATAGCTGAGATTTGTAGCTCCAACATTGAATATAACGATTATATTATTGTAGGTACTTTTTAAGGAGATGGAAATGTTCTCAACTATTTATGACCCGAAAAGTTGGGTACCCCATATGATATTGGTTAGTATTGTTGATGTTTAAGTTCGGGAGCTAAAATGGTTAGTTTTCATTAATCATAATAATATTATGATTCATGGATATACGGCTACGTAACTGGTAATAACATTCCCAGTATAAGCTGACCTCATGGTTTACGAAAAGTCTATACACAGCTAGGTCAGCTTTAATAAGAATAATAAATTTATTGTGATCCGTTGCGTTGCCATGTGTCCGTGATTGTGAATCATCATCGTGATTTTATTAAATTTAAACAAATTTGTTCGAATATTTATATAATATCTTCTTCTTCTTCTCTAATATCTTCTTCTTATTCTCTAATCTCTTGCCGTGCCGACAAGGCCCACACATGTTTCTTATATTATACCATTGTAACATCAATTTAACTTGTGGAGTGCAATAAATGTATTGAGTATTGAGTAATATTGTAAAATTATTAAAAAACTATGTATCAAGTACGTATAATATATATATATATATATATATATATAAACACCAACTTGGGCACTAAGTTGATCCAGCCCGACTGCCGTGCATTCCTGACTCCACCTTTTTCGCCTCACTACTCGATTCCGGTTGCATATTTCTTTTCCGGAGTGGCAACGGCGCAAAGCTGAGGGCGACGTTGCCAAACATACTCATCGAGAAAGTGATATACTTGCCATTTTTTTCGTTTTAATTTAGAACTTAATCGACTCCGTAACGGCCAAAATTCTGAGATGCTTAAACACTTATTGGCTCCGGTTTGTATACCAAATCTCAAGTCGTATGTTGATCTGTGTCGAAATACAGTGTTTAAGTGGCTCCACTTTATATTATCAAAATTGGAGCTTAATTTGATCCGACAAAACTAAACTATTTTAAGTAACGTATGTAGGTATATTTTTTATTTGTAGAAGTTAGTGCTCGTCGGTGATATAGCACTACCTTCAGGGTTGGTTGATAATTGATTGATTAGAATGTTTATGGTTTGATAGATAGTTAAATAGTAAAACTTAGTTAGTTGGATTGTTGTTGTAGCGAATATAGTGCAAAATCTTTACTTTTAACAAAGCATTTCTGAGTCATGCTAATGACCCCTGCTCGAGTCAGATGGCGAACATTAACTTGATCGTCACATATGATTTTAATCGAATATGTGTCACAGCAAAAATATAGGTACTGTGACGTAAAGTGTAATTCTTCCCATTTGTTTTTACACACTGTTTGTTCTGTTTTACGTCTGTGGTTTGTTGACTTAGTTTCGCAAAAATTTTCATCATTTTCCAAATTTAGTCATCATCAGCCCATACTAGTCCACTGCTGGACGTAGGCCTCCCCCAATGTGCGCCATTTCACCTTGTCTTCGGCTTGTCGCATTCAGCTTCCGCCAGCAACCTTTCGCAAATCATCACTCCATCTCGCCGCAGGGCGTCCTACGCTACGTTTGCCGAGTCGCGGTCTCCAACAAGAACACGTCTACCCCAGCGGTTGTCGGTTCTTCTACAGATATGGCCAGCCCACTGCCACTTCAGCTTGCTAATTCGGTGCGCTATGTCGACTACTTTGGTTCTCTGTCGGATAACCTCGTTGCGGATTTTATTCTCAGAGAAACTCCGAGCATAGCGCGGTCCATAGCACGCTGAGCGACTTTAAAATGATGGACTAGCCGTACTGTGAGTGTCCACGTATCAGCGCCGTAGGTCATCACGGGTAGGACGCACTGGTTGAAAACTTTCGTTTTCAAACTTTGCGGTATGGGTGAAGAGAAGACTTGACGTAGTTTTCCAAATGCTGCCCAGCCCAGTTGGATCCTCCTCTTGGCCTCCCTCTCAAAGTTGTTTTTACACAACTGCAAGATCTGCCCGAGGTAAGTATATTCTGAAAAAACTTCAAGAGGATGACCATTTACAGTAATAGGTCTCAGATCAATGTGGTCATTGAACATGACTTTGGTTTTATCCAAATTCATGCTGAGACCTACGCTTTGCGAGGCCGATGCTAGGCTGTCCAGCATTTGTTGAAGCTCCTCTAGTGACTCTGCCATTAGGACTATGTCATCTGCGAATCGTAGGTGCGAGATGTAATCGCCGTTTATGTTTATGCCCTTACCTTTCCAGTCCAACGTCTTAAACAAGTCTTCCAATGCGCTCGTGAACAGTTTCGGGGATATTTAGTATGGGTTTGAAAAGCTCACACATGAAGGACTTTCCATGATACAAACATGTATCCAATTCATGGATAGTTGGTAAAAAGTAAGCGTCCTTTTTTAGGTTCACTGCGACATATTTCGATATTTCTTTTTTTTTTTTTATGTGATAGCAGGCAAACGAGCAGACGGATCGCCTGATGATAAGCGATCACCGCCGCCCATGGACACCTGTAACACCAGAGGAGTCACAAGTGCGCTGCCGGCCTTTTGGTGTTATGCTGACCATGCTGTAATTAATTTGATGCGGAACTGGTATTATCTTGTATAATTGAAAACTTTCTTTCGCTATGAGCGGAAAAGTAATTTCAAAAATAATATATTTCTCAGTAACTCGAGCCTTTGTTTTTAAGAGCTTATAAATGTGCTGAAAGTATGTTTCTATATTTTCGATGGACAGACCCAAATCTTGAGGCATTTGACCATAAATAATTTGTAGCTCTCGTTTGAGCTGTGCTGGTGTAAGTAAATGTAAACTCAATCAGATCAAAGTATCTTGGATCCGTTTCATGTTTTGCATCATGTTAATCGTAGCTATCGATACTGATATGAAGTCCTTTTGTATGGTCATAGCATTGATTTCCTTCTGTATCTTATTGTCAGCTTTTTCTAAGTCATTTAAATGCTTATTTATAATTTTGTGCTGTTTTTCTATTACCTCCTCAGTCCTTTGAAGAATGTTGTGCTCTGCTTCGACGATAGATGTTAAGTTTTTCCATAACTGACCTTGATGTTTTATATTACGGTGTACAAGATCAATGTCCTGCCTGTACTTTTTGGCGAAACTTTCATCTAATACTCCGAACAATGAATTTGCAATTGAGCCGACAGCATTGATAGGACCGCGCCGGGTTCGTATGCGATCACCGTAATGCTGGCTAAGCAACAGCTGGTTGTAGTATTATAATTCACTGTAGTCTGACGTATTTGTAGGAGTATCGTATGACAGTGACTTGATTCCATAATTGATTCACATGTTTTTTTTCGAGGTAATTTGTAAACTCTTAATGGCTTTGTCTCCTTGCCAATATGGAGACATATTATAATATGTGACTAATTTCCACTTATCCCGAATTAATTGTACTTTCCCCACAGTGTCAAAGTACAAAGTTTTGCTGGTATCAAACTGCGTTATGTTGTATGACGCGGTGGTCGGTAATATTATACCTAAAAACAGGATTAATGCCAGGGCCATGTTTACAATCTTGGGATAGGTTTTAAACGTTCTGGTGTTTGATTTCAGGTAGTTACATAATTCATTGTCGCCTCTAATGGTTTGATATTGTAGTCGTTTTTCTTTTTGCTGTTCTAATTTGGTTGGTTCAACGTGGTCTATGGGTAATACAGATATTTTTACAATAGGGCGCTTTATGTAGCCGTTTCTAGTTTTTAGAGTAACTACTCTGACCATTTCGTCTTTTCCGGGATGGACTTCCATGACGCGACCCATTGGCCACTTCCCTGCTGGTAAATGTATCATAACTAAATCACCTACTTTCACATTCTTCTGGTATTTCATTCACTTACTTCTGATTGATAGTTGCGTCAAGTACTCCGTTTTCCATCATTTCCATAAATCCTCAAATAATTTCGATATTAAATGCCACCTGCTTCTGGCATCTTCTGGTGTTTCAATTATTGTCAATCCTGGTCTTGCTGATAGAAAATGGGCTGGGGTTAGGAAGTCGAGGTCTTCGGGGTCTTCTGATAGCGCACAGAGTGGTCGAGAATTCAAACAGGCTTCTAGTTTCGCTAGTAATGTGGAGTATTCTTCAAATGTTAATTTTTGATGACCTATAACACGCTTGAGGTGGTGTTTGAGACTTCGCACCGCTCTTTCCCAAAGCCCTCCTGCGTGCGGCCAAGAAGGTGCATTAAAATGCCACTCAATCTGCATCTCTGTTATTTCTTTGTAGAAACCTTCGCTATATATTTGCTGAAGGCGCTCGTACTCCTCCTGAAGCATTCTATTGGCCCCCACGAAGTTTGTGTCATTGTCCCTATAGATGTGACGTGGTGCTCGGCGTCGTGCTGCCATCCTGTTTATTGCGGCTAAAAAAGCTGAGCTGGTTAAGTCCGACAAGTTCTATATGCACAGCTTTAGTTACCATGCACACGAAAAGTGCTATGTAGCCTTTGGTAGTTTTGTCGTCCCTTGTTTGCTTTGACTTCCACAAAGCCTGTGTAATCTACACCACAATGATAAAAGGATCTTTCAGGATTTTCTCGGGACGATGGTAAATCACCCATGAATTGGTATTGTTGAATGGGCTCTTGCTTCTTGCATGTGACACACTGACGTATGAATTTCTTTGTAGCCGTATATCCGCTGATTATCCTATAATTTTGGCGAATGTTTGATAAAGTAAGGAGAGCTCCATCATGGTATGTTAGCTCATGAGCAAATTTAATGATCAGTGTGTTAATTCGATGGTTGTGTGGTAAGATAATAGGGTGTTACATCTCAGAGCTTATTTGAGCGTTCCTCAGTCTTCCTCCTACACGCAATATACCCTCCGGATCTATGATTGGATGTAATGGTAAAAGTTTACTTTTCAAATGTACATTTCCATTCTTTTGTAAATAATTAACGTCATCCGCGAACTCCATATGTTGTACACTTTTGATAATCAGCAGTTTTGCGCGACGGAGTTCTTGTAATGTGAGATAGGGTTGACGTCCTTCCTTTGTAGGAGGTAGTCTCAATATCCATGCAAAAACACGTATTATTTTATCAAATGAATTTAATTTATTTAATAAGTGTTGAACGATGTTGTCTATGGTCATGGTTGATTTTTGTTGTAGTTGCTCTACTACTGCATTACACTGTCTTATCTCTAAACTGGTTTCATATATGGTTTGAGGTATGGGATGATGATGGAAGCTCCTAATCCAGGAAGGTCCTTGCTACCACAGATAATGGTGTTTTAATTGGTTAATACGTAATCCACGACTTGCACAGTCAGCTGGATTCTCATTGGTTTTTACGTAACTCCATTTTTCTTTTGGTATTATTTTTATAGAGGTTTCAGGGGGTGTAGACAATGTGTCTAGACCCCCTGAAACCTCTAAATTGCTTCAAACGTCTTGAAATCTACTAACTGAGCTATTTGTGGGGTAGTAATATAGGGAAATTTACATAACATACATACCATCACGCCTGTATTCCCCGTAGGGTTAGGCAGAGCTGTACTAATGTACACCTACATTTCGCCCGTATGTTTAGGTCCCATGTAATAGGGGTTCATCCTATTGCCATTAACCGGGCACAAATCCAGACTCCGAGCTGTAACTGGATATTTCATAGAAATACCCAATAACACTTTGCTCGACCTGGGAAACGAACCCAGGATCTCTAGCGTAGCAGTTGCGCTTGGGTTTGGTTTTATTAAATTTTGACTGCCTCGTTAGTCTAGTACTAACGAGGCAGTCAAAATGTAATAAAACCAAATAACAAGTAGGAGTAGGTTTTATTCACATTTCAACTATTCATCATCATAGGTAGGTACCTATTAGTCTAGTGAAGTATTAGGATTATTAGAAGTATTAGAATTGAAGACTGCCTCATTAGTCTAGTGGTCCTAGGCGCGACTGCTACGCTAGAGGTCCTGGGTTCGATCCCCAGGTCGAGCAGTGTTGTTGGATTTTTCTATGAAATTCTCAGTAGCAGCTCGGAGTCTTGATTTGTGCCCGTTTAATGGCCTTGCCCCCTATTACATGGCACCTAAACATACCGGCGAAATGTACATTAGTACACATCTGCCTAACCTATGTTATGTTAGGTACCTAATTAACATCACAAAATCAACATAATTATCCCAATGCTTATTTACACATAAGCACAAACATCGCAGTTATCGTATGTGTAATGTTCATAAACAGCGAAATTACATTCCTGACACCAAAAATACTTTGTATGAACTTTGTTTTCACTGTTCGCAGAAAAAATGCACCATTTATTTCCGTCTTTAAACCTCATGTTTGTGTGAATAAGATAATGCGAAAGGCCAAGGGCGCCAGCAACCAATTGCTGAGCTCCTCACAATTTGTGGGCTCTGATTGGCTCATTCGAATCGGATCAACTTGTACTCAAACGCAAAAAAGGTGGATTTGTATAAAAAACACGTAATTATTATTATTACTGTTAGTTACACTTGTGGCTCCAATCGGATCCATGTACTGACGGTGATGCGGCATTAGATCAACAAATACCACCCGGATCAACAAGTGAAATTGGATCAACAAATTACTACCTATACGGCACGTTTGATCAACATAGTGCCCATGGGGATATCTATATATATATATATATATATAACCCAACAGGGTCCATAATTAGTTCTTAGTTTAACTGCAAAATATTCTACACTAGCTTCTGCCCGCGACTTATATAGCCTATAGCCTTCCTCAATAAATGGCCTATCTAACACTGAAAGAATTTTTCAAATCGGACCATTAGTTCCTGAGATTAGCGCGTTCAACAAACAAATAAACAAACTCTTCAGCTTTATATATTAGTATAGATTTCGGTTCTGGCATCTGGCATATTCTACATCGTTTGGTCGCAGTTCTAACTTAACCAATATAAACATATTTGTATGTTATCATCAAAACCACTTTTGACTGATTTTCGCAGTCAAAAGTGTTTTGACTAAGGACGTTGGTCAAAAGTACTTTTAACTGCAAAAACTCATAACCAGTCAAAAGTGGTTTTGACTGGTTATGAGTTTTGACTGTAACATATATATATATATGTTCAGAGAAAAGAAAAACTAATCTCATTTTATATTTTCTCAGCTCGAGTAAATAAATACGCTTTAAAAATAACTAAGTAGGTATCTTCAAATCTCGGAGAGCAAGTTACGCTGCCAGTCGCCAGGAAGTTATCATTCGAACTACTATAACAATCGTTAGTAGTTATGGTTATTCACAATCTCTAAAAGCCTGAGAACTAGTAATATCGGTATAGCCCAGAAATCCGGTTGCAAAGGTCCGATGGTAGTCACTTTATGAAAAATATTGATATCGCCCACATTTTGTTAGACAAAAATCAGACCGCAAATAGTTCATAAAAAGGTTAGAATGATGAATGGTCACACTTTAGCAATACCAGGTTGGAGGTTAATAAAACTGAGTTATGTATCGTTAGATTGGCAGTTTAACGGCTAGGTTCTAGTACTACAACCAACCCTACTTTGAGCCTACTTTTATGACTAGGTCTGTACAATAAACACGCAGTAAATTTTCTATATTTCACCTTTAGCTTCTAGATATGCGAAGGAAAAACTGAAATAACATTCTTGTGAGCAAAAATGTATGTAATAAGACAAAGATATGACTGTACCTACGTATTTTAGTAAAAAAGTAACATCATTTTTATTTTTAGACAGGATCCTTCCAAAGAACCCTAAGAATCTTGCTACTGTAACTTACAACCTGTATCAACACGTGGACGAAATAAACTTACGTAAAGAATTTTCCTTTTTACAACTTTTTATGAAATAGGTATACCTATTTTACTTCCATGTCAAGGTCTTAAAGTTTTGTGAATGTGTATTGGTGAAGAAATATACAATTTTAGTAGCAGCTATTTAATTAAATATCGTGAGAAAAGTAAATATATTATATAACAAATTAAAGGATGCCCTATTTTGTTTTGTTTAAACTTCATCCAGACTTACACAAATAAAGAAACCAAAACATATTTTGCGTTACTTGAAAGTTCAAGTTTGTTATATACCTACTGTCGAAGACTTCTCATTTGTAAATAGAAACTGTAAATTAATTAAGATTCGCACAGCTTTATATCTTATGAATTGACATCAAGCATTTATTTTTGTTTGATAGAATATATTCCACAGATGGTCTCATTATAAACTTTGTTCATGTCCGACCAGAGGCTTTAAAGATAATACTGGCAAATCATATGGTGTTTTTTAAACATTTGAATCCCGTGTCATTTCTAAGTAATTATATCAGAACGGGAAGTTCAGGCATTCCAAAATAATGTCACATAAGGAGATAAATTATCTTCATAAGTGTCGTTATATCATTTTGGAATACCTCACAAACTTTGTTACCAAGAAGAATTCACCACGCCGCCGTTTTTTTCAAATAAAAAGAAATCTACAGCTCTAGCAGAATTACACCTTTATCAGAATTACCCATCTCTGTCTTATCACCTCTTTATTGAAACCTTCTTACATACGGGTGTAATTAATTTCCAAAAAAAGGTCCACATAAACATGGAAGGAAAAAAGTTTTCGTCGGAATCTTATAAAGTTCAGCAGTAAAATCCCCGTACAAAGCAGGAGCGTTCGGAATTCCAAAGTATTAAAGCATGGAAGGAAACTGTCCGGAACTTATTGAAGCAATCAGATTGCGCAGATGCCATTTAACATTAGCGAAATTCTTGCCCGAACCCAATCGCATTAAGAGCCCATTTAAACTTTTTGCCGCGAAAGGATTTTGTAATTCCTCCATTCTTGAAAAATAAATAGGCTTAGCAATTTAGAATTCGAATCTACTTGGATTGTATTCTTTTTAAATGGCATTTCGCAGACGTGAAAACAAAAAAAGAACTTTCTGATGCTATTACTCTAGTTGCTGATACAATTCAAGATTCGAAATTAAAAGATCTACAGAGATTAGTCTGTTGCGCGATAATGTAGAACTAAGAACTTTTTCTTATGTTTGTTCTGGCCTCCCTCTACTTCTAGTTTCTGTGCCAAATGTAATGTAAACTATTCTCACTCATGTCTCCCATTGAAGTAAACAGAGACTATAGATTTCCACTTGATATGATCCTGGCACACCACTTTCGCTCCCTACGATTAAATAAACTATAAGATTAATTTATAAACTAATCCTCAAAAGGTTAGGCAAAGGTATGTTTAGGTTCCATGAAAACGGAGCGAGCCTATCAACTGGGCACAAAAGCTGCTACTGAAAATTACATAGAAAAACTTAATAACACTTTGCTGGACCCAGAATCGAACCAAGGGCGTAGGAGTATCGCAGTTGCGCTCGGCACCACTAAACATAAGCACAGTAAGATAGTAAGTAAAATATTTATTAGGTAATTTGCTTCAATAACGTCAACTTTTCCAATTTCTTTCAAAATAGTTTTGGAAGAAATTGGATTTTCAGAATTGTGCACTTTTTCAATATTTGATCTGTTAACCACATGCTTAAATTCAATTCTTTGTACACTGACACATTCTAAGTCTGTTCCTTTTCCATTAGAAAAATTGGAGACATTAATCTTAACAAATCTCAACCTTAAGTGACGGGGCTTACAAAGCGTGTTTTCCTTTTAAGTAAATTGTCGCCATATCAGTCATGTCCGCTCATATAAACGCCTAACGCTATTTATTTTCATGGTGCGCGAAAATTATTCTTTTTTTAATTTTTTCGCACGACGGGCGTGTCTGGCTTCATAACACATTCGCGTCACGTCGACCCTTTTCATAAATTTCTTTCTTTAAACATTGTGGTGCGTCAACATGCTAGAATGAATAAAAATAGGCCGATTGTGTTAATTTTCTTTTCTAGAATTTTCTTTGTTATTATAACATGTTTTAAAAGGCAATAAAACCAAGCATTCTTTATGATAGGCTCTAATACCATGTTATTGAAGACCATATTTTTGTGATTTAGTTGGCGGTTTTTCAAAAAAAATCGTTTACGATTCAATGTGAAGCTTTGAGTTTCTTGCCGGCTCTTCTCCATAAAGACCCACTTTTTGGAACCGTGCGACTAGTTTGACTTTTCAAAAGTACCTTTTTTAATGGTCTAATAAAACATTTTGACTTTGACTTTGACGTTCGGTTTTCGAAGTGGACTCGCACACTGGGGATCTAAAATCTATATCTCCAACATGCCTCCTTTGAATGGTCCCAGACGAAGACCTTTTGATGACGATTTAAATCAGCAGTATAAAAAATATGCTCCGTCGGGGATTCAACTCTGTTGTAACAACTAGAATGTTTTTACAACCTCATTAAAGCCGTTAGCAGGCGTTTTATGTTCGAAAGGATTCCTTGCTACAGACTTACAACAGAATACTCGTTAATAGCCACTTTAGGCTGGTTATCAAATTTTTAATGCGAATTCCGCTTGGCTTTCACTTGCATTCGCGAACAAAGTTTTATTATTATGTGCTTAAACAAACTCTTTACTGCCGGTATAAAAAAGTATTGATTTAACATTTTTTTTGTATGCTTAAGCAATTCTTTGGGTTTAAATGGATTTAAATAAAAAGGTGTCAAACCATGCACAAAGTGAAGTCGTATACATGTACAAGTAAATTATCTACATATAATTATAATTTTGCTTCAGTAATGGGACCAAGCAATAAAGAAAAATTAATTTTGATTGTGTCTGTTAATTTGTTACTTGAAGAGCTATCCGAAAAGGCTTAAAAAAAATGTAAGTACTGTACTTTTCAAAAAATTACTACGACAAATCTTTGGGTCACTTTTTACCCAATTATGTAAAAATTGGCTTCTAGAAAAAAAAATTCAACAGAAAGATTTTAACTATTTGATACAAAGAAAAATCAACGTGACCCAATCAAATCGTTCCATTGCGCGCAATATAAACTTTATACTAAAATCGCCGATCTACAATTCGCGACAAAACACAAACAGTGAATAAATGTGAGTCAGTTGTATCGCGCCACTGAATAAATTGTATTCAGATCGTAACTCGAGGAATTTTAATAGAAATAAGCGAAAAACTGCAAAGCAAATTGGAATTCCTGAAGCAATTGGGACCGAGCAATATTTCCTTAGACCTATTGGACACCAGCCCAAGGCTTATAAAATAGGAAAAGATCTGGCCTCTCTCAAAACGTAACTTAGGTTCGGCTGTAAAAGTTTTGTTAAATTCTTTTGGGAGACAAAGTTGTGAAGGAAAATTTAAGCTCAGTTTTCAGATTACCGTGAAAAGATTGGTGGTAGAACTTTTTCAGGTTAACGCAGAAAGGTGTCAAGTACGTTCTCACTAATTTTTTAATGAGATGGCACAGATTTTATGTTGGAAGGAAATATTTTGAATAGAACAGATAAAAAAATACATAATTATTATCACCCCTGCCTTTTATTGGAGTAGGCAGAGACCACAGATTTCTACTAACAACCTGGTTTAGAAGTTTTGCTTCATCGACTTTGATTAGTCTTGTCATGCATGATCATATGACCTGGCTTTTTTTGAGTACATCTGCGGTTCGATTATGATAAGTTTTTAAGCCAAAGTCTTCGCTCCTTCCAACGAGATTACTACTCGTTCAAATTGTCAGTCTAAACGTAATCTGGCTGATTCTATCGGCAGAAAAGAACAATAACATTTCTATTTCTACTGTAAATTATTGCACCTAAAAGAAAGGGATTTTTAAACACTGTACGGACCTTTTTAAGTGTTAAAAAACTTCATTTCGTTCCTACTAATATTATAAATGCGAAAGTTTGTTAGGATGGATGGATGTTTGGATGGATGTTTGTTACTCTTTCATGCCAGAACGGCTGAACGGATTTGGCTTAAAGATAATATACCATCACGCCTGTGTTTCCCGAATGGTTAGGCAGAGGTGTACTTAGATTCAACCACAGTTCGCCGTTATATTTAGGTTAGATTATATATAGATTATTCTAAAGTCCACACAGACGAAGTCGCAGGCAGAAGCTATGTGGTAATATTTTTGTGTTCCCGTAACAAATCTAGGTATCGAAATTACTGGGCATATGAGACTTAACAACTGAGGTCTTATAATGATAACGCATATGTCGTATTGCTGGGGTTACTGGCTTCAACAGGTAAGGGTTGCCGCTTACAATCCATATGTTTGTTATGTCATCTTTTAAAAAAACACGTCATCCTTTTTACTTCCAAAGAACTCCATATAGAAACGTTAGTTCGCATTTCACAGGACCTATACACAGGCGTCACATCTCTTTCAACGCTTGTAGCACACTTCAAAGTGCCGTCAAGTGCTAGACGGGTCTTGAAAGGTCGACCGTCAGTCACTGACACGCCATTTTCTTTTTATTCGAACTGCACCTTTTGTTTCGGATTTAACGATCACAAAAGTGTTTTTGTATGCAAATAGCTACGGGGCTTATAAAATGTGTAAAATTTGGAATCGTAAATCCATTTTAGAAACCAGTTTAGTTTTTTTAAGATTTAAATCAAACGGTTTTTCTTGCTGTATTTGTTAAATATAAGTATTTTTTAAATAAAATAGATCCTGGGAATCGGGGGGGCATTAACATAGACAAAAGATCTCCGGCCTCCGTGAGCTGACGGCTTACTCATACCGCTCTACTACACAATGGCCAAGTAAGCGGCCTTGATTGCTAAACACAAGCCTTTGAACAGGATGCAAGGCTTTTCTTCCCAAGGACTAATTCAATGATAGCATTGAACCTGTCAAAGGCTAGGTGAATATGATCAGAATTCCCTGACACTCTTACTAGGACCATAGAGCAAGGGAAGGCAAGAACGATTTTTAACGGCACCAGTCTGATATACCCTGCCACCTTCTGTGTCGAAATAAGCAGTGAGGATTTTGCGCGTTAAAATAAAAAAATAAAAAAGGCTCTTATACCTACTTTGTATTCATTCGCTCCGTTTTTGTATTTTTTTTATAACTTCATCAACTTCGTTCATTCGTCTCTATCAGTGTAAATTTCCTACATTTTTCGCCAAGAAAATTGAATGATGTGCCGTGTTTTAAAAGCAAAATAAGTAAAGAGCACCCACTTCTAACAAGTTTACGATTTTTATGTCAGGTCGAATAAAAAGGGAATTATGCTAAACCCTGATTTACTACGTTTCCCTTAACGGTTGCCTGTGACACCGTTATGTAATAAAGTGATAGTTCCGGCAAAGTAAAAACTTTTTACTGGCGACATTAAACTTTTTAGGACAGTTTCCATTAATTTTAAATGGGCATTTTAGATTAGGGATTTAAATAAGTAACGTTAAAAGGAGGTCATGATTGCATTCAATAGGCGGTTATATTAATCATTGAAATAGCAAATGTTGCTGAAACTTTCATGAAACTTTAGTATACTGGCGACCTATCACGGCTTTTCACATAATATATATTCGTAATTTATAGCCTTTTAACCTTTGGCTATAATTCACATATAAGTAATATATAATTCACGCGTGAAAAGCCTAAAAGTTAGATAATCCATATTTCTATTTGTGAAAACCGTATGAATCCAGTGGCAAAAGCTGTTACTTAATACTTTTAAGTCTCATGAGATGAGGTATGAGCTATTACTATTATCCGGGCCAAATTTATTTAGTTAATACTAAAAAAATGATTCTAGTAATTATTCTCAGAAATCATTCGGGAAATCCCGATATAATTTTCCCGATATAAGTGATGTATTACTGTTCGGTGTGATAGAATCTCTCTAACACCTCCCTCGGCCAGGCATCACAGCGTTCCATCGTCATGTTAATGGCTAAAGAAGACCAATTTGCGTCGAGCGCAATCTCATTGTTTTTGATTAAAATTATTATTGTTCTCTTTTATTCGCTATCCTGCTCTTCACTAGTGCTGAAGCAGGACTCTAGAGCTCTTTTCAGAGAGAGAGACATTACGTAAATTTTACTAAGTGGTGCGCTGCCGGTAATGAAATTAAAATGAAATTAATTTTATTGTTTGTGATAATTTTTAAAGGTGATTTTCGCTGCTATCTTTGATCTGGCTTATAGAATAAGCTTTTTTTAATATGTTTGTCAATCTTATATATATAAAAGAAAGTTGTGTTAGTTACACTATTTATAACTTAAGAACGGCTGAAACGATTTGGCTGAATATTGGTGGAGAGGTAGCTTAAAACCAGGAAACGGACATAGGATACTTTTTATCCCGTTCCAGTGAGATGTGATGACAGACCGAATTCCACGGGGGCGAAGCCGCGGGCAGAAGCTAGTATTTTATATAAAATAGATATTCTATTAAATTTTAAAACCTAATGAACTATTCTGAAAAAGTATAACTCAATTTTATATAACATCACACAAAGTAACTTTCTTTATAATTATTATACATAATACCTAAATAGTCTCTCATAACTCTATATAGATATTTTAATTACCTACAAATTCGATGTTTTACAGTCCAGTACCACTGTTAATGATAATAAATAACGTTTCTTTCTACATTCTACAAATATGAATCTAATGAAATCTAATAAATATAAATTCTAATTAATAAAATATAATAAATAATATAACGAAATGAAATCTAATGAAAATATGAATCTATGAATCTAAGTAAGTATATCCTACAAATATGAATTCCATAATACATTGATGTGGTCTCTCAAACGAACGAAATTAATGATACACATCTCATATAAGGATACACCTTATAAAATACCTTTGAAGAAACAGTTCCAATATATTTCACTATAACAGCCTATACATGCTGAAATCACAAACAAACGGGACCACATTTCCATTTATAATAATATCACTCGCTGTTACAAACGATCCAATTAACGTTGGAAGGTAGTTAAATATGACGCGAGTAGATTCCGTACCAATTGCTATTACTTTATATCTACATAGATATTAGAATCTCTAGAGTAGTGCAGTCCAATATTTGTGGAAATGGACTCCCCGGGGCGTTCTCTGTTAGTACGTGGTCTAAATTCTGAACGAAAACGCATCTTGCCTTTGTGGACGCTGCTTGTGAATATAAAGTACTTGGGTCACGTACCAATTCTAATTTCTTCATAAATCTATGGGCGGGCAGTAAGAGGAACCCGATCGTGTTTAGATTCACTGGATTCAATGTTCGCTCTTTTTTATTTGAGATTTTTCATATGTTACTACAAGGTCTTTGTTTGCTTTTCTTGTAACTGTTTTTTAGATGTCGCTGTTAGGAATGGTAAAAGATTTGATGATTTTTGATTTTTAATATGTTTCTACAAGGTCTTCGTTTGCTTTCCTTGTAAATGTTTTGTAGATGTCTCTATTTCGAATTGTAAATATTTTGATGCTTTATTGCAAGGTTTTACTGCATTGTTTGTATTTCTTAGTAAGATAACAATATACGGCTGATGGTTAACGATAGTCGCAGCTTATAGTCGCCAGCAACATCACAGATAGTATACCTCTTCATCATTTTGGGATCGCAATTGTTAAGTCTAATTCGGGACTAAAGCTAGGACTGATTATATATCTTGGATACATTATTGTTCAGTCCAGAACACAACGATCGATGTTAGCAGACAATTGGTTAGTAGCAGATAAAGTTATAAAAACACAGACAAAAGAGTCAGAAGCTCACGTTTCCGAATTTAAAGTGTACGCTCTAAAATGGACACCAAACAAGTTACTGGCATAGGTATTTATTTCCCGACATATTTAATTGTGTAGAGCGCCATTCTTCTCTATAGCAATTACACATGGTAAAACGGCCTAAGTCACGTTCTCTGTTTATTGAAACTCGACTTCTTAGATAAAAAATATAGATACAACACAGGTCACGACTTAGTCGCTAAGAATGAAAAAACGCCTCTGTAGGGGACGCTGACGAACGGACTCAAAGAGCTTCAGTAACCCTTTCAGATTTCTTTTTCTTCATATTAGGATTATTGCACACTTTGGTTTGAAACAAATAGTTGGAGTTGGTTATCAGATATTAATTTTATTGCAACTTTGCATGTCAATATCATCATTGATTTTTCAAAAGACAACTCGCTCAGCGCATCAAATAAGCTACTAAATTTTGAAATAATACTACTGTAAAGAGTGAGGTTCTTGATTCGGTTTCAGGTTGAGCATAAAATTTATAAAAGTAATTTTAATGGTTAGCCTGCGTTAATTCAATAATACAATAAAAATAACTAATAACAATAATTTTGTTTAGTGTATATTAAGTATAATGTATAGTAGGGAATTGTATAACTTTACGCTTTTTAAATATTGTTATTATTATGATTATCTTCCATTTATTATAATTACTTATTTATTATTATTATTTTTATGCGATAGGGGGGCAAACGAGCTGACGGATCACCTGATGCTAAGCGATAACCGCCGCCCATGGACACCCGCAACACCAGAGGAGTCACAAGTGCGTTGCCCGCCTATTCTGGAAAAACGTAGCGTTTAAACGCTGTGTTTGTAACCTTCCTTGTCAGCAAGGTTTCATTGCGACTGGATAGAATTCATTTCTAACTTGTCAGTACTATACAAGTAAAGTAATATAATTTCCACTGCAAGATGAAAAGTCTTATAAATCTAGCAAGGCTGTGAAGATTAAAGGCCTGGCTTAAAGTAAATATCAGTCCTTGTCATTTTGATGTCAATAAAGTGAGATGGCACTAGAGTTATTTCATACTTCACTGTATTTTAGGCCATACCTAATCGTTGTGGAATAAGGTCGTATGGTATTAAATAATAAATAAGTCATTGCTGTTCCATGTAATGGTTAGCCTATTATCATTAGCCTATCACAGAACTCCGGGATGCTAACGAGCATAGAAAATCCAATAAAAGTTTGCTTGACCTGGGGATCGAACTTATGACCTCGCCTAGCAGTTGCACTTCACCTGAGAATTCTGTTACGATTGACTTATGACACAGCTATTAATTATAACTAGCATTATCTTTAATATAAAATTAAGTAGAAAATATTGAAATGAAAAAAAGTTAAGCAAAATATAGCTTTATTAAATTTTCATTCCAAATTGCCATTGCATGCAATATTCTTAAATAAAATGTTTAGCGGAATCAAATTACTGAGCCAAAGTACTGATAGCCTTACCCTATATTTAAGTAATTAAAATGAACAATTAATGCCTTCATAGTAAAATAAAATGATTTTCTTTTTTTTATTTTATCTGATAACAACATAACTATAGAACAACAACATAACGTTTCTATGGAAAATTTATATAACTATCTTTCTTTTTATAAAAGATCCTTTGAGAATTGCCCAAAGGGCTAAGCGGGGGTGTTCTGCACAGTATCTGAAATAATTAATACTGTAATCTATATCTATATATATATATAAAAGAAAGTCGTGTTAGTTACTCCATTTATAACTCAAGAACGGCTGAACCGATTTGGCTGAAAATTGGTGGAGAGGTAGCTTAGAACCAGGAAACGGACATAGGATACTTTTTATCCCGTTCCCGATACTTTTTATTCCACGGGGGCGAAGCCGCGGGCAGAAGCTAGTTTTATATGTATTTAATCCTATCTAATAGGGTCTACCCAAATACCATTAAAAGCGCAAACATTCCAACGTAGAGCGGTTACTGAAAATTTGAAGAGAAGTAATAATAATAACTAGTTAAACTTTCTTAAAAAAATCGGTAGTTTTTTTATGGGATAGGCGTGCAAACGAGCAGACGGATCACCTGATGGTAAGCGATAAAAGCCGCTTATGTAAACCCGCAATACTAGAGGAGTCAAAAGTGCTCAAAGGGTTTGGCCTTCCTGTAACTTCACTCACTCGGCGAAACACAACGCAAGCCGTTTTCTGTGATGCCGTAGTATCACTTCTATCAAGCCGGCCCATTCGTGCCAAAGCATGGATCTCCCACGTTAAAAAACACTTACAACCTACAAAGATGATCCCTACCTACACAAGCATCGAATCGGTAGTCTCGGTTTCAAGCCTCGTGTATTTACATTATCTACAAATATCAAATAGAATAAAATAAGGTATATAATATCATTATTTTAAATGTTATAGTTCATTAGGTTGTATAATTATAGTTTATAAAAAAGTTATATTTTCTTATAAAAATGCTTATTAGATTATTATTGTTTAATCAATGAACTATATCTTTCTAAACTCCATTACTATACCGCACTGCAAAATGAAAGCAAAACGTTCATGTATTAAACCCAGGATTTAATGTTTACGGAAACATTAATTTATGAAAATAAAAATTGAATTACAGTTATTATTTAAAAACTGTTATTCCGTTCCACCGCAACTATCGTTAAGTTAGTTTTAATCCCCGCGTTATTTCCAATGCATGCATACATTTAAAGTCCGGACAAAAAACGCTCCATTTTAATGTTACTTGGTTTTAATTTAAGACTTTATTGCTCTATAAATTATCAAAGTTCCCACCCATTCGAACGGAAAAATAACGGGAACGTTTTTTTTTTAAATAAGTTTTTCCCTTTATATTCCCTTCGCTCATGAGACTGTATTTTTCGTAATTAGAAAAGTACGAGCAATTAAAACTTTTATAATTGTCGGAATGGGGGAATTGTAAAATTTACTCCGCCGTGAACAATGGTCACCCGATAGACACTAAAAATAAGCCGGGGATATTAAAAAGTTTCCTAATTAGACGTAGAAATAGAGTGTGACCTGAGTTCGATGCATCGTTTCGCACTTAACCTTGATGTATGGGGTAATTTAGAGGAATTATTGCCAGGCCCCCGAAAGTACATTCTTGATGAAGTTTTGGAGACTGATGTTTTCTTTGTGTCTCCAATAATTAGTCTTGATATAAATATTTTCTATGTAGCGAATCAATGATGTTAAAGTATCTCATGAATTTGTTTACCTAATTAAAATTTTCTTACGTGAATAATGAATACATCTATTATGTATGCAGAATTGATTGCAATAGCCGAAGCTGTGTCATACATAAATTCTTTTCAGGCCGGTAAATATGTAATACTAACTAATGATTCAAAAAGTGCACTGCTGCATTTGGCCCGGTGTCTACGCCTGAACGCAGCCTTTCTTCATATTTATAAATGACGAACGCACCCTAGCAACATCGCTCGCTGCGGACTTCACGGCGCAGGAACGCGACTAACTTCACAACGTACGACGAAGAACACCGCCATTTTGTCTCGACACACAATTGTATTATCAGAACAATAAATGTATTTATCATACATCGAGGTGTGATCTTATTGATTCGCCCACACCCGGTGTACCTCGACTGTTCGAGGAACTCCAATAGCCTACAATTTATTACAATCAATTCATAAGTTAGCTGACCAAGACAAAGTTGTTATGCTTCAATGGAAAACGAAGAAGCTGATCGATTTGCGGGGGAGGCCGCTCACCAGGGTATTCTCTTAAACCATTTGTCATATTATACTGATATCCTACCTACTGTAAAAAAACAATGTTGTGAGATGTAGAAGGAATATTTTGATGAGAAGTCTCTTACCAAAGGGATGCTCAACTGCTACACCAAATGTACAGTCAATTAATTTTAATTGCCGACAGTTGAAAGACATTTTGAAGATAAAAATAGTGGCTATAAAAATTGACTATTTATTATAAATTATATATTTTAGAATAGAAGTGCTATTCTAAAATATATAATTTACAACTTAATTACTAGTTTTTATCGGAAAATACGCTCCAATCAATCACAACAAATATAAGAATCATCAGCTTCATAGTCTCGTCCACGAAATAATCTGAATTTCGTTACAAAAATATCAATAAATAATTAATGTTGAAAGTATGTAACGAAATACAAAATTATTTGCATTATTATCCACTAGTATCAGATTACTTCATTAACTTTCCTTTCAACATTTGCGTTCCTACCCACACTTTTTCTTCTTAATCTCTGAGAAAACGTTTCTCGGAAACCGTAAAATTGAGCGATATCGTGTATAAATCAAACACGTAAATGAGGAGAAAGGTAAAAAATCAGCCATTAGGCCAGTCAGTTGGAAGATCAAGACAATGTGTTGATTCATGGCGCTCATTTGTTTTTTTCTTCAGCAGCTTAGATTAGAGCCGTTGCTATAGGAGTTTGGAAAAAAAGGTTCTATATATTTAAAACATTTTCCGATCTGTGGAGGTGAAACCTAATGACATGCAAACTCCATGTCAAATCTATCGAAGGCAAACCTCATAGAATACCTAGCCACATAGACCAAGAATGTATTCAGAATGGAATTGATGTCAAAAGCTATAATGGAATTTATTGATGTCAAAAACTAGAGAGTCAGTGGGGAATACATTGGTGCAACATGAGTGCACATTGAGATCCATAACGTAAATCCGTAGATTGTAACAGGCCGTCTTGTTTTTATTACAATAGTTTTTAAATATCTTTTTCTATCGTCGGACAGACAAGTGAACAGGGCCCCAAGTCTGCTATTTTGTCGTGTCAAAATCGTCACTCAATGGCTTCAGAATTGTTGATTTTTGACAGTTTTGTCTACAAAATCTGTCAGTTCTTATGTAATTTAGTGCCATTGAACGACCATTTTGGTACAACTGAAATACCAGACTTGGGCCCCAGTAGCCCAAGCACGATAACTTCCGAAAGCGTATTCGTTTCGAAATCGAGAATAATTTGTATGAGAAGGAGGTTAATGAACGTAGATGAAGCGAAAGTGGTATACCAGGATCGTACCAAGTGTAGTCTCTGCCTACCCCAATGGGAGATAGATGCGAAAATATATGTAGGTATGTATGAGATTTGTAGCAGAAAAAAACTTATTCGTTTACGATACGAATTAGATAGTTGTTTGTGCTTGGGCTACAGTACTTTTTTATTATTATGAACTTAGGCTGGCAACAAATTCCACGACAAACATATCAGCTTTAAATGCCTTGACATCACAAAAATATCTATAATTTTCTATAGACATCGACTCTCATTTCGAGAGAAGAACCGTGCACATAGAGTTTCGCTAAATCGGTATTATGATGATTACAAAAAACCCTTCCTTAAGACCTCTAAACATTTCGAATGTGATATTAAAAGCACCCTTATTTGATAACGCGACCTCCCTGCAGAAATTTCCTTCGCTTTAATTTACATAATTGTTTAAATAACACGTTTAATTACATTATACTGAGCACGACAAATCCTTGAGTTTACCTGTTTTAAACGTAAATACCAAATTGAATGGGTTGTCGGCTTAAAATTCATCGTTTTGGGAAAGGATTCAATTTGTAAAACGTATTTGAAGGGAAGGAATTTTATTGTTTAGTTTGGTTGGGTCTGTTTCCGATGTGTAAATATATTTTTGGTTAGGCCTTTTGTAAAGTAAGCAAAAAACATTATTGTGATTTTAGATGCTCCTATTTTGTTATGTGAGTTAACTGCTTTATTTGCATAGTGCTGCTAAGTGCGACGGCTACGCTAGAGGTGCTAGTTTCGATTCCCAGGTGGAGCAGTGTTATTGGGTTTTTCTATGAAAATCTAGGAGATTAGATTTGTTCCTAATTAATGGCAATAAATAGGCTCGCCCCCTTTTAAATGTGGCCTAAATACAACGGAAAACTATAGGTATACATTGGTAATGCCTCCGCGTAACCCTACGGGCGAGATAGAATGTTGTTTAACAAGTACTCCATAACAGATATTGCTAAATTAATATGGGCATAAACATTTTGAAAAATAAGCACTTTCTATAGCTATAAAAAAGATTAAAAACCCACTGATTGCAACTCGACTTCACTAAGCTATTACAAACAGCAATAGTGCCTACCAGGGCAGCAGAAACATCGTTCATCTCGTTCCCTTTCAACTGAGAAAAACCTAGAAAAAAATAACTTCTTTCGGACGACCCCAAAACAAAAGAGTTTCTTTCATTTGCAACCCACTTCTTACACGGTGGGACAATGCCTCTTTGTTCTGGCCAGTGATTATTAACATGAAAATGCTATGACTCTGTACTCGGCTCCACTTGTGGGATATTTAGGGTTATTTATTTATACTGCACTTTATATTTTTGTAACCTTTCTTGAGTTTTAACTACATTTTCTGTCTCAAATGAAAAATATAATTGTATATTTTTTTCCTCTATGTGATTAAGACGAAATTTTAGTATAGGTTTTGTGAGAGCAAAATAAATAAACTACACCTTAATTATAGAATGCGCTTCTCGAGTGGGTCTTCCCCAGTAGATATAATCTGAGAATCTTTAAATAACGAGGCAATCGGTTTCTTCTAGGCTAGCGCGCTCCATCGTAGATTGCAGTGTCCCTTAAGATCAGGCGATCTGGCAGTCTAGCGTAAGCCTATAATTTATAAAAAAATATAGTGACATGCGACCAATATGGAAATATCTCATTGATATACTTCTAAACAAAGGACAATTCATTAATAATGATTGATAGATCATTTCTGTACTTTTAGTGTAATAAATTCTGTAGAGATAGTAAGACTGAATAGTAATTTATATTTCTTTTCTATATTCTTCTAGTTTCCACTCTAATAATGGCTAATGTAACCTTTTCTACCGACTTTCAAAAGTGTACAAATAAATAAAAAGATAACAAAATATCTTCATAATTATATCCTACCGTTTTGACAGTCTCCAAATACTTTGTTGAAACTTTTATCAAACGACTTGTAAAGATCATCAACCCCTTTTCATAAGGAGAGATAAGAGAGAAGAAGACGAGATAAGCTTGCTAATTACACGTGAAAATTATTGTTGTTTAAAACAACTGAAGAGTCATGACCTGACAAATCTTGAGTTCGAATTTAATCCAAGCACGTGCTTGGATTACTATAATTATTATAAAAAAAATAGAAGTAGGTACGTACCTACTTCTATTTTTTTTATAATAATTATAGTACCTACTTATTTTAGTGAAGGAAAAATTCAACTCGCAGGCAGGATTGAATCCTGACGACTCTATGACCACTAAGCTACCGCAAGTCTCACCTGCCACGTCGATGGTCGAAAAGTTTAATCTTAAAACTTATCATGAACAATGCAAAAATCACAATAATATTATAGTACTTCTTAGTAATTTGCAAAGGAAAACACATGCCGGAGAGATTTCTCAGCGGCTCGAGCGGTTTAAGTCTACGAACCGGCACAATAATCAGCGTGGTGGACTATAACGTAACCCGTCTCATTCTGAGAGGAGCTCCGTAGTGATAGTAGTAGTAGAGTTATACTAGTATTATATATGAATTGTCTGACCATCAAAACTTCAAACAGTGATCATCTAGTAATCGCTTGAAATCTTTTTTCATTTTTGAAAAAGTTTTCTTACATAGTTTCTATGTCAACTTAACGTAATTGTGATCTTACTTTACCGAGTAAAGAATTAATTTTAAGTGAACGAAAAATTCGAGTGCAGCAGGTAGGATTTGAACCAGCGTCTTCTGATTCAAATTCTACCTTGAATACACCAGACGCTATGACCAACTAAGCCACCGCGAGGACCACGCCAGGACGAAATTTGCCTTCACATTCTGAATTTACGTCTTTGAGGTGACGTCGTAAGAAAAGAATTTTCCAATTTCGCAATTCAATACCTACTTAATAAATAGAGCAAAATATTTTACATATAATATTTTTACGTTGGCCTAAATATTTTCTCAATATTGGACAATAAAGGTCGGACTTTAATATAAATACCTCGTAGGCATATTTAACTTCTTTTTTAGAGATTCATAATAATCATGCCCTAAACCAAAATAAGAATAGTACCTATTAGTTTAAGGAGGCCTTTGAGGGTTGGCTGGAACAAAGAGTTTGATACAGGAATTAATATTTCCTATAAACAGCCCGCATTGTTAGGAGGTTTTTTTCTCCTATTCTCGATACCAGTGGGCTGCTATTTCTCATAATTAATAAATTTATTACAGCCGACCAAATTCAAGACTCACTATTTAATTCTTTGATTACATCTAATCTTTGATCAAATTTTTAACTAGAAGATTTACTATTTAATTCCTTAACAATGTCAAAACGTACCTAATATGTGTTATGAAACTTCTTTTGCAGGGAAGCGACATATTTAAAAATGTTGACACTTAAGTTTTTTATGGGATAGTGGAGCGAACGAGCAGCCGGATCACCTGATGGTAAGCGATAACCGCCGCCCATGGACACCCGCAACACCAGATGAGTCACAAGTGCGTTGCCCGCCTTTTAAAAGGGTTTGGGCCTCCGGTAACCTCATTCACTCGGCGAAACACAACGCAATTTTTTTTTATAAAGTCACGCCTCTTTCCCGTAGGGGTAGGCGGAGACCACAGACTTCCACTTGCTACGTTTCTGAAATGCTTCTTTAGCTTCAGCCACACTCATCAATCTTTTCATACATGAGCATCTGTTTAGGGTACTCTCGACTGAGCCATTTTTCACGCCTATATCAAGTAAATAATTTAAAAAAAGTGCTTAAAACGTTCATTTTCGAATTGAACGGCGCACTGCAAACTTATCGATTCATTACCGTTGATACAGAGCTTCGTAAAATCACGGGTCACTTCCTTCCCAACATTAATATTAAAACGATTCGGTTTGGTGTACGGAAATCAGTGCAATTCACATAGAGTATGAAGCAAATGGAGTGATAATGCACGGACAATTAATACTGGTAAAAACTACACGAAGACTACATTATAATTATTTTTAAAATAGGTAAGTTGGTGAAAATTATAAAGCTGAGAAGAAACGCGTGTTGTGAAAGTCAACAGCAAAAAGTACTAAACGTGTTCCATGGGTACTTTGGGAAAACTATTTGGGAATAATTAGTCTACTATCCACGGACAAAAATGACATAAATTTTAAACTCACGATTTTTTGCACGCAATCTAAATTTCCGTACTTAAAAATATGCACACTCCAATAGCTTTATACTCCATATCTCAAATTAAATGCTGGGTTTTACGGATTTTATCGCGTTGTATTGATATTATTTTATTCCCGACGTTTTGGATCCTTTACAGCATCCACGGTGACGGGTAGACTCATACTATCGACTTATTATCATGGTCACGAGATGCTGTAAAGGATCCGAAACGTCGGGAATAAAATAATATTAATACAACGCGATAAAATCCGTAAAAAGTAGGTTCATGTCACTGTCTTATAATCGTGTAAGTGTCAGTAATCAGTACAATACACACTACGGCATTTTGGTACTTAAATTAATAACACCTAACATAAAACATATTATCACCGGTATTCCCTGAAGGGTTAGCCAAAGGTATACTGTATCTACCCACGTCATGTAGAGGGCGAGTCTAAACTCTGAGCTGCTACTGAGAATTTTATGGGAAATTCTAGAATCTTTAGCGTAACAGTCGTACTTAGAACTAGGTACCACCACCAATGGAGTAATAACAACCCTATAGTACCTAATAAGTATTTCTGTGATCCAAGTTTTGATTGGTTTTCTCAGGATAATGACGTAATCGAAACGTTGAACGCAGTTTGCAGAAGACATGAGCTCTCTGACAACTACAGTTCTTAACTATACCCAAGAGATGCAAAGACGCTTGAGAGCTGTTGAAACCCAACCGCGATAAAGACCGCAATTTTCCAAGTCGGTTACTGCAACTGTGAAACGAAAACCACCGAAATCGAATCTGGTTTAATTGACGGCACAAGACCAGCAATTTAAAAGGATTAAAAAATTGCTGAATATCCAGTTTTTAATCGGTCAACCCCTACAATTCACTCGAAAAGGGGGACAGTATCATGAAAAAGTGATTTTGTAAAAGAGCTTTGGGATCACCCACACAATAAGTGCTTAATGGAAGAGGATTATGGGCTTTCATCACGTTATTTCGCAAAAAACGTCACTTGAATAATATACGGGCGTGCCCGAATACGTCCATTTAGAGATTTTGTGGTTATGATAAAATGGTGGATTGAAATGTAGTGCAAGCGAATGCAACGGAATTATTACTTTAAAAGTTTCGATTTTGATACTTGGTCGCTATGAAAGATAATTATGTTTTACTTTTTTTTAATGGGACAGTGGGGCAAACGGGGAGACAGATCACCTGATGGTAAGCGATTGAATCAAATCAAATCATTTATTGCAATCTTCGCCGCCTATGGACACCCGCAACACCATAGGAGCCGCAAGTGCGTTGCTCGCCTTTTAAAAGAGTTTGGGCCACCGGTATCCTCACTCACTCGGCGAAACACAACGAAAGTGTTGATTCAATCCGGTTTTCTTTGAAGCCTCTATATCCCCTGAAGGTTTAGGCAGAGGTATACAAATGTACACTCACTGATGCTGTATTTTTAGATCTATTGCCATTAACCAAACTCCGAGCTGCTACTGAGAATATTGTCATAGAAAAACGCAATATCTAAGACCTGGGAATTACACCAAAAATCTTTAGCGTAGCTATCGTGCTTACGACGACTAAACTGAGGCAGGTTACACAACACATAACATAAAGGAATAAAAAACAAGGAAGCATTTTTTAAAGGAATATTTGATTCATAAAGCTTGCATTTTCTATAAAAAATATTAAGCTATCTCTATATATAGTATTCGTCAATCGATTCTCAAATCGTATTACAAATTGCTACCCCCCAGTATCTTGGAAGAGAGAACTGGCTACTTTTTACTTTTCGCTGACAGATCTAATTTGCAATTCAATGGGATAAAGGTTGAATTCGTTAGATGGTTTTGTTCTATAGGGCGGATATTCCTGTGCACATTCGTCGCGGCAAATAATCCTTTGTGAGCAATAGGGTTCGTTGATGACCTAAATTATCTGTTTTTAGAAGATTCATGGTAGATATAGAGATGACTTACTAGAGTTATTCCGATTTTGAAATACAAATTTTGCAAATGTTTTCATCCTAACTCATCAGTTTCATATTGACTTTTGTTTTAGGAAATCACGACGAGTAGGTACGGATGTAGTATCCGTACTCGTAATTTCCCTCGTTATTCCATATATCCACGTCAAAAAATACACCCCAAGGTGGATTTGCGGAAATATATTATATATGCCTCATTAGCCTACTGGTCCTGAGCGCGACTGCTACGCTTGAGATCCTGGGTTCGATTCCCAGGTCGAGCAGTGTTATTGGGTTTTTCTATGAAATTTCTAGTAACAGCTCGGAGTTTGGAATCTGTGCCCGATTAATGGCAATAGGCTCGCCCCCTATTACATGAGACCTAAACATACCGGCGAACAGTGGTTGTACATTAGTACGCTTCTGCCTAGGCCTTCGGGGAGAACAGGCGTGATGGTATGTTATGTTATATTATATCCGTGAATGTACCCTAAGCATTGGTGAATAAGCGGGATTTTAATACATTGTCAAAAATGTATTCGTAAAAACTGTTTCCTCAATCATTGTGTTCTCTAATAAACACAATGTGTTACAAATTACAAACAGCAATGGCAACTTCAGTTTATCGTCTACAACATTGCATGTCTCGATAGTATTTTAGTACTGTTACTAAGAAAATGACATAGTAACTCATTTCACAGCTGACTTAAGCCATGCAATAATAGACCTTGTGTTATACATCTCTGCCAAGATATCGATAGGGTTGTAACACATTCAGGTCTGTTTTGTTTTAAACTTGTCTTTAATACACATCTATTTTGTTGCCGTCACACGTGTTTCTACTGTTTTTACATGATTATAATGATGACGATGATGAACGTATGGCGTAGTGGCTGAGCAATCGGCTCCTGCGCCATAACTTGTGGTTTCAAGCACCGCACGACCCAAATATTTATATGAGGTTGTCCTTTCGGATCTGGGTAAACGCACGTAGTATAAATAACAGTAACAGAAAAATGTATTGGGCAAACATCCACCGTGTTCCACATCGTGGACCGAGGATCCCTCTGTTTCGTCTCCGAGCAGTCTCATTTGCATTCTTCTGCTCACGCCTGGGGCATACTTAAAGAAGAAGACAAGAGCTCTAACAATTTCCTCTACACTTGAATTAAATAATCGAAGCAACAACGGGAGAGGCAAAATTACTGTTCATTCACACAATGCCTAAAATACAGCGATCTTTTATGCCTATCTTTAAGAGCAGATGTGTCGTGGAAAATACACAACTGTTGGTGATCACATTGCTCCAACGGCGTTTCTTTTTCTAAACCCGTCGATGACTACAGGTCATTAAATTTAATACGTCATCATTTGCTGTATTCCTCAATTCAAATAAAAAAGAAGGTAAATAGTAGCTAGGCGTATCCGTAATGTTCGTACTATAAAAAAGCGTCTGTTAATTTGTACCATCGCGGTAACAACTTGAGCGATACCTTCGTTTTGTTAGTATCGTTGTGGTGCAAGTTGAAAGCGACACGAGATCTACAACTACGTAGTTTTTGCTAACACAAGCTGGCACTGTGACATTTCTAAATCTATACTAATATATAAAGCGGAAGAGTCTGTTTGTTTGTTTGCTTGAACGCGCTAATCTCAGGAACTACTGATCCGATTTGAAAAATTCTTTCAGTTTTCGATAGCCCATTTATTGAGGAAGGCTATAGGCTATATATCATCACGCTATGCGGACGAAGTCGCGGGCAGAAGCTAGTATAAGATAAAAATAATATATCAAATGATAATTTATTATATTTTAGGTATTTTCATACTATTTTTATGTGAGGAAATCACGACGAGTACGGATACTACAGTTATTCCATATATCCACGTCAAAAAATACACCACAAGGTGGATTCGAGGAAATAATTATATTATATCCGTGAATGTACCCTAAGCATTGGTGAATAAGCGGGATTTTAATACATTGTCAAAAATGTATTCGTAAAAACTGTTTCCTCAATCATTGTGTTCTCTAATAAACACAATGTGTTACAAATTACAAACAGCAATGGCAACTTCAGTTTATCGTCTACAACATTGCATGTCTCGATAGTATTTTAGTACTGTTACTAAGAAAATGACATAGTAACTCATTTCACAGCTGACTTAAGCCATGCAATAATAGACCTTGTGTTATACATCTCTGCCAAGATATCGATAGGGTTGTAACACATTCAGGTCTGTTTTGTTTTAAACTTGTCTTTAATACACATCTATTTTGTTGCCGTCACACGTGTTTCTACTGTTTTTACATGATTATAATGATGATGATGATGAACGTATGGCGTAGTGGCTGAGCAATCGGCTCCTGCGCCATAACTTGTAGGTTCAAGCACCGCACGACCCAAATATTTATATGAGGTTGTCCTTTCGGATCTGGGTAAACGCACGTAGTATAAATAACAGTAACAGAAAAATGTATTGGGCAAACATCCACCGTGTTCCACGTCGTGGACTGAGGATCCCTCTGTTTTGTCTCCGAGCAGTCTCATTTGCATTCTTCTGCTCACGCCTGGGGCATTACTTAAAGAAGAAGACAAGAGCTACAACAATTTCCTCTACACTTGAAATAAATAATCGAAGCAACAACGGGAGAGGCAAAATTACTGTTCATTCACACAATGCCTAAAATACAGCGATCTTTTATCAACTTGCACCACAACGATACTAACAAAACGAAGGTATCGCTCAAGTTGTTACCGCGATGGTACAAATTAACTGGCGCTTTTTATATTACTGATACGCCTAGCTACTATTTACCTTCTTTTTTATTTGAATTGAGAAATACTGCAAATGATGACGTATTAATTTTAATGACCTGGGCGCCGAGTCTACTATTTAGTTGTGTCAGAATTGTGATTCAGTGACTTCGAAATTGTTGATTTTTGACAGTTTTGTCTACGAAATCTGTAATTTCTTATGTCATTTAGTCAGACACATCTGCTCTTAAAGATAGGCTCTTTAAGAGCAGATGTGTCGTGGAAAATGAACAACTGTTGGTGATCATATTGCTCCAACGGCGTTTCTTTTTCTCAACCCGTCGATGACTACAGGGGCCCAAGTCTGCTATTTCAATTGCCTCAGAATGACCGTCCAATGGCACTAAATGACATAAGAAATTACAGATTTCGTAGACAAAACTGTCAAAAATCAACAATTTCGAAGTCACTGAATCACAATTCTGACACAACTAAATAGTAGACTCGGCACCCAGGTCATTAAAATTAATACGTCATCATTTGCAGTATTTCTCAATTCAAATAAAAAAGAAGGTAAATAGTAGCTAGGCGTATCAGTAATATAAAAAAGCGCCAGTTAATTTGTACCATCGCGGTAACAACTTGAGCGATACCTTCGTTTTGTTAGTATCGTTGTGGTGCAAGTTGAAAGCGACACGAGATCTACAACTACGTAGTTTTTGCTAACACAAGCTGGCACTGTGACATTTCTAAATCTATACTAATATATAAAGCGGAAGAGTTTGTTTGTTTGTTTGCTTGAACGCGCTAATCTCAGGAACTACTGATCCGATTTGAAAAATTATTTCAGTTTTAGATAGCCCATTTATTGAGGAAGGCTATAGGCTATATATCATCACGATATGCGGACGAAGTCGCGGGCAGAAGCTAGTATAAGATAAAAATATTATCTATATCAAATGATAATTTATTATATTTTTGCTATTGTCATACTATTTTTATGTGCGTAATAATAATTATTTATCATTCGCTTAAATGATGAAGGTCGTGATCGTGAGGAAACCTGCATGTCCCTGAGATTATATCTCGTCGACGTATGAAGTCTGTTAACCTGCATTAGGCCAACGAGGTGGACTATATCCTATCCCCATCTGAATCGGCGTAACAGTGGATCAGCAAATGGATTGGTATAGTATGTACATACTTGTGGTAGATTGAAAATTGTTAGTGTCATCTCTTCTCTACTATTATAAAATTGTAAAAAAGCTGTGTCTGTACATTGAAGATATTTAAAAAAAAAACACGTGGGTTATGGTATATAAACGGCTCCGAATCCGAAAATGTGATTTTTAAAATTCTTGTCAGTTTGTCTGTTTTGTCTGTTTGTTACGGGTTGGAGCAAACACTACTGAATAGATTTTAATTTTATTATCACTGTTACAAAGTATATGCTCCAACTTAAAAACTGGTGAACATCTTATCGCAATTAATTAAATGAATCCTGAGATACAGCTTGACCTCCCTGATGTATAGAGGCCCATACAAAGTAGAAGTCATCAATGTTGGTTTTTCATTTTGTCCTGATATAGCTTCACGTGAGCGAAGCCGTGGTTAGAAGCTAGTAGTAAATAAATGACTCAGCCAACCGTGTAAGAGCCAAGAGTGGCTGAATTCCTAGGTTGTTCTTTGTTGGGGCCCTAAACACCGGTAGTTTGGATTCTGCACCCGAGGCGGGTTTATTACTATTTCTATTATTATTACTTTGTTCCTTTTTTAAATTAATTGTATAAAAAATATAAAGTGCAGGAATAAATTAATGTATTCAAATAAAATAATAATTAATGAATCTAGATTTCCGCTCGTAACTTACACCCGTTTTCTCAAGAGACGGAAAACAAGCGTCACTCCTGTTTCCTTGGCCGAAACGAGATGACACCTTGAGTAATAGTCGCAGTTTCCGTGTCACATCAGACCTACACATAATATTTCATCTTATAAAATATCGTCTATGACGCAATGGGACTTGTATTTTATTCCAATTAATTTCCGTCTCATAGTATCGACGGAGTATCGTATTGAATGAGACTTGTATTTTATTTAAATTTATTTTTGTCTCGTGGTATCAAATATTAGGCGTCTATTATATTATTATTATTATATTGATATTGAGGTTTATAAAGCTTCTTAATATTTATGTGAGGAAAACAAAAGAATTGCAATCTACATATAAAATTAATTTAAGAAAAGAAAAAAGGTTTTCAAATTTAGAAAACTTAATATTCCAAACATATTTAAAGTTATTCGAAATTGAAAAAGCCAACGGAGTTTACATTTCATACGGTTCGACTAAGGAAACTTGGAACTAATTTTACGGTTCAGTGGTGCTATTTGCGCGCATCTAACTTCATTGCAAAGTGATTTTCTCTTTTCCTACACACGATGCGGGCACAGGTTGCGAAAACGTGACGACACAGTGTTCGGAAATTAAACACTTATTGTTTTGTCGTTATAAAATGTGTACGTGTTTGCACTGTGTGGAGTAGTTGAAAAACGCTGTGTTCGTAAATGGTGTTTATTTGATGGAGAAATTGAAAATTACAAAGAGTGCACGTGGCACGTAACACTAGCTTCTCCAATAATATTGTTACCTCTCAAGTTGAACAAACTAACTTTTCTGGACACGATTTTTTAAAGATTTTTTTATAAAGAAAAAGGTACTTGGGCCATTTAAAAAAAAAAAACAAGATAAAATACGCAGTCTTTGGTTCCTAAGGTTCAAGTTATTCAATGGGGACCATCTACCTGATTAGGTACTGATACTGATGATCTAATAAATAACTGAACTATGGTACTAGAAAAGAGCTCAGAAATAATAATAAAAAATCGATGGTAGGTATTACTTACTTGTAGATACTTTGGAGGTTAGATGATAGTCGATTTGTAAGAGATTGGACACTAAGGGTGGACGCATATATGACGACAAGTGCGCTGCGTATTGTCTCTTGCGTATCGCGAGAAAAGGTAGATACACAAAAAATCATTCCACCTTGCATACATAACCAATAATGCGTTAGTTCGTAGACCTTGCTAACTGACGAAGTCCACTTGACTGTCCACCCCAATTTAAACTTGACATAATTGCAAAAATCCCTAATAAAGAAATTGGTTTTGCCACAAAAACAAAATACAATTTACAGTACTAAGCAAAGTTGTATGCACGAGTGAGACAAGAAAATCAAGATTCACAGCATAGAACAATGTTATTAAGAAAATCACCCCGGGAAAGAGAGAGGATCATAAAGTTTCCTTATCTTACAGTGCACTCGTAAACGTAGACTAGAAGAAATAACCTTCACACAATATGGGGTTGCCACCTGTCACATCTAAGTTTGTACGGAATTTGCTGCATTTTTAAATTTCGGTGTTCTCTAGAAAATATTATTCTCATATTTTCGATTCTTCTTAGTATTACAATATTTTTTAAATGTTAGCATAAAACTTTGTTGTTTATGAAACCCGCGTTAAGCAATGCCTATTTAAAATATTGTTAAATTTTAATTACGCCTCAATAATTATAAGGATCTAGGGCTTAATGTTATTATTATAATGTCTCACTGCTGGGCACTGGTCTCCTCTCACAATGAGAAAGATTAGGCTATTATCCATGCTAGCCTAATTAGTTGGCAAACTTCACACGCCGTTCAGCCAGTCCAATTCAGTCAGCCACTCAACTAGGCTATCACTGCTGCGGCAATATTATTAATCTATACTATTCTATAAAGCTGAAGAGTTTGTTTGTTTGTTTGTTTACTTGAACGCGCTAATCTCAGCAACTACTGGTCCGATTTGAAAAAATCTTTCAGTGTTAGATTGCCCATTTATTGAGGAAGGCTATAGGCTATATATCATCACGCTACGCGGACGAAGTCGCGGGCAGAAGCTAGTTTACTAATATTACCAAAGAAAATTACCACACTAGAAATAAAGTTCTCAATTTTTGGATTTCCCCACAAAACTAGATTTTGCAGTAATTTACAAAATCATAAAATAAACAGTGCGGTACTAACGAGAAATTATAGAGGGTAAAAGTTTAAACTATAATTATGGCCGCTTATTCGGAATTTTCAAATGGCCAATTTGCTACTGTGTTGAAAGTCATAAAAGCAGAAAATGTTTCCCTTAAACGCCATAGTTAGCTTTGTTTGTTTGTTAGTGTTTTGATGACAAGGGATTTGTGTAGCGGCCTATTAAGTGTTATAAAATTAAGCATTAACAAAATAACACTAAGAACCAACTTAATTGTTTCATTGCCTTAGTTAAGAACCCTTTTGTAGGCGTTTATAAATATTTTTAACGGAACTCTAAAAAATATGGTACATTATTTACATTGAAATAAAGCTACTTTTTATGGATTTAATAGCATTATATTGATATTATTTAATTCCCGACATTTTATATCATTTACAGCACTACATCTATGATCATGAATTTATATGCCTGTTAACCGGGAACAAATAAAAAAATTAGAGCTGCTACTGTAAATTTCATAGTAAAACCTAATAACACTTGTCGACCTGGGAATCAAACCCACTAGACTAATCAGGCAGTTTAAATGTGATACAAAATAAAATAATTATCATTAATTATAATAGCTCTGTTTTTTATAGTCAAACAGTACGTAAATAATTACGTATATAAATGGGCAGGAAAAATAATTAAAAACGGCCTGCTTTATATTCGAGTCGCGTTCAACGCTTTTTGTCCGCAAATTGCAAAGATCTCCTGGTTTATTCAGAATATGCCATGCGCCCAGTGGCCTCATTCGCCAGTCTAATTTATAATTTCTGCGATTAGACCAAAAGTTATTTTTTAATTTTTCGCTCTTACATGACACCGTTTTGTACGGCCAGCGCGAAATGAAACGTTTTATTAAATCTCGATTTATTATTCCTCATTTTATTTCGTTTAACAATAATTTATTTGAGTATATTTAGAATCTTATTGAATTGAGCCTTAATTTCGCTATCTGTATCGCAAAAACATATAAATTTAATGCTATTAAATAGTATTATAAGGATTTGTATTATATTATAAGGGAGCAAAGTAATATTTTTACGGCGAGGGCGCTTTTTTGAATCCAGAGCGAAGTGAGGGATCCTAGAGTAGGATTAAAATCTCATTACTGCCCGCTAAAAGTTTCTTCTAGAAAACACCACCTTTGGGTGTACTTAAAGGCGAACCAAATCGTCCTTTCCGAATAGATGGGATGAAAAATGTTTTGTTTAAAAGGTCCAACGAAACTAAGTTGTAATCAAATAATTGTAAGCCTACGATTTCTTCTGTAGTTGTTGTGTTTTGTAATTTGTATGTATATTAAGTATACAATGTAAGTTATTGGGTGTTTACATTAAGAAATTCCCAATGGCAACTTGGGATTTGGGTTTGTGCCTGGATAGGGTAATACGCCCGCTTATTGGTCAAAAAACAGACACCGATCAGCCTAACCCTTCGGGGAATAACTAAATAAGAATCTATACTTGAATTGATTCTATGTTTAAAGAAGGCATAATTTGGAACTACTGAGCCGTTTCTAAAAGTTCCGTCACTGATAGAAAACTATGGTTAATCCTCAATTAATTCATATAAACTATGTTAATTTTCCTAGAAATTAAAACTTAGAGGCGTGTCTTTTAAAAAAAATCACAAAATATTTGTGTGAAAAAATCCTAAAGAATAAAAGAACATGATTGTAAAACTAGCTATTGACCGCGGCTTCACTCTTGAGAAGCTATGTTAGGATTAGAAATGGATCCCAATAATAATTTAATTAAATAGCAACGGTAGTATCTCTCCTTTGGTATACATCACGGAGGTCAAGCTGTATCTCAGGATCCATTTAATTAATCGAGATAAGAAGTTCACCAGTTTGTAATAGTTTATCTGTAACAAACAGATAAACAGACAAGAATTTTTGGATTCAGAGACGTTTATATACCCACTTTTTTTTAATATCTTCGATGTACAGACACAGCTTTTTTACGATTTTACAACAGTAGAGAAGAAGAGATAATTATCATTACAAACCTCTAAAGTTTACGTTTCAATTGCTGATCCAGAACAACAAAAAATCTGGACAATTCCTCCTAAAACTTTGGTGTTCACAAAATCAAAAGGCTGAAACTAAATTGGTTCGCTGATGAGTCCTCTGCTTCACAAGGTTTTCCTTCTGTTGACACTCATTCACTTCGCAGTAATCGTTTCGCTGTCTCAACTCTGTATCTAAAGCCCAGGTCACATTTGCGAGTGGTTCATGGATGTTACGTTTTCTTCATGTAAAATTCACCGGTTGTTGGTTCATTTTGACAAGGTAAAGATGAGCATGAAAAAAACTTTATCATCACGCCTGTATTCCCCGAACGGTTAGGCAGAACCGTGTACTAATGTACAGCCACAGTTTGCTGGTATGTTTAGGTCCCATGGGGGCGAGCCTATTGCCATAAATCTCAAACTCCGAGCTGCAAAACTTAGAATTCCATAGAAAAACTTGATCGAATTGAAAGTTTTGAGCTCGGACGTTTTATTGTACACTAGCAGCCCGTCCCGACTTTGTCCAGTTTGATATAATATGTTAATTAGAGGTTAATTATTAGTAATGTCTGAACAAACAACTTTTCCAAAAAAAGATTTGTGTCTGGTAAACTTGTTTATTACAATGAGTATTATCATGTGTTTAAATATTTTTAACCCCCGATGCAAAAGAGAGGTGTTATGCTTTTACGGTTTGTATCTGTACTTATATCTGCGTATCTGTTTGTTTTTCTGTGGCGTCGTAGCCTCCAAACGAATGGGCTGATTTTGATTCTGTTTTTTTTCGTTTGAAGGGTGACTTAATCGTGAGTGTTTTTAGCTATTATTTATGAAAAGCTGGCCCGCTAATTGAAGATTATCAGCTCCTTTCTAACTCCTTTATAGTTCACTAGTTATGTGAACATACCTTTAAAGGAAATTGACCCGAGTCCTTTGGAACCGGTCCGTGACGGTACGTGTTCGCAATTTTGATGATTCAAGAATAGACGCACGGATATAATAGGCACGTCGAATAATTTGTGCCGTGATTGACTGGAGAAATGGAAACCGTCGCTTCTGGGTCTGCTTTTGGGTATTCCGTTTTGAGAGGTATTCTAATAAAATGAGTGTCGATCATTCGAAATATTTTTAGTATAAATACAAAAATTATGTATCTAATGATGGAAAAATATCACAAGATAAAAAAATAACTGCTTCATTAGCCTAGCGGTCTCAAGCGTAACTGCACTAGGTGCTGGGTTCGATTCTCAGGTAGAACACTGATATTTGTTTTTTTTTTATGAATTTATCATTAGTTTTCCCGGAGTTTGATACATTGTTCGGGGAAAAAAATCATGACGGTAATTAGGTATGATTATTCAAAATATAAAATCAATAATTATATATGTGGTGGAATGTGATTTTAAAGAAAATAAATAAAAATGGTCATATCGCAACAAAGTGATTTCTAAAGCTCTGCATAATGCCGTGAAATTAAAATTCGGCAGCAAGCAAATAATATAAATTTGCCTTTTTTCTACTTGATTTAATTTCTACAATTCATTACTATGCTTATATATTATACTCGCCATATGATGGCAGAGATGTTCAGTCATAGATCTTTCTCCATCCATTAAATAAATACTTTTTCGTTTTCTAGATGAAATATTTTTTCAATATATTTTTACCTTTGAATTAACTTTAACCCGACCGCAAACTACTACAGAATCAAACTATTAACATACGATCCGAGAAATCTACATAAAAAACAAAGAATAGCAAACGGAGTCACAAAATATACTTTCCCTTACTAAGTTATATTGGAGGGAACTCGAAAACTTATAAAATATGGGTGAAGTTGGTGATACGTCGGCTGAAGGTGTAATGTATTGCGGAAACCAGAAATGGCAAGAAAAGGGAATATATATTATAAACTGTTTGGATAGGGATACATCTGAAGGGTAACTCTGGAATTTAAAAAAAAAAACAATATAGGTATAATTTTTGTTCAGTTTCAGTACCATGAAAAACTTATTTATTATTAAACTTATTACTTTTATGTCCATACATGTACAGTCGACAAAGGAGTTGAGTACCCAGGCAGCTATCGACGTCTGTGTCTTGACATAACGTAGGAGGTTTAACACATATTAAGTGAGTTTATGTTATTATAAAAAAACAGTTTAGACACTTAGAAAAACATACCATCACACCTGTATTCCCCGAAGGTTTAGGCACAGGTACACTAAGGTACACCCACAGTTCGCCGGTTAGACTCGTAATGCGTGATACCATTATTACACAATATTTTCAAAACACAGACTGATTTCGTTAGCTTCCTGTACGCTGAACTCTTTCGTCGACTGTACATGTGCGGCTGCGCATACGATATTATCTTACTTTGGGTACTTCTCCCGCTTACCATTAATTTACAGTCAAAAAACACTGAAACGAAGTAACAAAGAAATAGTGCTAGGTACTATAATTTATTATTAGATATTCGTTGTAGACCTGTACATTACACAATATCCCTACGTCACCATATCTACTTCTATTTCCCGAAAGAAATTACGACCATCCTAATCGTAATAGATCTAATTTCATCCTAGTAATTTGTACGTCAGCATTTTTTTTTTTTTCAATATTATTAACCCGTATACTTTCGGTAAAAGAACAAAGGAAAATACCATGTGTTATGGCCCATTTGTGTTTCGGCTATCTTCGTCACAGATCGGCAATTGTCTCCGAATTCCCTTGGGACTGGTTGGCTGAATCGGGGCAAATGCAAGAATTGCTCCGATAATGGTCCCTATAAATTGTGACCTCTATCGGTAGTGTTTTGTTCAGTGTCATTTTAGGCCGACAATAGTAGTAGTAATTGAATGTTTATTGGAGTTCCTTTATTTCTTTCTGTATACAATCGGCTATTTCTTATGTTTTTCATGTCACATTGGCATTGGCCGAATATTTTGTTTCTTTCTACTACATTTTGATTTTCACGGGGTTTTCACAGACATATTTAATTAACTGGCTTTTACCCGCGGCTTCGCTCACCTTTAGCTATATTAGGATTAGAAATGGATCCCAAACATAGTTAATTTAATAAAAAAATAACAGTGATAACAATCATCTTCTCTGTATGGGTTTCTATACATCAGAGAAGTCAAGCTGCAGCTTAGGATCCGTTTAATTAATTGAAATAAGAAGTGCACCAGTTTTTAAGTTGAAGCATATACTTTCGAAGAGTAGTAACAAAATTAAAATCTATTCAGTAATTTTTGCGCTAACAAGTAACAAACAGCCAAACAGACAACAATTTTAAAAATCACATTTTAAAATTGTTCCAGTGCCCAGTACGCTCGCAGTTGTTGCACTCTGGCAATAATTTTGAAAATTAGTTGACCCGGTTTTTTTTTATTGTTTTGTGTATTTTTTTAGATTTAGATTTTAGTTGATTAAGATAACTTATTTATTGGCGATTCCAACGATACAGTTTATACACAGTTCGCATAAAACAGTTTCGAGATATCCTCATTTTTAATCACCAGCGCCGCTATTGCTCCAGGCTACCCAGAAGTAATTTGACAGATGAGTCATTTTGCGCAAAATGTAGTAACTAAAACTAAACTAGAAGGAAAACAAGGAAGGGGACGAAGACGAAGTTTTGTGGGACAAGTGAAGGAAAGAATGGGAATCGAGTCGTATCAAGAGGTAACGCGGAAAGCAGAAGATAGAGAACAGTGGCGCTTACTCCACTTACGAGAGCTGAGCTCTTAAATTAAAGAAAAAGATAGATACCTAAGTATAAAATATTCTACTAAGTAGTGGAATTCTCGATTAACACTAAAATACCCGAAAGGATAAGCCCAGTACGTTCTCGAAATACGTATAATTACTTGAGGAGAAGCATCTCGCAGATGGTGTCTCAAGTTTCTGCAGCCGCGGCTCTTAAAGGAAAAACTTTCGGCAGATGAAATTCACAGTATAATGAGTTCAACTATTTTTGAGCAGAAAACTTTTGACAAAAAGGTCTAAAGTTCGCCTTTTGAATTGATTTGAGTGATTTGTTTGTTCGTTTTTTTTTATTTTAAAACTATGTTAGAAATTATTCATAGGTCATATCTTTTATTAGGCTATATTACTTTTGTGGAACTTATTAGGTATTTTATCCTTTACTAGCTTCCGCCCGCGACTTCGTCCGCGTGGAATAGTTACTTATAGTCTTAGCGTAATGATATATAGCCTATAGCCTTCCTCGATAAATGGGCTATCTAACATTGAAAGAATTTTTCAAATCGGACCAGTAGTTCCTGAGATTAGCGCGTTCAAGTAAACAAACATACAAACAAAAATAAACAAACTAAACAAACTCTTCAGCTTTATATATTAGTAATATAGATATAAAGAGATTAGCGCGTTCAAGTAAACAAACAAACAAACTCTTCAGCTTTATATATTAGTAACATAACATAACATACCATCACGCCTGTATTCCCCGAAGGTTTAGGCAGAGGTGTACTAATGTACACCCACAGTTCGCCGGTATGTTTAGGTCCCATGTAATAGGGGGCGAGCCTATTGCCATTAACCGGGCACAAATTCCTAACTCCGAGCTGCTACTGGGAATTTCATAGAAAAACCCAATAACACTGCTCGACCTGGGAATCGAACCCGGGACCTCTAGCATAGCAGTCGCGCTCAGGACCGCTTGGCGAATGAGGCAGTTATCCTTTATAATTTTATTGGAATCTGACCTTAAAATTAAAATGAAATGTCGCAGAAGCAAAACAAGTATGCAAGAATCGTAGCAAGTGGCGGTCTATAGTTTCTGCCTACCCCTGTGGGAGAAAGGCGTGAGTGTATGTATGTATGTAAATTAAAATGAAGGTTTTAAGAATAAAATATTGAACTATATATATATTAACAAACAAAGAAACACATTTAGATTTTATTTATAATTACATGATATACCGTTACATCTATATTCCACGAAGGTTTAGAGGTGTACCTCCTTCGCCCATCGTTCACCAATATGTTTAGGTCGCATATAAGGGTGAAGCTATTCTCATTAACCAGGTATAAGACCAAATTTCGAGCTGTTATTGAGAATTTCATAGATGAACCTAAAATCACCCGTGAATTGAGTTCAAAACTCATTGCTCAGCAATCATATTCCAATCACATTAAATCCTTATTTCATTAATTAAAAACAATTAACGGTCTGTTTGTAAAAAAAATATAAGTCAAGTACCTACAAGTACAAGTACAATGTTTATGAATGAGACGCATATGAGCCATCGTGTGTTAGCAATGCTTTTGTTTTTTAAACGAAGCGGTGACAAGTCCGGAAATTGCACGGATGCAACGCGAGGTGTCGTTTGGTTTATACACAGTTTGAACAACAGTTCTTTCTAACCAGGCAAAAGTTACATGAATTTTGTCTTAACAGACATGCATACATGATTAATATTTCTATTTAGACTAGAACAGATATGAGACCATAATAATAAATTTTAAATTAAATTAAATCGATTGCCTCTAAAGTTTAATGATGCCTCGATAAATGGGCTATCTAACATTGAAAGAATTTTTCAAATCAGACCAGTAGTTCCTGAGATTAGCGCGTTCAAGTAAACAAACATACAAACAAACAAACTAAACAAACTCTTCAGCTTTATATATTGGGTAGGTTCCAAACGGTGGGTCTTATGGAGAAGAGCCGGGAAGAAACTCTCTTTAAAAAAAAAAAAACAAATAACAGTCCTATTGGGTTTTTCTATAAAATCTTCAATAGCATCTCATAGTTTCGATTTGTGCCCGATTAATGGGAGTAGACTCAGCCCCTAAAACATGTGCACTAAACGTACATAGCGGTGAAAGTGGGTGTTCATTAGTACAACCTACTTAACCAGCCTGAAATTATAGGTAAGTAATATGCTATTATTGATTTTTTTAAACATTTCTTATCTACATATCAAAAAAAGTTTACCTAACCGAGCACTTAACTTTACATTCGCCTTTATAATGCGAGAGCTGTAGTTATTACATACGTAATTTTCTGTACTTTTTTATATTATGACAAGCTTCCATTTACATCATTCCACAACAAAATGATTACAGGTAGGTATTAACTACATAAAAAATACAATACGGCTCGTCGGAAATTCTAGAACATTACCAGGTAACGTGAAGCACGGATTTATTCAAAATGGCTTCATTACCACGCCAAGGGGATTATAAGCTCCGAAACTAAGCATTAAGACCACAATCGGTATGCGAATAGTGATCCACTACCAAACTATAAACCCGCAAACTTTGTACCGAATACATCACGTGTTTCATCCAGTTAGGAAAGAACAGTCGTCGTTCCCAAAACGCAATGGAACGAAAAGCTACATTTGTAATTTCGATCGCATATTTCATGGTAGGAGCTCTAGCATTTGTTTCTCAGCTGTTTATTTTTAAGCTATTACATAAGATTTATAACCAGTAGTGCTATTATCTTCGTCGAAACAACGAACTTCGGTCGTGCTAAAGAGTGTAACAAAAGCAATGGCCATTTGTACGTTGAGATCCTTTCCACTAATACTGCTTGAATGTTGACTGCGTTTTTCGTGTAAAAATAAATAAAGTTTAAGTTAAAGTTCAGCGTCGAAGTGGATGTTGAGAGCAATCTGTTTTTTTTTTTTCATGAAATGAAAGGATTAACTTTCGTTAGTTTTATTAAGAAGAACTGTCTTTTAGGGGCGATGATGGATATTTGTATCAGTTCAACCCTTAAAATACAAAGACGATGAGAATAAAAAAGAAGAGAGAAAGCTGTTTATTGTTCTATCTATTGAGATTCAAATTTTTATCGTTGAGATACAAACGTTTTGAGCCGCATCATTCTACTTAAGTAGTCATCGCCACTCATGGAAACCTGTAACACCAGAATTGTTGATGTATTTCCTAGCCTTATGAGGATCGCAGACTGCCAGAGTTTTACCACCAAGCAGAGTTCCATTATTCATGAGCTTTAAGTGCATTAAACAATATTGTATCCATTTCGTAGCGTCTAGAATTTTTAAACCGAGTATATAAGAGAGTATCCTGATATATTGAAATAAAACTACTTTACGGATTATAGCGCGGTATATTAGTACAAATAGAATCAAATCCCGACATTTCAGACCCTTTACAGCGTTTATGGCCACGGTCATTTTTTTTTTATATCTTACTAGCAATGTGGGTCGCACATTACTAGTATTCTTGTTAACCCCTCGTGCTAAGCTAAATGCTTGTGTTACGAGTGGGTTCACGTCGGTAGTGCAATGGGTGGGTTGGAACCGGCAACTACATGATCGCAAGTCCGACGCCCTAGCCATTAGGCTACCGCCTCTTCAAATACAACGACGTTGTTTTATTTCAATATATTATCTAATATTCGCGTAAACTTCAGAAATCAGAGTGTCCTGATGTTCAGTCCAACAAAGGATTTAATCCTCAACCCTATTTCCTAGGTACACTGTCTAATTACGCGACTGTCACCCGCACACGGCTTTTACTCTAAACTTTTGCCTCTGCACTAACACCCAAAACAGCTGTGGTGCTGCGCCGAGTAAATTTACTTGAATTTCAACCCGAAAGCATAAGCCCCTCCCTCTCTTTTGCATACAGGCGGAAAGGGATAGGTAGTACGTAAGAACCGGTATGAAATACAGGGAAACAGTTTAAATTGAAAATGCTACCCGGTGCGCCACTAGACATGATTGGTTTTTTACGCCAATTGTTTTTGCTTGTTTGTTTCTGTGTTATTTTGTAGACTGTTACAAATTCTACATTTTTTTTTTCTGCGATTAAAAATGAGGTTTTACTTAAATGTGACAAGGTCAAGTATAAAATTGACTTAGTAATATTCGAGAATTCAAGATACACATAATACATGCTTGAAATTTTTTCTCGATTGCATGTAAAGTATGCTACTCTAAAACCTGCTCTAAATTTATCTGGCCTATAACCTTAGATGGGTGAATATTCGAAAATTATTTTGTAAATCATTCTTCTCATCTCTCTTAAAATTATAGTAGTTGCAGAATGTTTTATTTATTTTGCTTTATTGATTGACGGCAGGGGGTAGTTTAAGGTTTCATTAAAATAATTGTAGTTTTAAACAACTGCATTCTTAACTTTGGGATGAGGTAAATTACGTTCTAATATTTTTCAAATATTCACCCAGATACCACTCATTCTGAGGAGGAGACACAAGTCTATCAAAGGTACAAGTAAATGGTAACGAAGCGGAGTGGCAGCTCTCCGACTCAAGTTCAAAAAAGATCCATAATTTACATAACATAACATACCATCACGCCTGTATTCCCCGAAGGGTTAGGCAGAGACGTACTAATGTACACCCACAGTTCGCCGGTATGTTTAGGTCCCATGTAATAGGGGGCGAGCCTATTACCATTAACCGGGCACAAATTCCTAACTCCGAGCTGCTACTGGGAATTTCATAGAAAAACCCAATAACACTTTGCTCGACCTGGGAATCGAACCCAGGACCTCTAGCGTAGCAGTCGCGGTCAGAACCACTTGGCTATTGAGGCATCAAATAGCTTAAAGTACATTAATTTAGAAAAACATCCTCATCCTACTTTGCAAATCTATAATTTATGTGTTATCCACCGTATCTCAGAACTATTAATTATTCTTTTTAATCAGGTTACTCTTATTGTCACAAGCGGACAACGTATAGAAATAGAGATATTACTGGCGTATATAGACTGCAGTTGCTGCTTTAGGCTTCGGTTGTCGCTTATCACCAGGTCCGGATGCATGTCTCTCATAAATAAAAATCATAAAATTTCATACAATAATTTCCCATAAAAAATAATCCAGTCAACGGAGTTCTTTATTATTTTTATACTCTTACTTTTACAAGTATGTGCAAAGAAAAAGCAACTTGTTAACACTGAAGAGGCTGGAGTTGCATACACGCTGGCTACCAGTACTAATTAGCAAACTTACTATCTAGGTCATTGGACAAAGCGAATGAGTTTTGAAGAGCAACTTTTTAATGTTTTTTGCTCCACTAGTGACGGGCTGTAACAGAATGGCATATTCGCATTATGAATAATTATTATGATGAAGTTGTATGTGCTGTGTTCTGGATTTTATTTTACTAAGAAATATTTTTACCCGCGACTTCGTCTGCGTCGACTTCATAATTGGGCCCGACCTAGATAAAAAATAGCCTGTGTTATTCCAGGCTATAATCTTTATGTGTGCCAAATTTTATCTAGTTCCGTTCAGCCGTTCTAGCATGAAAGATTAACAAACATCCATACATTCTCACAAACTTTCACGTTTATAATACAGGTAAGATTTTAACATCACGCTTGTATTACCCCAAAGCTTAAGCAGAGTTGTCACGATTTACATCCATAATTCCTCTGTATGTTTTTTTTAAACTGCCTAACCATATGGTTGTAAGTTCGACTGCTACAATGGCCCTGGGTTAGATTCTTAGGTCGATCTAGGGTTTTTCGTTGAAATTTTAATGAGCTGTTCCTTGTTTCAATCACTCCCAGCCACCTTTACCAGGTTGTTTATCCATATTGTTGGAGGTCTTACACTGCGTTTCCTGGTACGTGATCTTCACTCGATAAACTTTTAGCCCCAGCATTCATTAGTTCTACAAGTTATCTGCTCCGCTCACTGCCACTTATGTTAGTTAATTTTTAAGCTATGTCAGCAACTTTGGGTTTTCTATGGATGTCCTCAATTAGGTCTTGTAGAGAAATGCCAAATATAGCTCCCTCCATAGCTCGTTGAGTGACCTTGAACTGTTGAGACCTATAGCGATGAAAATAATATTTAACAAATGAGGTGGCGCAAACGCACACCAATAAACAATAAAGTATTAAATAAATAATTACAAATAAATATAATGATAGTATAATACAAGATTTTATACAAATAAGTAAATGTTATTATAAAAAACATTTATTGTTAAGCATTGCATTCTATTTGCAGTCATTGTTTTATTTGCGTTTGTCTCAATTTTATTCCAGAACAAATAGTTGCAGAACAAAGGCAGAGCGTACATAAAGTTTGTCAAGTAAAATGAAAAAGTACTCCTGTGATGTTGAGAGCTATTGTAGTTAACTCGTTAAATGGAATTGTTGTTACGCCTTTTTATTATTGTGACCTCTTTGAATGTTTTTAAAAGAAATGTAATAAGGTACTTTTTACCGTAGGTACTGAACCAGAAGGACGGTTATTGAATATTGACGAAGTTTAAATAATCACTCCGAAAGCTTATAAAAATGGAGATTATTGCTTGGAAAAGTTAAACTTTTTAATAAAATGTTTGTCCAACAGTGATAAAACCTATGGCATATGAACACTTAGGGATTGCCTCATTAGTCATAAAGGAAGGTAAAGCATGTTGACTTATGTTTTATCACTGTTGGATAATATCTCTTTGTATTTTTTTTTGTATTTTGCATGCTAAGGATTATAACATTTCTTAGCATGAAAAATGCATGCCGAATTTTTTCCTTCAATAAAATAACGTTAGAATATTAGCATGGAAAATTAAAAAAAAATACAAGAAGATAGTTCATAGGTAAGGTTATCGATCTAACTGCAAAGAAGGTCATGTCTGTTGAGAAGCAAAGTAACTTGCTTTTATAGTTGTCACTGACGTCACCTATAAGACGTAAATTCTGAATGTGAAGGCAAATTTCGAAACGGTGGGTGGGACTCGCGGTGACTTAGTGGTCATAGCGTCTAGTGTATCTAACCAAAAGATTCAAAGGCTGGTTCAAATCCTGCCCGCAAGTCAAATTTATCCTTCAGTAAAATAACTGCTGGATAATATTGTCAAGAGGGCTTAAAATGATCCATGAGTCTTCTTTATAAAACGTGTTTTTTTTTAAAACTTACTAGCAATGTGAATCGCACGTTACTAGTATTCTTGTTAATCCCACGTGCTAAGCTAAATGCTTGTGTTACGAGTGGGTTTACGTCGGTAGTGCAATGGGTGGATTTCGAACCGGCAACCATATAATTGTAAGTCCGGCGCCCTAGCCATTAGGCTATCGCCGCTTAAGTTTAAGAATTATAAACATTTTCGAAGCCGGTACATAAAAATAGTTTTGACCATGATACGAAAAAAATCTAGTCTAGGGAAAGTTAATAAAACTAAAACCTCCTTTCCTTTTAAGAGATGACGGCAGAATAAAATGAACAGTAACTGACGTTTACATCAAACTTCAACTGGGTGGTTTAAAACTGTGCATTTTATGTTTTACTTTGTTTTATGACCAAGGAGGGATTTTTCTGTGGGAACATAAAACGGAAACTTAACTTTTAAAGCGAACGACGTCGCGGGATGTAATCTTGCGAAATAATTTACTTTTTCTTGTTAATAGAATATATTAATTTCATTCGTGCCTAAATTTGGTCTGGCTACTTTTTATATATAGATTTATTTTTTTATGAATTGTGTATAGATTTCGTAGGAAACTAAGACAAGGGCACAGGAGGGCGGAGATAGACATCCAGCATTCTTGAGCTGAGGCCTGTGGGTACACTTCGGGAGTACGTCGCCCGATCAGACAATGGCCTCAGCGTAGGCACGCGTGCTGGGTACAGGTGCGCATTTGAGTGGGAACAAATCTCTTCTTACAAGAGATTTGATTTCTCTCTTCGAAGAGGATCAGACGCTGGACCGCAGCCTGTTATAGTCGTGGTGAATGTCACAAATCCCATGGCCATGACTCTAGACAAGTACGGTTTTCAGTCGGTACGAGTCCGACATACCCTGCCGTCTCCTCGGGTAGTAGACGATTCATAACCTAATTAAAAATTAATATTATTCCAATAAAAATGTATCCTACCCTTGTATTTTACTCTGAAATCTCGATAAACCACTACACCTGTGTAGTGAATATCGAAATTTCAGAAGAAATAATCTCCCAAAATCCACACCAAAACTCGTGCATAATTTAGCAAAAATCGAATCGAATCAAGTTACTTAGATCATTACAAAATGTAATAGAATATTCAATAAACCGCTCTATGGCACCGTTCCAATGCTACTGATAACTCAGTTGTTCCTAATCTGTAAACCAGAACACGAATTTCTCATCACAACTATAGATAAACCTTGGAATAGAATAATCTGGTTGTGGTGGGAGCTTATAGTTAGTTCCTGTTCAATGGTGTGATCCGCTTTGCCCTGGGATATTGGTACCGTTGATAAATAGAATTGCATATTATCTCTTTCTCACAAACGTTATTAGAAAGGGACAGAAAATATTTGGAGATAACCTGGATAGTAAAGTTCAATGCATTATTGAACGAGCCTGTTGTGGACTCATTTGTGGGTACAATGCTTAGGGCCAGTGTATTTTTTCTTAGTGAAAATAATTTGAATTAGATACCTGCAACTGCATGTTAACAATAAATGACCGGATATTCTACGTACTTAAATATAAGTCTTTTCACAACTGTATAAAAGTCACAATAATGTTTTAGATCACAAAATTCATGCAGTTTTTCATAATTCATGTTTAAATGCTTTTTTCGCTAACTAGCAGTAATATACGAAAGTGTTATAACCCTTTGGGAATCTAAGTTCAAAAAAGGGAAAACGACAGTGCCTTACGGGGCCTATCATTCCTTCAGTCCGCCAGTCACGTTAACGTTTACCATGTGCACGCTCTGGTTTGTTTTTAATTCTTTTAGTAGTAAGCAAAATTCAAACATACTAAATTATTTATATCAGCATTGGCAACACCGATGCGGTCTAAACGAAGCACAACAGCTGAATTTGTATCGCAAGTAAGCAGTTTGACGGTTGAACATAAACGTTGAACAGTTGCTAACTGTTCAACTGGAAACAAAAAACTAACGCCAAATTGAGGAAATAGTAAACAACTGAAAATTTGGTATCGAATAATATATATATGCTTAATACCTTATGCCTTAAAAGGTCTTATTATGAGCATTTTGTGATTAAGATAGAGAGAGAGACAGAGATGCCGATCTACACATTAAATAGTGCCATCTCTTTTTAAACCTGAAACTGATCGCGTTAACACGTCGGCCGCTGGTACCATTGCCTTATTAGTAAAATCACCTTTTTTTGGTCTCATAGGTAAATCGAACTTTTAGTGACTAATGCAACTAGAGATGATTGGTGGATCCAGAACCCTATCTAGGTACTAATATTCAGGAACTATTTAAACTGAAAGGAGACCTCAACATTGTTGGGGAAAAGGATGATAATGACATTGTCCGAATGTATTCGTTCTGCGAAGCATACAGCTGTTTTTTTTTTAATACTAAATACAGTGTCACGCGACATTCCAACATTGCGATGTCGGGCACTGTGTTTTATGTCCACCTAACACTGGACTAACACTATTAGCACTGAGAACAGGTTTATTACTGAGTGCAAAACAGACGAGTGTGGGAATACATTTTTTAACGTTGACAACATAGTTTACCTGAAAGGATGTTTAATTTGAATTACGTGTTCCATCTTAGATAGAAATAGGTTTTGTTTTCCATTGTGCAAAACTAGAGTTAAAAATGCATTTGTCCATACAAAAAACTGTTAGTACCGTATTTTCATACATAGGAATACATTTAATCTCCAAGCCGATTTTCCGCACGTGGAACTTTCTTTGAAATTGGAAAATCCTTTAGATACACAACCTCAAAATAGAATCTAGGACATCAAGGTCAATACGACGGATGGCAATAGGGTCTCTCCCTATTACCTAAATGGGTCCATAATGGGTAAACATACTGGCGCGAACTGTGAGTGTACCTTTGATAACTTCTAATAGGGCGCCCCCTAGGCTCACTGCCTGTGCCATTAATCTGGTACAAATCCAGCCGCTATGGAGAATTTTGTAATAGAAAATTCTAATAACACTCGTGCTAGAAATCGAACCCATAACATAGCAGTCACTCTAAGGACCAATAAAATAATGAGGCAGATAAAGTAATAGATAAGTTGATATACGTGATAAGTTTGACAGTTCTGATCTTTTAAATAATGTTGAAGTAGATAATACCGTGGGAGAGCATGCATGACTGAGCCAGCTCGACCGAAGTGATACGATGGCCTCATAGAATACGGGCGTGAAACAATCCTTACGTTGGGTTTCGCCGAGTGAGTGAGGATACCGGAGGCCTATACCCTTTTAAAAGGCGGACAACACACTTGGGACTCTTCTGGTGTTGCGTGTGTCCATGGACGGCTGTAATCATTTACCATCAGGTGATCCATCTGCTCGTTTGGCCCTCGTTTATCGCATAAAAAAGACAATTAGATCTGCTGAAGTACATATGTCATGATACGTAGACCTTATACTCTCCATAAAAAAGGTCCAGAATACCGATTGTAGTACCTACGTCTTTTCTTCTTCTTACGACACGGCTAGATGCCAGATCTAAGAGCACTGCTCACATAAAACACCCTATATTTAAACGAACACATAACCGAAGCAACTTTGTATATCGAAGTCACATACTTAACAACAGTAGTTAGTGAGGCTTAAACCGAGATTAACAGTTCCTCGCTCTGCGTTGCAGTTGCCGAGTTTAATTTACAACTTCATACATGTGTTGCTCTGTATAGAGTTGGGTGTTTGTATGATATATTAATGGGACAATGTATAGTTTTTCTATAAAAATATGAGTGGCTACTAATTATATAATAAAAAATCTATACATTTTAGCCTTAAAAGTTCTGTTACTTACATTTACGTAAATGAAATATTATCATGATTATATTAAAAGCAAAATAAATCTATAATCTGTCGTATCGTACATCATACTCGTACATAACCATCACAAGTCTAAATGGTTTACAAATATTGGCTGTACAAGTGCGTTCACAGTTTAAGGAAACTATTCAATATAAAGGGTTTCTCTCAGGCGTTTATTTGCCAATGTCTCAGTTGAATCTTCTATACATCACAGGTCTTGTTGACAAAGAAAACATCCTTCAAACTGGCCCCATCTCTTAACCAAACCTCACATATTTCCGTTTGATCCTATGCTGAAAATACACAGAGTATTTTCAATGTTAGAATGAGATAAAAAAGGAACCTGTACGTCTTACAATAAAGAGTGAAAGAGATAGCATAAGTTATAGGTGTGATTGATGCTTCATTTTTATGAAACACGTAAAATATATCAGGTGCTTCTTTGGGTTCGTATTGGGCTCTTTAAAAGATACGTAAGGTTCGAAACGCATCAAAAAATGCTTACCGGGCCAAGTATAATAGAGTAGTGATGCCCGCAATTTGACTCGCATTCCAAAAGACTTTTCGAGGCAAAAGCTAACCTATATCCTTCTCCAAAGCCCAATAATTATATTTCTACACAATAATTAATCAAAATTGATTCAGTGGTTTAGGCGTCCCAATGTAAGAAACAGATAAACGTGCTTTTGCATTTATTATAAAATTGAAAAAAGTCCGTGTCTGTACATTGAAAATATTTAAAAATAACGAGTGGGTTAGGGTAGGCATATAAAGGTATCCGAACCCAAAAATGTGATTTTTAAAATTCTTGTTTGTTTGTTACGTGCAAAAACCACTAAATGGATTTTAATTTTGTTATCACTGTTAGAAAGTATATGTTCCTACTTAAAAACTAGTGAACTTCTTATCTCAATTAATTATACAAATCATGAGATACAGCTTGATCTCTCTGACATATATACAGACCCATACAAAGAAGAGATCATCAATGTTGATTTTTATTTCCATTCGAGAAACCAAGATATATTCTGGCAGTAAGGAATTGTACTCTAACCAGAACTGCCTCTTTAGCCAAGTAGTCCTGAGCTGACTGCTACGCTAGAGGTCCTGGGTTCGATTCCCAGGTCGAGCAAAGTGTTATTGGGTTTTTCTATGAATTTCCCAGTAGCAGTTCGGAGTTAGGAATTTGTGCCCTGTTAATGGCAATAGGCTCGCCCCCTATTACATAGGACCTAAACATACCGGCGAACTGTGGGTATACATTAGTACGCCTCTGCCTATCCCTTCGGGGAAAACATGCGTGATGGTATGTCACTCTAACCAGTCTCCACACGGGTCTTCACTTTCATGTTCTTAACCATCGTTCGACCTTTGCCGTTCTCCCATAAGCGATGTTACCAATGAAAAGAATATTCTCAGTATTTCTATGTCTATTACCGTTCCTCAAACCTCCTTTATTTTATACACCATAATCATAACCGTGCATCTGCCATATTATGATTCTCGTTCCTCCACGACTGTTATAGCCAATCGTTGGTGTTAGGTGCCGTGTTATATCTTTGTTCAAAGCGACATTTTTGGCAATGTTCATGTCTGAAATAACGGTGTGTAAGTGCTTACGAAAGAAGTTATTTTATTGATTAGAGTGTGTCTTGTCGTTTATTCTCTGTAAAGGGCTTTTACGCTTCCGGATTCACTGTGTTGTTGTGATGTTTATTCTTTGTTTTGTAACCACTTTTATTTCTAAAGATTTGGTAGTTATTCTGACAGATAGTATATTTAATAATTATTCTTATACCACTAGCATTGAATTTAAATTGAATTATGTGTGTTCCATATATTATGAACGAACTACTCATTTATGATTCTAACTAAAGGGCTTTTTGTCTTTATTTTAGATTTCATCTAGGTTGATATGGGGCGAAGTACCTATTCTTTTCCTGGTTCATTTATTTATATATTACTAGCTTCTGCCCGCGTCTTCGCTCGCATGTAGCTCAAAAACCAACAGTGATGATCTCTTCTTTGTATGGGTCTCTATACATTTGAGAGGTCAAGCTGTATCTCAGGTTCCGTTTAATTATATGAGTTAAGAAGTATACCAGTTTTTAATTTGGAGCACATACTTTCTAACGGTGATAATACGAGAGACGTTTATATACCCTAACCCATTTGTTTTTTTTTAATATCTTCAATGTACAGACACAGCTTTTTAACAATTTTATAATAGTAGAGATTATACTTATATATTATTATTCCTATTCTATTATTCAGCCATTATCATACTTCTGAGTGTTAAAGTGCACTTTACCATTACTTCATCTTACGGATTACAGCGTTTTTCGGACAAATATTAAATGCGTTTTCTATAAATATCTAGCCCTTCATGTCCTTCTGGTATTACTGATGTCACCTTGACATATGTGGACACCACCATGTTGCTTAGATTTGTCCACTGCTCGACCGACATGCTGCAAATGTGACCAGCTTTTTATTCAACTACGGCGCGGCGGTCTGATTTTTGCTTTAATATATTACACATTAGTGTATAGCCATTGTGCTTACCTTTTCAGGGAATACAGTCGCTATATTAGTGACGTCATAATTTTGTAGCATGTCTAGACACATTCTGTAAGGAGACGAATTGCTTCAGAAACAGACATCGGTGTAGTGGCCTGTCAATCCTCTATTGTGTTATGACATGTATTAATTATAACGTCATGTTTCGACATGTTTCAAATAGCAAGCGTTATCCTGCTATAATTGGGCTCAAAACGCCATTGACATGTTGACATGTAATTCAATGCACTGTAAGATTATTGTTGTACGACCTCTGTGGTTTAGTGGTTTGAGTACCGGACTGCTGACCATGAGGTCGTGGATTCCCACAGGACACAAATATTTATGTGATGAATATAAGTTTTTGTGTTCGTCTGGGTGTTTCTTATATTATAAGTATGTATTTACAAAAAAAAAGTATATAGGTAAGTATTATATCCATTGTCTAGTACCCATAGTACAAGCTCTGCTTAGTTTGGGACTAGATGGTGCTGTGTAAAAAAATGTCCCAGAATATTTATTTATTTATTATTATTTATGTTCTCGATTATTTTACCCATTACCTACAATTTACCTTAGGCACAAATGGGCCGGCTCGACCGAAGTGATACCACGATTACTCTGTGTTTCGCCGAGTGAGTGAGAATACCGGAGGCCCGAACTCTTTTCAAAGGCAACGCACCTGTGACTCATCTAGTGTTGCGGGTGTCCATGGGCTGCGGTGATCGCTAACCATAATGCGATTCGTCTGCTCGTTTGCCCCCTATCCCATAGAAAAGAACCTACTCAATATTTGTACTCAATATTTTAATAAACTGTGTAATGTTAAATGTAAGACATCCTTAATGCATAAAAGTTTTTTTGGCAATGCTCCAAAAATTTATAATAAAATACCTGAATTTATTAAAAATCTGCCATTACTAAAATTTAAAAAGGCACTTAATAAGCTACTTATTGATAAATGTTACTACAGAATAGATGACTTCTTGAACGACGTTTCAATATAATAAAAAAAAACTGTTCAATGACACTCTCTTACTTGTTGTGACAAAATTATAATAATCTTTGTTATGTTAATTATGAATTTATAATTATATAATTTTATATTTAATGTAATGTAACAATTTATAGTTTTTATTAAGGTTGTATTAAGTATTTGTATGTCTTATTGACAAAACATAGCGGACTCTTTATTTATAAAAGACCTATATTTGTATTTACCTATGTTTTACAAATAAATAAATAAATAATAAATACAGTTATAAATTTCAGGTAGTTTTTACGCTTTATGTTTCATCATCCTAGCCTTAACTCAGATGTAATTGAATATTATCAGTATTTTACACAAAAACATTTCTATAGCACCTCCACAACCCAATTTCTAGAAACTAATGATTATATTATCCCGCATTAGGCTAGCGTGAGGGACTATTGCTTAATCTCTCTTATTCTGAGAAGAGACCCGTTCCCAGCAGGTGGAAAGTATAAAGGGTTAATTATGACTTACTTATTATATCCTAAGAATGAACTGGTTGTAGACGACAGCGTTCGGTAGTAATTTTGTGTCTTACCCATTTATAGACTGGCCCGACCAAATGCAACATATCTTCCCAAATCGAATGGTCAACATAGTAATTAATACGTCAATTTGTAAAAGAAGAACCAACATTCAGTCGTTCAAATTTCATTGAGAATTTTTAGATCAGAAGTTTTTCCAGAGATTGCTTGAGGGTGAATAGATGTCCTTAAATATTTTGTTTTAAATAATTACCGATTCAAGCACATTTATTTAAAAGCGAGTAATTCAGAACCTCATAGGTATCTCGTAGGTATATTCTCTTCAAATGTTATAAATGTAGGTAAGTCATTTACATAGGCAGACATGTAAAGTAAATCGGTCTTCTAATAGAAACGAAGGGATATCAAACGCGTAATTACGCATACCCTCATTATACACAATTAGAAGACCTAATCACGGACTTTGATAAATTACCGAAAAATAATATGGACGTTAATTTCACACCTACGTCAGGCATCCATCTCAATTTTGGATCCCTCGTAACGCGACATGAATACAACATAATTATACGAACAGAACAGGGTTATCTTTACTAGTTTGGGAGCGCGGAGATGGTTGAGGTTCGTAGATTATATTAGTTTTTCAATAAAAACTACTGTTAAATTAACAATTTAACAATAGGGGAGCAAACGAGCCGACGGATCCACTGATGGTAAGCAATAACCGCCGCCCATGGACCCCGCAACAGAAGTGCGTTGCCCGCCTTTTAAAAGGGTTTTGGCCTCCGGTAACCTCATTCACTCGACGAAACACAACGCAAGCGTTGTTTCACGCTGGTTTTCTGTGAGGCCGTGGTATCACTCCGGTCGAGCCGGCCCATTCGTACCGAAGCATCGCTCCCCCACGTTAAAATATAATGAATCGAATGCATGAGATTAGTCATCATGTTTCCATCTTTTTGAGCATTTTAACTATTTTAATTTTACACTTAAGGTATTCATATACCTACCAGTGCCACTCACAATAGAAACAAATTTTACGATGCCACTCAACTAAAATCCACTAAGCCGTTTAGGCTACAGAGTGTGACATAAAGAATACATACATACATGAATAAATAATAATTAGGTAATAATAAAATTCCTTATTATAACCAGTTACATGTGCATCCTGAGTCCTTACACACTCGAAAAACATAAATCTCCTTCTAGTGCAGTAAAAATATGCATGAATTTCTCAGTTCTAGCTCGGGGTTTGAAATTGTGCCCGATTAATAGTAATAATAGGCTCGTCCCTTGTTAGATTACATTGGACCTAAATATATCGGTGAACTGGTACATTGGTACACCTCTGCCTAACCCTTCAGGGTATACAGGCGTGATGGTATGTTATAAGCTGCCATACTAAGAACCGTGCTATTAAGAAGACCAGTTTAGAAAAGCCTTGAGTTGGAGGAGGCCTTGGCCTTACAGCTGGCTCAAGAAGAAAAATATGTAGGTAGATAAGTATATAATTATTTATATTCTCAATAACATTTCTACCTGTGCGAATTTAACTCTATTTTCACCCCCCTTATCTCTCCTATTATAAAATTGTAAAAAAAGCTGTTTGTTACGGGTTGGCGCAAAAACTACTGAATAGATTTTAATTTTGTTATCACTGTTAGAAAGTATATGCTCCAACTTAAACACTGATATACTTTTTATCTTAAATAATTAATAAAATCCTGAGATACAGCTCTCTCTTATGTAGAGAGACCCAGACAAAGAAGAGACCCATTTTTCCATCCCGAGGGATCCATTTTTAATCCTTCAGGTGACCGAAGCCGCGGGCAAAAGCTAGTTATTTATATTCTCAGTAACATTTTATCAAACATAATTTCTTCTCGGGAATTTAGTATTTAGTGAATACTTTGTTATATATAATGTAAAGTGAATTTCGACTAAACGCCAATAAATTAAAAACAAACATTGCATCTTTCATTTTACTTCAAATCACATTTTACTTCAAATCCAATTATAAAAATATCAATGCGAGCTATTTCATATCAGGCCAAATAAAATTATGTGTACCCAAATAAGGCTACATATAGACAGACCCACGTTTCCTCAATACGTAAAGGTTAATTTATCCCGGGGCATCCCTTCAACATGGCCCGGACGTTAATTTTAATATATACGTCTTGTACGACGATACCGTTTCCGGCATTATATCGTTATTGCGTGATAAATTTTGTATGTAGTAATTGCACGTGTGAAATATGCTTGTGGGGGGATGTACATGTTTCCATTAGGATGTTGATTCGAATTAGATTCGAATATTTAGCTTCTTTTTTATGGAATAGGAATGCAAACGAGCAGAAGGATCGCCTGATGGTAAGCGATTACCGCCGCCCATGGACACCCGCAACACCAGAGGAATCATCAGAGCGTTGCCTGCCTTTTAAAAGGGGGCCTCCGGTATCCTAACTCACTCAGCGAAACACAAAGTAAGCGTTGTTCCACGCCGGTTTTCTGTGAGGCCATAGTATTACTCCGGTCGTCCCGGCCCATTCGTGGCGAAACATGGCTCTCCCACGGCTAAAATCGTTGTGAAAAGAAATATAAGATTTTGTCTATTTCCCCAAAGCAGCAGTAATGTGTACCTTAGACCCCATGCAATAAGAGTCGAGCTGGTTCCCATTGATTGGGCGCAAACTCTAACTCCATGAGTCCGCTACTGAGTATTTAAAGACACCTTTGCTCTATCGTGGAATTGAAAATCACACTCGGCAACAACACTTGTATCCACTAAACCATTGAGCTATTGTGAGAAATACCTCTAATAAGTCTTGTTTATTTTTTTTTTATTGTAGAAACCTTTCTTATTTTGTTCAATTTCAACTTCAAAGAAAACCCCTAAATTTTATGAACGCCTGGCAGTCTACAAGCATTTTAATCCATAGGAAATTTATCAGGACACTCATATTTCCTCTGCCTCTCTCGACTCTTAAGCCTCATACTCAGGACATACAAAGGTCTCGAGATCGAATCCTAGATACGAACCCCTGACTTTTCTAAGTCATGTGCGTATAAATAGCTAAATATCACGCGCTTAAACGAGAAAACCTCATGCCTGAGAGATTCTCTCGAGACCTTCCACTTGGCAGTCCAAACGTCATATAATAATAATAATATAATAATAAATGTTTTATTTATTATTGGATATATGGATTTGCACACATTTTACAAAGTAGTTAAACCCACCAAACTGTGTGATATCCCTAAGTTATCACTGCATTCTCGTATATAATTTCCCGGAATATGAGTTACAAGTACTCAAAAATAGATTTGCGAGTTTTCGCTCCATAAAACATTCATGGTATGCTCACACCGGCTTTATAGACCTTAATATATTTTTTATTTTATCTCTCTTTTATTCATCGTTTCTCGAGTCAAGATCATGATAGTACAGGGCTCTGTTTCGGGCAGAAAATTTCTGTTATCTGCTCTCTTAATTGTTGTTTTATAAAGAATATTTTATATAAAAACCTATTCATGAGAGCAAAATAAATTCAAGTGAATAATTGCTAAGCAACTTAAATTTCTACAATGATAATTTTCCTTAAAATTATATTTTAGTTTTTGTAATTTTAATAAAATATATTCAGACTATCTACTGCCCGTGGTTATACTCGTATCTCAAAGGACAAAAAGTAACCTATCTCTTTCTTCCAAGTCCAACATTTTTCTATTCCAAAAATTTATCAAAATTGGTTTCAATCAAAACACAAAAGCAATTAATGCTTTCTTGAAAAAAAAACTTGAATTGATAACTTTAATAGCATTTCATAAGCATCATTTTCACTTAACTCCATCCAGTCCTATCGACTTGTCTTTATTGACAAGCTATTATAATCACCGAAACGACGTTCACTTACCTGTCAATGATTTCCCTACGAATCATACACCTCAAAGCTATGATTGATAGCTTTCGAGAAGTTTCTGTGTGAGAATGAATTGACGAAACATTTCGGTATGTTTTGTACCCAATATAAAAGTGCGTAAAGCTCTAACATGACGGGTAGAAGTGATTGATATTCTTGGCTAGAGTATTGATAAATTGAAGAAACAAAAGACCATCAAGCCTGTATCCCCGAAAGCTTATAAATGTTCCAAAGTTCATAAATTAAAGCGGTCATTAGTAAGTGCATTATCTCATTTTATAGATGTTCATTGACAGTTACTAAATTGATAATTAGTAATTGATTAGATTCGATAGAAAATAGGATTATGTAAACCTATTTTCCATTATGTATCTATATGCTCTTTCAATTCTCAAAAAATATGTATTTTCATACAAATAAAATTATGGTACCTATAATATGATTTGAGTCAAACAAACCCAAGTTTGAAAGCTGCTTATATTTGTTGTAAAAACAATAATATTTATTTGTAAAAAACAATACTATTTATTTGATATTTAAGTCAAACAATTATATTTATAAACTGAGAATAAAAACATGAACATGGCAAAAAGGAGCTGAAGAATATTCAACAAAAACCCGAATGATGGATACAAAAATAATTCATAAAAATTAAACATTTACTCTGTTTAAAATTCATTTACAGACGAAAATAAATTGGGTTGAATTCGGAACGGATCGGGGCGGGAAAAGAAATACAACTTTGGTCCGACAATCGGGAACTTGAACGCTTATAACAAATTTAATAAGACAGCTCTTAAAGAGGATTTCTTTAAATATTTCAGTCAAATATGCAAATTACTAAAAGGAAGTTATAATCTTTTCTTGAATAATGAAATTTTAATTAATTCTCCGTTCGATAAGGGTGGAAAAATGTGGTTCGTAGTGGTATAATGCTGAGCAAATTGGTTTTTGAATGTCTCGTTCTCGGTATACTTTTTAAAATAAATTGAGTTACTGTTTCTTTTCTGCATTTGATCGGCTTATTTCCCTCCCAACATTTAGCGGTATCGTTTAGAAATATTTGTATCGCTTTCAAAAGTTACAATATTTTTTATAGATATCAAAGTCAGTGAAGACATAGAATTTATAGCTTCATTATTTATTAGAACTAATGATTTCTTCGGTAAAAGTTTTTAGGAATTATTTATTGTATTTTGAACCAATTGCAGTACTGAATTTCCTCAGTTTTCTCAAGTTGTTCATCACTACTTATATGAATTCAAAACCTTTTTTTGAACCCTTGAAAAACTTTTTTGAAGACACATAAAAAAAAATCAATTACCTTATAATTTAGTTAACCGGTCCATTTCTATTGCCGCTATGTAGTAAGCAAGTCTTACTTTACATTAATTAGAAGAGGCTAACACCAGATTACCCAAAGAAGTGGTATCAAGGTAAAGATAAGCAGAATTATTAAAATTAACAGCTGTTCCTTCAACGCTTATTAAGGCATCGAAATTGTCTCGAGCGCCAGCTTTTAAGCCAGAATGTCGTTCGAAAAAATGCTTCCGGAAAAGTTTGCGTTTTGGAAAGATATTTTGATGATTGTACCTAATTTCTTTTCACGAAATGAAGGTAAGTTAAAAAGCTTTCATTTATGACTTATTGTCAATATTTTTTTTATAGTTAAGAGGCCAAATGAGCCTACGGATCGCGTGATGGTAAGCGATTACCGCACCACCAGACGAATCACAAGTGCGTTGCCCGCCTTTCAAAAGGAGTTTGGGCCTCCGATTTTCTAACTCACTTCACGAAAAACTACATTATGTTTCGCCGAGTGAGCCTTGTTTCATACTGATCTTCTATAAGACCGCGGTATCACCCCGGTTGAGCCGGCCACGACCATGGCCCTACATGGAAATTTGCTTCAAAAGAGCCTTTTGGTAATTTATCATCATTGATGTATTACCAACAGGCTCTTAGTATAATACACCAGGGCCTATCAGCTGCAATAACAACCTTTTTGTAGTACTTAAAATGATCGTAAATCATCTACATAAGTGACTAAGAGGGTAGGTATACCTATTACTGATTTGCAAATTCCATCTTAGACCCTATTTATATCTTTGGACAAGACATGGTTAAGTGCATTAATCAAACTTCACTAATATGATAAAATTTTAGCTCCTAGCTACATAGGAAATATTAAGAAAAAAATAAAAATATGAAGTCTTTTTATGAGTAGAAGCCAAAATAATAACTTGTTTTTAGTGTTTTTGAGTTAGACATTAATAGGAAAAATGTTCTAATACGCAAATCATAGCCCAAACTGCTGGGCCTATTAACTTGTGATACGACGTGCAAATTCATCATCATCATCATCATCATCAGCGAAAAGCGGTCCACTAATGAACAAAGACCTTCCTATAGACTTCCACAAAGACCGATTATATGCCACCTACAATCAAAGACTCTCAATCAAAGACTCTCAATCAACTCTACCAGGTCATATGTCCATTTCTTTGGAGGTCATTTTACGTTGTGTTTGCATGGTCTTCACTTAAGAAACTTTTAGCAGTTCTACGAGCTATGTACCCCGCCCACTGCCACTTAATCCTTCGAGCTATGGAAATACCATATGAAAAAATGCAGTGACACTTGACCTTGGAATTGAACCTAAAGCCCTACATACAACAACTAGATCAATCAAACCATAATAGCTAGTAAGTGGTAATAAAAATAAAGGTATGTTTAACCGGTGCCGGTAGCAACCGCGTCTCCAGCAGCTGTGCGGTAAACCGATTGAATTATGCAGAAGATCAAAGCTGGAACTTAATTGGTAGCAGTCTCGTTAAATCTTCATTGAAAGATTGAATAAGCACCTTGTCGCTTTCAGAGATTCGCCCGATCGTGAAGTTGTGTAAATCTAATTCTTGTGTTTTAATTGTCTACTGTTTTTGTGTCGGTCCAACAAATACTTACCTACAGTCTTACATATTTGTCTCATGTGGGGATCTAAGCCATGGTCCGTTGTGCAGAAGTCGATTGTGCAGCCGCTCCATCGCACATAGCGTTGAATTACTTTTCTTAAAAAGGTTTTCTACTATTCTATAACATTCTAGAATAAGGACTTTGCTTAAACTATATTTTTTTTTACCTCCAAATTGCGCCATTAGTCTAGTGGTCCAACTGTTACAGTACAATTCCAACGACAGGCAGTGTTTTTTTTTTCCTAGCCCGTTTCGTCCCACTGCTGGGCAAAGGTCTCCCTTCTCTCCTTCCAAATCTCTCTGTTTGTGGTCTTAGCCACCCAATCTCTATCGCAAGAGTCCAATTCATCGCGCCACCTCCGTCTGGGCCGACCACGCTGTCGCTTCGCTCCGTGTGGGATCCAATTTGTGGTAGCTTTTGCCCACAGTTATTCTTATGAAATTCTCAATAGCAATTTGCAGCTCGGAGTTTGGATTTGCGAATTAAGATTGTACATTAGTACATCTCTGCCTAATCCTCGGTGAATAAAGGCGTGATGGTATGTAAAAAAAAAACATTTTTCTGTTACTGATAAATCTCTTTCTAAAGTCAAAGATGACGATGAAAATACAAGCCAATATTGTATATTATAAGAACCAAAATGTAAGCTATTCTTTTGAAGATTGTATTGTTTTATTCAATACAATGTTCCCTCGAACGAGTTATTAAAGCGAAAATATAATATTGTATGTCGACCAAAGACTTTCTGTTATTTTGGAATTATGTTTATGATATTAAATTCTGTCCCTGGGGAGGGAAGCCAATTCGCCACAACACTGCCTAAGCATCTCCTGCTCTAACATATGAACGTTATCATATGCCTATCCCTTTCCTTCGTGTTTGTCGGAAGTGATTTCATGGACCACGAAGAACAAATTATTGAAGATTTACTATTCACATCAAAATGCATAATTTGGGACAAAATTCACGTTACAGGGAATAAAAAAGACTATGTTGTTTTTTTCTAACCCGGTGAGAATTTTCCTACATAATATGATCTAGATATCATCACGCCTGTTATATTCCCCAAAAGATTAGGTAGCGTAGATAAAATAACGAACACCGACAGTTCCTCATATATTTAAGTCTCATAGGGAGCAGCTATTTTAAACTAATTGTAATATTAATTTGAAATTAGATTCACCGATTTAGTTTTAATATTATACACCGTCAAATATGATATATCACAAATCATTCTATAATATTCTAGAACATTTCGATATCCCCGATTGTATCTACGACAACAATAAATAGTTTATATTCTATGCTATACACACGAATTCCACTACAGTTAGCGCCACCGTTATCATTAATTAACCTATACACTCAGTTTGTGGATATGTTTACATTGGCCTGCCCTCTCTCGCTGCATCAATATGCCAATGGAACTTGTCTAAGTCAACACGCCACTTGAATTGTAATTGAATCAGATTCATTTGATCAAGCTTGATACACAAGTTTCCTACTTCAGGCAAACCTCAATCAATAACTTATGTACATATCATCACGCCTGTATTTCCCGAAGGGTTAGCTAGAAGTGACCGATGTACATCCAAAGTTCGCCGGTATAGTTCCTGTAACGGGGCCAGCCTACGGCTATCAACCAGAGACACAAGTCCAACCTCACGTGTGGTTCTTTTTTTATGGAATAGGGGGGCAAACGAGCATACGGGCCGCCTGATGGTAAGCGATTACTACCGCCCATGGACACCCGCAACAGCAGATGAGGCACCAGTCAACCCCGGCCATTCGTGCCAAATCATGGCTCTCCTACGGTAAAAAATGACGATCCATGACGATTTTGAACTGTTAAATTATCTACTTTTATCCCTAAACTAAATTTATAAATTACAATTTAAACGATTACGAAAGTTCAAGCAGTTTGAATGAAATGTTACCGTGAAATACAGTTCAAAGTTACGCCTTAACAATTACATCGCCGGACCTAACACTTCTCACTGTCAGAAGTTCTTTCAAAATTCATAGCAATCTTGTTGAATCCAGCAATAATGATTACGAAAGCGGTAACGTTTATTAAACTTTCCAGTTTGTTTGGGAGTTTCAAGAGCATGAATGTTTTCTTATGTAATAGGTTTCCTTTTTTCTTTTGGACGCTTGCCTTTAAAAGTATTATTGTCGGCGAGTGACTCCACTTTCTACATTCGAATTTCTGAAAAGATGTTGAAGATAAAGATATCGCGAGTTTTTTTTTCTTTGTACGGATAAACTTGGCCTGGAAGAGGTCGGCCTAAAAAGAGTACATGCTAAGAATATTTTATTAGATTGAAGCATGTTCTCAATTGTGGAATGGACGAAACTTCATTTAGAAATCACCTTTCAAAGTGAATGAGATATAATTTATTTCTTCTATTTATGATACGGGTCTAGTTAGGACCGACGCGAAGTATGCCCGCAATATATACAGTGATCTGAGTCAGAAGTCTTAAGTTCGAATTCAAGGCAAGCACCTCTGCCTCTCTGAAGTGATGATGAATGTAAACTGATTATCCCATACTTAAACGGCGAAGGATAACGTTGTGAGCAACCCTGTATATATCTCAGAGATTTTCTTGCAAGTGTATAATACAGTCTGCACTAGGCCCGCGTAATTTCGGGAGAAAAACGGCATTTCGGGAGTACGCAAGTGGTTGAGCCTCACGCGACTTGCTCACTCCAAGAAATTCAAAGAGTCTTCATAGAGATGGCAAGATGCTTTTTGGAACTCAAGCAGGCGGCAGGCCCGTCATTTGATGGGGGCGCTATCCGGACATTTCGGGACTAACGCTCTCCTACAAAAGATGGATCTGACGGAGGCATCAGCCTGCAGGGCCTGCAAAAGGGAAATTGAGAGCATGGTACACCTTCTCTGTATATGGGATGCAATGGCTAGAAAGCGGATGTGCCTCTTGGGGTAGGGTTATCCAAGACCAGAGGACTACAGATTTATACCCCTAGGCCTCATTATAAACCTCATTGGAGAGCTGTTTGTAGAACTGGGAGAGGATGAGGAATAGATTATGTAGAGGAAGCACTAAAGATCCCATTGGGATGAAGTGTACTGGAGGCTTTGCTGCCTGGGTCCCACACAAGATAAGGCCCGCGTCATAGACTATAGCCTAATGTCTCTTATTCTAGGAGGAGATCTGTGCCCAGCAGTAAAACAATGTAATGAGTGGATGTTGAAATGAAAATGATGAAATCCAAGATGAAATTATTGACAGAAATTGCATCCAGAAATGATGCCATTTCTTAAACTGTATATATCGAACAGTTAGATAAGATTCCCTCTCTTCCAAATTAAAGTTCTTGTATTGCCGAAAAAAAAAATGGAGGTCGGTAAATGGCATCTGATTATGAGTTGTTATTTCCAGATATTGGATAAGTATTTGCAACACCAAAGTAAATGCTGATGAATTGCCAACACTTTTATAAAAAATGTGGGACCAGAGCTAAGTAAGCAGGGCAGGCCCCTCAGTCTCTTCCCGGTCACAGTATTGTATAGTTGTGGTGGGGTGTACCCATTATAAAATAAATAGATATTGTTTTAGTAATTACTGTTTATTTTACTATCCCAAAATGTGCATGAACAGTGAACTCTATAAAGAGAATACCAAGAAGCAACGATAAATTGAGGAATCATTTCTGAAATCCGCAAAATGGCGCTTAACATGCCTCGTGGTCAAGCCCTCAATTCATACTGAACAAGCATCTGCCAAGTACAGACGCCTCTCAGCTCTTCGGCCTATCAGAACTTGAATATCGGATAAAGTGGTTCTTCACACATTTGTTAACGAAAGTGCGGCTCTGGCTACAATTTAAATCTTTCGTCTGTTGCAAAAAGGTCTTAGCTAAAGTATGTTTTTTTATCTCTAAGACAAAACTGACATTACGTGGGTTGCCAGTATTCTGCAATTCTTAAATAGTGATGTGCCACTATTATAAATTTACGTTAATAAAATCAAGTATAGTTTTCGTGTCTCCCATTGGTCGGATCACGCATAGCGTCACGTGGTCTGCTTTCACTAGCTGTTTATAGTGCGTCATGCAACCCTGTGTAGGTACTTACGTGATATTTTATGATACGCTTTGGAATACAAACTTTTAAGCTAATCATCTAATAAAGATAAAATGTTACAATTCAACAAACTGATACTGCACAAAAGAGCTGGCAACATTATTAGTCAAAATTTGACATTTGCATGTGTCAATTTAGATTCAGAGAAAAAAAAACAGACTTTAATTACATTTAAGCAATTGTATGATGATTATTGTGATATTAATTTGACTTTCAACAGTAAATTATGAAAAGGAATATATGATACTGAGACAAATAATCGTAATTTAAAGAAAACACATGTCACAGTATTTATTACCAATAATTTTTGGCAATTTGATCCCGCGGCCCGTTTTGCTGAAAATGTTTTTTAAATCTTTCTCAAGATATGTAGTTCTCTTTAGTCTTAGTCTTCTGTTAGGTATTTTCGGTAAGCTCACATCGATAAAAACAAAGTATAATTAAGAATATAATTGCGGCTGACACTCTTGATCATGTCACCTTTCAAACACAAAACCAAATCAAAATCCATTTATTCCTTTGCAAGCGACGATGCAACAGATTGATACACACGTTAATCTTATAACTCTTCTATATTTGCGTCAGGAGTTATAAATAATCGGCGGTAGCCTAATGGATTGGGCGTCGGACTTGCGAGCATGTGGTTGCCGGTTCGAAATCCAGCCATTGCACTACCGACGTGAACCCACTCGTAACACAAGCATTTAGCTTAGCACGAGGGGTTAACAAGAATACTAGTAATGTGTGACCCACATTGCTAGTAAGCTTTTTTTTAAAAAAAAAAACGATTATTTTTTAAGAAATATCAGAATATTTTCAATAGTACCTAGACTTTAAGCCTAAAAGGCTTACCAGGAGCAAATTCTATTTGCATGTCTAGATAGGGAAGAGCTATCAGCCAATCCCTTTTGCTCCACTAAGTTCGTACGCTCGTTTAAAATAGTCATATATTCATCTTACAAGGAATATTATTGTAACACGTGTAAGTAAACTGTGATAAGAGAAGGTTGTTAATGAGATTTTAAGGTCCAATGGGCACGATTGATAGCTCTGAAATCTGAACAAAATGTCTTTTATTCTTAATGGATTACCCATTCAGAATAAAATAACTAACGATTGTTTGTGCCATTACACCATTGTTTGTAGTCCTGCGAATGAATTAAGCCACCTGAAGATGAAACAGTCACCTATATTGGCGAAATTAACGTACAAATAAAATTAAATAAAAATATTAAAAAGTATACACATATTAAAAAATGATCTAAAGCATAATAACTATTTTTGAAATTTAAGAACCTACATTTTTTTAAATGATTTATTAGGTGTCAATTATTTTACAGACAAAAGTGATTATAAAGTAAAGTATCTTAGCTGTGTAATTAACACAGTTATGATACTTTATTGGCTACAATGTATTGCAATCTATTATGCCTCATTAGTTTAGTTGTAACTCGACTAAGGCTAGAATTAGTTATAAGCCTTCTAGAGGCTATGATTCCCATGTTGAGAAAAGTGTGACTGAGTTATGCTATGAAATAGTCAATAGTAGCTTGAAGTTTAGATTTATATCCGGATAAAATCAATAGGGTCACCCCCTATTATGTGCTACGTAAACATACGGCCGAAAAATCCTGGGTGTAGAGAAGTACACCTTTCCCTAACCTTCCGGGGAATCGGGCGTGTTTGTATGTTACATAAAAGGTCCCGGTGAATAAAATATTTTGTATTTCTCAATAATATTGACACTAAAAAACAACTTTTAGATCCATTATTCCGACAGAATATCTAATATTAATTCATAAAATTCTCAAATTTACAACAAAACAATGAGTTTCATTCTTAAGCGTAGCAAAACTTTCACGAAACGGATTTCACTTAAATAGCCGCCAAAACCTATTTTGAATCGTCTATACAGAAACTTGAGACCGTTTCAAAGTTTGATGCAGTTGCTTCGCATTTAGCGGCAAAGCTCTAAATGTTTTTGGAAACCTATTTTACTATTACAACTAGAATTGAAATAAAACTATTTTTTACGGATTTGATCGCGTTGTATTAAATTTTATTTAATACCCGACGTTTCGGATCCTTTACAGCATCCATGGTCACGGGTAGACTGAGGTGTTGGACGTCTTAATGTTAAAATTACTAACAGCTACCTTACATTTTTGTTAATTATTAGTGATCCGATTCACGCAGAACGAGCTCACCGTATCCTTTGGTCTTGCAGTTTTGGGCTTGGATTTAGATTTAATAGATTCTATAATGGGGTTCCAAGTAGCTGGTAAGACCCAACCATCTTCTCTATTGAAATTTGGGTGTTTTTTAATTTCAATAGCCTCACGAATCATCATGGGTAGGAATCGTAAGTGTCAGAAACCAGTATTACAACTAGAAGTTTACCCTGGCATTATAATGTAAGTATTGTTAAGGCTACAATTTGGACCTACAATTGCTACATCTCTCTTGCGACAGTTTATAATAACTGTCAAGTGTGTTATGTCGCGTTTAAGACTACGCTAAGAAAGCCATTAGCCTAGTGGTCCTAAACGCGACTGCTACAATTATGGGTCCTGGGTTTGATGTGAGGTCGAGTGGTTTGAGTGTTTTTTTTATGAAATTCGCAGTAGCAGCTCCGAGTTTGGATTTGTGCAATAGTGTTTATGGCAATAGGCTCGCCCCTTACGTTTCTATTACGCCCCTGGACATACTGGTGACCTACTCTGTCATTTCCTAAGGTGGCAAACAATCCAAGATGGTTGCCGTTGCTATCCGTTTCCGAGACAAGTTTTAAATAAAATAGAAAAAAAATGAAGTTATGTAGGTATGACAAACGGACGACAAACCGTAAAGGATGTGTGAATATGGAAGAGGCAAAAGAAGTATGCAAGAATCATAGCAAGTGGCGATCTATATTTTCTGCCTATCTCTACAGGAGAAAGGCGTGATTGTATGTATGTATGAAGTTAAGTATCCTCAGTCATCCCCCGCAATAATCCGCGGTGTGAAATAAATAAATAAACCGAACGTTTTCCTAACCCATAAATAGTTGAGAGCATACATCAATAGGAATAATAAATCTCTTCGGCCGGTACAATCCGCAAATAGGTGGTAAAAAATTGTTTTCAAAAAAATTACTTTACCGGAAACACGAGTCCGAACGGTCAACCATAACTCCGTGCAAATTGTTTTTACACCGGAAACAGATTTTCCTTTCAATGGTCTTTGTGTTTGTTTATTTATATCAACATACCATCACGCCTGTATTACCAAAAGGTTAGCCAGAGGTGTACTAATTACAATAAACTGTACACTCACAGTTCGCTAGTTTAGGTTCTAGGTAATTGAGGGGGAGTATATTTCCATTAACCGGGCAGAATCTCAAGCTCCGATGTGCTACTGACAATTTCATGGAAAACCCCAATAATACATACTCGAACTGAGAATCGAACCCAGGACTGATGCCCTGGGTTCGATTCTAAGAGTGCTAGGTAAATGCCTAGCACTCTTAGGACAGCTAGAGTATATAGTGAGTGTTGTATATAAGAGTGAGTAAGTGTAAGGATTTCCTTACACTATATCTGTACCAAAAGTCATCAATCTGCATTTATAAATACATTTTATTTAAATACTAGCCTTTGCCCGCGGCTTCGCTCACCTGAAGCTATAGTAGGATTAGAAATGGATTCCAAAAATAATTTGGGTCTCCACACATCAAGCTGTATCTCAGGATCCGATGTATTAATTGTGATAAGAAATTCACCAGTTTTTAAGTTGGAGCATATACTTTCTTACAGTGATAACAAAATTAAAATCTATTCAGTTGTTTATATATATGTATACTAGCTTCTGCCCGCGACTTCGTCCACGTAGCGTAATGATATATAGAATATAGCCTTCCTCAATAAATGGGCTATCTAACACTGAAATAATTTTTCAAATCGGACCAGTAGTTCCTGAGATTAGCGCGTTCAAGCAAACAAACAAACAAACTCTTCAGCTTTATATATTAGTATAGATGTATGAAAGTATAGATTTTGGTAAATTGGTAAACGAGTGACCATGGTAACTGGTCATGGACCATGTAAATAACAACATGAAGAGTTGCTGATGTAATAAAAAGCTATTTATATATAATGAGATACACGTACCATCACGCCTGTATTCCCCGAAGGGCTAGGCAGAGGTGTACTAAATGTGCACCCACAGTTTACCGGTATGTTTAAGTCCCATTTCATAGAGGGCGAGCCTATGGCCATTACCCGGGCACATTTAATAAAATTTCACAATTCCATAGTAAAACCCAATAACACTGCTCGAGCTGGGAATCGACCTCTAGTCTAATTGCTAGGACCTCCGTAACAGTTGCCCTCAGGACCACTAGGCTAATTAGGAAGGAAGGCGATATCGATAGGTTTTATCATTCCCTACCTATGTTTTACTGATCCTGAGATTCTTCTCCCTATTAAGCTATTCAATTCCCACGCCAAGCAGCCATAACAAAGCCTTTTAGTCTGTAGCCTAATGGCTAAGGCGTCGGACTTGCGATCATGTGGTTGCCGGTTCGAAACCCACATTACACTACCGACGTGAACCCACTCGTAACACAAGCATTTTAGCTTAGCACGAGGGTTTAATAAGAATTCTAGTGATGTGCGACCCACATTGATAGTAAGATATATAAAAAAAATACTCTGTCTAACCCTTGTTAAAAATACAGGCGTGATAGTTTGTTACATTATAATATGAGGACTCGAAAAACAATGTATTAACAAAATAGTATAATTGTTATTAGTGCCACATTTAATTTCACTGTATAAACATCAATATAAATGCCCGTAAAGGCCCCCAATAGCCAATTAACACCCATTCAAACAAACAAAAATTACCATTTATATGAAAAAATCAAGCATTCATTTTCATTTTACAGTTTCAAAAGCATTGCTAATAATAAAAGTTAAATTAGCTCTTAAGGTAAATATACACTTAATTGAAAATATAATTGAAGTTTTTACTAACAAATTAATATACTATTTTATCTAAAGCTATTGATTGTAGAATCTGTGCTACGAGCAATAATCCGAACTGAACTCGAGGATTGTAGCGCGCCCGCGTAGCCGCGTAGCCAGTGCCGCCGCGGCGTTGAAGAGCGTCGGACGCGTAGCGCTACGCCGCTACGAATCGTCCTACCCGTACATTCGGTCCAAGTCGGAATCGAGTGACTCGTTTCGACTAAGTGTGGTGACTAAACTGTGACCGTGTTTGTGTATTATTCTTGTGTTCCATTAATGTTTTCTCGATAATTGAATCGTTTAACAGGTAAAATCTTTTACGTGATAATAAAATAGGTTTAAGTTTGTACGCCTTTTTGGTGCTAGGTTTTATTTTAGACGGGGAACGTTAAACGTTAAGCGCCGGTAACTAATGGTCCGTTGAGATAAGAAAGCTTTGTGGAAGTACAGTTATTAGCAGGTTTAAAGAGCCGGTCATTGATAGCGTTTGTAGAGGAAACTCTCGGGTGTCTCCTTTTATTGACATGGTATCTTTTATAAATTTTTAGGAACATTTGTGAAAGATGTCAAGACGTAAAGGATTTAAAAGCTCAATTTGTTTAATGGCTTCGACAGGTACAATCACTTTAGATTTTTTTGACAAACCAAATATTTACTGCAACGAGATAATTTTCTACAGTTTTCAGGTATTGTTTTAATTTTTAAGTTGTTTTAGAAATACGTTTTTCTTTTTACATAGTATATAATATATTATTATTGAATTAAAATTTCAAGCTACGTGATGGCAAAGTTATACTCAACTGAGTTACTGTCTTTTTAAAAATATTTTCCATTTTAATGTCAGGTTTTTATGAGCTTCATTTTTAATATATACTTAGATAGTCCTTCTTACGTTGTGTACGTAGTACGTTACAAACACATACATAAATACATACATACAGACTTCCACTTGCTACGATTCTGACATACCTCTTTAGCTTCAGTTACAAATAATCGTTTTTTTTTCATAGCATACATTTATTATGCTTGTGAATTTATTCTACCGATTCTAAATAGGAAAGTGAATGGTTTATAGCTGGAATCTGTAGCTAAAATACGCATATGAATCTGTAACGGTACTATTCATAACCAAAAAAAAAAATCTACTGCTTATTTTTCCCTTTCCTTTCTCTTGAGTCCATCCAAAGGTTGTCCGTAAGAGATCGCTTTTAGCGATTAGACCACCCATTGTACTATTACTATTCTATGGTTTATAACTTATACTTGACATTCGTTTTTGGTGTACATAACATAATTAACCCACTATATGTCCCACTGCTGGTCAAGGGTCTCCTCTCACAATGAGAGGGATTATGCTATAGTCCACCACGCTAGCCTAATGCGGGTTGGCAGACTTCACACGCCGTCGAGAAAATCTCTCAGACGTGCAGGTTTCCTCACGAAGTTTTCCTTCACCGTTTAAGCGCGTGATAATCAAATCGATTATTGGTTCTCATAACAGAACATATTTTAAAAATAAATATTTCGGCAACACACAACATTTCACCTAACCACTGAAGACTGTTGAAATTATTGGTAAATTATCATCCAAGAGTTTCTTTGACGTGCCTTATAAAACATACTAGAATTAGGTCTTGTTAACAATAGTCATCCAGCCATATCACTCACTATTACTCGCTTTAACAGTTAAGGAAAACATTGTTAGGAAACCTATATGCTTGAGAGATTTTCTCGCAAGCGTGTTATATAACTGAAAGAATTTTTTAAATTGGACCAGTAGTTCCTGAGATTAGCGTGTTCAAGCAAACAAACAAACAAACTCTTCAGCTTTATAATATTAGTATGGATTTGTTTTGTATTTGTAAGATTTCAAAGTTATACTAGTGTGTGTTAAACATAACATACCATCACGCCTGTATTCCCCGAAGGGTTAGGCAGAGGCGTACTAATGTACACCCACAGTTCGCCGGTATGTTTAGGTCCCATGTAATAGGGGGGCGAGCGTATTGCCATTAACCGAGCACAAATTCCAAACTCCGAGCTGCTACTGGGAATTTCATAGAAAAACCCAATAACACTTTGCTCGACCTGGGAATCGAACCCAGGACCTCTAGCGTAGCAGTCGCGGTCAGTCAGGACCACTTGGCTATTGAGGCAGTGTGTGTTAAAGCTAAGTTAAGTTCAGAATGTGAAGGAACATTTTCACCGGCGGGTGAGATCGCGGTGGCTTAGTTGGTCATAGCCTCTGGTGTATCAAACCAGAAGATGCAGGTTCGAATGCTGCCCATAGTCGATTTTTTCTATCCCTAAATAATTTGTCATTTATCTTATATCAAGCGTGGTACAGCCGTACAGCTCTGCCTAACCCTTCGGGGTATATAGGTATGATGGTATAATAGAACTTCTCTTATTCTGAGAGTTGAATTCGTACCAAACAGTACGACAATAAATTGTCATAATAAGACCTTGTACATATTTACAGAAATCAATCTGCGTAATCATTTTAATGCAAAAATTCCTTAAGTACTTAAGTATTATAGAAATTAAAGTATTAACCAAACCCATTAATCTACTTATCCTAAGCACGACTGCTATGCTAGAGTTCTTGGGTTCGATTCCCAGGTCGAGCGAAATGTTACTGGATTTTTCTAAATTCTTAATGTCAGTTCAGAGATTGGGATTCGTGTCCGGTTAATGGCAATAGCCTTAATGCCTCCTATAACATGGGAGCCAAAAATATCGGCGAATCTGTGTGTGTATAGTGAATGCCACTGCCGTACTTTGTTATAATGCTTAAATGTTATAACTCGCCTCTTTACATCACACCATTAAACAAAGTACAAATACCATGAACACTTTCACAATATTGTTTACGTGACGTCATCGCACTATGTGGGTTAATAGAATTTTATTATCAGGCTATTTTAATATAATTTATTCGCGGTAAAGTGACAAAAGCAGTTATGACTCATTTTACAATAGATTCATATAATAATAACATAACATACCATCACGCCTGTATTCACCCATATACACCCACAGTTCGCCGGTATGTTTAGGTCCCATGTAATAGGGGGCGAGCCTATTGCCATTAACCGGGCACAAATTCCTAACTCCGAGCTGCTATTGGGAATTTCATAGAAAAACCCAATAACACTTTGCTCGACCTGGGAATCGAACCCAGGACCTCTAGCGTAGCAGTCGCACTCAGGACCACTTGGCTAATGAGGCAGTTTCATATAATAATGAAAGCTATTTTCTAGGTTATGTTACTCGCAAGTCGTAAAAATCCCGTATGGAAATAGTTATTTACTGTAGTGCCTATAAATACCGTATAAGCAAGGCTATCAGTATTTTGTATAGGTACCTGCGGGTGTTGTGGGCAGTAATTAAATTAATTTAAAACTACAATTAAGTTGTTGATAAATTCTCTATTTAATAAAATTGTGACTAACTGATAGACAACGCACAGCTCTTGTAAATTGGTGATCCTAAATACGTAAATTATTCAATCGCGTTACGAAGAAAGGAGGTAGAAGAGCACTAAGAGCGAATTCTATAACTTAGCCCTTAGACTGAATTCTGAGAAATTCTTTGCTAATAACTACTAGAATTAATTATAAGGACGAACACCTATTTGAGTGCCTAACGAATACCTGTAAGACATAAAATAATTAAGGACAGCTGTATAGAGTAACTATGATAGCATGGCACACCTCTCCAAATTAGTACTGTTTCAATGTGTGAAGTCATATTCTTACGAAAGAGTTTCTTCGGTAGTAGTGGTGGTGCCATATAAATACTTTCAAACCGCTTCAATTATGAAAAAATCCAAATTTATATATTGTTAAAGCTATAAATCTTAGCGGATGAAAAATCATACCTCAGCACGAACTCTTTCGAAAACGTATTCGTATTGAAATCGAGAATAATTTGTATGAAAAGGAGGTTAATGAACTGCCCCATTAGCCTAGTGGTCCAGAGCGCGACTGCTACGCCAGAGTTCCTGGGTTCAATTCCCAGTTCAAGCAAAGTGTTATTCGGTTTTTCTATGAAATTCCCAGTAGCAGCTCGGAGTTAGGAATTTGTGCCCGGTTAATGGCAATAGGCTCGCCCCCTATTACATGGGACATAAACATACCGGCAAACTGTGGGTGTACACTAGTGCGCCTCTGCCGAATACAGGCGTGATGGTATGTTATGTATGTTAATGGACGTAGATCAAGCCAAAGTGTTGTGCCAGGATCGTAGCAAGTGTAGTCTCTGCCTACCTCAATGGGAGACAGATGTGAAAATATGTATGTATGTATGAGATTTGTAGCAGAAAAAAACTCATTCGTTTACGATACGAATTTGATAGTTCTTCGTGCTTAGGTGCTACCACCACCTGACGCTTAGGCAACTAAGCTATCGACCACTACTTGTGGTGTTGACAATCTGTGCTCTAGGATGACATTACTAATAAATATCCAAATGAAAGTATTTTTCTTTCTTGAAGGAGTTTAATAAGCCACTCTCCTTGCTTAAATATTGTGTTCAGAAATGTAAGATACACGAGATGATAATATGAAAAAAATATAATAAATTAAGAACCATCCCTTACGAAATCCGTGATATTTTTTTATAAAGATTTCCCTTAAATAACATTTTACTTTTATAATTTGCTTTAACAAATATAACTCGGCTTCTTCCACAGAAAAAAGTATTTTATAAAGAGGACGAAATACTAAGATACGTTTCCAACATTAACGAAAATATTCTACCATACTCAAAAGTAACTCGTAACGTTTCACCGCCATAAAAAAAATAGAAAAAATGTGGAAAAACATTTACAATTGCGCTGTGATTTACGCATGGTCTTGCGAAGTTATTTTTATGGCTGAAAAATTTACTGGTTAAAGCTTATTTTAATTTGCTAAACATCCATCTAGGGAATCATTCTGGCCTATAGAAAATACTAGCTTCTGCCCGCTACTTCGCCTGCGTGGACTTCGAAATTGGGTCCGACCTAGATAAAAATGTTAATGAGCCCATGTGTTATTCCAGAATATAATCTATCTCTATGAAAATTTTTATCTAGATCCGTTCAGCCGTTCTGGCGTGAAAGAGTAACAAACATCCATCCTTCCATCCATCCTCACTATAATATTATATATATTATATATAATATTATAGTGACTATATTAATATTATAAATTTTCGCATTTATAATATTAGTAGAATTAACATAAAATCGCGCTTGTGTTCCCAGGAGGGTAAGGCAGAGGTGTACAAATGTACACCCACAGTTCACCGGTATTTTTTAAGCCACATTTAATAGGGTCTCAGTTAATGGTTTACCTATTACCATTAACAGGGCATAAATACAAACTCGGAGATGCTACTGTGAGTTTTATAGAAAAATCAAACACTACGATTCCTAGAAATCGAACACAAGACCTCTAGTATAGCAGTTGCGCTTAGAACCACTAAACTAAAGAGGCAGTTACAGAAAAAATACATAAAATGTTCTTCTTTTGTATCTATACAAAGGTGAGAGGTAGGCTTTTTCTTAGCAGTGAAATATGCCAGGCGCACCTATCGTTATCTTAATTCCCTCCGCCAAGCGCATATTCTCCTTAGACATTGTCGCACTAAGGAATTGCGTATTTTCTTTTATGGGATAGGGGACAAACGAGCAGACTGGTCGCCTGATGGTAAGCGATTACCGCCACCCATAGACATCCGCAACACCCGAGGAGTCACAAGTGCGTTGCCGGCCGTTTGGGCCTCCAGCATCCTCACTCACTCACTCACACGAAACACAACATAAGCGTTGTTGCACGCCGGTTTCTGAGAGGCCGTGGTATCACTCCAGTCGAGCCGGCCCATTGTGCCGAAGCATGACTCTCCCACGGTAAAAATAAAATATGGAATAATAATTTCGTTTATTCTAACGAAAACATTGTTTATTTTTAAAAGAGTTTTTATTTAAAAGAAAATCCTTACGACATTCCAAATCCATAAATTTACCACAATTTAAAATAACGTAAGTAGGTTTCAGTTTTATTTTATTAAATTTAAAAGGTTGTACACATAATTTACAATGACTTGAATTTTAAACTCATTATCTAGAACTGAATCTATCTTAATGTAGGGCATAGAATTAATTATATTTTTCGACAAGTTAAACGTACTCAAGCGCTCTGCCGTAAATTTTTTTTGTGTTTCCGATAAAGATCTTGATTTTTATTATTTATTGTTAGGTAACAAAGACCTATATAATTTTTAATACTTACATCGTGTAACTGAATAACCGTACACACATCAAAAAAAGTTTGCGGTCACTAGCATAAGCTGATATAATTTTTTAAATTTAACTTTATCAAGAAAAAATCTTTGTTGTGTTTTTCTTTAAATATTATATACTCTGTTTGAAATTAAAAAATAAAACTACTTTTTATTGTTTATGATAAGATAACAAAAAAGATTTTGATTTTTCAAAGTGATCGCAAAAGTGATCGCTTTTTTGATGTGTGTATGAACACACATCAGTTGAAATTTTCACAAATTTGTATATGTGTTGCCGCTATAACAACAAATACTAAAAAACCGGCCAAGTGCGAGTCAGACTCGATAATTGTACGGAACCCATCGTGCACGTGGCCGTTTTTTTTAAAATAAAATTACAACCAAAACAATACAGGCTGCGTTATGACGTGACGCTTAAAAGACAATAGTAAGATCTGTGGTAAGATAATATATAATTCTTGGTAACACTCACCAGTTGTCATCTTGAGACCTCAATAGTTGAGTCTTATTTGCCCAGTAATTTCACTGACTACATTAATTTACCCTTCGGTTCTATCGCGCCTGCATTCAACGACTCCCAGCGATATTTTAAAGGATCTTTGGAGTTTCTAGCCGGCCAGTCACGATATGACCCAGTTTTTGGAGCCATGTTACGAATTTTGGCCCATCAAATAGGTATACTTATTTTAGTGGTTTAATTGAGATATGATATTTTGACTTTGATTTTACCAGGTCGTCTGTCCATCTCATTGGATTTAGCCCCACACTACGGTTTTCGTCCGTGGAACATTCCTGGTGGAAAGAAACCGGAAAGGCCTTTGTTAAGTAGTGGAACAGTTTTGGCTGATTACCGTTCAAACCAGAACACTTTAATGTTAGCAAATTATTACTAACCAACGCGAACAGCAGCACAGTTCTACTACTGCAAAATCTACTTTAAAATTAATTACAATATTTTCTTTCAATAGTTTCTTTTTCTTGGCGCTAAAATAATAGGATGGGTCAACTAGATAATTAAAACGAATTCATCTTGAAAAATAAAATAAATTTCAAGGCGAACCTTGTATGTCTGTGATCGCAAAGGGCCGGAATCTGAAAAACAATTAAGTAGAGCAAAATCCCTAGAATAAAAAAGGTATATTATGTTTTCCATCTAAATTGGAATGAAACGTAATTTTGATGATTCATTTTATTTATTTAGTCAGGTGACATTATTATAGTGTCTTATTTTATTTTTATGATTTTATTTTGACACATTAGCTTTTGGTCAGTGTCGTGCGTCTTACTTGTGTGCGAAATAAATACTTTTTGTTTTCTTCTAATTATATTTTTACCAATTTTTTTTTTTTGTATATTTTCAACACATTTATACCGCCTGGACTTATAAGGGACGATCTCAGAACTTTAGGTACCTACCCTATTTTAATAAAAAAAAAACAAAATTGGTTAATTTTCTATGTCAGTTAAAAAGCATCCAGATAGGGGAGATCACGAAAGAAAACATGTATTAAAACAAAAAAAAAAGACAACCACAAACAAATATACCGTATATCGTATTAATTATGATGAAGACCAAATCTACATTATTATCTTCCAACATGTCGTAAACCTATTATACGGCATATTAGAAATAAGTATGACGGACTTCGTCAATTTACTAGAACAGATTGAGTGAAATCCGAAAACAATTTTAAAACCAACCATTGAAACTCGAAATTGGGTTGCAAAGATCTGACTGCAGTCGCTTCGTGTAGGTAAATTTTGATATTCAGCTGCGTCTTGTTATACTCGTAACCGATATGGATCGACTCAATGTCGGTATGTTTAGGTCCGATGTAATAAGGCTAAGATTAGGCTTACATAATGGATTCAACGGTCGTCTAACTAGATACAAGATGCCTCTACGCCAAACGTGTCTGTTTGGCGTAGCAGCTGAGCAATCTTCTGCGCCACGTGGTGTGGGAATCAATCAATCAATCAATCCACAGACGGAGCAAATATTTGTGTGACTTACAGATAATTGCTCCGGGACTAAGCGTTTGTGTATGTGAGATTTTTTTTTTCTAAAACCATCGACGATACAGGAGAGAAAAAAGAGAGAGAAAGTAATAGACGTGGGAGAGCCATGCTTCAGCACGCATGGGCCAGCGCGACTCGAGTGATACCAGGACCTCACAGAAAACCAGTGTAAAACAACCTTCGCGTTGTGTTTCGCTGAGTGAGTGAGGTTATCGGAGGCCCGAACCCTCTTAAAGGGCGGGCAACACACTTGTGACTCCTCTGGGGTTGCAGGTGTCCATGGGCGGCAGTTATCGCTTACCATCAGGTGATCCGTCGCCCCTATCCGATAAAAAAAATAGTAGAAAAAAAGTCACGTACGAAAAAGTAAATAGTCGAACAATTACTTCGTTTCGGGGATCAAATGAGCTGAATAGCGAATCAGCAATGCATTAGCCTTAATACAAGCCAGATAGAAACTTAATTTGGTTTCTTCTTCTACTAAGTAATATGTAGGTAATCCCAAAAACAGTTCTTGAGCTAACAATTCTAGTCTTTTTCTTTCAGACTAGATACAAACACTAACTGCGAAATAGTGCTGACATTTTGGGACATATCTATATTGGTATGCCTGCTTGCGAGGCCGCATTTGAAATACTGTTTTAGCTCTACTTAGCTCAAGTAGTCATGGGGTACATTCTAGTTAAGTTAAATTTTATGTATATGTATGTCCTGTCCTTTGTTTAATTAATTTGATGTGCAATCACTACATAGTATAAAACAAAGTCGCTTCCTGTCTGTCTGTCCCTATATATGCTTAGATCTTTAAAACTACGCAACGGATTTTGATGCGGTTTTTTTTAATAGATAGTGATTCAAGAGGAAGGTTTTAAGCTATTTAACATAGGTAAACCTACAACTCTTAGGAAATGGGCAACGTGGGTGGAACCGCGGGCGGGCCGCTAGTAAAGTATATAATAAATAACATAACATACCATCACGCCTGTATTCCCCGAAGGGTTAGGCAGAGGCGTACTAATGTACACCCACAGTTCGCCGGTATGTTTAGGTCCCATGTAATAGGGGGCGAGCCTATTGCCATTAACCGGGCACAAATTCCTAACTCCGAGCTGCTACTGGGAATTTCATAGAAAAACCCTATAACACTTTGCTCGACCTGGGAATCGAACCCAGGACCTCTAGCGTAGCAGTCGTGCTCAGGACCACTTAGCTAATGAGGCAGTATATAATAAATAAATAAATAAATTAATTTAACCGGTGCAGTACTGTTTCGATTTGTTTAATTAAGTAGAACTTTTATAATTCTTTGTTTTTGTTTCCTTAAAAATACGTTAGTTGAATGGATTAGTGTGTGTATGTGCTTAATGCAATTGTGTGCGTATATGTCTATAAAAAACTTAAGATCTAAAAATTAAATCCCGTTGGCACAAGATGCCACTCATAGGTTATAGCGGCAAACAAAAACAAAACAGGAATAATATAACACAATATACATACGTACATAAAATTATTAAATTGTTTAAAAATAAAATTATCAAATTAAATTGTTATCAAATAAACACATAGGTAACTACACAGTTACCAATGTGTTTATTTGATAACATAGATACTATCACGCACGCATTCCCCGAAGAGTAACACTGAGGTGTACTCATGCACACCACTGTTCACCGATATGTAGGTAATAGGAAGTTATGTGGGAGTGAGCTTATTGCCAATAACCGGGCACAAATCCCAAAATCCGAGTTACTATTGAAAATTTAATAGCAAAACCAAATAACAATTTGCTTGACCTGGAAATCGATCCCAAGGCCTCAAACGTAACATAGCAGTCGCACTCGGGACCACTTGGCTGCTGATAAAGCATTAAGTTTTCTTCGCATTTTAGTCAAAATAAATAAGTACCATAATTTAGGCACCATTCAACGCCTTTGCCTCATATGCAGAGATAGTTATCAAGGTAAATTATACCACCTCTAAAATTAGTCGTACTACCGACACAATGTACAGTTTAGTTGCCAAGAATTTAACATGTCCACCGGCACTTGATTTAGTGTTCATGTTACTATCGGGTGTAGGTTCCGTACAAATTGTTCTAGGAAACAAAAGGAGGTTACAATACTTGTAATGGAACTCAGCCATTTGTGTGAGGTACCAATTTCAAGAATTCTCTATACAGTTTTCAGTTCTAAGGCTTTTAAATTTTCTTTATTTTTGTTTAAGGCGTATAAACTGCCTCATTAGCCTAGTGGTCATGAGCGCGACTGCTACACTTGAGATCCTGGGTTTGATTCTCAGGTCGAGCAGAGTGTTATTGGGATTTCGTATGAAATTCCCAGTAACAGCTCGGAGTTTGGAATTTGGGCCCGGTTAATGGCAATAGGCTCGCCCCCTATTACATGAGACCTAAACATACCGGCGAACTGTGGGTGAACATTAGTGCGCCTCTGCCTAACCCTTCAGGTAATACAGGCGTGATGGTATGTTATGAGGCGTATACATTTCTGACATATACGCGAAAAGAAATAGGTATATCTCTACTATTATAAAATTGTAAAAAAGCTGTGTCTGTACATTGATGATATTAAAAAAAACGAGTGTTAGGGTAGGTAGGTATATGTATAAAGGTCTCCGAACCCAAAAATGTGATTATTAAAATTCTTGTCTGTTTGTCTGTTTGTTACGGGTTGGAGCTAAAACTACTCAATAGATTTTAATTTTCTGATCACTGTTAGAAAGTATTTATGCTCCAACTTAAAAACTGGTGAACTTCTTATCTCAATTAATTAAACGGATATACAACTTGACCTCTCTGATGTATAGAGGTCCATACAAAAAAGAGATCATCACTGTTGGTTTTTGAGCTTCAAGTGAGCGAAGCCGCGGGCAGAGGCTAGTAAATTATAATCATAGATATGATCGCATTACGCATGAGCTACCTGATTATGAGTACCTCGTCCTCTTTCTAACCGTTTTAACAGTATAAAAAATCAATAGTACTCGAGAAGTCTTGCCAACGAATCATTAATTGTAATTTTAAATATTTAAGATCTGTATAAAATGTCTGTATAATCAGAATCTGCAAACAACTTTTGGGATATTCAAAGTACTTTTCCTGCCCGCATTATATAAGCATACGACCACAATATTTGCATACGCCAATCCCTTTTCAAATCTTATATCTAGAAATAGCGCAATATCCTCCGCATGTAGGATCTCCGGATTTGAGTCAGCGGATCGGGCTGTTCGATAAGAAACTAAATTATTGCTGAATGTTGACCGTAACGATAGTCGTCGGGCAATCGATTCGTGCCCGTATAGTGTAAACCGGCTTTACGAATACGGGTGCGTTTTGTTTGTATAGTGGAAGTTTCGAGAATATACCTCGATAAAATTGAGGTTTTAAAACTCGAAAAAGGTTTTAAATTCTGCTTTTTTCGTACGTCGATTTCTGGTGATTGTCTATATTTTTTCTAAAATTCGAAATTCGAATTGAAACAAAATATAAAGCATTTAGTAAAATTTTTCACGAAATTTTTAGTGAAAGGAGTTATATTTAAAAATAGATTGTTACTGAATGATGTGATGATCACATCTCGTCTAATTTTGCAGATCTCAGTCAAACTGCAGGCTACAATCAATTGAGTCCCATACTGCTTAACGTTTTCTTTTCGACAAGCCAATTACGAACTAATTAATGAGCGCTTGTCTAATATCAAATGGCTAGAAATATTTTCAAAACTTACATTCAAAGAGGCACTGGATTTCTTTTATCAGTGTTTAAACTCATTACGGGATACTTATGTGCCTAGCAGGATTGTTCGTAGGAAATCATTTCCATCATGGTACTCTCCAGCACTTAAAAAAGTTTTAAAAGAAAAAATAAAATTTCTCAGTAGGTATAAACGTGGTATGCTTTCCGACGCTCTGACACTAAAATTACTTCGTAAGCGCGCGAAAATACTGGAAGAGAAATGTTATGCTACATACTTGGCGTCAGTGGAAGATTCCATTAAGCATAACCCGAAATATTTTTGGACGCATGTTAAATCACTCTCTAAGTCCAGTAATATACCCGGTAATATGGTTTATGAAAACCAAACAGCTACCTGTGGCGCTGAAATCTGTGACCTTTTTTCAGAATATTTTAATTCAAATTTTTTACAGCCAAATAACACCAACATAGTTGTAAACTCATCTCAATTTCAAATGCATATGGACGCAAATATTTCAACTATTGATATAACTCCAGATATAGTAAAATCTAAACTGCGGAAATTAGACCCCTATAAATCTGCGGGTCCTGATCACTTTCCTCCATTTTTTTTTATTAACTGCGCCGATGAGCTTTCCCTGCCGTTGTCATACCTGTTTCAGCAATCACTCCTTCATGGTCAAATGCCTTCTATTTGGAAATCTGCCTTTATATCTCCAATTCATAAGAAAGGACCCAAACATTTAATTGTTAACTATCGGCCTATATCCAAATTATCTATTTTAGCAAAAGTATTTGAAAAGATTGTCTATGAACAAGTGTACGACGCTTTAAAACATCAGTTTCCCTCATCTCAACACGGTTTTATTAAAGGTAAATCGACTATTAGCAATCTTATTTTATTTAATGAATTTCTAACTGACTCCATGGAGGGCGGCCACCAAGCTGACGTGATTTACACGGATTATAGTAAGGCTTTCGACCGAATTAACCATCAAATTTTAGTTCTCAAGCTGGAAAGTGTGGGTATCAGGGGCGACTTATTGAGATGGTTTGGGTCGTACATTGATAATAGAAGTCAAGCAGTTGTATTGGGTAACTACATGTCTAAGTGGATGAGTGTGCCAAGTGGTGTGCCGCAAGGTTCACTGCTAGGGCCGTTGTTATTCCTTATATTTATATCCGACATTGGTAAATGTTTTCTAAATTCCCATATTTTAAATTTTGCCGATGACATGAAAATTTTTAAACTCATATCTAATTCAAATGATGCCCAGGATCTGCAAGATGATCTTCTACGCTTGGACGCTTACTGTATCGATAATAAACTCGATCTTAATGCTAGTAAATGTTCCTGCGTCACATTTACTAGGAGCAAATTCCCGGTTCTCTTTGACTATACCTTGAAGTGTCATAGACTTAAAAAACACAATGAAGTTAAGGATCTCGGTGTTATTCATGATTCTAAACTTATATTCGATCAACATGTGACATCTGTCGTCAATAAGGCTTCTAGGGCGCTTGGCTTCCTAATGCGCACGTCTAGAGATTTCAAGCAAGCCAAAACCCTAAAAATACTCTATTCCACCTATGTACGTCCCCACTTAGAATATGCTTCACAGGTTTGGAACCCTAGGTATAATGTCTATATTATGCGCATTGAAAGCATCCAAAAGAAATTTATGAAATACTTAAATTACCGTACTAAATCCTATTGTCAAGACTACATTAAATCGTGTCAGAGGCATCACTTTCTACAATTGCGTACACGTCGTGACATTGCGGACATTTTATTTCTTACCCGAATTCTGACATCGTCCTCCTGTAACTGTCCAGAACTACTTGATAAAATTAATATTTATATTCCACGACATTCATTGCGCCATGCACCCTTTTTCGCTATTCCCATGGTTGCTACTAATTATCGTCAGAACAGTTTCTTGTACCGCTCTTGTTGCAGTTATAATAGACTGATACGTAATCATGACCTTGACATAAGCAGCACTAGTGTATCTTCAATGAGAAAGGTATTGAATACAATTTACTTTTGAATTAGTACTGGACACTAGCACCATAATAGATATGACAGGCGAGTGACTGACATTTTTTAAGTTTTTTTTTAACGGGTGATACATAATCAATATACATAGACAATAACTCAATTCGGAGCTAATTAGCAGGTATTATTATTATTATTATAATTTTGTTTTATCTTTACTTATGTGTAAGTTAATCTATTTACATTAAGGAGTTTTTTTTGCCGCTATATTGTTTCTACCTGTGGTGACTTTTTAATAGCTATATGTTGCTACTTAATTGTTATTTCTAGTTTATTAGCTGATAGTCTTCCTAAAAGTTATAAAATAAAATAAAATAAATAAAATAAAATACTGGGCGACACAGAGCTTCAATCGGGCTACTAAAGCAAGCGTGAAATAAATGAAGGCCTTTCCTTTCAAGATGAAGGAAATTCAGATAACCCGTATTCACAAAAAAAGGCATGTACCCACATTTCGCCGGTATATTTAGATACAGGAGACATCAACTGAATACAAATCTCAAACTCCGAGCTGCTACTTAGAGTTTCATAAAAAATCTATAAAAATTTATTAGCTTGACCTGGCAATAGAACTCAGATTTTACCGTATCAGTCACAAATACTGAGTATGAGAGAGAGAAGAATACTGAGTATGTTTATGAGAATGAACCAGGCTACATATTTTATAGGTTTCCTATTAGATGGCATCTTATAAAAAAAACTTATACGTGGTAATAACGTTAAACACCTTTTGCTGTATTAATGACGTCATTTGGTTCGAATGATCATTTTAAATATCAGGTCACCTCAAGGTCTACTCACAGGTCAACTCAAGGCTGATATGGCTCTTTCTTCAAAAGGCCTGTTCAGATTTTGCCCTACATCGTAACACACATGTCTTATAATACTACTACTACTGTCTGGACTTTAAGAGAGACCATGATTCTCTGAGTTTGTTTCGGCGTTTGTTCTCTCGTCGTCAGATAGGAAATGCCGGCGCCATCTAGTAAAAAAAATTTTAAACATTTACTTGTAAAAGTGTCTTTAAAAGATCTATTTACAGAAATAAATATCATTTATCATTTATAATAATTATGGGATAGGACATATATATAATAGCTGTCACAAAATTTATTTCATTGCCGCAGTTTATATAAAGTATTTATTAATGTGGGTATAAAATGCAATATTAAATTAGTTAATGAATAACCAACGCTGTCAAAATTGGCCTTTATTGCCAGCAATGTTGCTGTTTAGTAAATCCTTATTATATATTAATTAAAATATATATCCATATAATTGCAATAAAATTAGGGTTGTGTCATTTCATTGCATGCCATGTTATATGTATTAATAGTGGTTAAAATGATTAAATTAATTAATACGTCACATATAAAACGCTTTGTGGAAAATAATTGTCAACATCAGGCTGTAATTAGATCCATTTTAAACCTGTTTTGAATGCAATTAATTTTTAATTATTTTATTTATTTTATTATAATGTATGATTAAAAATATTCATGCTTGTATTCCTGAAACATCGAAACAAAGGTTTTTTTTATAGGATAGGGCGGAAAATGATCATATGGATTACCTGATGGTAATTGATTACTCTTATTTTCTGCTAACACTTTACCTGATCTGGGAATTTAACCCGGGATGTTACGCTTATCAGCCGTACGTTCAGATCAATGAGGCATGCATATTTTACTATATTTGTGAGTGAGTTTATATTTTGTGATCATTGTACTGTCAGTCAAAAGCCTCTAGTTCGAATTTCGTTGACTTTTCGAAGTCATGTGTGTATTAATAATTAAGTATAGCGCGCTTAAACGATGTATGAAAACATCGTGAGGAAACCGGGACGCCTGAGATGTTTTCTCGAGGGAATGTGAAGTCTGCCAAGTCGCATTAGGCCAGCATTATGGACTATGCCTTAATTGCTCTCATTGTGAGAGGAGACCCGTGTCCAGCAGTCGGACTAGATATGGATTGATGATGAAGGAATTTATATACCCATACCATACCATACCATCACGTCTGTTTTTCCCGAAGGGTTAGGCAGAAGCGCACTATTGTACACCCGCAGTTCGCCTGTATGTTTTAGGTCCCATGTAGTAGGGGGCGAGCCTAGTGCCATTAAACGGGCACATATTCCAAACTCCGAGCTGTTACTGGTAATTTTATAGAAAAACCCAATAATACTTTGCTCGACCTAGTGGTCGAGCAAAGTATTATTGGTTTATTATTGGTTATTGGTAATATAAACTGCCTCATTAGCCTAGTGGCTAATGAGGCAGTTTATATTACCTATCCAAAATACGAAATAAAAAAGAAATAACAAACAATATAAAATAAATTATTGTTCATTAATAATAATTACCTGCCTCATTAATCCGTCGAAACAATTTCGCTCTTAAAGCATTCGCTACAAAATTACAACATCACATTTCAGGGCAATTAACTGTTTTCTGGAGCAAACAATTCAAGAGGAACGCATCGCAATTAGGTTTTTCAAGCTGCTTCTGTGAAAGAAAGCCTATTAGAGTTGTCAGTCTGTCTGTCACTGTGTACACTTTGAGAAAATAGAAACGGGGAATATTTTCCTGCAGAACCGTTTTTGTTAAAGGAATTGCAATTAAACATGTAAAGAGGATTACGTCTGCACCAAGAGTAGCTGAATAATACACCATCATAATGACTCATACTGCCTCGTTAGTCCAGTGGTCTCTCCACTTGGGACCACTAGACTAACAAGGCAGTTAGTCTAAATAAATAGGTAGGTAGGTAGTTAGTAAGAAAAAAAACCTAATAGAATCTTGACAAGCATCGCCAAAATAAAGTTGTTTGGATTTTTTCCGGTACCAAGTACTTGAATACAAATAAATGGTGTCAGCTGGTTTTTATGCAGGGTAGGGTGGGTGATGATGAGAGGGTTCGTCGTGTTGTTATAGACTTTGAAAACTACCGCTTTTAGTTCGAACCAGGCATGTTTATTTGTTGTTTTTAATCCTAATTGATTGTAGAAATACTATTACAAAGAAGAAGAAAATTGTTGCCAGTTTTTGTCAAAATGGTAGAAGATATATTTAAGAATATTATATACATAAGAATTATTAGCTACGGTTTTAGTATAGTATAGTAGTAGGTGCTTAGTTGTTTATATCGTACGGTTAATAATAAACAATGGAACTGATGTTTTTCTGTCGTAATAGTGAATTAAAATAGATCCAGGTATACCGCGAACTTACTCACACACACCACACACTCACAAACACGAACACACATACACACACACACACACAAACACACACACACACGTAGACACACACTCACTCACATATTATATATACTGGAACTGGAACTGACTGGAACTGACTACCGCTATGTACTGGAAGAAGTCACCTCAAACACAGGTATTCTAACCTAGCTCTGGAGTCAGGGTTTCATCATTATTTGTAACAGTTTTTGTCAATATTATTCTTATTCTTAATATTGCGATTTTATTACTTAGTTTTCTTTCTTTTCTTTTATTTTCTCTTTTCTTTTCTTTTCTCTACTATTATAAAATAAAATAAGAAAATTAAAATCTCTACTAGGTTACAATACTTGTAATGGAACTCAGCCATTTGTGTGAGGTACCAATTTCAAGAATTCTCTATACAGTTTTCCGTTCTAAGGCTTTTAAATTTTCTTTATTTTTGTTTAAGGCGTATAAACTGCCTCATTAGCCTAGTGGTCATGAGCGCGACTGCTACACTTGAGTTCCTGGGTTCGATTCTCAGGTCGAGCAGAGTGTTATTGGGATTTCGTATGAAATTCCCAGTAACAGCTCGGAGTTAGGAATTTGTGCCCGGTTAATGGCAATAGGCTCGCCCCCTATTACACGGGACCTAAACATACCGGCGAACTGTGGGTGAACATTAGTGCGCCTCTGCCTAACCCTTCAGGGAACACAGGCGTGATGGTATGTTACGAGGCGTATAAATTTCTGACATATACGCAAAAAGAAATAGGTATATCTCTACTATTATAAAATTGTATAAAAGCTGTCTGTACATTGAAGATATTTAAAAAAAAACAAGTGAGTTTGGGTAGGTATAAAGTTCCCGAACCCAAAAATGTGATTATTAAAATTCTTGTCTATTTGTCTGTTTGTTACGGGTTGGAGCAAAAACTACTGAATAGATTTTAATTTTCTTTTCACTGTTAGAAAGCATATGCTCCAACTTAAGAACTGGTGAACCTCTTATCTCAAATAATCAATCGGATCCTCAGATACAGCTTGACCTCTCTGATGTATAGAGGCCCATACAAAAAAGAGATCAGACCTATATGTGAGCGAAGCCGCGGGCAACGGCTAGTTTAAAAATAAATCTACGAATAGAAACCTTCACGAGTAATATTTGAGCTTCACGCGACATAGTACATTTTTTTAGATAAAAAAATATGCAAAACTCGGCCAAAATGTGTGACGGTCGCTTTGAAATTTAAATGTTCTGTTTTCGGACCGTCATTTTTCGAGACCCTCTTTCTTAGCGGTTTTGCAAAAAGATAATACATATTTCGTTTTTGTTGAGTCCGTGGGACACTCATTTTTCATTGTGCCTATTATGTTTATGCAAGGTACCTATTTTTACACAATGCATAGTAACAAAAAATGTGTTAATTAAGCTGCCTCCATATTAATTGCATTTTTAATATATGAAGATAATATATAAAAACATATCATCACGCATGCATTCCTCTGAGGGTTAGGCAAAGGTTTACTAATGTACATCCACAGTTCGCCGATATGTTTTGGTCCCATGTAATAAGGGGCCAGACTATTGCCATTAAGCGGGCACAAATCCCAAAATCCAAACTGCTACTGAAAATTTCATAGAAAAACCAAAAATAACTTTACTCGACCCGGATATCAAAACTCCGTAGCATAGCAGTCCCATGTGGGACCACTAGAATAATTTCGTTGATTACCTATTTATGTTTATTTTAATTGATTGATGAATATTTTATAGTATTTCCATACCTGTTAGAGTGGGGGCCTGGTGACCTGTAATACAGGTGCGACAGCACCTACCTCAGGCACCAGCGAACCACAGCCGTATATATAATTGTCAACCATAGCCTAGTATAGTACCTACCTAATGAATTGCGGTTTTGATGAGGAAATAAATGAATTATTTATACCATGTGAATAGTTAAAAATGTCGCAGTAGAAATCCAATATTCGGTTGTGTGTTTTCACTTCCCTCAAACATCCCTACCGTCGTTGGTAAACTTTACTTACCTAAGTACATACCGCTGGAAGTGAGCCCGAAATGTAGACTCGAATTGATCCCAAAAGCGCAAGACTAAATTTGCTTTTAAATAATTAAAGCAATCAATACACCTTCAAGCCATATAAGCCTTAATGTTCAAGTTCAAGTTCAAATGTTTTTATTCAAAATGAGCTTAAAATCAAGCGTTTATGAATGCGATAAACAAACGGTATGATTCTAGTTGCACGGTTCCAAAAGATTGATCCTATGGAGAAGAATTCGGAAAAAATCCATGGAAAAAAACATTTTAAAATAAATTAAACCCTTTTAAAATAAATTATGTTACAATAATCACTGATACAAAGATGTGTGGACAAGTTTGTCCGAAGTCGTTCATAAACCAAAGTTCACATTATCTGAGAACCCGATCGCGAAGGCGTTGGACTTGCAAACATGTGGTTCAAAACCCACCTATTGCACTACCGACGTGAACCCACTCGTAACACAAGCATTTAGCTCAGCACGAGGGGTTAACAAGAATACTAGTATTGTGCGACCCACATTGCCAGTACGATTAAAAAAAATATAGATAAATATATGTCATTTTTTAGGTGCACATTTATAGGTTCTATTGTGGTTAACAATACTAACCATGTGAAGATATCACAATCATGTAGGTACTGTAATGTGTTACATGCTTTAATGGTAGTAGAACCCTTCTGCTAGAGTTCGTCTGGTGTGATACATTATTTAGTTCTAGTTTTAATGACAACTTATGGCATGTCAAAAGTACTGTGAGAGGAATTTATGAATGTGTTGTTAACCCAATTTTACTTTGTTTATTTTGTATATTTTAATGCTCGTTATAATTGTCTCTTTTATCTAATTTTAGTTACTGTAATTGGTTGTAACACAACCGTTGTAATTAAATCTGTACTATTATAAAATTGAAACAAAGCCGTGTCTGTACATTGAAGATAAAAAAAAAACAAGTAGGGTTAGGTCGGTAGAGTTAGGTAGGTATAGGCGAAGCAAAAATTCGATTTTTAAAATTCTTGTCAGTTTATCTGTTTTTTACCGAAATAATAAGAAATTACTGCAGGTTCTAAATATGGATTGATTTAGAGGAATTGCTGAATGAGGCCATTTTAGCCCTTAAAAACATATTTACTCACTCACTCAACTCATAGCAATTTTCTACGGTGAATCATATTATGATTAATCAAAAGCTTTTAGCCCCTCTGATGTCTGAATATTTAGTTTTTCTTAGTTATTTTTATCTAGTAATACCTAGTTATATTTTGTACAAATCTATGTAAAAATAAACCCAAAATAAGTAATACATATCCAAAGCCTATTCATAAGAGGCTTAACTATGACAACATCGTAAATTCAATTCAAAGCTCATAATTTTGACCTATATTATGACTTAAACTCTTCCGTGACTACCCCAACATACAATTTTCTTTAAATTGATTCGTTCAAAATACGATTTCCTAAAGTAAAACTAAGTGAAGCCATCAAAAGTTTAAGGTAAGATAATTGCGTTTGCCGTGGTAGGTCCAAAATAGGAAATGTTAAACGAACATTACAAGTTCAGAAAGAAGATTAGGGAAGTTCATTTCATTTGGAAACATTATTTGAGTTAATGAAGTACTTCTATCTGCTTAGAAAATATACAAGAATTTGCAAAAGTTGACAGGCTCTGTAAACATTTACAAGTCTAGCTATAATCTATCTTTCGAATCGACTAATGTTTAGCAACAAAATCTTTGGAATATCTATTCAACCCACAGTTCCGAGGTATATTTAAAGCTACTAACACTATAATAAAAAATAATTTCCTTATACCCCTGAGGTGGCAAACAAGCTTACGGCCCGCCTGATGGCAAGCATTTGCCGGAGCCTATGAACGTTTGCAACACCAGAGGTATCGCTCGTAGTGACGTTAACCTTTACACTCCTTTTTTGCTTCCGAAAACCCATGACCTGTGCCAGATTACACGTGTCGTTTGGCAAGATAGGGTTACTTGAGTGATAACTTATCCGCCTCAATCTGAGGAAGGTCGCCCCGAACGTTCCGTGGATATCTACACAAATAAAGGACGAAAGAAACGAGCTTTGTATGGAGAAAAGAAAAATGAAATCCGCTTCGGTCATTTTCATTTTAACGTAACATGATTAAATCCGTACAGAGTATTTTGATTTCAATGCTTCATTATTACGGGTTTAAGTCAAATTAGTAAATTTTTGGATATTTTAATAACTCCAAAAATATACCTAGTCTGCATTCTGGTAACTAGGGAAAAATGTTTAAATTTAACTAATGCTTCATTTGTCTCATAACGACAAGCTCGGCTGAGTTTGAACATTTTTTTATTTTTTTAAAAAAGATTACTAGCAATCTTACTGTAAATATAAAGGAAAACCCACCTAAATCTATGAATATCAAAACACCGCTTTAAAGATTTATAGATAATAAAATCTCAATCATGATTTTTAGCAACCGCCCTTATCACCACTATAAAACCTAATAAACCAGATAAAAGACAGTAATGTTAAATACTTTGACAAAGGTTAAATATGATTATTTTTGTAGTACCTAATGTACTCCTGTCCCATGGAAATTTGGCAGATGTCTGACTATCGACTCCGAAAAGAACCCCTTGTCTACGTTTGTCACGCTTCGCTTCCTATCATGAATTGCCGAAGCGCATTTTTATTCTTTTTCAAATATCTATCATTCACGCACGGGTGGACAGTTGACAGTTCATGGGTTAAATTGATTGATCGACTATGCACTCACTTAGCCGTTTATTTTGTGTGCTTAGAATTATTGTAATAATAAAAAAGGTAATTTTCCCTTTTTCTTTCTCGCAATGTTTCCTAAAAGGTGGTGGTTCTCCTCCTCCACTTTTTCCATGAGAATATTCCTCTCAAGGAGATTATAATTCAATTAAGTTTAATAAAAACAGCCACACGATTGAATATATGAAAATGATAATACATAACTGATACATTTTAAACAAATACTTACAGATTATTGTGAGACTCATGTCAAAAAAAAGACTAGTTTTATCTGATCTATCATCAAAATCGATGGCAACACACGAATTAAATATATATGGGACCATCTTGGAAGAATATTGTATGAGATAGAATCGGTTTTTTATTTAGGTACTTTTTTTAGTTGAAGTGGTTCTCGATACGGTTGCAATTTTTCGCAATAAACAATTCAAAGCTATCAATAAATTGAAGAAATTGCTTCAGCGTAGTCAACTATCCTATATCGATTTTCATGTCTCGATTCTTATTAATTCACTTGGAATAGACAGTTGTCTGGCACGTCGAACAAATAATATCGATCAATGCACTATATATATATCGGTCATCGATGAAGTAATTCAATCACTTTATTACGTTGCAGCGATTGGGGTCAATTTTGGTAATTATTTTGAAGACTGCCTTATTGGCTAATAGTCATAAGCGTGGCTGCTGACTTAAGCTTAGGTCCCATCTAATAGGGAGATAACCTAACGTTGCCACTAACCCGTTCCAAAACCATAATCCTGCTGCTACTGTTTGTTGAAAAACCCAATAACACTGTTCAATCTAGGAATCGAACCCAAGACTTTACGCTCAGCACATGCAGACAAAATAATTGAAGTACTCACACGTGTGAGTACTTCAATTATTTTGTCTGTAACGGAATTATTTATTATTTTTTTCTTCAATATGTGAAAGTTCTTAGAAGACAGTCTCTTCTGAGAACAAGAAAATTAGATGATTTACATTAAAATATTGTCAACAAAACTTGTACATATCAGACGATTACCATTTCTTTGGAACTAGTAATTTTCTTTGCAACAAAATAATCTTTTTTTTCCTAGCTTCTACGACTTTGAAATTTATGACATTCATTAGTATTTTGTTGGGACTTGTTGATTTGATAGTGTGACAGTATTTTTTATTCGTAATTAAGTACTGGGCTGGGCCCAGTAGGGGCTGTCTGGGCTAGATAACATACAACATGTTACGTAGCTCTATTTACCTAGACCTTATCATAATACTGCCTTATAATGGTAAAATATTCAAATTTATTTGAAACAACTTACCAACAAGGAAAAAGTCTAAGAAACAAACCGATTCATTTCCTTTTGCGACACCAACTTAATTTCAATCATTATAATGCAGTCACTTTTAAACATAGCGCTGTTTCTTCGATTGTCTTTTTACAACTCCGAATAAAAGGGGCATACAATGACAGAAAAATGTTTCATTACACAAAATACTTCATAATATATAAACGAGTAACTCATTTTACGCGTTTTACGCTCATTACGTCATCCGCGTCGGTACTTACGGTATATTGTATTACATTGACTGAATACGTAATTGGCTCTTTCAAATAAGTGCTGAAATATTGTTTGTTTTATTTTCAGGTTGGTCTCAGTGATTGTAGATTAAGACCCACTTGCACCAACTTTTTAAATTGCATTTAAACACAATTTTTCATAGTAAATTTGTGTTTAAATACAATATTTAAGAAGTTGGTGCAAGTGGGCCTGAGAATAGAATAGAACATCCTTTATTGTAAACTAAAAACTAATGTCAAGCATAAGCTATCAATCATAGAATATGGTACAGTGGGTGGTCTTATCGCTAAAAGCGATCTCTTACAGACAACCTTTGGATGGACTCAAGAGAAAGGAAAGGCGAAAAATAGGTAGTCTGTAATTAAGTATCGTGATTGTCTTATTAGCGGTGTGATTCTAAGCGGGTCTGCTATTCTGTTCTGGGTTCGATTTCCAGGTCGAGCAGTGTTACTGAGTATTTCTTCTTTGAAATTCTCAGTAGTAGCTGAGTGTTGGATTTGTATCATGCTAATGGTAATAAGTTCGCCTCCTATTACATGGGACCAAAACATACCGGGGCACTGTGGGTGTAAGTGAGTACTCCTCTGCCTAACCCTTCGAGAAATACAGGCGTGATGATTAAGTACACACAAGTACCAGCAGCTCTTACTTAACCTTCACGGATACAAAAAAACCCAATTCCTATCCTTTATAGACACATATGTATGTTATCTTGTAACCCAGTAACCCCTTTGGATAAACATTCCCGTACATAAGTTATGTAAACGTATTGACAAAAACCGCTCTCTCGTCCCGTTCTCTATTACAAATGTATAGATGAATCCCTATTCTGACTACATATTGATTCACCTTTTTCAAATACATTACGAATGTCGGTCCTACTTTATTATTAACGTTAGATTTCAATGAACAGTTTTATTTTAAGTAAACCTTATTTAATATACGCACAGGAGACCTCGAAGGGTCATCTTGTCTTTAAATATGTATTTCTAGAAAAGAAACAACATACCATCATGTCTTTATAAAGGTTAGGCAGAGTTTCATGTATACTTACGGCCGCTTACACCAACTTCTTCAATATGTTTAAATTGGATTTAAGCACGAAATTACAACGAAAAATTGTACTTTAAATACATTTAACAAGTTGGTGCAAGTGGCCCTTACAGTTCGCTAGTTTAGGGCCCACGCGACCAACGAGTTTATTAACATTAATCAGGCTCAAATCAAAACTCCGACCTGTTACTGAGAATTTCATAGAAAAACCCGATGGCAATTTGCTCGACCTAGGAATTGAACCCCGGACGTTTATCATAGCAGTCGAGTTTAGGGCCTATAGATAAAATGAGAATGTTAGAAAAGAAAATCAGTCAACATACCCTACAAGGGATAAGATTTTTAGGCTCAATTTTCTTCAATGGCGACTATTTTGAGAGCCAGATGAACGATATTAATAATTCGCAAAGGGCTAAGACAAAAGAGTAAATAGAGATAAATCATGCAACATGCAACTTACCAGAGGAAATCGCTTCGAAGTCTTTATCAACGTTATCTTCATACACTTTAGTTGATAGTTATCAATAAATAAATAATAAACTGCCTCATTAGCTAAGTGGTCCTGAGTGCGACTGCTACGCTAGAGGTCCTGGGTTCGATTCCCAGGTCGAGCAAAGTGTTATTGGGTTTTTCTATTAAATTCCCAGTAGCAGCTCGGAGTTAGGAATTTGTGCCCGGTTAATGGCAATAGGCTCGCCCCCTATTACATGGGACCTAAACATACCGGCGAACTGTGGGTGTACATTAGTACGCCTCTGCCTAACCCTTCGGGGAATATAGGCGTGATGGTATGTTATGTATGATGGTATGTTATGTTATCAATAAATCACTAAAATATTAACACCACCACTATAATCACAAAAGATAACAAGATTTTTCCAAGTCCAGGATACATACAGCGTCTTGTGCACACTCTCCTCCGAAAAGTTATAATCGATTTATCCACTAATTATCCAGGCTCATTTGCCCAGCAGGAGCCAACAACACGACTAAAAAATCAAAACTGTCGACTGGGTGGAATTATTTTTGTCAACAAATGCGAAACTACCCACATTTAGGTATCACTAATAACAGCGTTCGGAAATTACTACTAAGCATAACAATATGGAACGTATATCTTGGCTTTGGCGTAGCGATCGGCCTCTGCGACACGTGTTGTGGGGTCGATCCCCACACGGAGCAAATATTTGTATGATCTACATCTACAGGTAGTTGTTCCGGGTCTGGGTGTTTGTGAATGTGAGCAGGAGAAAATCTTAATGGGGCAAAGTTTAAAAAAAAACTATGTATTTTGGTATGTACATCAAGTTACCACAAACTGTCAAATTTCCCCGACGGATACTAATCTCTATTTTTTGGAGATTGAATTGAAAATCTATTGAAGTTTGTCAGTTTTGGATACCATGATGATTGTCATGTGCTTGCGATCGCACATAAATCACGGGTCTCTATAATTTCTCCATGCAAGTGATATAGATGATAGAATTATAGAGGTCAGTGACAAAAATACATAAAATTCTATTTGTCTATAGTAGTGATATTTAGTCTATGGTTTTTTTAAAAAAAAACGCTAGCTAGATTCGTCTTACCACGAACAATTTGTTATACAACCGCAACTGCGACCAAGGTGTATTTTCATTTCAACACCAGGTGATTGAATTGTACCTAAAAAATATTGAAAATTGTCTATTGGTGGCCACAGAAAAAAAAAAACATTCGTATGCAAATAAAAACGAATTCTAACTCAATTCTGTTAGTTGTTTTGTTCCACTTCATATCCTCATCATGTACCTAATGGTTATTTGGAAATATGCATGTTAAATACCTTTTCGTCCGTGTGATTATTGTGAAATTGGTATTTAGCGCCATCTAGTATTATTTTTAAGAACTAAATTTATAATTTCTCACTTGAAAATCTATCTGCCTTGTTAGTCTAGTGGTTCCAAGTGCGACTACTACGCTAGAGGTCCTGGGTTCAATTCCCAGGTCGAGCAGTGTTATTGTTGATTTCTATGACATTTTCAGCAGCAGCTCGGAGTTTGGACGTATACCAGGTTAATGGCAAATAGGCTCGCCACCTATTACATGGGACCTAAACATACCGGCGAAATACGGATTTACCTATCTTTGGAAATCTCTGCCTAAACCTTCGGGGAGCACTCCCCTTTAAAAAATAATATCCCCTTTATAAATTAAAGCTGATTATTGAGATGTAAATCCTATGTTCCCACCAAGTCCAATATTATCTTTGTTAAAAAAAATGACAAAGTCAAAGTATTAAATTTGCTTACATAGATTATTTACTTGTTGAAGGTAAGCCGTCAAAAAATACCTAAGTTAAGTACTATAGTGTAAAACAAAGACACTATTCACGTTTGTTTGTTCATTATCATTTAGAGAATTTCTTCCGGAAGGTTTCGAAACCGGGGCAGATCACTAGTATACCTATAATATTAAAAATAAATATTATAGCAATATCACGTAGCTAACGCATAATAAATTGAGTCATATTTATTTCAGTTTCACTGATAAAACTTAAAACACGGAATTTTAGTGAACGTGCAACATATATCAGACCTACTAACTGTATAAAGGTGAGTGCATTTTAGAATTTCCCACAAATTCCATTACCACAGCTCCATAGATTCTAGCAGTGGCTTACAATGACCCAGTAAAGTGCGCCCGCTATTTGATACGACAAAACGAAGATATATGCGCTGTCATGAATGCGAAACAGTGACCTGCACTGCACAGCTACACAAACGTTTCGCGCAAATATTTTTCACTGAAATATTGTGCAGCAATTTGATTTATTGAACATTTTTATGCACGCACGCATAAAATGTTCTACATCAGTAGTAAATTTTATGTTATTGTGAAAAACTACTAAGGTACATAGGGCATGAAGTCATCACGCCCGCATCATGGTTTAATAATATCTACATCAGGTATTCCTTTGACCGTGACAGCTACAGATTAGCCCACGTCTACGTCATCGATAGTCTGTTGTCACTAATTAAAAAAGTCTCCTTTATTGTATTAAAGATATTCAACAATGGTAACACTGATTATGACCGTCATATTCATGAAGTACTCATGGGCCATCTTGAGGAGAAATATCTGGCGTAGCACATTGCTATACAGCTAGCTTCTGCCCGCGGCTTAGCCCGTGTGGGGTTCAATCTGTCTTTCTTTTTCCAAAATAAAATGTAGTCTTTAAAGCACTCCAGGATAATATACTTTTATAACAGCGAAAAAATTTTCAAAATCGGCTCGGTAGTATCGGATATTCCCCTCAATTCACAACCATTACCTCTTTATAATTATTAGTATAGACTTGCACCGTCACGTTTACAACTTCTCATATAAATATGTCCCTCAAATCTTCTTTATATATTTAGGTCTCATATGGCAGGGAACGGTTTTATTGCCGTTATCCAGGCACAAAACCAAATTCCGAGTTGCTATTGAGAATTTAATATTAAAACTCAATAACTACAAACCTGGGAATCAAAACTAAGACATCACGCTGAATAATAAACAAGGCTTAAGATTAGAAAACCAATTAATCTTTAAAAAAAAACATTAATTTGTACAAAAGAAAAAAATCAATTAAAACGATAGTACTCAGCATTCAATGTCAAAACGACACGCTTCGAGGTGTCTAATGTGTCTAGAGCTCTCAGTGTCAGACTAAAGTGTCGGTGTAAAGTGTCAGAGACACAGTTACACCCGGCACCCCAACCTCTTAACTGTAGACGCTTCGAGTGGATCGAAAGAATCTCACAGAGTTTTTTTAATTGAAGTTTGTCATGTTTCTTTGTGAGTATCATTGAGTATTTCTTTTTATGTCTGTTATCATTATATTGAACAAATACTATTTTTTTATTGCGGCTGGACCCGTGTAAATTCCAACAAACGGTAACCTAACAAGGTTTCGGCTGATGAATTGAATGTTTTTCCGTACTGAAAGTGTTAACGATATTTCAAAGATTTTTTTACCTAAAGAAAAGTTCAGGATTTTCTGTGGTAGGACATCTTGGGGTCCAACTACTAGCTACCACCGTAGTGTGTGTTTTGACTTACGCGTGAGAGCTAGTTTCCCCTCGATGGCTGTGATTCTGAGATGGCAGTCTGCAGTCTGTAGGGGCTCTTAAAGCTCGGCAACACATCGGCAATTACTTTCGTGTCGATTGTGAAACTATGCAAACATTACGAAACCAATATGTGATTAAACAACACAAACACAAACTGCAATTGCTATCAATATCAGTGAGCAAAAATGATAATCGTTCACATGCCCCCATAATGTTCACGCTAACATAATTGAAATGCAAAGTGCGATGTTGCTCGCTACCATTCTCGCTACGTAATTACAACGTGCCGTGTGAACGGACGTACACGCTTTGACAAACTGTTACGCAATTAGTAGCAGTTGCGCATTACGTAATAAGCCTGCGGGCGGTCGTTTCCGTAGGGGGTACACTGATTGTAAGTCGTCTGTGAATTTTGGAGAGAACAGCGATCATTATACATCATAATGTATTACATAATAACTTATATAGGTATAACATAATAGATAGTACTAGGGTACTGCGATACAATATTTCATTTGGTGAATTTAAATTTCCCAAAAGTTCATAGTCATCTAAATAAATAAATGTCGTTTAATAAAGTTGTGCCTACGGATGTTTGTTAAATGATAAAACCTATTTGTTCGTTACTATCCTCGAGATACCGCGTAAAATTTGTTGAGCATTGTCAATAAGGAAGAGTGAATTATGTATCACGAATCAGTCGATTCTATACAATATTCTATATGCAAGAAAATGAGGTTTTTAGTCAATACAAGTCCGACATACCCTCCCGCCTTCCCAGGTAGCAGATATGCCATTCATTTTCGGACTGCCTCAATAGCCAAGTGGTCCTGACCACGACTGCTACGCTAGAGGTCTTGGGTTCGATTCCCAGGTCGAGCAAAGTGTTATTGGGTTTTTCTATGGAATTCCCAGTAGCAGCTCGGAGTTAGGAATTTGTGCCCGGTTAATGGCAATAGCCTCGCCCCCTATTACATGGGACCTAAACATACCGGCGAACTGTGGGTGTACATTAGTACGCCTCTGCCTAACCCTTCGGCGAATACAGGCGTGATGGTATGTTATGTTATGTTATATTTTTCGGACCGGCCAAAAAAAGGTTTGATGGCAATTCCTGTTGCGAATTTTAGTACGAGTCTCCGACCGATAGGTACGGGAAAGCAAGTGCAGTACCAAGTTTTACCGTGGAAGAGCCATGCTTCACCACGAATGGGTCGGCTCAACCAGAGTGATGCCACGGCCTCACAGAATACTGGCGTGAAACAGCACTTGGGTTGTGTTTCGCCGAGCGAGTGAGGATACCGGAGGCCCAAATCCTTTTCAAAGGCGGGCAACGTACTTGCTACTCCTCTGGTATTGAGGGTGTCCATGGGCGGTAGTAATCGCTTACCACCAGGTGATCGGTCTGCTTGTTTGCCACCCTATACCATTAAAAAATTAAATTGGTATCGTCATGTGGGCGGAAGACCATCTCATAATAAATGCGAGCTGCGCTAGGTAATATACTGACATTCAGGCATATCTGGCCACAATGTTAAACATTATAGTTAAGATGATTTGGGTATGTTGATTCTAACATAAGTACGCAACGGATTCGTAAAAGTTTCAATTTCATCTAGAAAATGTATTCCGGAAGGTTTGCATTTGAAAATTCACATTTCTAATGCTAATGAATTGTGGATGGATGATGAATGAAAAAAGTATACGTGCAGAGGATGGAAGAGTTCGAAGGGGCTGACCTTGGTGAACGTTTCCCGATCAAATTGAGTAAGTTCTTAATAGAGGTCAGTGTCCGAGTATCCTTTACTGACAATCATGCATGAGTATTAAGGTAAAGATACACAAAAAGGGGTAAGTGACAAAAATGATGCGGTAGGGCCGCATCATTTTTGTCACGGTCGGCAAATGCTAACACGGCCCCAAATTACACATGGGCTTTACGCCCCAGTCCCCTCCCCGAAATTTAAGTATGTTGCCATTATATTCCCACAAAATGTAAGGGGATATATGGAAGGATTGGCCAATTCATGTGGGGTTTTGCATATTTATGTTGTAATATTAACATTGAATTATTGTCTTCAAGGAGATCACCTAGAGTGAGGAAACATTTCATTTAAAAGAAATAAATTCTAAAAAGATGAAAAAAATATATACTTAACTGCTCATTACTAAATGTCTCCTTAGTTTAGTGGTCCAAACTATGACTGCTTTGATAGCGATCATGGGCTCGATTCCTAGGTTGAGCAAAGTAGTATTGGGATTTTCCAACAAAGTTGAGAATTAGTTCCAATACCAGCTTGGAGTTTAGAATTGTGTCCAATTAATGGCTCGCTCCCTATACCGACGAACTGTAGATGTTTATTAGGTACTTATTATGTACAACTCTGCCTAACCCATCAGGGAATATAGGCGGTTTGGAATGTTATGACCTATAAAATGATGATTAAATAACTTGCACGTGTATATTTCAGCCCACTCTCTTAGCCTAACCTGTCTACTTGGGCCCACACGTCCCTAATACCTGAAAGTGAGCTCAAAAACATTCTTGGAAATATCTCCTAAACAACTTGGCAGACTAATTGCAACTTTATAATAATAATTAAAACGCATAAATTAATTTAGCCAGTCCAAATAATAATTACCTACGCTGATACTGAGAATTTTTCCTTAATTTTTTTAACAGCAATTCTATGGCGAATAGTGTATGATTTCTTAAATTTCACTAGACTTAACGTATACATTAATTTGTATACATTTTCGGTGTACGTGAATGCGTACACCCGTAATTAACAGAGAAATTGTAGGTATACAAGGCTCTCCAATAAAGAACATTTTGCGTTTTTAAGTTTTATACGGGTTATTCAACGTTACGGGTTATTATTATTATACGGCGTGAGTGTATGTATGTACGGGTTATTCAACTTTCTGTGGTTATGCGGCTATCAACTTTTTCCACATGTATAAACGGCCCTCGCTAACGTAAGGAAACTGAAGGCTTGTTAGGAATAACTTCAAAATGTTTCTTACTTTTAACATCTTTATACTATGTAACCGCATCGTTAGTATATATAGCTAACACGACTGCTACGCTGGAGGTCCCTTCTGGCTTCGATTCCCAGATCATGTAAATATTTTAATTGGGTTTTTTCAATACAATTCTCAGTATCACTTCAGAGTTTGGATTCAAGACCCTTAAGAGCCTTATGCCATTCGTCGAATGGCATAAGGCTCGCCATCTATTACATGGGATCCAAACATGCGCGCAAACTGTGGGTATACATAATTATGTACACTTTGGCCATACTCTTCAGGAAATATAAGCGCGATGGTATACACAATATCTACAAAGCTAAAATATCATGCAGTGTCCTCGTGATATTCCCCTGGTATTGCAGTAGTAACGTGTTGAAAGATCACAGGTTACAACGGGTTTCTAGGCCATCTCCCGCGAACAGCACAATATCGCCACATTGTTGACTTTTACTACTCGCGTTGACAAGCAAGCTTTACGCTTCGTGATTTTATTCAGCGGGTAGTCGCTATGGGAAATGAACTGAGTAAAATATTATTTTTTCACAGAGAGAAATCCTTTTCCATGCCTTACCGTTACTATTGCAGTTTAGATTTCGCTATTTCCTCTGTGCTTCTTTTTACTTCTTTGATGACAAACGAAGCGGCGGTAGCCTAATGGCTAGGGACGTCGGACTTGCGATAATGTTGTTGCCGGTTCAAACCCCACCCATTGCACTACCAACGTGAACCTAATCGTAACACAAGCATTTAGCTTAGCACGAGGGGATAACAAGAATACTAGTAATGTGCAGCCCACATTGTGAGTAATCTTTTATAAAAAAGAAAAGAAAGAAAGAAACTGTTACATAAATTTGTTTTAAAGTGGGAGATATTAAAGAACAGTTATTTATTTTCCTAATATAACCTATGCATACCTATGTTTACGGCTAATCACACGAGTATAAAGTTATTTGTGTGTTATGGGTTTATTGTGTACTGTTTCAGCTGCCCTTAGTTTTTCTAGTTACGACACCTTGTATATCAATCATCCTGATATTGTACCTATCATTACAATATCAGTTATTGTAATACAAGTTCTTAGTTTTTATTCGTACTAAACAGGACAAATTATTATGCTTAATCATTAAGATTGCTTAAATAATATACACTATCGAAACATTAGCATTAACAACACAGTATAAAAAAGGAATTTCGCATAATTTTCCCTCAAGTCAACATACATTTACATACCTACAAGTAACTCGTAATATGTCACGCGTTATACACAAAGTCTCTAACTTCGACACGAATATCTTTTCACAAAAATCCCAACACCTTTACACACGATTTACCCGATCCAACAGTGACCCATATCATTTGTATTATATAAACACTATTACTATCACAGTTTCTTTGTTACGTTCAACTATATAGACAGTATCTGGGTTATCGAGTTCCTTGCTGTATACAATACGACGTCACACTGTCCCTCCCTTCCGTACCTTTGTATTGATAGGAAAACAGGCCGTACATTGAATATTATGTAGAAACACAATTTGCATAAAGCAATTTATAACAGCATTGTATGTGGTGCGAATCGGTGCGATTAATATCGCTCGTAGAGTAACGATTTATTAGATGTTCGTTGTCGTCTTTGGACGTAAAAGTAATAAGCATTGATGCTTTAGGCTATTCTTTATGTATTTTTGTTTGTGCGTTATTTTCATTCTTCGGTCACAATTCTGCAGTAACTGTATTGATTGGTCATATAAAAATATTTTTAGTGCTATACGCGTAGAGGATTCGCAATCAATGTTTTTACTGCATCGATAAAAATCTTGATCAGAAAAAGAAATATTTCTCAACATTGAATGACATCTTTGCGAGCAATATTTTGATCGAATGTATACTGTATTTTATTGTAATAGCCTTAAATTATACTCTTATATTTTTCATATACCTACATGACATCGGGATCTCAAATAACGTGAATCTTCGTTTAATATAGTCGGCCTTGGTCAAACTTGGACATCCTTCACCGTCCTCACATCTTGTTATCGCAATATTGTACCTGTGAAGATTGTAACATAATTTATTTTAAAAGAGTGTCCATGGAGTTTCTTGCCGGATTCTTCTCCATAGGATCAACCATTTGGAACCGTGCAACTAGAATTAACGCTTCATAAACGCTTGTAAAAGCTTATTTGAAATAAAAACATTTGAACTTGAACTTGAACATATAAAATATAGCCCTGTATTATAATACTTGCTAATGAAAATATTTAAGCATATCTTTTTTGTTTCAGATAGACCAAACTACGATGAAAGGTGCATATGTACGAAGGACCGATACTTCATCTCGGACTCATTAAAGTAAACAACTAAGTGACAATCTGAGCATGAGTTGATAAGTGCCAAATACAAAATGGCAATGGTTATATCGCAGACAACGAAGGCTGCTATTGGCGGGTTTTTAGCTCTGATGATCCTCGGAGCTGTCCTAGTGGTTGGAGCTGCAGTCGGGTGGTTTGATCCGAAGAGAGAAGATGAGGATACTCCAGCGAAAGTCAGCGCCAGGCTTCAAGGACGGACGTCTTTTGTTACACATCGTGCTGTGAGTATTCTTATGATTGTTTTTATTCAGAATGGTATGAAACTCTTTAGAAATAGATAACAGAGACAGACTAGAGTAGTAGGTTAATTCGTTAATTAATCATCTTAAAATTATGTTTTGCCACAAAATCTCAAAAATAGACAATCATGAAAGATATATTGAGGCTAGATCAGAAATTATAATTCTTCAAACATGTTTTTATAACCAGGGCTCTCAAAAAAACCATATCCCTAGTAATATTAAGTGGTCATACAGCATCTGTTAGTGTTTCCAGTTTAATAGCGTCTCTTCCACTCACATTTCCGACAATTTTCATAGCACGAGTTATCTAAAAACTTTTCCAATTATTCCAGTTTTCCATTTATTTAGACAAAAGATTCATTTCATGAATGTTGACGTGGAAAATTTTAATGTTCCGCTTAAAAAAGTTTGTGAACATAAAGTGTAATCTTGCTTTGTTAATTCAGAGGAATGGGATACCTAGAGCAGAATTTTGTGCTTGTTTTGAGTCTGACAATCTAGGTTAATGCGATGAGATTTGCGCGGTGTAGTCTGCATTATATTCTTATTGGAGCCGGTTTACACCGTCCGATTTATCGTTACGAAGTCGTGACAACTATTTTGTACGTATCACTGAAAGGTTTGAAACAATGTTAGTTTAAAATAAATATAGTCGAAAGATTGGAAATGTATTCGATGAAGAAAATTTAATCTTCCCAGTTCATATAGTCAGACCTTACCTTTATTACATACCTTTAGGTATCTTGTGAGTCTTAAATGAAGTCGGATATATATTATTCTACAATCATCATAATGTATTGAAAATATAAACTATATTTCGACGTTTTGTAACTGATAACTTGGTACCTACTACCAACGCTGCATTGGCGCCCAAGATGGGACCGGCTCACATACGCTTTAGTTAACTAAGCGAGTGATAATTGCAATTAATACGCACAAGATTTTGAAATGTCAAAGATTGGCATTTGGACCAGAAACCTATCTTACCTACTTGTTCGCTTTAAGCAAGACCATGCATGCGACGAAACCCAATTTAAAAATAAAACATTTCACAATACATTTAGGATCAGGCTAGGGGTGAGCTAATCACAAAATTGATTAAAATCTCTTCTCACGTTCCCACAAAAAATTACAATCACTGCAATCACGTGTTGACTTGAACAGAGGTCGCTATACTCCGCAGATTATATCAGAAGATAACGAAAACGAAACTGCCACTTCGCCCATGTTCACACTTAAAAATAAAATTTTACTTGCCACCCGCAAAATGGCGGACGGTTTTCGAATAAACGTTAATTTACATAAACCAGACAATTTAATTTTTTTTTCAAACAACACGTATTGGCTATAGTATAAATTTGATTTAATTTTTGTTTAATCAGAGATTTGAGGTAGGTTTACATTTTCGGTTGAAAAAATTGGACTCGAATTTAGCGTTTCGGAAAATGTAATTAGAATTTTATATTTTTGAACAATAATCTTATTTATTATGGTTACGACGTAAAACTTGCGCTTATCAAATAAAAATTCTGCCTCATTAGCCAAGTGGTCCTGAGCGCGACTGCTACGCTAGAGGTCCTGGGTTCGATTCAGAGGTCGAGCAGTGTTATTGGGTTCTTCTATGAAATTCCCAGTAGCAGCTCGGAGTTAGGAAACCTAAACATACTGGCGAACTGTGGGTGTCCATTAGTACGCCTCTGCCTAACCCTTCGGGGAATACAGGCGTGATGGTATGTTATGTTAAATAAAAATTCTTACAAAATTGGATTATCGATTGGAAAATATACTTACACTGATTTCATTGACGTTAATGGAAATATACATTTTCGATTAGATATGCAACTCTATACCATTGACTCGATACAAATAGAGCAATATCTATTCTAATAATCTCGAAATATTGTTGTTTGATCGGATGTCCCGTGAATTCCTTTACGTGCCTTTAAGGCATAACACTTCTCATATAATTTTATAGTTTGATCCGGCTTCGCAGGATTTTGCTACTTCCAATTTAACAGCATGTACTGACGCATCCATGGATATATACATTGTAATGCATATATACGTATGTAACGCTTAACCTATTTTCCTTAAGGGCACGCTTTCCCTGATTTATCGAAAATTCCTTTGATGCGAGGCCCTTGAAAAATCTCCAACTAAAATGCAAAAACGCTTCCATTTTTCAAGAACCCAAATAGAAGTTGGGCTGCAAACATTTTATCCCTACACAACTCAATACCGTCCCACGTGAAGAGCTGATATATAACTCAAAACTCATACAAATTGTATCGAAATGAGATCTATACGAGTGTACATTATACGAAAAGGTTTAGCTGATAAAACAGCGGGTGTATTGGTATTGTCCGCCAGGGTCTGACTTTGAAACACGCTCAATAGATTTCGTGAGGAAAACCCTTCTTTGGAAGAGTCAAGTCACGCCCAGAAGCACTCGGTTCCAGCATAGTAAGGTACAGACGCAACGATACACATAAATAATTCATACGAATAGATACGAGTCGATATTGAAACAATCCGCTTTCGTATATATTTTTTGGAGCGCCTGTTAAGGCGAAGCTGTAGTGTATCGTTCGTAATCATGCAAATAGGATTTGGGTGGATTTAAAAATTATGTTGCTTTTCTACGTAAATGGTTTCGGTGCGAGTAACATAGCAAAGTAAATTGCTCGGAGGCTAATCCGCGTATTAAATAAAAACATGTAGGATTTGTACTTGTTATCTTATGTAATTTTAATGTTATTGAGTTGTAAGCGTCTGATATATTTACTCAATGTATTGGTTTGATTCGAAGCAGATTTTTTATGTGGGTATGTTACAAAAAATCAATACTTAAGCAGAAGTGAGGAGATACTTGCTTTGAAGTTAAGGACAATGGATAAGATGATTTTGTTTGACCTTATACCGCAAATCGGATATAATCTTGAGTTGGGTGGAGTTTATGCAATTATGAGCTTAGCAAAGACTTTACTTTCTTTGCAGGATTTACTTTGATACCAAATTAACCTTAATTCAAGTACCTGCTGGTTTACTTGCTAAAACTGTTTGCAACTTTCTCGTACTTAGGTACTACCTCATAGACCTAAATGGGTGACGGTTGAAGGACCCGTTCTGACGTCATTTAAGGTGATGACTTATTTTTGCTTTAGTTTTTCATACTGTATACTTTTTTATATTGTGATATTTGTAATGATTTTTGAAAGGTAACAACATTAAGTTCCAATTGCACCAACTTCTTAAATGCTTTTAAATTGTATTTAAACACAAAATTTCTATGAAAAATCGTGTTTAAATACAATTTAATTACAACTTTGCAGTTGGTGCAAGTGGCCCTAAGTATATATACAGTTGCGCAATATTTTTCTCAAGCTCCGGAACCCTTATTACGAATATTGTTGTGATTTTTTTTATGGGCTTAGGGGAGCAAACGAGCAGACGGATCACCTGATGGTAAGCGATAACCGCCGCCCACGGAAACCCACAACACCAGAGGAGTCACGACTGCGCTGCCCGCCCTTTAAAAGGGTTTGGGCCTCCGGTAACCTCACTCACTCGGCGAAACACAACGCAAGCGTTGTTTCACGTCTTTCGGTTCACGGTTTTCTGTGAGGCCGTGGTATCACCCATTCGTGCCGAAGCATGGCTCTCCCACGTGAAACTAGTACTAGGATTAGCATAATATATCGAAACGTGTTTGCAAACTATAAAAATGTTTACCATACTAAACTGAACTACTTACTTTCATGTATAAATAGGTATCAATGTACTGATTATGCATACCGTAGGGAGAATGTGGTAGAACTTACCAATTTATGTACAAAATCTTATACGTGTACCAATATTGATGGAAAATTAATTAATTTTGATTATAAGTATTTTTCTGTTATTAAAGTTACCAAACAAAATGCTCATTATCACGCTGCATTTGAACCATTATGTTAATTATGTACTTTATCGTGCCATATTACACGATATTCCACAAGAACACATTAAATCTACACCAGGCTTATCCTAACACAGAAAGTACGATTATGTTGATACAAAATATAATCCACACAAAACGAAATACGATACACCACCCTTTAATTAAAAATAATCATTGGAAAATTTTGAAAACATTCAATTTTATGAATATTTCGTATAATAATTTAAAATTAAGTATTATTAAACAAATTATTTCGTTCATAGAACAAACAGATCAACGATAATATTATGTTTACTAAATAATTTTATTGCCAACCAATTATATGGTGTTTGTAAATAAATATTAATTGCTCAATTTATACGATGCCACTGAACTGAGGCGCGAACGAAATTAAAAACGTTTGCTTACTTACACGCGATCCGATAATTAAGACGATATAATGATCTTTGCACATAATTCTCGCTTACCTGAATAGAGAGATTGTTACAAGTAGTGGGTGGCGGAATATAGTATTCGTTGTGTAAACCAACCATTAGGTACGTACCTAAGTAAAAATTGACGACAAATTTTTTGGAGCAAGTTTATTGAAGATTGGTCACGTATCAGAAGATAATTGTTCATTTATCAAATGTTATGCTTTATCTCTCACGTTAGTATAAGCTACATTACATTTTTGTTCATGTTGTGGTGAAAAGATTTCCTAAATGTAACGCAAAATTAAAGATCACTTTGGTCCTTGTTGTTATATTAAAGCGCCTTAATCTAGTGGTTACTAGCAAGACTGCTAAGTTTGGTCATGGTTTGATTCTAGCAGAGTTATTGAGACATTCTATGAAATGGTTCCTTTTCATTAACCTATTCAAAAATTTAGAAGCTTCATTACAAATGCCTGTTTAATGTAAATAGGCTCGCTTTAATTACGGCTTACACGTACCGGCGAGTTGTGGTGGTGAACCCAATATGCCAGCCAAAAATGGTATGTTTTTTTTATGGTAAAGGGGGGCAAACGAGCAGACGGATCACCTGATGGTAAGCGATAACCCCCGCCCATGGACACCCGCAACACCAGAGGAGTCACAAGTGCGCTGCCCGCCTTATAAAAGGGTTTGGGCCTCCGGTAACCTCACTCACTCGGCGAAACACAACGCAAGCGTTGTTTCACGCCGGTTTTCTGTGAGGCCATGGTATCACTCCGGTCGAGCCGGCCCATTCGTGCCGACGCATGGCTCTCCCACGTGAAAAATGTTATTTGGCTACTATCCTTTTCTTATAAGAACACGCCTGAAAATTTCACAAACACCATATTGTGACACACCATTTCTGTCACATATTTATAATACCTGCATAATCTTGGTTCAGTTTCCACTCCCCCTTAATATGTATCTATGAAAAGGAGCCAGGATTTAACCAACATGCTCGCCCGTTTTCTCCCATCAACAACTTCGCACGGAATTACATTATCCAACGCTGTGTGTACATTGTTACTTTTTCAAGAAAATTCCTCTTTTTTAGAGAATGTTCCTTCCTTTTTGCTGAAGATCTGAAAGCTTTTCTGTCTAAAAGGCGGGTGGCTTAATGACTGAGCTGATGTGTGGAACAAAGAGAGGTGTCGTTTTTTATTTAGTATTTGAGGTTTAATGCTTTGTAAAGTAAAACTGCCTTATAAGTCTAGTGGTCGAACTGATCTGAGCGTGGTTCTGGCTGGCTATTCCAAGATCGATGAGTGTTATCTAATCTTTCTATGAAATTATCATTAGTAGCTGTAGCTCAAGCCGATACTTGGCAGCATGCTCACCTCTATTACATCGGATTTAAAAATATATTGCTATTGTGGTGCATAACCAGTACACCTATATCTAGCTCTTCAGAGATGATGGGGTGGTAGTTTATCAAAATATAAGAGTAGTGCTTCTGTCATTTGATTTGCGAATTGTGTTTTTTTTGTTCACACGTATATTATTATCTACTGCTGCCATACTGAGTGGCCCAAGTTCGGTTACCCTGTAAAGATTGTCTGAATCAATAGCTTTCAATAGCAAAAAACTGTGTAGCAAGGGCTATTGTTAAACAAAACAGTCTTAGTTCGATTTCGAAGTCTGATACTGATTTTAAAGTTATTTTAGTGAAGGAAAAATTCGACTCGCAGGCAGGATTCGAACCTGCGTCTTCGGGCTAGGTATGCCAGACGCCTAAGACCTCTAAGCCACCGCGAGTCCCACCTGCCATCTCGAAATTCGCCTTCACATTCTGAACTTACGTCTTATAGGTGACGTCAGTAACATCTATTGAAAGGCAAGTTACTTTGTCTCTTCACTAAAATCTATACTTAATATATAAAGCTGAAGAGTTTGTTTGTTTGTTTGCTTGAACGCGCTAATCTCAAGAACTACTGGTCCGATTTGAAAAATTCTTTCAGTGTTAGATAGCCCATTTATTGAGGAAGGCTATAGGCTATATATCATCACGCTACGCGGACGAAGTCGCGGGCATAAGCTAGTAACTTTATAATCTTAGCATGAAAAATGCAAAAAAATCACAAAAAGATTTTTATATCTTGATATATGAGATATTTAACTGCAACACACTGCTACAAGTCACTATTTTACAACTAAGCATAGGCATTTTGTAACTATTGACCTTTGCGAAACACCGTAATAAATTGTCTCATGGTCTGTTTTACTGTTCAAACAGTAGTAACATCAGATAATAGTGGTTTCGGTTCACCCTGTTACATGTTACATTGAAAAGAACAATTTGCACAAAAAAGTTTATAAAACGAACAATTCCATTGAGTGTATATTCAGCGTATGTTCCTTCCAAAAAGGATGTAATGCGAGTACTTTAGTGCGAGATACAGTGTCCCTTTCAAAGTGCCGTCGCAGAACTTCTGGCTTTGTCAAACTCGGGCACAATCAGCACGGTGGAAAACATTCCAAGTGGTAGGGCTACTTTAGAGTTTGACTAAAGAAATACTAACATAGTCTAGCCGTACTGCGAAACCGCGCTACATAGAAAACTTTGACGGATAAATCCTGAATCGCGCAAGTGAAGTTTGCAAAGCAACTTCCATATATACAAACGCCCGACAACGCATGGCGTATTCAATACAATGACGCGCTCTGATTATTATTACGACTGCCTCGATTTTGATGGTCTAAGAGCCGTTGAAGATCGAAGTTCATCCGATAATCATCTGATAACCAGATGAGACATATTTTTTATCAAAGATTATTGAATAACAAATATGCCTATGATAACTTGCCTATCGAAAAGTGATCTTGGCTATTTTTAATTAGACTAGACTTATATTAGTATCATAATTAAATACCTACTCATGAATAGTAGAAAATATACATACCTAAGCTTCAAAATCCTACCTACATTATTAGTCGTTCCTGACTTCCGAAACCACAAAATCGGAATTGGCTTCGTACACGGCCTAACAAAACATTCTAACAACCAAATCTCTCGCGACCCAGCATCTAAACAGTATCAAATCGAATGACTAATGTAAATGACAAATACATATAACATAACATACCATCACGCCTGTATTTCCCGAAGGGTTAGGCAGAGGCGTACTAATGTACACCCACAGTTCGCCGGTATGTTTAGGTCCCATGTAATAGGGGGCGAGCCTATTGCCATTAACCGGGCACAATTTCCTAACTCCGAGCTGCTACTGGGAATTTCATAGAAAACCCCAATAACACTTTGCTCGACCTGGGAATCGAACCCAGGACCTCTAGCGTAGCAGTCGCGGTCAGGACCACTTGGCTATTGAGGCAGACAAATACATATTCCTGTGTAAATTACTAGTTCGAACACAAACAGTGTAGAACCTCCTCAATAATTGATTGCGTTCCGAACTTAATACCCAAGGGAGGGCCAACTTAGGTCAAGGTTACACAATCGAAATATCATTTAGTTTAGCGCTTTGTAGAAATAAGAAGAATTAAAAAAGAAGAGATTGATTTTGATGTTTCTATTTTACTGTTAGCTTAGGGAAAGATCCTTACATAACACACCATCACGCTTGTATTCCCCGAAGGGTTAAGCAGAGGTGTGCTAATTAATACACGCAGTCTTTCAAAACCAAATTTTAAGATTTTCATAGTAAAACTTAATAACGCTTTGCCCAGCCTAGGAATCAAACACAGAATCTTTTTCGTAGCTGTCGCACATGGGACGACTCACGCTAGACTAATGAGGTAATTTCCACCCACAGGCCACAGCTCATGAAGGCTGTAAGTCTATAATAGCGCCCTCTATAAGGAGATTTTTTCAACTTACTCTTTTTTTTTTAAACGAGCAAACGGATCACCTGATGGTAAGCGATAACCGCCGCCCATGGACACCCGCAACACCAGAGGAGTCGCAAGTGCGCTGCCCGCCTTTAAAAGGGTTTGGGCCTCTGGTAACCTCAACTCACTCGGCGAAACACAACGCAAGCGTTGTTTCACGCCGGTTTTCTGTGAGGCCGTGGTATCACTCCGGTCGAGCCGGCCCATTCGTGCCGAAGCATGGCTCTCCCACGTGAAAACTCACTCAAAAAAGGGCATTTCTATTATCCTGGTAAAAGATAAGTTAAGTTATATTACGAATTCTGAGATACAAAATTTGCAAAAATATACAAAAACAATATCTTATCTGTTAATTGTAAGCTTCCTTAATAACACTTCGCAACCAGAAGTCTAATTTAATTCTCGAAGTACAGCTGATTAATAGAAGTGAATTTTTCACAAAAATAATAAATGGCTTAAATATGCTAGCCAATTAACTTGGCTCTGTTAAGGAAAAGGTATTCTTTTATTTAAGCTTTTAAATTAACAAGGAATTTGGATATGAATAAATTAAATACAGAGTAAAAAGAATTTCTTTCAAATTATCAGCGGTTTTTTTTGTACTATAAAATTTTTAAATTACTGTATTCCGTATGGATTTCAACAGCAGTTTTGTTCTAGATTTTTTAAACAAATGCCTTTAAATCAAATACTAGATTGAATGCAATTTGATGACGTCACAGTCTTCCGCAAAATCAGTCTCAGGATTCCCGTGTATAACAAAAATGTATAACTTATTTATTATTGAATTAATTATTTATGCACAATAGGTTTACGGAGGCCGACTTAAAGCTTAAGGTATTAGCTATATAGCATTATTCTATATCTACCAGTCGACCTTATCATTCATCCATACAAATATATAATCATGCTTTCCCCCAAAGTATTAGGCAGAGATGCATTGATATACATCCACATCCCATAGCTCGCGTGTATGCTCTAGGGTATGTAGGGTATGTAAGAGGAGCGTTTCAGTGCCATTAACTGCTACTGAAACTAGTAAGACGTTTACTAGTAGGTATTCTTGTTAACCCCTCGTGCTAAGTTAAATGTGTTACGAGTGGCTTCACTTCGGTAGTGCAATGGTTTATTTTCAAACGGGCAACCACATGATCGCAAGTCCGACGCTTAGACATTAGGCGGTAGCCTAATGGCCAACTTCTTATCTACTATTATACAATTGTAAAAAGGCTGTGTCCGTACATTAAAGATATTTAAAAAAAACAAGTAGGTATATAGGTAAACGTCTCCGAAACCAAAAATGTGATTTTTAAAATTCTTGTCTGTTTGTTACGGGTTGGCGCAAAAACTACTGAATAGATTTAAATTTTGTTATCACTGCTAGAAAGTTATGTGCTCCAAATTAATAACTGGTATACTTCTTATCTCAAATAATTAAACGGAACCTTAGATACAGCTTGGCCTATCTAATGTATAGAGAACCATACAAAGAAGAGATCATCACTGTTGGTGTTTGAGCTTCAAGTGGGCGAAGCCGCGGGCAGAAGCTAGTACAATATATTAAGAGAAAGTATGACCTCGTCTTTGTATGGTTCTGTATACATCAGATAGGTCAAGCTATAACTCAGGATCCGTTCACTTGCTCACCAGTTTTTAAGTTGGATCATACTTTCCAACAGTGATAACGAAATTAAAATCTATTCTGTAGTTTTTGCGCCAACCTGTAACAAACAGACAAGAATTAAAAAATCACTTTTTTGGGTTCGGAGATGTTTATATACCACCAACCACTTGTTTTTTTTTTAATATCTGCAATGTTGACACAGCTGCCTCATTAGCTAAGTGGTCCTGAGCGCGACTGCTACGCTAGAGGTCCTGGGTTCGATTCCCAGGTCGAGCAAAGTGTTATTGGGTTTTTCTATGAAATTCCCAGTAGCAGCTCGGAGTTAGGAATTTGTGCCCGGTTAATGGCAATAGGCTCGCCCCCTATTACATGGACGATCCCCTATCACGATTTTATAATCGTAGAGATAATGCATGAGTGGTGTTAAGATAAGCTTTTCTAGTTGGTTCGCCTTCAAAGTTTTGAAAGACATAGGTAGGTATCTACTGTAACACTTTATAACAACCACCATAGCGACCCATTTCCCTAAATTGACTTTACAAACTTACTTCCGAATTTGTGACTTTGATTTAAAGGTAAACTAACCATGTTAGATTTTTAGTAGTTAATGTACCTAATTCTTTAGAAGTGTTTAGGAAGGAATTTGAATTATTTAGTAGTAGTACCTACTCGCGTCCCCTTATAAATATGGGACCCAAAAACATACCAGTGAACTGTGGGTGTACATTAGTACCTACTCCTCTGTCTTTATATGTAGGTATAGCTTTTGCCCGAGGCTACGCTCACCTGAAACTATATCTCAAAAATAACTTAATAAAAACCAACAGTGGTGATCTCTTCTTTGTATGAGTCTCTAATTCTATACATGGGAGATAATTATGTACTTATCTCAGGATTCGTTTAATTATTTAAGATGTATTCCAGTTTTTAAGTTGGAGCATATACTTTCTAACAGTGATAACAAAAGTAAAATCTATTCAGTAGTTTTTGCGCCAACCCGTAACAAACAGACAAGAATAAAAAAAAACACATTTTTTGGTTCGAAGACATTTATATAGCCTCTTGTTTTGTTATAAACTAGCTTCTGCCCGCGGCTTCGCCCCCGTGGAATAAAAAGTATTGGGAACGGGATAAAAAATATCCTATGTCCGTCTCCTGGTTCTAAGCTACCTCTCCAACAATTTTCAGCCAAATCGGTTCAGCCGTTCTTGAGTTATAAATGGAGTAACTAACACGACTTTCTTTTATATATATAGATATATTTAATGGATAGACACAGCTTTTTTTCAATTTTATAATAGTAGAGTTTTGATATTATTTATTACTAGCTTCTGCCCGCGGCTTCGCTCACGTGAAGCTATATCAGGAGTAAAAATGGAAAACCAACATTGATGACCTCTTCTTTGTATGGGCCTCTATACATCAGGGAGGTCAAGCTGTATCTCAGGATTCATTTAATTAATTGAGATAAGAAGTTCACCAGTTTTTATGTTGGAGCATATAATTTCTAACAGTGATAATAAAATTAAAATCTATTTAGTAGTATTTGCTTCAACCCGTAACAAGCAGACAAACAGACAAGAATTTTAAAAATCACATTTTCGGATTCGGAGTCGTTTATATACCATAACCCACGTGATTTTTTTTTAATATCTTCAATGTACAGACACATATTTTATACAATTTCATAATAGTAGAGAAGAAGAAGATATGTTTATGTAATTTTGGTGCTTAATTTTACCTACTTGTTATTTTAAGATGCAATCTAATTGTAGTCATTCATATTTTATCTAATATTTCAAACTATTGCATGTCGTGTAATGGCCAAATATGTGAAACATACTGTGGCTGACGCGATTGACGACCCTAAACTCAAGGCCTCAAGGCGACGCCGACGGGACAGATTCGTGGCCCCGCCGCCGTCGACATCTCGGACGCCGGGGGTAGGGAGAGCGGCGCATCAAAATACTGACAATCTTCTTGTTTTAGTGATAGTCAGAAGTTAGAAAAAGCCTGACAACAGACTTACATTTAGGATATCGGTTTTGTCCAGAAATTTAGGATATCACATGGCAGTCGCTCGCGGTGACAACGCCGTATACTGTAGGTACTGCAATATAAAATGTCCTTTCAGCAAAAGTTAAATAAATAAAAAAAAGTAAGTCAATTAAAAATTTCAAAATTATTCCAATCTACCGTAACAAGCTTTGTACAACTTAACGCAGTCAAATATCCAATCGCCAATTTCTTGCGACGTCCTTCACCAATTATTACGAAAAACTCATCATAGATAAAAAAATAAATATATTTTTTATTTCGGTGAAAATTCATTATTCATCACTATGACGACCGCTTTCAGCGGAAAGCTTTCGTGACTGAAATCATTAATTTTTCATGCATTTTGATAATATTGCCGTGGGTGAAAGTCACGGGTTATTATTTATTCTAAACGAATATTTCATGTCATTTATTTATTCATGACTATGTCCACTTTATCACTTCAGGCGATTGCTTTGTAATAGTTATTATGGTAAAAAAACCATCTACCTAGTAGGTATAAAAAACAGTCTTGAAAAACACTTGAAGGGGTCGGTCCCGGTTGTCGTACAAACACCTATGACAAATTTCGTTATCGTTCGTCCGAATCTCAAAAAGCCTGCCAGGATGTCCTCAGGATATCGATATAGCCCAGACTTTCGGTAGTCACATAAAGTAAATTTTTATTCAACACTTTGGTCCTTCTTAACATCAGTGGCAATAAATAGAGTTTTCTTGACACAATTTAGCAGTTTCTTTTTTTAAAAAAACAACGGGTTGCACTCCGGGAGTGCCGGCAGAAGTGAAAACTTGAATATTAACGAAGATTTCACTTCAATAAATGATAATGTTCAGTTGTACTGTCTTCTTCACGTTTGTCTTACGGTCTTATCTGCCGCGATATGATCTGTCGTGATTTTAACATTTTTCCCCATCACAAAAAGTGCACAGCGCAGCTAAAAAAGTTTTCACTTCAAAAATAACGGAATGAAGATTCTATATCGCAGCGAAAAAGCACTAGACTTGCACAGAGATAGCAATGTAAGAAAATAACCTTAAAATACACTTTGATGTAAAGGTTAGACTGCACCGATGTAACTCAGTCACGGAATAACTAGTAGTTAGCGAAATGTTTTCGAGTCATGAACCTTAGTTTATTGTTCTAGAACTTTCGTAATGGTATCGGAAATTTAAGTTTTGATTTTGGAGTGCTTTTAATAGCCATGATTTTCTACGGACATAATTTTCTTTAACGGGACAAGTTTGAAATATGTATCCTTATTATTAATTACTGAATGCTATCGCTCGGATACAAAATTTTAACCCCTGCTTCGCTCACTAAAATTTAAATGTTCGTTTTTATAATACATTGGCCCAGTTTTGATATTAGTCCTATCTTTGACTATACGTTTGGCGCAGTAGTTAAGGTTTTAGCCACGCCTATAGTTGTGTCGCGTATCGTTCGCTTCCCACTAGAGGCAAATATTTGTGCGAACCACAGATATTTTCTATTTCGTGTTTTCGTGTGCTTTGCTCTGAGGAGGAGACTGACTAAACAGATATACGAGAGTCAAGTGAATGGGAATGCAGGAAGGGGAAGGCCTAGGCGAACATTCCGAAATCAGATTGAGGAAAAATGGCTCGGTCAAGAGTAAAGTCGGTAAACCGACGTTCATGTATGAAAAGATTGATGAGTGTGGATGAAGCTAAGAAGGTATGTCAGAATCGTAGCAAGTGGAAGTCTGTAGTCTCTGCCTACCCCTACGGGAAAGAGGCGTGACTTTATGTATGTATGTATGTGTGCTTTGCTTCCATTAATTTTATGTTTATTCCCCGACATACAGGGGTTATTCCTTAATGCGGACGCTATATTTAAAATTAGTTACGAACTTACAGGGTGTCAAGGTACGTTTCTCACGGCTAAAAGCATTAAAAATAACAAAACGACGATCGACTTGAATTTTCACCTCCTCATGTAGCTTATTGAAAATGGCGCGCTGCCAATAAGTTTATTTTAAAATCAACCCTGCAGCTGGCGTAAAGGATTTTTCGATAACACTGTAGTTAACTCTATTTTTGTAGAGACTGATTTTAGAGTGTCGCTTAACCTTGTAGATTAGTTGATCAGCTTAGTTGTTACGTAGCCTCTATATGTACTTTTACAAAAACAAGACTCAAAATCACAACACATGTGACATTTGCAAACGCTGACCACAATCACAACGTTTACCGGTCAAAGTTATGATCGTAGCGTAACGGTTTACAGATAGTTCAACTCAGTTGTGCGCGCGGCCCTATGTGTGCGTGGGCTTGTAAATATACAACTTTATTCGCGTGGCAGTGACGCGGCAGTGGACGACGACTGCCTGAAGTTGTTTATTTATAAGCCCATGCACACATAGGGCCGCGCGCACAACTGAGTTGAACTATCTGTAACTTGTTAGGTCGCGGCCACGAGTGCAGCGAACAACGGGTTAAAACTTTTGCATAATAAAAACGCTGTCAATTTATGTTTTAGTCGTGGAGCGTTTTTATTTGAGTTTTAAGGGACGAAACGTATAGTTTTATTTTACAACGGGAGTTATTTAAAAACTTTAAAATGTAAACTTCTCCGCCATTTCATTTGAGTCGTTCTATTCCATAACATCAGTTTATAACAAACTAGATGGCTTGGTAAAAGTTGTCCTACACTGAAATAAAAAAAAATATATGGAACCCGATTGCGGTGCCACCTAGCGGGTCAAATTGTGAATTTAAATACACACAAAAAAAATCAGCAACATCGCACCAGCCACAACCCACACACGAAAAGTTCACCCACAATGCCACCGACTAATCGCAACGAAGCATACGATGCATTTTCTGTTCGTCTTTGTCAGTGTTTTATTTCTGTGAAATAAGTCAATCTATTTCTGATACCTTTCTGAATAATATAATTATTTTCTTCATAATGTTCTTTTTCAAGACTTTTTCCGATGTTTTAAATCAACAAATCAAAGATCATAATTAAAAATCCAGCCGTTCTTGAGTTATAAAATGATGTAAGTAGCACGACTTGGTTTTATAATAGACTAGCTTCTGCCCGCGACTTCGTCCACGTAGCGTGATGATATATAGCCTATAGCCTTCCTCAATAAATGGGCTATCTAACGCTGAAAGAATTTTTCAAATCGGCCCAGTAGTTCCTGAGATTAGCGCGTTCAAGCAAACAAACAAACAAACTCTTCAGCTTTATATATTCGTATATAGTAGTTCCTGAGATTAGCGCGTTCAAGCAAACAAACAAACAAACAAACTCTTCAGCTTTATATATTAGTATAGATGATCTTTATTTTAACTATCGATATAGGTGCCTAGTGCATGAAACCTTGAAATGGAATTTACCATACGAAAAAAGGTTACTACGATAAGGGTCGTTGACCTGAGATTCATTTATTTGCAGAGCGAAACGTATGAAGTACCTACAGTTGTTGGCTTTGCGCCATTTTTTATAGCATGGAAAAACTTATGCGGTCTAGGTAACACAAAAACTAAACTTAGACTTTCTATTATAAAAGTGAAGATTTAAAGTGATGCAAGGTTGCTTTTGGTAGGTTGCTCAAGAATTTCGTATTGTAAAAATGAGAAACACCGTTTCTAGAGAAAGCTATTAGGTATATATTAACTTGAAAAGACGAGTACAGTTTTGTCAGTAGTTTTTACGAGAAGATTCGATGCACAGATAAAAATGGCGGGAAATAAAATGCTACCGATACAAGAATATTATTTATCTATGGATAGTATGAAATAAGGTTGCGTTCCAACTCTAACAGTTGCGCTCGCTGCGGTCAGTGTGTCGATGGGTGACCATCCTTAACACATTGAAACCCCTCCGTGCCTCGAAAAGCACGTCCCGGTTGTCATACGAACATCTATGACAATTTCTAGTGCGTGTAGTATAGGAAAAGCCTCGAAGGATAATTATGTTTAAATATCAAATATAATGTTTAATATTTAGTTTTTTTTAGTTTGAAAAACTGCTCTACACTGGGATTTTCGCCTCTATCGTGGGTACTTTTACAAACAGAAATTCTCACATATACAAACACCTAGACCCGGACCAACTATCTGTAGCTTTTACCGTGGCACAGCCATGCTTCGGCACGAATGGGCCGGCTCGACCGGAGTCATACCAGGGCCGCACATAAACCCGGCGTGAAGCAACACTTACGTTGTGTTTCACTGAATGAGTTAAACCCTTCTTTAAGTCGGACAATGCACTTACGACTACTCTGGTGCTGCGGGTGTCCATGGGCGGCGGTGATCGCTTACCATCAGGTGATCCGTCTACTCGTTTGCCACACACACCCACACTTAATTCAATCGCATACTTCAAGGCCCACCATAATCTATCCATAATATTCCGTTAGCATGACATTAATGCGTAGTATACATGACTTATAATAGACCAAATATTGCTGTACCCAATGTAAAATGGATTACTAACAATAAAATTTCTATTGCCATCCATAAAGGTTTGGGTTCGTAGAATCCTTTGACAGACTGTAGGTATTGTAGTTTTATTGATACTTGAAAGATAATGCAAAAACATTTGGATATTACTGCAGATATTCGTAGTAGGTAATATAAATCCCTTTGTATAGATCATGTAGGTATCATAATTATAAGTTACACACTATTTTTTTTCAATTTCATAAGCTTCGTAAAAATAATTTCTAAAATGTCCCGATGTTTCATTGCGTCTGTAATATTTCTCGAAAAAGAAAATCTACCGGCATTTTAATCGAACAATCTATCATTTACTTGAATGGTTTACACATAATTTAGCTGCTGAAACTGTTGCTTAACCAAGAATTTATTGACAGTTGCATTATTGATTTAACAAACAGTTTAACTGACCGTATAAATGGATTTAATGCGTCACCCACTTGTAAATAGAATAATGTACAATCGGCAAAATAGTTACATTTATATTGTACGGTCGGGTGTCAGATTATAATATGCAGTAGTTATGTAGTATGATCTGCGTTTTAACACATATGTGTCTAAACTGAGCTGACTTTCGCAGCCTGCGTGTACCTGTAGGTGCTTACCTAAATCTTTTGCGGGGTTTACCTCTTAGCAAAAATCATAAACGACGAAAAGTAACATTAATGTTTTATTTTCATTGCATAATCATATTAAACTACAGTAGATTAGACGAATAATGTGATTATTTTTGGTACTTAAGCTATAATGTTTACAATTAGGATGATTTATAGATTAGAAGGAGATTAGATTTGTATAATTCTGTAAAGAGTAGTTAAACCTCCTTGTATCTTTTGAAAAATGTTGGGGCAGAAATTGGTTTATATGCGTACTCCATGTTACGTCTAGTGTCACCTAAAATCTCGACCTGAGCATCAAGCGCACGCATATCAAGAATAAAAAAAATGAATTTTATTTCGGTTGATTTTTGACAGTTTTCTGCAATTGTTAATCTATTGGATCTGTCAGTCATTACATCATAGCATAGGAAGTATATTAATCTAAATCAAATACAATTATATAATAAAACTTAATAAATAAACAAGGGATGGCGTTATTTAATTTAATAAGCGGCGTTTCTTTCTTACGACTAAATAATGATCGCGTTGACACGTTTTAGTACAGGTCCAGTACCTAAGTCAATAATACATCAATTTAACCAAATATAATTGTATTACTTTCGTTTCACCTAAAAAATAAATAACTAACAGCCGAAACTGCTTTTTGACACGGAAAACAGTCATTAACAGCCGATGCTATGAATTTGATTGGATATTAAAAGACCTTTTTGATTATGATTTATTGTTATGGAAATGGTTAGTCTTTTTTTAATAGTTACTCTGTCATAAATAGTTACTCATATATTATATCAGATAATTATTTAAATTCTATAGGTAGGTTTTACTTCGTGCTCGCCATACAAGAAGGCGCTGTCTATCTGTATAATTTATTCATATATATTACTTTTTTTACCTAAATTAATGATAGGATTTATTTGAAAAACGCATTATTTTCTTGTTAGTGTGGTCTTTTATTATAAAGCACTCGCTTCCGCCCGCGACTTCGTCCGCGTGGAATAGTTACTTAGTCTTAGCGTGATGATATATAGCCTATAGCCTTCCTCGATAAATGGGCTATCTAACACTGAAATAATATTTCAAATCGGACCAGTAGTTCCTGAGATTAGCGCGTTCAAGTAAACAAACAAACAAACTCTTCAGCTTTATATATTAAGTATAGATTGTTTCTATTAACAATGTGCAGCTCTATATTATTTAAGGGTCCCTACTCTTAAGGGTCAGCATTGCATCAACAACTTTCACTGGTTTTGCAAATATTCATGGTTGGCGACACCTACTTACCATCCGCTACTCGATTCCCGATATGAATTAAAAAAAATGTCCTAAAACAGTTCAGATACCAAATTTTCCTCAGCGTAAACCAAGCCTATTTAAACCTAAATATCTTTTTTGTTCAAAGCTGAACGCCAAACAAAATGAATCCGACGTCCATTAGCAAGGATTAGGTGGACCGGTGACAGGTCGGCAGGCCAACGATTATCAGCACCATTAAGTTTTATTTTTCTCAACTGACTTAACTTGTGGGAGGAGACACGGTTCACTGAGAGAAACATAAATCCATTAACCCACTCGAAAGTAACAAATTTATAAATAAAAATGAATAATAATTTATTTCAATCAGCCATCTTAGTCCTATTTTACAAACAATTGGCTTGCGTAAGCTAGCAATGCGGTATCATTATCAGTTGAATATCTAAGTTATTTAAATATGTAAATTAATTTTCTTATACACGTACTTATGGCGATTGCATATTTGATATGAGATTGCAAATTCTTTCAATTGCAATGAAACTGTGGTGAGTTCTTGTGTGCAATTTACATTCTGGGGAGGTTTATGACAAAAAAAGATAAAAAGAGGCATTGCAACGTGGCAATAGCTCGTAGGTAACTCATAAATTTACCTAGATCCTAGATATATAATCTACACATAAATCTTATGTCAGTAAACAGCAAAGTACACTTCTACATAGCCCTTCGGCAAAGACAGGCGTGATGGTATTTTCTCAATTTCGTAGATTCTTCATTTTCTTATTGTTAATAATTAGGTATTTGTTGCAATTGGATGGTAGCTCTTATTTATTCCAACAAAATATATTCATATATTATAGGCAACAATAGGTATTTTATAATACACATCGCACAAGTCAATAAAAGCTACCAAAGTAATAATACTGCGAAACGATGTTAAAATGGTTATTAGTTCCGTATCTCAAAGGAAAAAGGAAACTCTTAAGGAATCATTTTGCTGTCCATCTGTCTGCATGTCTATAGATCTGTTAATCTGCCATTTGTAATATGAAAGGAAAGTACAAATTATTATTTGCAGGGCTATAAAATTGAAATTGAAGAAAATGCTACCTACAATTTTCTACTCCGATTAAACTTTCTCGGTAGTAGTCGGCTTCATAATCGTGCTCGTTATGTCTTTAGATAATCACTTAACGCGAAGGCAATTAGGTTGAGATACTAATGGCGTCTTTATGTGATAAGGGGCCTATCACTGTTCATTAGACTTCCCTATCCTTCATACATACTGTTAAACCACACCAATACGCCTTAATAGAAGTGCGTCATACTCAAGTACATCTGGGTGGTGTCCAAATTTTTTACCTACATACGATTTGTTATATGTATCAAATTTCAATCTTTGTTGAGTCAGATATATTATGAGTAGGTAATAATCGTTATCTATTGCGTCACAATCTGAGACCTAATGGAAATCGATTTCTTGTGCCTCAGTTCGAGTTATTATGCTGATCTTTGGTTCGAAGAAAATGTATGTGTCAGCTGGTTATCATTTCAGATATATTGTGGGAGACAGCTGAAATAAATAATATATATAACTAATATGAGGCGTATCTAGATTTTATTTATAAGTAGTACACAATCTAGGTTACTTTTCTTTTTATTGACGATATTATGGTAGGTAGGTACTTAGTAAATACTTTTCTTCTATCTATAAAAAATCATATCATATATATCATATCATAAATAGTTCTGAACTTATCTAATTAATCACTGTAGTTTGCTCATTATATATTAAAAAGGCAATAAAATAAATAAATAAATAAAATGATTCCATTACATCACAAAAGTATGCCAAGGCAATAATCACTTTCAAGTTTGGTAAACAATAATTGAATGATGAAATAGAACAATTAATAACTGAAAATTTCGTTTCGTGTTAGGATCAAAGCAACGACATTCATTTATTTTACAAAATACAATTTATTCAAGTCCCGAAATCGTAATTACAGTGAGGTTCGCGGTACCGAAAATCTAAAAAGGATTCCAACTTGTAATGATGACATTGAAGCATAAACAAATGACGCTAAATTGTTCTTTGTGATTGTGACTTGTACTCAATTATTTTTTGGTTTCTTTACTGTTAGGGTCAGGTTAAGGGAAGTCCCAAAGGCAAAACGGTTGCGAGCCAACAGCAGTGAGGTAGTGCGTGCCTTGACCTGCCATTCGCTGCGAAGCCTTGTGAAGCAATGAACATCTGAAACCTCGTCTGCAACGCCCCAAGTAGTTGTTTTCTCTTGTTTCTAAAATGTTCTAACGCACGCATTGACATCGTGTGGGTGCAAGTTCTAGAATGGTCTGTCTGTCAGATGATTGTCAATTTATAGCAATGAAGCATTAAACTACCCCTGCGACGCAGTCCCTACCCTTTGTTAGTCAGGATCTCACTACTACGATATTTATTAAAACAACAAAACCTCTTTTATTACAGAACATATAAAAGTAAATACCACGCGTCACATTAATATTAAAGTGCTACGCGTCAACAATTGTGTACAGACAGAAGAGAAAATCTCATGGTTTTTCTCTGATACATGATCTAATCAACAAACTGCCTGTTTAACACGAGGCCCTGAGTGCAATTCCAGATCATATGTTCCATATAATTGATATAGAATTCGCTCCCTAAATTCGGAGTAGGTACTTTAATTCGGTGTCCGTTGTGGTTCCAAATCATAGTTGAGTATGATCTGCCTAACAGATAATTGATTCATTTGGGTCGGCTTCCGATCTAACCAGATAGGAAATCCTGAGTAATGCCCATATTCTGATGATATACTTGTTGTCACACTTTTCGGGCTTCCGACTACCATTAACAAGTGTCATACTAAGATCGTATGACTGGTATGACAAGCGACACTACGGCTTTACATTATCTCTGAGGTACAGTAGGTTCTCGCTGTGTTAAGAATAATCAGCCTTACGAATAGGTAGATACTGACCGCGACAAGCGTTTTACCAAGTTTAACCTTGCAGATCGGTTGATCAGCTGTGTTATAATCTATCCACAAGCAACACCCGTAAACAACAACAAAAATTCATTTCATAATCAGAGGCAGATGTTACTATAAAAGTCAAACATCGAAACGAGTGGCTAACAAACATGGTAAAACTCGTTAGCAAAAATAAACTGAATGTAGAACGACAACGAGCTAACATTAAACTTATAATGCTACAAGCGAAACAACAGCGACAACTAACCCCAACACTCAATGATCATAACAAACTTTACCGAAGTAAAGCATGGCTTTAAAGTTGTACAGGGGTTATTGCTGACCCGTTGTCCTATATAGGCAACAAATGCTATACTAAGCAATGCGACGTGTGGAAACGTCTAAGGACTAAAATTGGACATAGTATCTGAAAAACTTTCCAACCGCAAGCAGCTCATTATGGAGATTATTATGACAAAAATGATCTTGATCATGTGATTCATATTTACCATATAATTACTAAAACTGGTGGGCGTATTATCACGGTGACTTGTGAGTCAGATAAGTATACCTACCCACATGGATGAAACTCACGAATATTTAAATATATTAGATATAATGTGGGTTGTAACATCTTACATTTTTTCATAAGTTACATGATTAACTTAACGTTAAGAATGGCGCAGTTGTTGAGCGAACTCTTGAACGCGGGTTCTGCATTCGATTCCCATAAAGAACAAATATTTTTGAGCTAAATATAATTTTGTAACACGTTCGGTTGTTTTAATGCCTAACGTTTGTTTTATTATAAAGGAAAGAAAATTCACTTTATGTGCAAAGTCATATATTTAATAAATATCCTGTAACTTAACACAGTAACAGGATTACGTGCTAATGTTACTATTTATTTCGCAGAGTTTCAAACTCGTACGGTTCCCTGGCAAAGATGTAGTGTGGCCATAGCCTGATACTCATCGCTCACGATTCCTGCTACGCGTTGCAGCAAAATACAAAACAATTTCATTCTAACCCATAAAACTACTGGTCGGTGTAATAAACATACAAACACGCACATAGCGGTAATCAGAAACTGCAGGATCATTGCTATATTTCTTACATACTCCTTTTGCTTTGTCTTCCTTCGTACATCTTGTATTGACAATATACCTAGCCCAAAATTTGAGTTTTTAGATAAGTACCTACCTATATAACATAATCATACATACATACCATCACGCCTGTATTCCCCGAAGGGTTTGGCAGAGGCGTACTAATGTACACCCACAGTTCGCCGGTATGTTTAGGTCCAATGTAATAGGGGGCGAGCCTATTGCCATTAACCGGGCACAAATTCCTAACTCCGAGCTGCTACTGGGAATTTCATAGAAAAACCCAATAACACTTTGCTCGACCTGGGAATCGAACCCAGGACCTCTAGCGTAGCAGTCGCGGTCAGGACCACTTGGCTATTGAGGCAGTAAAATTAATCCATTATAACGTCCCTGCTGAGCACAGGTTTTCTCTCAGAATATGAGAGCATAGTCCACCTTTGAGAAGATGTCTTAGGCATGCAGATTTCATCACGATGTTTTCCTTTATCGTTGCGCTTAATAATTAACTTTTAATACGCACATGACTTCGAAAAGTCAGAGGTGCGTGGCTTTGATTCGAAGCCTTTTACTTTGCAGTCCAATCATCTTATCACTAGGTAGTTATACCTACACAAAAAATCTTTCCCAAACCTTTTAGCAGAAGTTGTGAGACAACCTTTTTTTGATTACGTTTAAAGCCACTGCCGTCCGACACTTTTGTTGTCATATCAAATGCCAGGACCAACCGATTTCATTATACTTATTGCGTAATTTTAATTCCGGGATCTAATTATTTGGGCAAATTGGATATTAAGCGCTTCAGGCAGCTTTGCATTAAGATCTTAAGTGGCCTTTGCAAATCCACAATTACGTAACTGGCCTGAAAATCTAATCAACAAATACGCAGTACGTAGTTATGGATATATCTGAAAGCCGTGTAAGCGATAATGGACTCTTTGTCTAGGTACATAAAACACAATTCACGATAGCGGGCAATTTTCAACATCAATCAAGGAAGTTTTTTTGCGTATAAGCCATCGATATTAAGCGTTGATGATTAATCTATATTGTGTCAAAAAAATATTCACTATTATTTTTTATTCTATACGTTTTGGCCATTTATTTATTGTTGCGGGTTGTATTTTTTATTTAAAAAGTAAACTACCGCGAATGTCATTGCTACATTTCAAAGCTAAGTGGACCATGAGTTGTGTAGTTAACTCAACCTCTTTTTGTGCAGACATTTTGTATTCTAATCTCGTATAAGCTTTCGACAAAAACACATTAGGTTGTCTATCGGCATAGAAACCTTTGTATTTGGAACATTGTAAGGATTTAGAGTGTCGCTTTGAAATCGGTACGATTGCAGATTTTAAAGGTGGTGGGAAATTCTGAATTTCGCTTCTAAAATCTTGAACTATATTATCATGACTTAGCTTTTAACTGGAATTTCGTTAGCGTGAATGATACCACAATTAAAACACAACAAACAGTACCTACTGTAGAATAATGTAGCTATTTAGCAGTGAGAGAAATTTCAGTATCGGATCATTAATTCTGGAGATTAACTTCTACGAACAAAGACATAAACTGACAAATTATACCTGTAGCCTATTCCCCAACTATATTAGTTTCAGTTTTTTCGTTATTGTGCACAATAAACAACATCCATCAAATCTCATCTCCGTGACCGAATTTCTTGACAATACCGATACCATACTTATGGATCTATTAATTTCTTTATAATATTATGTAAGTAGTACAGTATAATTATAGATGTAGGGTTTATTGTATAATTGTATATAGAGGTAAGTATATCTGCGACAAAGAAACCCAATGTATACCTTAGTTTAATAAAGCATAATAGGCGATGTGAGAATTAGGTCACTGTATTTCCCGTAAGCGCTGGCACAACATCCTGGCCTTATTTTCTACACTCACCGAGATCCCACCGATACTCTGTTTCCTGAACGTGTATTAAAACCGTTTGAAAACTACCTTCCCTCGCTAAAAAGAAAATCTCAATACAATTTGTATCGTTTATAAAATTCTGTAATTTCGTTCTTTGATCTCCTTTCATCACAGGGGAAATAAGTCTCTATGAAGTGAGTTTCTTTAATATTTAAATATTTTTTTCCCTTTTCAGGTAAACCCAGATGAGAACAGACTGGCTGTCGTGTCACACACTTCACCATGTAAGTAGATTTTGTGTTCCTTATTACATCAATCATACTTGACATATTTTCGTAAGTCTGTTTTCGCTTTGAACGCGATTTATTCTTTGAGTTAATATTTTGGATTAGATTATTTGGATGGATTTTGGATTTTTTTGATTAGCCTATACGCTTTGTGTAATGATTTAACTTTATAATTATAATGCTTACAAAATATTAACCAAGAATCAGTCACAAAATTACATTATTTATGTTTTAGTATATTACTGTGTTCTAATTATGTAATATTCCTGACAAAACATTTACATGATTATACAGATTATAGAGAAGAAAAAAAAATTTTTTTAGGTATTTAAAAGTATTTTTAGCCCTACTTACCAAATATTAATAAATAACATTTACCTTCTTAACTGATAGTAGATAATAATTACAATTTTGTAAAAATTCTCATAGACACCTGTTTTAGTTTTTGTACCTATATATATTTATGTAACTATTATAACTTCTGTAAACTTTTACTCAAGTATTTTTATTGTAAATCTCATAATAACATCTTTACAATAATCTAATTAATTATTTACGTATAATTAATTTTTCACTGATTTAGTTTTCATTGGAGATAAAGGAGACAAGGGAGAAAACGTAAGTATCCGTTTAGAAATAAAATAAGACAAAACTACATATTAAGTCCTCTATTGAAACAAACACTTTTGTTTCGGACAATCCAAAGTCTTTTCAAAGTTTGGAGACAAGTCTTAAGAAGTTGGCCGAGATTTCACTAATCCAGGGGATCTTTGTCGCCCTACCTTGCACAAGTTTGACGCACATTGTAACTCAGGTCACGTACCTCGTTACATCGATATGTAGTGAAATTTGCGTGTCTTGCAAAATCGTGAACGGAAATTGTTAGTAGAATTGAGTCAATAAAATGGGGAGAAGGTATTTTTTTAACATTCCACCAATTTAAGCAAGCTCTTACTTCCGTAGGTAGTGACAATGATTAAGACTCTCAAGGAGAAGAAAATCACTAAATATAGGCTTTATGCTTTTCAATATAAATATTTGTGTTGTTGAATATTTTGAATGATAAAGGCGAGTCGGGGCGACTGAAAACGCGATGGGAATATTTAATGGGGATGGCAGTCCCTTTCTATTTGATAGGCCCATAGCAATCCTATTAGATTAACCCTTTACTGGAAATGAATAAAAATTTTCAAATAGAGCGCTTGAAGATATTCCTTTTTCTCTTCTTCATAAAAGATTCTCCATTAGTAAATGATCTTGTATACGTAGATTTGTGTAGTTCCAATTAGTAGTAAAATAACTAGAAGGTCATATCATTATAAAAATTAATTTGACAGCTCATAAGCAATTTAAACTTTATTATGTTATTATTGAATGCAATCACTACTTTGATCACATGTACTTGATAAAGTAGTTCTAGAAATTAATGATGCAGAGGTAAACCTTTACCTAAATACCACAATATTCTGATATAAGTATAGAATACATCATCTGTATTATTCCAAAGCTTTGGCGGATTTATTTCAGTATACAAACATACTGTATCTTATACACTCACGGATTGCCCATATGTTTTTATCAAAATTAGGTCCAAACTGAGGATCTCATTTTATTAATCCATGAATCAAAATTGGGTACCTCAATCCGAATCTGACCGCAAGATAAATTAAATCGGGTGGTCCAATAACTTGTACATTATAAAAATCTACATACATAATTAGCTTGGTTTTCTATAGTTAACAACTAGATACTTACTGTCTAATAGATACTTATCCATAGCAAATCGAATATCGCTATAAAAAAAACTATACTAAAAGCTAAAATAAAATGGAAAGGGAATTTTATAGCGCTTTTTGAAATTACTTTTCATATTTCCACAACAAAATAACAATACAAAAATTGTACCGGAACCACGATCATGAATTTTCATGCTCTATCCACATTATTAATGCTCTGAATTTTTGGCAGGGATTAGCACCAGGACAATGCAGATGCAGTTTAAACGACATCTCTCAAATTTTGGAAGTGATGCCAGAGCTAAAAGGTCCCCCTGGACCCCAAGGTCCGACGGGATCTGATGGAACAACTGGCGCTCCTGGGAAAACGGTAATTTCATATTTACGTAACAATGTCAGAATAAAGAAAATATTAAGTAATGTTTTTAAGAATTGTTGTTTCTGTATTAAAGATATTTTCACCTTGATTAATTACTGTTACTAAAATTAGTAGTAGCAAGTTTCTATTCACTTTCGTTTATTAGGAACAAAGAAATACATATATAACTGTAAGCTGTAGCAAGTTTCTATGCTAAAACATTTTCATGATTATAGACTAATATTTAGATATACACAGAAAAAAATTAAAGCAAAAAGAAATACATGATCAAAAGCAAAGTAAGTTTCTTTTGAATAGTGGTCACTGATGCCTTTAAGACGTAAATTCAGAACGTGAAGGCAAATTTCGGCGTGACGGGTGGGACTCGCGGTGGATTAGTGGTCATAGCGTCTGGTGTATCAAACCAGAAGACGCAGGTTCGAATCCTGCCCGCAAGTCGAACTTTCCTTCATTAAATTAACTTTACATGATCAAAGTTAAGATATATGCAGTAAAATTAAAGAGGTAATATCTGATGAGTAAGAAACATTATAGCAAAGACTGTTTCCTTCACTCTGAAAGCTATTTATTGAGTGGCATTAAGGTTCCAGAATATCAAGGGAAATCTAGCTCTTTAGACGTCGCGGGAACTTTATGGATTAAAATACGAGGTTAATAAAAGATATGATTATACTAAAGGCGTAGACTTGTAGGGTAAAGTGCTTAGGGAAGACGGGCTTAGTAATCGGATTAGTCGCTTCGAGACTTATAACATAGTGTAAAGACGATTCCGCATAAATCTTATGTTACTTCAAATTTCTTTCGATTTAGAAGACAATATTAGAATCAATAATTTAAAATGATAAACTGGAATGGTTTGATCATACTTAGAGAATTTAAAAAAGCAATCTACTAATATTAACGACCTCCTTGGTTCACCCTCTAAATAGATCAGGTAAACAATAGGTACCTCCAATCTACGTGCACGGGACCTAATATGAGTCCTTGGGGCAACCTTTGTTTACAACATACATTATTTAGGACAAAAAGATATTATTTTCTAGTATTGATATTGTAAGATCAAATAAGAAGTATGATATTGTAAGAATAACATCAGCTTGTTGATAATATACCTAGTAACGGCTGGTATCTATCACAAGCGGCGGTAGCCTAATGGCTAGGGCGTCGGACTTGCGATCATGTGGTTGCCGGTTCGAACCTCATCCATTGCACTACCGACGTGAACCCACTCGTAACACAAGCAATTTAGCTTAGCTCGAGGGGTTAACAAGAATACTAGAAATGTGCGACCCACATTGCTAGTAAGCTTTTTTTTAAAAAAAAAACAGTCAATAGATAAGCTTACTAGAGATAAAAATTTGACATATAGTCCATACAGTAATGTCAAAATACTACCTCTAATGAAAATCTATCGACGCATTTTTTATTGAAGATAGATATAGTAGCTCGAAGGTATTACCGAAGTTAACTGGTAGATAATATATTTCAACATAAGATATTAATCCTCAAGGTAGGTATTATAATTTCAACCGATACTTGTTACACACATTTGGCTTAAATAATAAATGAGTCTTCTCAGTCTGAAGTCAGTCATGAATTTACGTACGTAATTAAAATTCAGTTCAAACTCCACGCTGATTTTAACTGTGACTTAAACTACGATGGTTTGGCTAAATTAATATGTTCTTTGAGTGGAATAGTTCATTGTACGATTATGGCTGTCCGATTAACAGCCTATACGTAACAGGCCCTTTAACGAAGGACATTATAGTTGAACTATGTGTGTTTGATATATTTAAAGTAAACAAACTAAGAAAGACCTAAACTCCAGACTGCAACTGAGAATTTCTAAACTGTTAACCATAAAACCACTGGTCGACCAGAAATTAGTAAGAAGGCTGCACCATACCGTGTTCTTGCAATGATTTTAAGGTTGTGTGAACGGGATGTCGCTATGTACAGTGTAGAGCGGCCTCCCTCTCCTTAAATTGTGAAGAGATGTAACAGAATTATTTCTACATCGGGCCTAAACATTTTTTAGCATCTTTCAAAAAAACTTCCGGAGATTAGCTCGATGACTTGTCTGGATGTATTATGCAATTCTCATTTATATTTATGTACTAGTTTTGTTTTAGAATTCACTTATTCATATTCAACAGGGACAAATGGGTGAGGCCGGCCCACCTGGGCCTCCAGGGCCTAAAGGAGATAGAGGAGAGAGAGGTGAGACTGGAACACCGGGACCTGAAGGTCAGCTCGGGCCTAAAGGCGACCCTGGTGTAGATGGAACTCCTGGACTTCAGGGGCCTCCGGGTCCGCCGGGTCCTCCTGGACCTGTTACGTCAGCGTTAATAGTAAATATTTTCAGTCATATTTTTAAAATATTTTACGCTAACTTTATTTAAGCTACAGATCATGGGATCGATTACAATGCAAGTAATTATTAACTAATATTTTTCCGGGTTTAAATGTAACATACACAAATACAATACCTATCGTTACAACAACTAATTATGTTACCTATGTTGTTTTTAATTCGCCTTCTCATTCTGAATTTATGTCTTTGAGGTCATGTCAGTAGCATGATCTTTTGAAAAGAAAGTTACGTTATTGCTACTAACTTCGCCTCAAAGATGTAAATTCTGAATGAGAAAGCAAGAGTGGCAGGTTGCACTCACGGTGGATTAGTGGTCATAGCGTTTAGTGTATTTGACCAGAAGATGCAGGTTCGAATCCTGCCCACGGTCAAATTTTCATTCAGTAAAATCACTTTATAATCTTAGCAATAAGTAGTAAAAAGTAAAACTTAAAAGATATGTTAGACTATGTTACTGTTTATAAACGCACCTCAAAAAAAAACCTACCTAATATTGGCAAGGTTTTAAAACATGTAACGCCTTAAGATTACGAATGAATAATGAATTTCGTCCGTCCGATAATGAATTCCCAAGGTATAGGTACCTAGTACTTAACAGTCAAGCAAGCCACATAAAAACATGAATTTTGGGTAGTAAAAATGCTATGAAATCTCAAGATTTTCTTCTGCAAAGGTTAAGATTTATCCTTAACGTTAATTTCTTACAGCTAAGCAAGGCTACTACTTAATTTTGTAGGCAGGAGTTGTTTCGAAGATTTTGCTTCGAGAATTAATTACATCATTATCTTAGTGAATCGACATCGGTGAAAAAGATTCTTCCATTTTGATTAAATCAACATTTGATTTATCTTATAAGATTGATAACAATTATCATAATGATCGACTCTGATCTAATTTAGAATTGGGCGGGTATTTTTTTAAAATTGTATGTTGCGGATTTAATGGCATTCTCTGCCAATTAACCTTTGGGCCAAGTAAAGAATATATCTATTCTTATTAAATATAAACTATAAGCTTGATAACTGTGATCTCAAGATGGCAACGCGCGACGACTGTTACTACTGAGATTGTTGGCGTCTATAGGCCGTGGTTACCGCTTACCATCAAGCGAAGTATGGTTTTATTGTAATCAAAATAAAAACAAAAGTCATCTGCTCAATTAATAGAATCTAAATTCTCCATTCTGCATGCATAATTTAGTGATAACAATTATCCCAAAATGTAGTAGAAACAATTTAATAGACGATAAAATAAACCCAGTAAATTAAATTATCTTCCTATCCATTACTTAGCTCTTGATTCAAAGGTTTCGTTATATTTACCTAGACTTAAACAGGTACAAATGACTGCGGTGAACTATCCACACAGTTGCGTGTTGAATGCGGGTAGACTTCGCCCACATGAATTAGTTCCAACTGACCAAGCACTTTCAACTCGAGTATATTTTCTTTCCATTAAATTATTTTTCAATAATCGAATGAAAATACTCATGTAGCATATTAAGTTATTTTTAATAGGTACTTAGCAGTGGTTTCTGTACATTGCGTGTCGTGAGTTCCAAGATACAGGCTCAGCCTAGTTTGGAAACCACTGTATACTGTTAAATGCCACTGTATTTTTGAAATAAATATTTTTTTAAATTTAAAAAAAAAATTGATACTATTTAGTACCACCAGGTGGTGGTACCTTCGTCTTGATCAGTCGACAGACCATCCGTAATCATGTCTAGCTCTGACATAGGAATATAAATACTATGCTTACTGCCTACTACTTTCCAGGTCGGAATCAAGCCAAAACTCCCGCCCTGCACTCATTCATCTACTATTAAAATTAGAGATCTGTTATTGTTTTATTGCAGGCTAACAAAATAGCATATTGATATTAAAAAAAATTACGGATTCTATTGCGTTATAATAGTACGAATCAAATCCCGATGTTTTGGACCCTTTACCATGCCACGCTTGGGCAATATAACGTGATAGAATCCGTAAAGTTGTTTTATTTTAGTAAATCTAATATTCATTTTCATTCATTCATTCAAAAATCAGAACCCAATACATATTTGGCACTGTACGGAGTAACATGTCTATACTCGTACCTATCAATAGAATTAGGATGTGGAAGTATAGGCACTATTTGTTCTAACAAGTTTTATAGACATTCCTAATCACCATGTCTTACGCAGGAATCAACAGGATTATACGGGTCTAGTAATCCCGGGATACTCGGATCTCCCGGCGAGAGGGGACCGATGGGCCCTCCCGGTCCTCAAGGAGAAAGAGGATATCAGGGGAATAAGGGCGAGAGAGGATTACACGGCCCTAAGGGTGACAAAGGCGAGAGGGTGAGTGTTATCTAAATATGATTCTGTGAACTAAAAGCCCGTTTACACGTTACGCTCTGTTATATTACGAATTCCGAAACAATAGGTATGTTTATTGCATTTTTTTAACACGTGCAACAAATGCAATCATGTTCGGTGGAGTATATTTAGTAAATACCAAATAAAAAACAAATCAATAAACGAGAATAAATAAAAATAATAGCTTGCAATTTCAAATTTGATTGCATTGGATTTTTTACATATTTCAATCTGATAGCTATGCCACTGATAGATTTATTTCAGTGTAGTCCAATATTTCAATGATATAAAATCAGTGGAACCGCTTCTTGCAAGAATTACGAATACAGTACAATGTAAAGTGACTTTTAGATGTGGGAAGAATTCCTTGTTAGTTCTTCTCATGATGGGAATTAGGCCTATGAATACAGAATAGGTATTAATAGTTGGATTACAACGGATTATAGATAATGAATTAATGTTGCTACTAATTTTGTACTTAGGTAGATTGTCAATAGTCTAGTTGTATTATTATACATCCGTTTGACAGTTTTCTTTCTATTATTATTCATTTCTGTCAGTGTTACCCATAAAAAAGTATAATAAAATATTTTGTCACTCCCACCATCTTCCACTTTATAATGATAAAATCGAAAAACATTGACATTTAAAATATCAGTTGCAAAATTATGCTAGTTTTTTGGGTTAAGTGGTAAACGATTTAGGCACTACGCATATTAATTATATTTTAAAACTCATTCAACTTAAGCCAAACCCATGCCCTAGCTTATTTTGTTACCTCAACGTTGAGGAATTACGAGTATAGGTTATTATTCGAACTAAACTTCGTCTTACTATCAATCAAAACTTCTGCGGTCTGACCAAAACTGCGAAAACCCAACAAGTCTAACGCTGACGTCAAACTAACCACCACCTGAGTTTTCTGACGTACCTAGTACATATTTAATTCTGAATTCCCATTTTTTTACCTACTGTAGCACTTTATATTATATAAAATATATAAAGCTGAAGAGTTTGTTTGTTTGCTTGAACGCGCTAATCTCAGGAACTGCTGGTCCGATTTGAAAAGTTCTTTTAGTGTTAGATAGCCCATTTATCGAGGAAGGCTATAGGCTATATATCATCACGCTAAGACTAAGTAACTATTCCACGCGGACGAAGTCGTGGGCGGAAGCTAGTATTATATAAAACAAAGTCGGGTTAGTTACATTATTTATAGCTCAAGAACGACTAAACCCATTTTTATGATCTTTGATTTGTTGGATTTGTCTCAGTATCGAAAATAGATTGACTTCACAGACACAAAACACGGTGACGCGAGTGAAACTGCGGTAGCTAGTTTTTATATAACGGCAATAAAATTGGAATTCCTATTATATGCTATATTATTATCAGGTAAGTCAGTTCAAAGGAACAAGAAAAGGAAACTTGTACTTTCGTACTTGAGCACGAAATAATAGTAATAGTAATAGTAATATTCTTTATTGATATAAATTGGTACAGTTACATTATTGGATTCTCTAACACCTGCGCTAGTAAAGACTGTGTTGCAGGTGTTAGTGTCTTCCCCTTAGATAAATTGACAGTATTAACTTTTACATCAATAGAATAGAACATTTTATTAGTAATTTAAAAAATTTAAAGCAAAAACAGTTTTTTTTTAATTTTTTTATAACTGTGTGTGGGCGTGTGTGTTTGGTGTGTGTGTGGGCGTGTGTGTGTATGTGTAATAGCCATAGTGTGTTTATAAACATTCTATTTTAAGCTTTTATGTATATTGTATAGTAATTAACAAACTAAATTAACAAACACCTTTAGGAACATGTTACAACAACACGGAATCAACCATAGAACTTTACGAGTAACTAAATCAAAATAAAATCACTTCGACCCGTTGCCAAATTAGTAGGTATTCGCATAATAAACTTGGGACTAACGCAATAAGTGACGGTTTGACCCTCGTAACGTGACGTTATGTTACCTTCGACCCGTGAGCTCATAACTGTGTTACAGGGCTATGTGGGCCTAAGAGGTCCACATGGCGCAAAGGGAGAGAGGGGCCAACCGGGTCGCGACGGAACACCCGGCTTGCCAGGCCCTCACGGACGCCCCTCCGAAAAAGGGGAAAAAGGTACAAACTAACTCAACCATCAAATTTTATGTTACTCTATGACCCATATTTATACCGGGTAAAGCGTTCGCGAGATTTTTAGGGGTTTTTAGTAACGATTTGGAAAATCTTTATTTCTTCGCGCAGTGAACCCTTTGGATTGGTTTTCGAGTGCTTGCACGCAGTTTATTTATTATTGCTGTTACTTTTTACGATCGTCTTGAGAGTTTTGTTTTATTTCTGTATCGGGTGTTTCGGCTGTGTTATTTTTTTTTGGGGTTTTCTGTAAAGGTAACATCCCGAAATATTTTTTGTAAAATGGAACAGGTGTATAATTTAGTATCTTTTAAGTGACCTAACTAACGTACGAAAACCAATTTTATATTTTATTATTACAATGTTTTAGTCTGAAAGATATCCTTGAACAAGAAAAATAAGAAATTAATTAAATCCTCTGTGTTCCGATCCCAATTTCTTTTTCAAGTTATTCCGATTTAATTTTCGATAATATCACGTAGATATACATATCGTCACGCCTGTATTCGCTGAAGACTTAAGCATAGGTGTACTAATGTACACCTACAGTTCGCCCATGCAATACAGGGCGAGACCAAACACCATAGCGCTACGAGAAATTCATAGAAAAATCCAAAATAACACTACATGGGAATCGTAGCTAAGAGGTAAATAGTGCAGCGGTCACACTTGAGACCATTAGACTAATCATACAGTCAACACATCCGCGTAAAAATCTTCACAATATTTGGTTTGTACTTTTCCTCTGACTCTTATTCCTTTATGTTACATTTTAGTTTCCATTAAATAATATATAATATTTAATCCTAGGAGCTCGCGGTCTCCCCGGCCCCCCGGGACTAGCCATTCCAGCCATATCTGAAACCGCTATATCAACTGACGTCACTAGAACCGGTAAGTTGTAATGAAACCTTGAAACAGTAACTATTCTGTAGTTGAAGATACTGATAAATGTAAAAATTGTGTGTAGGTATATACTATTCCCCGAAGGGTAGACAGACTTGGACCGTCAGTTTACCGATCTGTTTAGGTTTAATTATGTAATAGGGATGAGCCTTTTGCTATTAACTAGGTACAAATCTAAATTCCGAGCTGCTACTGAGAATTTCATAGAAATATCTAGTAACACTTTGCTCGACCTGGTAATTAAACTCAGGACTAGTTGGCCAATAAAGCAGACAAAAACGAATAAAATTTCGTGCAAATAAATATTTTTTCTTTCTTTCTCTGTACAAATAATTCACTTACCTAAATAAGCAGTTAAGTAGGTATAGCTATCATTATATTTATACACATTATGGACATATAGCTATCATTATATTTATACACATTATGGACATCCACTTGACTCGACCGTAAATTTGTATAATTAAAAAAGTTAAAACAAATTATTCCCCTACTGACCTACTTTGGGAATACAGTTCACTGTGTCCATTTCCAGCTAATTAATAGCTAACAAGACAATGAGACTGAGACAAATTATCAATCAATCTATCAACCGATTAGATCCGTTTAATTAATTAGTCGATAGCCCTTCCAAACATCACGTTCTTCTATTTCATGGTAATTATGTATATTTTGTAGACAGTATTGGGCTCTGGTAAAGAAGAAATTTATGATAATTATCGCTTATAAAGAAATTAATTCTGTATTTAGCTTATTAAAGTCCATAAAAGCTAAGTAAAATGTATCAAAGATTACATATTACAGAATATTATTTTCTATTAGTTTATATTAGTATGGATTAGCACTAACTGTAGTTATGTCTGATCATTGCTTAGAATAGGTACCACACTTCTGCACACACCACAATCAGACGGACACAACTCTCTTAACAATTCAACCCAAATAAGTGTAATCTTAGAAAGAATAAGTATTAATCATAATAATGTTGCGTTTTGTAGTAGTGAGATACTTTGTGTAGTGAGACACTTTGTTTCAGTAAACTGAATTGATTAAAATGAGTGTGTGAATGAGTGAGTTACAAGTGAATTGATTAAAATAGGGCGTGTGTTTCGAGGAAATTACCTAATTTTTAGGACTGCATATTTGTGGAAACAGATTTGTAAAGACAGAATTTAAACCTAGTATGCTTATAAACATAATAGAATTCTAATAATTATCTCGCCTCAGCTCTGGACTACTTCAGTTTGTGATCTGTATGAATCTGATAAAGACGGCCAGGCCCAAAAACAATTCCGTAAAAAGATTAGATTACTAAAGATTGGATTTTACTTTAGTTCATTGTATCATGGATCTTAAATCAAAATTCTATCTCTAGTAGGCATATTACTGACTGATATTTTATTGGGACAAAAATGCTGCTAAAATTGGGCTATCAATCGTCAAGTACCTAACTTTTTGAGGTGGTAGAATTCTTCTGCTGAGTTCGTCTGAATTGGAACCACAGCATTGCTAAATGTACTGCCGCTAAACAATATAAATTTCCGGGCAATTGAGACTCAACAACTGAGGAAGATCATAAGATGACGCGTGAGTGAAACTACTGGTGTATTTTTCCTTAAAATGTATTCATTCAGAAATCTCTTGAATATTATGTATACACCGTGAATATCCAATACGTTTTGTTTGTTGTTTGTTTGTTCCATTTTCCCATAATTATGTAAAACAAAAAACATTATATACTCCATCAAAACTTTGGTAGGGGGTCACGAAAAATAATTACTGTTGAAAACTCATATAAGTAGACAAACGCTTAAACATTAATTTCTAAGTCACTAATTAAGTTTCCTTCTAATGGAGCTCTCAGATGGGGTGAGTTTGCGACACAATTTAGGAGAACAGCTTTTCATAAGAACATAATCTTGGATTATTTGGAACTAGCTGTTGTCCGTGGTTCACTCGTATTCCAGAAGTACTTATACTATATATTTTTGAGATAAAAAGTAGCTTAATTATGTCCTTCTTCGGGATGCAATCGGATTGCCAAATTTTATCGAAATTTCTTCAATGATTAACACGTAAAAAAAAAGCTTATGTATCTGTAAACGGAAAAATTGTCTTACCATTAAATATAATTGTAGGTATGATTGTATCCTAAATGTCTCACACTGAATAATTACAAAAAATTATGTCTTTATAGAAGCGGCCCTATCGAAAGGAGGAAAAGGTGACACCGGGGAGAAAGGAGATAAGGTATCTAAGATAGCAAGTAAAAACATTTTCCTACGTAAACACAATTATCTCGCACAATAAAACATATCCAAGGCAATACATTATTCCCAAGTAATGAATACTTGGGAATAATGTAATTAATTCTTGTAAGAGGACTTATGTAGGTACTACAAAAACTTTAATACAATTTGGCTTGTATTAAGAAATCTAATTTATTTATCCATTAATTTCCTTTAATATATATTTTTTAATATTTTTCTCTAATTAAGTACTATTTGTATATAATTTCTTTAATCAGTTAAATTTATTACAAAAACCTCATTTTATTCCACTATATTGTATAGCAGAAAAAGGATTCAATTCCGCGATGATGGGTCAAAGTTATGAGTAGAAATAATTGATTAATAAAATAAAGGTACAATAAGAATTAGGGTTAATTGGTTTGTTAAAAATTCACCTATTCGAATGAACATACGTCTAAAACTCAATTAGGGAGAAAAAGGACTTAGGGGTATGGAAGGCCCCCAAGGTTTTCCGGGCACTGATGGCAAGCCGGGTGAGCGTGGAGACATTGGACCATCCGGATTACCTGGCGCGCAAGGGCCAGTTGGTCTAACCGGACCTAAAGGAGACAAAGGAGATGCTGGCCCTCCTGGACCTGTCGCTATTTCTAGAGATGATGCATTGGTGTTAACAAAGGTAAAAGTCAAAATTATGATAATGAATCTTAATTAACTACTATCTAGCTTCAACAGTTTTTAAAGAGTATTTCTTTAAAAACTGTGTTAATCTTCAACAAATAAAGTGCACGCGCGAAAAACACAATGTTCTTATAAATGTAAATTAAAAATGTGCCAACAACATTTTTAAAACATTATTCATAATATAAAGCAACATTAAGGACACGTGATTGAACATTTTATCTATGAATCAATGTGAGAAGTCATTTTGAAACTAAATAATTTCTAAAGCTCTTCTTCTTCGTGCCCATGTCCCAATCTATTTGGGGTCGGCGCAGCATGTTCTTTTCTTCCATTCATCCCTGTCAGCCGTCATCTCACCACTCACTCCCTTTCCCATCATATCGGCCTTAACACAATCCATCCATCTTTTCTTTGGTCTCCCTCTACCTCTCTGTCCCTGCACATTCATACTCATCACTCTTTTAGTCACATGCGTTTCATCCCTCCTCATCACATGCCCATACCAAGACAAACGATTCCCTTTCAGCTTTTCTGCCACTGGCGCCACTTTCAGACTTCCTCTAATATACTCGTTTCTTATTTTGTCCATTCTAGTCACTCCACACATCCACCTTAACATTCTAAATTATTAATTTCTTAAGCTATAATTGTAAAAAAAACAATAACGTTTAATTTTACTTCACCGTTTTAGCCAATGATAATGAATGGCATTTAACGATAAATTACAATTCTATAAAAGAATAATCAATAGACTGAACTTGATTGTAAATCAGGCGATTGGCACGTGACACTGTTAGTTAGGGGTGACTAACTATATTGTTCCAAATAATAATGATAAATTCACAGCAAATGATTAATGTTCAAATCTAAGTGCAAAGTCTTGTATGTAATACAGACTAACCAAACATTATCAGGCCCTGTGAGTATGTGTCATGACTTGTATAACTTTTATAATCAGGGGGATAAAGGCGAATCTGGTCCAAGGGGGAAGCGGGGCCATCCAGGACCTCCAGGACCCAGAGGACCACCGGGCGTTCCCGGACCTCCAGGGACACCAGGGAACAACGGAATATCTGGTGACATAGGACTACCTGGATGGACGGTAAATTAGCATAGCATCTAGCTATAAAAAAAACTCAAACCATTGACATGTAAAAGTGTCTTTAAAGATCTACTTAAAGAAATACATATTATTATATCATTTCCTATTATTTTGATGAGCCTTTCCTATTATTTCTGTTCCTTTTAAAGCTACAATTTTGGACAACAATAAATATTTTCTTCTATTTGATATTTCAAATTGTATCCATAAATTTTTATTCCATGTTTTCTGATAAGATTTACTCAATAAATGTGGAAAAGGCCCTTGAGATAAAATAATAAATGTACTTTCACTGAAATGCAGGCCCAACATTTTTGATCCTCCATATCTTGAATAAACCATAATTACAGTAACGCATTTGACAGGGTCCGCCCGGCGCCGCTGGCCAGCCAGGAGTACCCGGACCAAAAGGGGAGAAAGGGGATTCTGCCATCACTCCACTTGACTTAGACAAGGTAATACCATGTTTCAAGTTAATTGGACGGTTGAGTACATCTGTTTTTTCCGGCGATTTTCCTTTAGGAGAACTGACACGTTGAATATTACAATTATTGGTATAGCATATTTTGAAGGCCTAGTTCCATGACACGTTTTAATCAATTTTCTTTAAACATACTAAAATAAAAATCTCTTTTCTTTTTTTTTATGGGATAGGGGGCAAACGAGCTCACGGATCATCTAATGGTAAGCGATATCCGCCGCACATGGACACCCGCAACACCAGAGGAGTCACAAGTGCGTTGCCCGCCTTTTAAAAGTGTCTGGGCCTCCGGTAACCCCACTCACTCACGCCGGTTTTCTGTGAGGTGTGGTATCACTCCGGTCGAGCCGGCCCATTCGTGCCGAAGCATAGCTCTCCCATGTATAAACATAATTATGTTCAACATATGTCCGTAAATGATTCTATTTGAATGTATCTATACTTCTAAATATCTATATCTATACTAATATATAAAGCTGAAGAGTTTGTTTGTTAGTTTGCTTGAACGCGCTAATCTCAGGAGCTACTGGTCCGATTTGAAAAATTCTTTCAGTGTTAGATAGCCCATTTATTGAGGAAGGCTATCTGCTATATATCATCACGGTACGCTAGCGAATTTGCGGGCAGAAGCTAGTCTTTAAATAAAATTGTTTCATATTATTTTACCTTAAAGCCAGTTTTTATTACATTGGCAACATCTAGTTTCTTCCTGCAGTAATATTTATCGAGCTTAGGGATTTTAGCGAATTCCAATTAATTTTCACAAGAACCTTTTTCTAGCGTTTTTACGTTATCAATTTGTACGTAGTTTTTGAAATAAGAAAGAAAACTATGTCAGAAACAACATGCGGGCTAGAATATACATTGTATATACCGCGCCCGCATGCGGCCAGCAAACCTCTTTTGTGTTGTATTGATCAATGATCCTTTGAATTTGGGAATATGTAGTGTAGTACTAAATAAAATACTACCCTCCAAAATACTGTTTCTAGCTTTTACACCTTATAATAAATTGGCCCTAATAACAAAAGTTAATAATAACTTAGTCTTTATTAGATATTGTGTTTATGATATACACTCACAACACATCAGTTAATTTCCTCAATAGCCTAGTTTTACGTCATGCTTCTAATTATAAAATTTAGACGCTCAAGTGGAAACACGTAGCTAAGTATTTTTATTTTTACTTTACTAGCAGCGGAAAGTAGCGGAGAAAGCTTTTTCATCTCTTTCATTTCTTTCTTAGAGAAATGTCCAAACATCGCTGAAACAAGTTGCAATGAACAAAAAAGAGCTTAAAGATTTTCTCCTGAAGTTCCTTCATAATTCTTAGAATAAACTTTTGTGCCAGCAATACCTTGAAATCAAATAATTTAGTTTTGAATATAAATCTTCATGTTATTTAGTATTACGGTAACGAAATTGGATATAATTAAGGTGAAAGGCGAGAAAGGTGATAGAGGATTCGATGGAGTCCCGGGCCCAGCTGGCAAAGATGGTCCCCGAGGTCCACCGGGTCCGCCAGGATCCCCAGCAACTAATATCCAATACATCTCCGTACCGGGTCCTCCGGGACCACCAGGTCCACCCGGACCAGCCGGTGTTTACCCCAATGAAGTGCCAGATACACTGACCGATAGCCCCGGGATTAATCGATACGAGCCCAGTGCAGGTGAATAGTATAATTTTGTAATAGAATTTTGCGTATCGAAATTGTTCTGTTGGTATTGTTGCAGAGAATTATTTATCAGACTACCAGTTTTCAGTTGGTATTTCATTGTTCGTTTTAAGAAAAATGGAAAATTTATATTAAGACTTTTTCTAACAGGGAAACAACGCGATCCGCTGCAAATCCTGAGAAACTTAAACCATCTGGTACAATACCGCCAGGAACCGTACGGTATGCAATAGTTTTTCACAAACACTTTTACCGAGAACTAAGTCAGAATTGTTTTTCTTACACAACAGGAACTTTGCAACTCGCTGAGTTGAAAAATACCTATTTACATTTTTAATATTGCAAAAAATTGGTTCAAACTTGAACATAGTCAAGCACTATGCAGTTAACGTTTGTTTATGGAATAACTGTTTTCTTTCTATAGCATACCGCGATCCTTTGGATCCTCTTGGTGATACTGCCGATTTTGAAGATGATGGGGCCGTCGTTGGAACAATATTATTCAAGACTACTGATTCTTTGATACGGGTCAGTTCTGGTTCTAGTAGTTGTATGTATAGTAATAAAAAATTACGTCTTTGTTCGAAATGTGTACCCAAACATAAACTGAACTTATTAATTTTGTATACTTTAAATTAAACAGATCTTTCTCCAACAGCTCGGCACAAACAGCCCACTGGGTACTTTGGCGTACGTCATTCAAGAACAAGCGCTACTTGTTCGTGTCAACAATGGTTGGCAATATGTAGCTGTGAGTAAAATTGTGATAATACTTAAGCAATCTTAACTGGCTCAATAGCCAAGTGGTCCTGACCGCGACTGCTACGTTAGAGGTCCTGGGTTCGATTCCCAGGTCGAGCAAAGTGTTATTGGGTTTTTCTATGAAATTCCCAGTAGCAGCTCGGAGTTAGGAATTTGTGCCCGGTTAATGGCAATAGGCTCGCCCCCTATTACATGGGACCTAAACATACCGGCGAACTGTGGGTGTACATTAGTACGCCTCTGCCTAATCCTTCGGGGAATACAGGCGTGATGGTATGTTATGTTATGTTACTTAAGCAATTGATGATCAACTAATTATTAAGACAGTAAATAACTAATAATATTGCAAACATGACATTTTAAAGCGATTAAAACTATAAATTGTGGATTATATGTTCTTCACGAATTACTTTGAGCGTTCATTATATCAATTATTTCTTGGTACTGGATCTTACTGAACCTTTCAGAAAAATAATGTAGTTTCATCAGTTCATATTCATATTCTTTATTGCATACCATAATGTACAATGTTTTGCCTTGTTAAAAAAATATTCCCTAAGCTTAAAGAGAACAATACTACAAAATGTATTCTATCGCAGAATATCGAATAATTTTATGGAGTGAGGTATAGTTGATGCTACCGCTTAAACAGGTATCTAGAACCTGAGGTGCATGGCTTGTATTGAAATCTTGAACAATGTCTTCGTATCACTATTGCATTCATAGGCAGAACTGGGTTCAATGTAGGTATAGCATTCACTAGCAAACCATAATCTCGGTATATTTTCTGTAGCATGTAGCATGGGTACATTTCTATTGTTATTGTCGTTATTGGTAGACTTATTGTATAATATTCTGTCGATACTAGGTACTCTTATACAGAGGAGAATATATTGTAAACCTGGTTGAACAAACTGAAGATGACATCATTAAAACGAATTTGGCGGAAACCTTAATCAAAATCTAACAAATTGAATGTCACCTTTCAATCACTTCAGTTAAGTCGTCTCTATTAGCGTTCGCTAAATAAATGGAGTTTATTTCAGTAATTTCCTTTGCCAGTATAGTGTAGTGATGTGCGTGGTAGTTAATGTACGGTTGCGGTTAGATAATTTGAATCACCCGGCTATAACACGACACGTAATGGAATATGAAATGGAGTAGGAATTATTAACAAGCCAGATTAATGTACTTTATAACCATTAAAATGATTAAGAAACGAAAGTGATGAAATAAAATAATTATGGAATTCCATTATAAAGTCAAAATGTTGTACTAATGTAATATAATTCATAGACACACGTGCCATCCGTTTCCATTTAAAGCTGCCCTACTAAGTGTAAGAAAAGCCGAAAAGCGAAGTCTGGCAAAGTATTGAAATAAGCGGCGGTAATGGCTAGGGCGTCGGACTTGCGATCATGTGGTTGCCGGTTCGAAACTCACCCATTGCACTACCGACGTGAACCCACTCGTAACACAAGCATTTAGCTTAGCACGAGGGGTTAACAAGAATACTAGTAATGTGCGACCCACAAAGCTAGTAAGCTTTTTAAAAAAAAAAATTTACCCACCAGATAAAAACATCAAATACTTATTCTATAAAAAATAATAAAAATATAAATTGTTTTGAATGTACCATTTAATTTGCTCTAAAAGTATAATGATGAAATTTATCTGGTAACGTGGGTATAAATGAAAATCCCCTTTCTATTAATATTTAATAAAACGTATGATAACTAATGCTCCTACGAACCCCAGTTCATTTAAATTTTAACATTATTTTATCATGGACAAAGATTCTGATTTCTAAATATTTTCACAAAGAGATTTGAAACGTTTAATATTCATGAATAATAAAGAAAAATTTCTTTTCCTGGCGCTAGGGAATACGAAACTCCGCATTTATTCGGCTTTTGTTTTTTGAACGTTACTTACTCATATTCCCAATGGATACTTATCCATTCGAATGAGTTAACAATTTCATAAATTCAGTTACAGTTAAATTTTAATCTTGAAGCCAGTAGTTAGACCTCAGAATTAATTGTAGAAAAGACGAACAATTTTCTTTTGTGTTACCGTATCATGAAGCTCATAACGGTAATTCAGACATACCTACATAAAAAATTGCGACAATATGTAATCTCTTATTTTTATCGCATAGTTCAATCAATCGTATAATAATATTCAGCTCAATATAGGTAATAATATTTATTATCTGTTTTTGTATAGATGGGTTCTTTACTGGCTATTCACACACCTCCAGCGGGCGGTCCAACTCGAACACCTTTGCAGAATATTCTAGAAACTTCCAGCTTGGTGCATCATAAGAATCCAGCAGTGGAAGGCCCTGTTGTGAGTTTACACAATAACATGTACTTTGTCCAAACCACAACGGAATGAAACAACGGAGTTTTCACCACGTAACGAAGTGTTGTACGGCGGAAATTGATGATTCACCACTTTACAAACCTTGACCTTTCTTACCTGACATTTTGCTATTATATACTTGACATGTTACTAGGCTGGTAACACTAAAGTATAAACATAAAAAGGTTTGTGTAGGTGTTACATGAAACCATATTAAAAAAAAAAACTCAATGTTACTACAGCTTTCTTCTATGAACACTAAATAACGTTGTCAGATTATGTTATGAATTCTCTCTTGAATTATCATTTATCATAATAATATTATAATGACTTACTATAATCCCAAAAAAGTAACATTTTTTTTTGGAGAAAACGTAATTAAAGATATTAAGTATACTTTAATCACTTGTCTTAACTTTTATAATGATGAGATGACGACCGATAGATATGTTTGGAACAAAAAGATATAATGCCAACTCCAAAAAAAAATTGGATGACACATTGTAGTTTATATTTCATTAAGCACTTTTTTCTCTCAGTTACGTCTAGCAGCCCTGAATGAACCACATACAGGTGATATACATGGAGTTACCAGGAGTGACTATGAGTGCCGAAGACAAGCACTAAAGGCCAATATGGAGGGCACTTTCAGAGCTTTCATATCATCTAGGTGAGTGACGTTTTACAGCAAATTTTTATATCTCATTCTATACAAAAGATAATGTAGGATACATTTAGAGCCTGATTTCCAGAAATCCAGAATAAGTTGACTTCACATTGCATAGACTTATCATAAGTCAGAGGTCAGCTTATAATGAAATTATTTAACTTCATGCTATATTATGTACATACGATCCTCAGTTTGAAATTCAACAATGTATTTTTTAAGTCTCTTAAATAAATACATTGTCAAATTGTGCTTAATTATAACGGGAAAATAAAATATCTAGATTTAAATACGTTTATTACTTACTACATTGAACCGATATAATGAATTATATACTAATAAGCAAGCCAATTGAGCCAAAAAAATATTTTAGTAGGTACATAATTATCATATAACCTTATTTCGGGTCAGGGAGATATATACTCATGCATGTACAGTCCATTAATATGTTCAGGTCCCCTGTAATATGGGACGAGGCTATTGCACAACCACAGCACTAATCTAAACTTAAGTAATATAATGCAGAAAAACGTAAATCATTGTTATTGTTCTCAGGGTACAAACGATAGACTCCATCGTAAGTTGGGTGGACAGAGAAATTCCGGTAGTGAACACGAGGGGTGATGTGCTCTTCAACTCCTGGGGCGAGATGTTCGATGGCTCGGGAGCACTTTTTGCTCACGCACCCAGGATCTATAGCTTCAGTGGACAAAATGTCCTCATGGATCCGGGCTGGTATGTAAATAAATGGTTTTGCTCGATTTAGGCGGGTTTTGGAACTAACGCTTACTTAATTTCTAAGGATATAAATTTTAGTTGACGTCAAATTACGACGTAAATTGTGGATAAGATATATACCATCATAGGCAGTTGTTTGTGTAGTTTAGTTAGGTAAAGCGCCTTGTGTGTTTAACCAAAAGTACATCGGTTAGACTTCTGCTTATGATAGATTTTTCTTTCATTTAAAATTTATATCTTTAACAAATTATTCTTCCCGATAAAAATCTATATGTATTTTATTTTAGTAATGTTGTTTTATGAATAGAATATTATATTTCAATAGAATTTAAATAAAAAGACAACCAACTCTTCATTACCAAATAACTTACTTATTAGAAATTGAAAATTGGTTATGAAAATATTCGGTGATTCTAAAGTGATTTCAATATGTAAAACAGGTTGTAATTGGTTGTTTTTTGTTTTACAAGTAATGCACGTATCGGTAGGCTGAATACTAAATAAATTGGAAGCATATTCAAGCTGCTATTATTTATTTTTTATGGAAAAAAATCTTTATTTTATTCATCCTTTTAATATTTGTGTTCTCAAAACTCAAATGAAATGAAAATTATGTATATTTTTCACATAGCGTCTTAGCATTTTACTGCTGCAAATGAGACAAATTTTATTTGAAACGTATAGTGAAACGCAAAAATAAATTAGAAAGTGAAGGGTGAACTGAGTTTATCGCCTCTGATAACATAGAAATGAGCTGCCTTATTTTCTCGAACAATTTGGAAACGGTATAACTACTTACCGTATTTCTATCTAGAATCCAATACACTCAAACTCAAGGTTAGAATGAAGCCTTTGCTTCAAGAAATAAAAGTGTAAATAGTACAGGTTCCTCGGAATTGGCTTGACTTGGATTGGCTTCATTGGCAGTCTGGTCAATTTAGCTGTCACCTTCATTAATTTTATTTGTATTCTCCATTATTGATATGCAAGTATTAATTGTATCGCAAAAATGTCGACTACAATTCTTCATAATACTTTGTAATATTACCCTTATTTGTTAGTTAGGCGTCCCTAATAATGAGTAAAGGAAATTGCTTCACAAAATACCATGGAATGACGCCTCATAACGCTAATTTTCAGATTAAATAAAATATTATTGTAGTTTTGTTCTAAAGACTGTTCTGTGCAAATAGACGTTTTATTAACCATTAATACGAAATTGATGTAGGTATATAATATATCCTTAATCATGTCATCAATCATCACTAGGATCTAGGTCACAATAAACAATTATAGGAGTGAGAACCTACACTAATTGTCTGAACGCACTTTATGACTAAACTGTGATTAGTTTTGTATTTTCACTGCTTATTTTTACCTCATAAATTTGTCAGCACCTACTTAATCTTATAAAGTACTATGTAATCAAATACATTTTGAAGAACCTATAATATCATATTAGATTACTTCGAGTGGTTACATTAATAAATTTATATATTAAACAAACCTTTTATTGTCTGTCAGACTTATGAAATATGGAGCTTATTGAATTTGTGAAACATACTCATAATATTTACGATGATATTGCGTCTAATAAAACCAATATCTGAAAATATTATGTCTTATGGGACATATTTTCTTATGTAATATATCCATTGCGTGCAGGCCTATAAAAGCCGTATGGCACGGTGCAAACCCGAATGGCGAGCCAGCAATGGACGCGTACTGCGATGCTTGGCACAGCAGTAATCCCGACAAGTTCGGGCTGGCGTCTTCGCTTCGCTCCAATAAGCTTTTAGATCAAGAAACGTAAGTGGTTTTGATATTTATTTGAACGCAGGAGCTCGTTGTTTTGTACAAAAGTTTTGAACAAAATTTTCTATGTGTTTGGTTTTCAAATACCTAGGTACTTGAAATAAGATTTCAATTAGTTGAAACGATAAATAAATAACAAGTCATTAAAAAGAAGTTAACATTTCCATGTAAATTATTTAGTTTGTTTTTAATATTCAAAATAAGTTTTTTTTAATAAGTAGGTAAGAAAAATAATACCTACCTATATTATAATTATATAAGTAGGTATTTTTTTTTCTTATTATTAGAAAAATGAGTAAAACACTATACGTATCATGGTAGAATAAAACGTCAGACAATATTCCTCTACCATGATCTAATTATATTTTTTTAATACATCATACTCAAATAAAACAACTTTAAAATTACCCATAAATAATTAAACCGTGAATTATATTTGATAATCATAATCAACCCAGTATATGTCCCACTGCTGGGCACGGGTCTCCTCTCACAATGAGAGGGATTAGGCATAGTCCACCACGCTAGCATAATGCAGGTTGGCAGACTTCACACGCCGTCCAGATAGTCTCAGACGTGCAGGTTTCCTCACGATGTTTTCCGTGATAATTAACTACTAATACGCACATAACTTCGAAAAGTCAGAGGTGTTATATTTGATATTTTTTCTAAATTATTATAAAATAACCTTTCTTTCCAGATATTCTTGCAGCAGTAAACTAATAGTTTTATGTGTGGAAGCAACACCTGTAGATACGGTCAGAAGAAAAAAACGATCTAAGTGAGTACCTAACATTATTAAGTTATTCTTAAACCTCAAACCAAAGAAAATATCCGAGCCCAAGTCGGATTTATCCGACAAATAATATACATTTGACATACTTACTATGCAATAGACACAGATAAATACGACTCAGACGAAATTGACTCAAAAATGTTTATCAGATTAATCCGACTTGGGCTGAAAGATTGACTATGAAATTCTTAGCTATTTTTGTTTGTTTGTTTAGATTTTTTATCGGATATTAATTTGTTAGTCGTCTTTATTGGGTAGGTAGTTCACTTTATTTGATTAAAAATCCTTTATCTCAATTGTCTAACTATATTTCTCCAATAAATGGAAATACAATATACTTACAAAATTAATTGTTTTTTAAGGTATCGTAAAGCTGAGAATCTACAGTTTTTAAAAGAAATCGAAGAACGAAACGAAACTAGGCGAAAGTTATAGACATTGACTAGATATTAGATTTTAAGTGAAAAAAAAAATGTGAAGACTGTAAATAAACTGTATGTAGATAAAACGTTTTCATAAAGCAATGATTTCGGTGGAACATATCGACAATATAACATTTCAAAATAAATGAACTACGCTATTCGCTTTTAAAGATATTTTTTTCTAACCTCAGTGTTGCGGTGTACTAATCTATTTATGTAGAAACCTCTTTTCATGTGCCTACTCTATGTTGGAGAAAATAGTTTTTTTTTCAATTGGCAGTGACGGTATGACAGTAGGTTGATGGCTTAGTGAACTTCTACGAAATAAAGTTTTGTTAGTTAGTATTTCCCTCTTTCGACACCATACCATCACACCTGTATTCTCCGAAGGGTTAGGCAGAGGCGTACTAATACAACCACAGTTCGCCGGTATGTTTAGGTCCCATGTAATAGGGGGCGAGCCTATTACCATTAACCGGGCACAAATTCCAAACTCCGAACTGCTACTGGGAATTTCATAGAAAGACCCAATAACACGTTGCCCAATCTGGTAATCGAACCCAGGACCTCTAGCGTAGCAGTCGCGCTCAGGGCCACTTGGCTAATGAGGCAGTTTACCTACCTACTTCGACATGCATTAATATATCTAAATTTTGTTTTTGGTATGTAGATAGTTTTCCAAATAAACGTGAAAATGCTCCAACATAATTACTGCTAAAATTTCAAAGCTGCACAACGATTTTATTAGAAAATATTATAATATTTTCTCATGAAGAAATTAGATACTTATACAAACTTATCAAAGAGATTTCAGCCTGAATGCTCACCGAGAACTTTATGCAGTTCAAAGTCTAAAATGCTTTGTTTTGCAACTAGAACGAACGAAGTTTTTCTTTTAGCTGCTTTAAAAACTAAAACCGTAAGAACCACGAATTGTTGCTTTCGGTATTGCCAAGAATGACTTAATTAAATATTATACATATTCATATTTATTTAAAAACAACAATCTTCACTGAAGTTGGAAAAATAATTTATGTATTAATTATTTTACTGTAGGTTTGTAAATAACAGGTATAAATAATTACGTCTCTCAATATTAATTTAATTACATCTTTATCGAATGTAAATAAATTTCCAAAATATAAATACATAATGTTAATAATATTATTTTCTCAATTGTAATTATCGTCGAAATTGAAGAGCCGATTTCAATCCATAAAATATAATTTTATGACAGTGATTAATTTGTACTTTAATAAAAAATGTATGTTTAACTTAAAATTTATAGAAATGTCAAATTACTTCAGCGATAAAGAGTGTTTATGTATTGAAAAATCTGAATGAAACTTTTGAATTGTTTCTTTAAAATTTAGATTTCTTATAGAATAAATTCCAAAATTATTTGATTTACAAATAAGATTGTTTAAGGACGGCCTCTATCTATAAAGCCTAATTTATAAAATTATATTGAGTATAATGAAACTGAAGTGTTAATATTAGTATATAGCTAAGCATATAGTGTGTATCTTCTCTGTATATATTTCTTGTATATTTGTTAGGACTGTTCTCACACTAACTTATACATTGTAAATATAATTATTACGATTCGTTAATATCCGTCCGTCGTTTATAATTCGACATTGACGAGAAAAAAAATATTGAAAGACCTTTAATATCCTCACACATTATTAAAAAATAGTCCCCGCGTCTGACGGTCTGCCTATTTGTTCGCGATAAGCTCAAAAATTACAGAACATATTTCTATGCGATTTTCACTAATCCACCGAGTGGTTGGAAGGTTTTAAGCTATTTAACATCACTTGTTAGTTCTCTAATGATAATAGTAATAGCATTATAATGTTTTAAATGTCATTCGTAAATATTATCTTACTTTACTCGAATATTTTTTACATAATTAAGTTATAAACTTTAAAAACTTTTGTATGCCAAAGCATAAATCCAGAGTAGCGTGAGAACAGTCTTGTATCGATTTCATACAATTAAATGTTGACTTTATTGTTTGGCCAATATCGTTTATTTTACTTTATATCAAAGGCGCAGCATCAATTGTAAGTGTCAAGTGGAATATATCTAGTAATTGTAAGGACCTTGTAATTTTTCATTGTTAAAAAACTAACGCTAGGTAAAATTTTATTGTACTTGATAAGTACAGATTGTTTTGAAAATAAAATAAGTTTTTTAACTGTGTGTTGTAATTATTTATATCTAATATTTGTTTGCCCTAGTTTACCTTAGCACATACATTCATACATATACTCACGCCCTTCTCCCACAGGGGTAGGCAGAAACTATAGACTGCCACTTGCTACGATTCTTGCATGCCTCTTTTGCTTCAGCGACATTCATACCTTCTCATACATACGCGCTGGTTGCGAGTACTACGCACCTGACCTTTTTGTAGGACTTCGCCAATAAGATCGGTGTAGGTCTTTCTAGGACGACCTCTTCTGACGTTGCCGCTGATATTCGCCTTATAAATTCCTTTCCAAACCATCCCTGCATATTCCTTTCAGTATGTGTCACTACATCATCTTTAAGTCCGCAACGTTGTCTTATCACACTATTCCTCAATCTATCATTCCGAATTACACCACACATACTTCGCAAGGAACGAATTTCCACCGCATTTATTCTACTTTCATGCCTCTTCACACCTTTACCTTAGCAAAATACACTATAAAACCCTATAATAGAATTAAAAAAAAACATTGAATCCAATCAGGACCAAAAAAGTATCTATAAATGCTATGTGTAATGTTCCGGTCCGGTTATATCCGGTTCCAGTATTATAAAGTTGAGAATCCACACTGTTTAATATAAAGGAGATAATATTATACTTCCCATAAAATAATATCGTTCTTCTCTTTACTTTTATTTATTGATAGCTTCTGACGTCCGCGTAGCGTGATGATATATAGCCTATAGCCTTCTTCAATAAATGGCCTATCTAACACTGAAATATTTTTTCAAATCGGCCCAGTAGTTCCTGAGATTTGCGCGTTCATGCAAACAAACAAACAAACTCTTCAGCTTTATATATTAGTATAGATTAATACGGCAAACGAGTTGATGAGCCGCCTGATGGTATGAAGTCATCATCGCCCACAGACAATTACAACAATAGAGGAGTTGTGGATACGATGCCAACCCTTAAGAGCCCCTACGGACTGCAGACTACCAGAGTCGCAGCAACCAATGGTGAACTAGCTCTTACCTACACACAAAATTCTAAACACACAATCAAGGTGCTTTACGACAGACTGTCACAGTCAGGGTTGTCGCGAACCAGTCAAACTCCAAGAGGTTCTACCACCAAGCAGGTTAAATATCTCGCCTCTTACAAGATGCCTGAGTGAAAGTGAGGAATAGTATTCGAACCCGTCCCCACACGACGTAGTGTACGTGTGCTTGCGCTAATTCTGTTACTGGTTGTTGCCTAGTGGTCCTGAACGCGACTGCTACGCTTGAGGTCCTGGGTTCGATTCCCAGGTCGAGCAAAGTGTTATTGGGTTTTTCTATGAAATTTCCAGTAATAGCTCGGAGTTTGGAATTTGTGCCCGGTTAATGGCAATAGGCTCGCCCCCTATTGCATGGGACCTAACATACCGGCGAACTGTGGGTGTACATTATTAGTACGCCTCTGCCTAACCCTTCGGGGAAAACAGGCGTGATGGTATGTTATACTTACATATAAATAATTATATACTACTAGCGGCCTACCCCGGCTTCGCACGGGTGGAGAAATTTCCAACTTTTTTTAAATGTTCTATAACAGTTAATCTGGATAATGTAGCATTAAAATGGTGAAAGAATTTTCAAATCGGCCTGGTAGTTTTTGAGTTTAGTCGTTACATACATACACTCATACATACAAAGCTTTCCTCTTTATAACATTAGTATAGAAGTAATCATTGCATGTTCAACTTAACTAAAAGCAGAAATGGCACGCGTATACATCAAAATATTTACATAATCGCATCGCAATAAACTTTAGTTACTTATTATTGTTTAAATTTAATATTCTTGACATCCTCTTTGTTTGCTTGACTTGTTTTATGTTTCTAGTGGAAAATAGAATTACGTGTTGTATATAGAATAATAGAGTTGTTAATTTGTCGAAGCTGCATTTGTTGGAATCAAGATTAATATAGTATATTAGTATAATTATAGATTTCACATGGCATGACATGGCAGGCGGGAGGGGTGGCTTAGAGGTCGCGTCTGGCGTACCTAGCTAGAAGACGCAGGTTCGAATCCTGCCTGCGAGTCGAAGTTTTTCTTCACTAAAATAACTTTATAATCTTAGCATGAATAATGCAAAAAAGTCACAAAAAGATATAATATTATTTGTTGTACACGAGCGTACCTCAAACTAGGTGTAGACCTTTTTTTGGTTGGAGAAATCTGTATTATACCGAAACTTCAAATAGCAACAACATAGTGTTTAGTTAGGATGTTATCCGGCATTAGGCTATAGCCTAACCCCTCACGTTCTGAGTCGAATAGTAAAGAGTTGATGATAATTTAGGGTTAGATAGTTACATTTATATATAGCTAACCAAGTCTCTCAACACATTTTTTGATAAGCCAAATTATTTAAAGGTATCTTAGGAATGAGCTTATATTATATACATACCATCACGTCTATATTCCCCAAAGGGTTAGGCAGAGGAGTATAAATATACCCCGACAGTACGCCGATATGTTTAGGTCCCATGTAATAGGGTGCGATATTGCCATTAACTAAAAATTACAAACTCCGAGCTGCTACTGGGAATTTCATAGAAAAACCCAATAACACTGCTTGACCTGGGAATCGAACCCAGGACCTCTAGCGTAGCAGTCGCGCTCAAGACTAGGTACTAGGCTGAAGAGCTAGCTAGGCTCATGTTGTAATCCAAAAACAATATTACAGAGAAATACTGATTACAATAGGCTCGCCCCCTATTACATGGGACCTAAACATACCGGCGAACTGTGGGCGTACATTAGTACGCCTCTGCCTAACCCTTCGGGGAATACAGGCGTGATGGTATGTTAAAATTAAATACTGATTATATTAACATCGCAAGCTTCAAATTCTATCTTTAACTTTGAGGACTTTACGTCGAATTTTGAAAAAAAAACTACAACAAGTACAGTTTCTGGCATGCAACTCTGTACAAAGCGACCCATTGGCCTCAATTGACTTTTTCTGCAACCAATTTGCATGTGATACGCTTTTTGTTATGCATTCTTCTCTAGTAATTCGGTTCGATTTTATCACTAAATTTCAAAGTAAAAACTGCACAAACAGAAAAGTGAATAGCTTATTAGCTTTATTCAGTTCCGACAGTTTTTTTTGTTAGTTTTCCAGCGTAAAAGAATCGATATTTATTTGACGAAAAGAACGAGTTACGATAGTGAATAACTTAGATGAGCACTAACTGATACAGGATCAAAGGAAATATTCATGGGATTGGAATAAAACGATCATTGATGGATAAAATTGGATTTAGTTTCGATATGTTGATTGATTAGGCGACAAAATGAAATTGATTGATAGGATTAAAATATTAATGTCACCCAAAAATGTTACATAGGAACAAAACAAAGATTATATATTAGTACCCCCCTACATAACCCTTCGGGAAATACAGGCGCGATAGTATGTATAACAAAAAATTAGGAAGCCATACCTACTAAAAAAGTCGCCATTCTTTCCGACCAACCTTTAAAAGAAATTTAGGCTATCGATCGTCGCGAAAGCGTCACAGCTCATTTATATGATAACTTATATAATAAATGGACAAAAAATATAAGCGCTATGTCACCGCTAAACCATTTATTAGGGAGAGTCGCCAAACATAGCTAGTAATTTTGTGAAACAAATTATTGGGATTAGTTTAAGCTCTTGACATTGTTTGGTTTGGTTACCAAGGTGTATACATTATAATAAAGAGTGTTAATGGGCTATAAACTATGTAGGTATATAATGTATCATCTATATTCTAGAAGAATAAAGCAGAAGCTTATGGAGTTGCCTTATATATAAATAATTAGAAATAAAGTGTTTTTCAATAGGGACGCTCGAACTTTGACAGCGTATAGTGACCATCTTGGTAAAGTGATAGCTATGAAACTTGACGGGAACGCATTTAAGTCGTGACATTTCACCATTTTACTCTTCAACAACGCATAAAAATTATTAAAATTGAGCATTAGACTACAAGATGTCTGATCTTGCTTTTGTAAAAAAAAACATAATCAGTGATGAGATTACTTCTGGTGAGTGGCTTTGTTAACAAACAAAACTGATGGATTTGGAGAGACGAAAATCCAATGGAGATTCATCAGGTGCCTCTACACTCCAAAAAAGTCACTGTTTGGTGTGGATTTTGGTCCGGCGGTATCCTAGGTCCTTATTTCTTCAAAGTTGCGGAATGAGCCGCGCTCAGTGTGAATGGCGACCGATAATTGTGGCCTAGGATAGATGGTATGGATCTCACAAACATGTGGTTCCAATAAGACGGCGCTGAGAATTAACGAATAAACTTAATAACACTTTGTTGGCTTGAGAATCACACCCAGGACCTCACGCTTTGTGGTACTATTGTAGGTAATCATAATAATAGCCATACAATTTAAGGTAATATACAAAAAGCAATATGCACTAAAGTTCGTAATAAGGTCCAGATTATGGTCGAGCTAGACCATGACTGATGCAAGCATATCGTCAGCTGAGACTGGCCTACTCAGAGCCGCTATGGCTCTTTTTTCAAAAGGCCATCTCAGACATTGCCCTGCATTGTAACATTCCCATATTTTTACTAATATGTCCCAACCTCGAAATAGATCATGATTTGTTGAGTTTGTTTCGGCATTTCTCCTCAGAAGATGTCAATAATAGGAAACTAGTTTAAAAAATTGACTTCTAAAAGTCTCTTTGAAAGATCTATTTTTATGGGATAGGGGGGCAAACGAGAAGACGGTTCACCTGATGGGAAGCGATTACCGCCCCTCATGGACACCTGCAAAACCTGAGGGGTCGCAAGTGCGATGCCCGCCTTTTAAAAGGTTGTGGGCCTCCGGTATCCTCAGTCACTCAGCTAAACACAACGTACTAAGTGTACAGTAATAAATATCATTTTTATCATATAAAACAGCTATATTTCAATATTTCTTCCTTATCCGTAATAACAACATATTTTATCTTTTATAATTTCCCTATCTCCCGTCAGTTAATACCTTATACGATCCATGCATTATAGGTATATTCAGTCGTGGAATTGAGATCATAACATCTGCATTTTGGCAAAATTTATAGCTAAGGTAATCCTCAGTAGGATTGTAAATATTACGAAGTTTTATTTACGTTCTGTAGTCTCACAGAACAAAATAACATTAATATGATGCCTGTATTCTCCGAGGGGTTAGGCTGGCGTTTACCACCAAGACAGTATTTAGGTTCCATAATATATATAATTCAAACTCTGAGTTGCTTCGGAAAATTTCACAGAAAAATCAAGGATACTTTGCTTGACCTGGGAATTGTAGTGTCTTGCTAGAGGGCTTGTATCCAAGACCTCTAGCAAGACACTAGCCTGACGAGGCAGTTAATAGAACAAAATAGAAGTAGAATTTATATAGAAAGATCAGTTTTCGCGGTGCTTTAATCTAATTTCATTTGCACATCTTTCTAGCGTCGAAGTCAGGCGCCGTTTGAAAGTTTATTGACTCGAGCGCTGATTTTAGAACAGAATTCTCGATTTTCGAACGTAGTGTTTCGTTCTAAAAGTAGGCAAGTATTTTTGTGATAAAGGGCTTGATCCCTCTTTTCAGTCTTGTGAAAGGTATATAAATTATATAAGGAGTATAGGAGGAAAAATTTGAAGGGTTTTCACCTACAGTATGACACAATTGAGGGTTTAATATTGGATTAGGTTAAGCAGAAAAATAAAGAATTATGTCCAGATAGCCAATTCACGCTTTTCATTTTTGTTAATTTTGCTTTCAGTTACCCTGAACGTAAATTAGTAGTTTTGTCTATTAATATATTCATGAACAGAACACCTTGTTATAAATAATATTAAAATCCTCGCGCATACCTATACAAAACAGATTTTAGAATGAAACCATAGAAACACAAAGAATCAATGAAATACTAAAAACACGCAGTACTAAACACAAGCTACACAAGCCCGCACTAAACAAGATAAAAACGTCATAGAAGGCGTCTGAAACATACATTCCGCGAACTTACATTTTGCTAGATATTCAAAATGAAATCTTTTCACCACAACAATAAGATATAAATTTCTAGTAAGATTCAATCATATCTATGCGGATAAAACTTTAATATGACAGGAACAATGGGGCAGCTGGTCTGAAGTGAGGTAATGCTCATTATATCATTCAGAATAAAGTTGTCAGTTTTTGGATGCGAGCATGTGTTAAAATAATCTGTCTAATAAAACAGGGTCATGGAAATATATGAAAGGAACGTGCCGTCCGTTAAATTAAGAGGGATTTGGAGTAAATTAAAGGTGTTAGATTTTCGTCCAAAGTGGTTGAAGGAAAGGGTTTCCCGGATTTCGAAATGGAAATGTGAATTTTAATACAAGGCGGAGGCTTTATTTCGTATCGCATATCCAAAGGTTCACTTCCTTTATGTGCACATATTACCTTTTATGTAAATTCAAAATTACCGTAAGTAACGATAATGGCATTACATTTTGTAAAATACCGTTTACAAAACGTTTGCTTTGGTTAAACAAGCTTAGCAATCATTTTTGTTACCAATTTTCTCTTGCCTGATAAAAATCTGGAAACACGGCTCGACTCGCAGCTTATTTGTTTTAACGCCCGCGTTAAGTAAACACTTGTTAGGGATTTTTAAAAGTTTTTTTCCATTTTACGCCTTAAGCCTTTTTACTTCTTGACACTACTAATATAGCGAAAAAAAATGACAGTCATTAGGCTGTGTTGAAGCTTACTGGTTACATAATAGAAAGAAGGAAGCTGCAGAAAGAAGTAAAAATATTTATTTATATTTATTTAAATATTTATTCATGATAGATATTCTGAAAAGAATGAAATGCTTTAAGTCCACATTTATCATGCGTACTGCCGAAATGTGGAATGCGCTTCCCGAGTGGGTCTTCCCCGATAGATCTAATCTGGGTGTCTTTAAATCACGGGTGAATCGGTTTGTTCTAGGCAAGCGCGCTCCACCTTAGGTCACAGCATCGCTTAACATAAGGCGAACTGGCGATCAAGCGTAAATCTATCAAGAATAAAAGAAAGAAAGAAAAAATGTACCAAAGAATATAATTTATTTGGTTATCCTATCCAACGGTTGGGTCTAATGGAAATCAAATTTTACTAATGCAGAATGTACCAGTGTAATCAGGATACAGAAATACGAGTATATACAACCCTTTTCCTTTTTTGATCTTTAAATAAATAAAGTATCCTTTAAAAATATCAGAATAACGTTCATCTATTCTTTGTATTTTATTCATGTCGGCATCAAAGAATTTTATAAAATCCGGTATCTACCCTAATTCCATAAATTGGAATATAATATTATTTTTCGCGGATTTCATTTCTTGTACTATTTATTTATCCATTTAATGGGAAGCTCTTCCTGAGGATCCTTTGTAAGGTGCCTTAAGAGCCTTAATTATCACAAATTTTCTATGAGCATATTTTATTATATATAGTATATAATCATCTTTTCATATGGCATTCGTCGTGCATGGATCAAATTTCCATATCTGTTGTATTGAAAGACCAGGGTAGCAAATAAAACAACTCGTATCTCGTTGGTCGAGAGAAATAAAGCGTGTTCGGTTTAATCTATGTACTTGACAAAACTTTGACAGCTTCTTGTCAGCTGTCAAACGATGCCACTGCACCTTGGCGGCATCGTCTTCTTTATATCGCTATGTATATCTATCTATATATCTCTCTCCTTTATATATCTTCTTTGAATGATAAAGTTTGAATTGTAAATTTCCATAATATAAGTTAGTATAACAATATCCATGATTTTCAGAAAGCTTGTGGGGGCAGGTATTGATTTGTAGATACCTGACATTCTACCAGGGAAATAAGGAAGTCGGCATTCGCTTACCACTTACAAAAGCTCTATAATTAGCTAAGCTAAGCTCTATAAAAGCTATATAATTATATGCTATACCAGCTTCTGCCCGCTTCTGCGCTTCGTCTCCGTGGCATTTTCAATTGAGCCTGACATGGATAGAACGTAGCCTATGTATGTATTTCAGACTACAAATTTATCTCAGTGCCCAATTTTATCCAGATTCGTTCAGCCGTTCTAGCGCGAAAGATACAACAAACATCCATACCTCCTCATAAGCTTTCACGTTTATTATATTATAAAAATAGCCTGAATGTTAATCCAAGAAACAGGCTATGAATTCCTGCCCACTTCCTCCAAATCTCTTCAGTAGTTATCATTTGATGCGCGGTCAAACACACAGACAAACCGACAGACAAACAGACAGACAAAAGTTCCAAAAATAATAGAAATGGATTGTGTTACCGATTCTGAGTCCCCCAAATTAGTTTTTTTTGTAAATATAAGCAATGTACAGACACGGCTCACTTACATTCTTATTATATGTAAGATTAGGAAGTGGGACTATAAACACATGCTGTCAATATAATTAAACCTCTGCTGTAAAATTGCCGAAGAGCTCCTTTAACATTTTTAATTATTATTCATAAAACTGGCATTAGACCAACCTAACATATCACACAATTCCTGACTAGATGCTTGCTTTGATAAAAGGACGAAATGAAGAAAATATTTATTCAGAAAATATTTACATTCATAATAAACAGCAAAAAAACGAATATTTGGTACCAAAAAATTTAATAGGGAAATGATCAACGTAATCATAAAAGTATTTTTTTGCTTTGAAGTGTGTACCTATGATACTACGCCAATAAAATTACGAATTCCTTGTTTATTTATGTTTTTTTTTTTATTTAAGAGAAAGGCTCGATTCGTGCATTCATGTCATGTTGGCGGGCAAAGCACTTGCCACTCCTCTGGTATTGCGAGTGTCCATGGGCGACGGTAATCGCTTACCATCAGGAAATTAGTGTGCTCGTTTGCCCACCTATCCCACAAAAATAATTGACGGTCAATCTGCCACACGTTCGATATTTATACATTTTTTTTTTATGAGATAGGGGAGCAAACGAGCAGATGGATCACCTGATGGTAAGCGATAACCGCCGCCCATTGACACCCGCAACACCAGAGGAGTCACGATTGCGTTGATCACGATTCGTGCCGAAGCATGACTCTCCTACGTTATTTGTCTAAAATAGTATAGTATTATGGATGTTTTGCAGTCCTAGTATTTATTGAGAGATCATTTTGTAAGTTTTCAAGCGTCACCCTCGTCACTTGCAACTTATATAATTACTAGCTAACCTGAGAGACGTTGTCCTCTCCAAGTTTCAACTAACCACCTCGAAAAATTTGATTTTCCATATTTGTAATACACTTAGCGCCATGGACCTCTGAATACCGTATTTCTGACCTATAAATTACTTAATTTCAGAAATTTGTTCACGTGGTATTGACATGAAGCATGGAAATATAAACAGACATACCTACATAGACAAAAATCTCAAATAACTGTTTCGGCGTCAGTAAATTAAGATTAACGCACGCTGCATTTTTTTTTTAATTAATATAATACATATGTGGTATATTCTTAGGGTATATTATTTAATTATTTGAATTAGTTACTTTGAATTAGTCAATTTGAATTAGTTACTTTCTCAAATAAAGTGTGCGCACTGTATCTACACTATGGAGGTTTCAAATTATAAAATAAGTTACTATATGGCTGGATGCTTTAAAGAAGAAAACAATAATTGTCAAAATTGTCAACTCAAAATGACACCTGTTATCGAATTAAATTTCATTGAGGTAATAACGATGTCGTTTTAGTCCGCTAGAAAATAAGTTGTCATTCTTTGTTTACTTCTATAATCTACTCAAATATTTAGTTTTTACACCGGCTTGTGCTCGCTGTATAAATCCTATGTATGCCCCGTGATTCCCTGTGTAAGTAGAGTTAGAATAACTGTACTAATAATCAATTCCTGGTCACAATAATGGTTTCTGATTGATCTACGTTATTTTCTTGTTTTATCTTATTTAGTCCCTATAAGTGTATTTTTTAATTTTATTACTTGATTCTGTTATAATGTTTGATCCGTGCTAGTCTAATACAGAATTACTTGAAAAATAAATTGACTTCAATGGTTATTTTTAAAATTCAGCGTTTTCAATGGTTAAAATGTTAATAACTTTTGATAGAGAGAACCGATTTGAATTAAAAATAGCCTAAATGTTAATCCAAGAAACAGGCTATGAATTCCTGCCTACTTCCTCCAAATCTATTTAGTAGTTATCATTTGATGCGCGGTCAAACATACAGACTAACCGACAGACAAACAGACAGACAAACCGACAGACAAACAGACAAAAGTTCCAAAAATAATACAAATGGATTGTGTTACCGATTCTGAGTCCCCCAAATTAGTTTTTTTGTAAATATATGCAATGTACAGACACGGCTCACTTACATTCTTATTATATTTAAGATAACCTTACCAGCTTTAGCCCGCGGCTTTGCTCACGTGAAGCTATATTAGGATAAGAAATGGTAAACGTAGTTGACAAGGCCGTTGAAAATAGATCATATTTGATAAACCACAAGTCCTTGTAAAGGAAAACTGAGTCCTGCCCAGGATGATTCAGGGCTTCGAAGCTATTGAAATTATTAAACATCCAAATTTCAATAGAGAAGACGGCTGGATTCTACCTCCTGCTTTTAACCTCATTATAGATTATTCCATAAAATTAAAATCCAAGTCCAAGACTGCAAGACCAAAGGATACTTTGAACTCATTCTGCGTGAATGAGATCGCTAATAATTAACAATAATGTAGGTTTAAATAGCTGTTATTAGTAGGTAATTTAACATTAATACGTCCAACAACTTAGTCAACCCGTGACCATGGATGCTGTAAAGAATCAAAAATATCAGTAATTAAATAACAACAACACAACGCGATAAAATCCGTAAAAAATAGTTTTATATCAACACTCATAACGTGTTCATCATTTAGTGAAAATCACCGTTGAACCAAGTTTTTTTGTTTTATTCGAGCAACATATCGCTAACTTCAGTCATCAGTGTTGACTGTTGCGTGTTCTTTTAATGTCCTAGTTATGGAGTTTTATGTCGTCAATGTTTGTCATAAACTGTTCTAATGTGTGATTATGGTCGTAAAAAACGCCTTATAAAGGCATGGAGCGAAGTCATTTCTGGTAGGTAAATAATATAAAAATACAACTCTAATTACCTACTCTTTTACGAGTAACAGTGGATTGTATGAAGTAATCAATTCAGTTACGATATATAGTTAAATACCACAGAACATTAAAATGCAATATAATAACATACTGTCACACCTTTGTTCCCCGAAGGGTTTGGTAGAATTGAACTAATGTACCTACACTCATAGTGAACCTATTGCTATTACACGGTATACAAATTCAAGCTTCCAGCTGCTACTGAGAAAGTACACAGACAAAACCCATTACACTTTACTCGGCCTAGAAATTGAACCCGGGACCGGAGAGTAGTCACACTTAGGACCACTAGACTACTGAGGCACTCATTGTAATTACTAACCAAAATGATGTCACGAATCCTAGAAGCTTGCCTCTAGAAGTTTGAACTGGAGCTGTGCCGAGGTATATTGAACTGTGACTGTGGAATACACCGCAGTAAGCTATCACTGTTCAATTGCTCATTTCTATTATCTCTATGATGAGTGTAATTCAACTATTACTTGCATACTAATTTTATTGAATTGAAATTTACGAGTCGGGCTCGACATCGGTATAATAATTCTCAAAATGTCTGCCTGTCGTACAATGTCTAGCTTGCGGTATATTCAAGTTATGGCCCGTTCACATTTTGAAATATTATTCAAGGATAGATGGTATTTAGTTTTTATCCAAGTAGGTATTCTTTGTTTCTAGCACATAGGTAAATTGCATAAAATATGTATAAGTAGATTATGTAGTGATTTTGTTTTTACAGTCTAGTCAAGAATTATTTTTAAAGTGGTACCCATGCTTCGGCACGAATGGGCTGGACCGGAGTGATACCACGGCCTCACAGAAAACCGGCGTGAAGCAACACTTACGTTGTGTTTTGCCTAGTGAGTGAGGATACCGGAGAACCGAACCCTTTTATAAGCAAGGTGTACATGAGCGGCGGTAATCGCTTACCATCAGGCAATCCGTCTGCTCGTTTGTGTGCCATAACAAAGGAGTTTTTTTGTGTGGGACTCGTTTTCGAGAATTGCCAGACTTACCTTACCTCACATTTCAGTACGAAAGACGTCTTTTCTCTATTGTAAGAAAACATTGTAAGTTATTTAAGAGGAAATAAATTCTTGAAACCGAGGATCTCACGCTTACTGTGGGTATCAATATTGTTCTTGCAACCTTCATATTGAAGCGGCGGTAGCCTAATGGCTAGGGCGTCGGACTTGCGATCATGTGGTTGCCGGTTCGAACCCCACCCATTGCACTACCGACGTGAACCCACTCGTAAAACAAGCATATGTTGTAAGCAAGCGTTAACAAGAATACTAGTAATGTGTGACCCACATTGCTAGTAAGCTTTTTTATTTAAAAAAACGGTTTTTTATTGCTTATAAAGCTTGATTCAAAACAAATACTACTTCTTTCCGAAACCAAACACTTCACGTAACCAAAACTACAGTCCATAAACATTTTCAAAGGGTTGTCCGAATTTTATTGCGATTATAGACAACCCCCATCTACCAAGCAATACCCGTAACCATAACCCATTGACATTATCGGTCGCGTGTTCCGCTTTTCGTTTTGACACAGCCCTGAAATAAAACCCTACTAAAGATACTCTACTTTCATAGATTTTATTATAAGCTTACTGTGGTAGTAGAGTACCGTTTCATACTTGTTTTCTTAGTACACCTATTACGTGTCTCGCAGGGTTATTTGCTGCAAGGCTTGAAGCTAAATCGTTTACATGGTTGCTTGCTTAGATGCATGTTCGTGACTTGGACCGTTTTTTAAGGACCAGGATTCGGTAAACGTGTTATACAATGAATATGTAATGTGGGTAGATTGAAAGACAGTGTAGTTCGGAATAATGGCGCGCTTTTGTATTCTGGAGTAGATATCTTCTTCTTCTTCTCTACTATTATAAAATTGTAAAAAAGCTGTGTCTGTACATTGAATATATTTATAAAAACCAAGTGGGTTAGGGTATATAAACGTCTCCGAACCCAAAAATGTGACTTTTAAAATTCTTGTCTTTTTGTCTGTTTGTTAAGGGTTGGCGCAAACACTACTGAATAGATTTTAATTTTGTTATCATTGTTAAAAAGTATGTGCTCAAACATAAAACTGGTATACTTTTTATCTCAAATAATTAAAGGGAATATAAATAAAGAAGTCCTCAAGTGGACAAATTATTTATTTACTTCTCTTATCTTATTACTGACAGCCGAAAAAAAAAACAAGTTTTCTCCCCATAATAGTAACTCCACACAATAACTAACAGAGCCCACTACGTTACGTGCATAACATTTACTCGAGGCTTTAATAGCCAAGGAAATTGATTGTAAATAACTTCAGTCCGGTTGGAAGCCGAGTAGATTATCTGAAATTGCTTGTTGGGTAGGGATCGCGATAAAATAACTTTAGCCCTTCGTACGTGCCTATTTTTAAAGGGGTGAGAGGAATGAACAATTTTGACATTTGGGTGGTTCGTACGGGTAACCTGTCAAATTCGAAATGTATTTTAATTTATATCTCATGGGAGTAAAGAATGACATGAATATGGGATTCATGTCCTTCACCACTACAAAGATGTGATTATAGTACAATGGAAAACACGTAAGTAAAGGTTTTTAGTCAGTAAAAATTCAACATACCCAGCCGCCTGAGGTGGCAGACTCTCTATGTAAGACGTAAATTCAGAATGTGAAGGCAAATTTGGACTCACGGTGCCTTAGGCATAGGGTCTGGTGTTTCTTACCAGGGCCCCAAGTCTGCTAATTTGTCGTGTCAAAATGGTCACTCAATGGCTTCAGAATTGTTAATTTTTGACAGTTTTGTCTACGAAATCAGTCAGTTCTTATGTCATTTAGTGCCATTGAACGATCATTTTGATACAACTGAAATAGCAGAATTGGGCCCCTGAAGTTTGAATCCCGCCGCAGTAGAATTTTCCTTCACTGAAATAACTTTATCTATTTTTTTTACGTAATAGGGGGGCAAACGAGCCGACGGATCACCTGATGGTAAACTGTTACTGCTTCCCATGGACACCCGCAACACCAGAGGCGTCGCAAGTGCGTTACCCGCCTTTTAAAAGGGTTTAAGCCTCCGGTATTCTCACTCACTCGGCGAAACACAACGTAAGTGTTGTTTCTATGAAGATTGTCTGATCCCAAAAAGGTCCCTTATGTACTCTTTCATTTGCAGCAATATAGCAATAACTGCGTCAGCCTATAAAATATAATATATTCATTGCATTAATACTTGGAATACCTAAAATCTTTGTTGAAATTTAATATCGTCATGATTATTTATTTCTACTTCAAACTCGTACTTGAATAGTAGATAAAGAAGCATGAAATTTTTTGCAGAAGTTCCTTAAAAACAAGGTATGTGAGCATTTAAATGGAAATGTGGGAAATTCCCATAGGATTAACACACATAATTATAACAAAGAAGTCTTAGCCGTTTTTTTTATTAAAGATAGGCTTACGCTTGACTGCCAGTACGCCTGTTGTCTATGATGTCTGATTGTTGCGTCTCCTATCGATAATTTAGACAATTAAGTAGTCTTTATGTCCTTGTCATACACACGTTTTTTTGAATATCATACTTAATTATTTTTTACCGTCTTTCTAGGATCAAAATATTGTAATTTTTGAGCGGATTATTATAATGGTCGCAGGTGTAAGTATGCGTAAATATGATAATGCTATCACGTAGGGGGCAGAAGTGTACTAATGTACACTCACCGTTTACGTTTCCCATGTCATAGGGGATGAGCCTATTGCCATTTACACAAACATTATCGGAACTCATAGCTGCTAGGAGAAAACTCTAGGTTAGCAGACGCATTTAGGACCACTAGTTTAATTAATTATTCAGAAAGATATAATATTAAACTAAACCGCGATCCATTGAAACTAATTTCCGAATTATTATGTAAAATGAAATTCAAGGTGAAATTAATTACGCCATCAACATCGTAATAACTTTATAATTAATATTTATGGTTACGCTAATCTTCTGAGCGGCGTTCAACCAAATAATCTTCCATAATAATGATTCCCCTATTCACGGATAGAGGGATGTTCAATATCATAGTAAAGATATTATTAAATACTAGCTTTTGCCCTCGGCTTCGCTCATCTGAAGCTATATTAGGGTTAGAAATGGATCCCAAAAAACCGAATGTGATGATCTCTTCTTTGTATGGGTCTCTATACTTTCGAGAGGTCAAGCTGTATCTCAGGATCAGTTCAATTATTTGAGATAAGAAATATACCAGTTTTTAAGTTGTAGCACATACTATCTTAAAGCGTCGGTAGCCTAATGGCCAGGGCGTCGAACTTGCGATCATGTGGTTGCCGGTTCGAACCCCACCCATTGCACTACCGACGTGAACCCACTCGTAACACAAGCAATCTAGCTTAGCACGAGGGGTTAACAAGAATACTAGTAATGTGCGACCCGCATTGCTAGTAAGCTTTTAAACAAAAAAAAAATCTGTAGCAGTGATAACAATATTAAAATCTATTCAGTAGTTTTTGCGCCAACCCGTAACAAACAGACAAGAATTTTAAAAATCACATTTCTGGGTTCGTAAACGCTTATGCACCCTAACCCACTTGTTTTTAACCCCCGACGCAAAAACGACGGGATGTTATAAGTTTGACGTGTCTGTGTGTGTGTGTGTGTGTGTGTCTGTCTGTGGCATCGTAGCTCCCGAATGGATGAACCGATTTTGATTTTGATTTTTTTGTTTGAAAGGTGAATAAGTGGGGAGTGTTCTTAACTATGTTTGATGAAAATCGGCCCAAGATGGCCGCCGCCACAAGATGGCGGTTTACATATTTTTTCACAACTCCCACAATATTGGTATCAAATGTAAGGGCCTGACTAGTAGAATACTATACACTATGAAAAATTTCAAATCCAACATGGCGGCCTCCACGAAATGGTGAATTTATTAAATTTTTTCACTACTCCCTCAATAAAGGTATCAAATAAAAGGGCTTGACTAGTAGAATACTATACACTATGATATAAGATATCTGGGTCATACACAAAACGGGTTATAAAAATATTCGAAATAAAAAGTCATTATTATTTTTTCAAATCAGTCTCATTTATTAGGTAATCTTACAAGTAGTTAGAAATTAATCAAAAACCAGATCGTTATTCCGATTTCTTCTTTAACTTTAATTTTTTTTTACGTCCACAGAAAACACCCCTTTCCACAGAAGAGAGGTTAATCACTGTCATATTGACATTTACTTGCCATTTAAACTCGTAATAATTAACAAAAGTTATTTATTTTAGTTTAGTTATTTTTAATTTAGTTTAGTTTTGTATTTTATTTAATTTGGTCTAGTAAAAAGTTATTTAATTTAGTTTTGGTATATTGGAATTATACCAAATATTTAGATTTTTTTTTATTTTAGCCTCTTATCTTGATCAATAAAACGTCAAACTAATAAAAGATAAGCTTTCAAAAAATGTTTTAATCCCATCCATTCGAAAAGGACGACTTGGTTCACCTTTAAGTGCACCCAAAGGTGGTGTTTTCTAGAAGAAACTTTTAGCGGGCAATAATGAGATTTTAATCCTCTTTAAGTGCGCCGCAATTTACTTTGCCGCGCACTTTTTGAGCGGGCAGTAATGAGCTTTTAATCCTCTTTATAAGTGCGGCGCAATTTACTTTTCAGCGCACTTTTTAAATTTGGAATATCTTAGTGTTCAGCGCCAAAGAGATCGAACGCAAAAATTGTTTGAATAAAGACTGGCTGGTAGGACGCCGACGGCCTAAGGTCGCTCCGTCGTCGGCGCCGCCGCCCGTTGATGAGGCGCCTTTTATTTTCTCATAGTGGGTGATGAAAAGGAGAGTGTATCACTCGGGCGCAAAATATATTTTTGGCTCGGGCGACGTACTTTGTATCCCTCGCTACGTTCAGGTTTCTACCAAAGAATCCCTCACTTCGCTCTGTAATCTTATAATACAATCGACTATTTCATCACTATCATCATTTTCAAAGAAATCGTTCTTTGAAAATGATGATAGTGATGAAATAGTAGTCGTACCTACTTTAGGTTTTTTAGGAAGTGTAACTGAGTCATCAGAATAGTTATTCTCACAGAGAATCCTCTTTCGCGGAGTACACGGTTGACTAGTCACATTGTTTAAAAGTTCTGGAGAAGGTGTTAACAATATTGGCGAAGGAATTCTTGGTCCAGTGATAGTTGATACAGATGCTGTTCTATGAGAAGATGGCGAACTAGTCATAGAAATACTTGACGAAGGTCTTGAAGAACCTACTGATGAATCTTCTACAGGATCTGAGACACATTCAATACGAATTTGTCCTATTTCAAAATGAGGACAACGAACGTGAGTGGCGCATAAAATACAGCTTAATCTCCTGGCGTGCAGTAAATTAGGTTCAGTAGCGTTCCATACAACTTGGTGGATTTGGAAGGTAACTTTAAACGGACGACATTTATTTGCATCCGCTATTCTCTGTATTTCAGGAATATGAGTATCATCAACAGGAACCATTTCGATACCTTTACAATTGTCCATCAAACCACTGCCAAAACTGTCAATATTTGTGATATCGATGATATCTTTCGCGTTCTTTTCTACGTCTTTCTTCTATGGCAGTAACATCTAATTTAGCTCTAACTCTTCGCATGTTAATTTTTTTCTGTTCATGACGACGTATTTTCTTCTCTTCGTCAGTTAATTGGGTTCTAGACCGACTGGATCGAAGCATTGTACCTGAAACCAACCCAACCATGCTAAGCACCCCACATTTTGCAAAAAATAAATCAAGCTCCTTTTTCGGGTGTCGATACCAATAATGCAGTATTTAAATCATGCTATCTCAGCCGTTTGTTTGACCAACATTGTAGCTTTATTAGCATAGAAAACCGTTAAAATGTTATGTCCACAGGAAAGATGCCCACAGGAGAGATATTTCAAACTAAAATCAAAGCAGCCATTTTATTTTTAAGATTAGAAAAACAACAAAATAAAACTTTTAAAATACTCCTCAAAAGGCATATCGGCGCAATATTTACTAAAATATACAATAATAACTTACCAAATTACAACCCAAGCAGGAAAGATGCACTGAACTTTGACAAAAACATTTAATTTTATTTTTAAACCTCGTAAAATTAGAAAATGGCACGTAGCTGTACTGACAAGAACTCCAACAAATGGCGGCTGTCCAGTGTTGTCAAATTAAAAAATATTTCATAAATGGTGGCTTTAGTAGAAATTAAAATTTGGTTGATTTTTAGGTCCACCAAAAAGACCTAAATCCGTATAACCGCATGTTTATTGGAAATAAAAAAATATATCTTGTGCAATAATTATCAACTTTCTAATAAAAATTATATTCATTATATATCACGTAAATGCGACAATGATGTTTTGATAAATATGTACAAAATAATTAACTACATCTATCCAAACACTCATACCCCGAATCTGAACAGTCCACACGAAGAGACTTTTGAAACATTTTGTTTTTTTTTTAAATAAAGGAATATCATTTCATAGCTTGAAATATTATGAGTAAACAGAAAAGTAACAATGATTTAACTAAAAAATAAAAGTCTTCAGTTACTGTCGTAAATTTTTAAGTTATTTTATTCGAACACCCATATGTGTATGACCCATCTAATAGCTATGAAATAAGTGTACAAAAGTTGAATAACTAAACGAAGAAAATACCTAATTAAAACGCAAGAAAATAAAAGAAATTAAACAAAATAACTAAGGAGTCCCTACAAAAAGTGTGAAATAACAAATTAAATTAAAAATTAAAAAAAACCCCCGACACAAAAATAAACCTGAATCCCTATAAAAAGAAAAAAATAATCTTGAAATTATAACCCTTCGTAAGTACGTATGAAGTTTTTTGATTAAATTTTGTCACGTCGGGGGACCGCTCTCTAGCTCTCGCGTGTCTGCCCGCTCGGGTCGCCAAACTTGAATATGTTACGCTCCGCCCACTTTACGCCCTCCCGCGCGTCGCGGCTATGTACGCGCCATCCACATCAATTCTGAATTCGCGCGATTCACGTTCGGGAAGCAAAAGGAAAGGAAAGGATTCACATAATTAGAGAGCGGTCCCCCGACGCGACAAAATTTAATCAAAAAACTTCACACGTACTTACGAAGGGTTATAATTTCAAGATTATTTTTTTCTTTTTATAGGGATTCAGGTTTATTTTTGTGTCGGGGTTTTTTTTTTTAAATATCTTCAATGTACAGACAGCTTTTTTACAATTTTATAATAGTAGATAAAAGAATAGACAGATAATATTTAAATGGGCTACGATAAACGATACAGATTTTCATACCATAACAATCACGGGGAGCACGTTGAAACTAAGTACTAACTACGCTGATCAGTCGATCTGAGGGAATAAGCTGCCTTTGGCTCTCTCAATATAAGAATCCATCAGCTTCTTTATTGTTTTTTTTAAACTTATCTAAAGCAATGTGGATCGCACATTACTATGGTATTTTTGTTAACCCCTCGTGCTAAGCTAAATGCTTGTGATACGAGTGTTCACGTCGGTAATGCAATGGGCCTACCCATTGCATTCGGTAATGCAATGGGTAGGTTCGAACCGGTAACCACATTGATTGCAAGTCAAGTGGTATCATATGTTACAGAAACGTTTCCGACTATTCCAGCTCTCAAAAAAACACAGTAAAACTACGTGATCAAAAAACAAAGTAGGTACAAGTCCTAAACGGAATCAAATCAAACACACAGTGACGCGGACGTGTGTAAATCGTTGAGGTAGGCCCGGCGAGATACGACCATCACGCGTGGCGCACACGCAAATTGGATTACACCGGGCCATTGAAAGGACTAAAATGCTGTCCATAAATAAATTGCTTACGCCATGTTCAACAAATAGAACAAAAATGCAGTAGATATTTGTGTTATCGTGAACGTAGCGGGTTTCAAGTGGTTTGTTTTTATTTAGATTGTTGATTTTGTGCGGGATAAAAATTCGGTACCTTTAAACTAGTAACATAGGAATTAAAGCAGAATCTTATCTCTTTTATGATTTTTGACGCTTTTATATGAAGTAAAAATTGTTTATTATTGACAGTTTTACCTATAAAATCACAAAACACAAGCAAATAGAAATAAATTGTGAGCTTAAATTAGTCAATTAACACAGCATATCGTAAATCATCGCTGGACAAGGCTTAAGCTCTATTTTATAAACCTAGTTTAAGTTAAAACCGAGCTCAATAACAAGAGTCCACTTTTTATGCTTTTATTTTAAGCTCGGTCTACAAAGAATGCATGAGTAGCGATATTGCCAGACTATATTAATTTTATATTTTTAATACCAATTTCTGAACGCGCTTAGAACCACTAATGTCATATTTCATAAGCCGTAACATTGCAAAGGAATTGTGAGAATGTAAAATGACAAGCAAGGGTTGGATCATCGTGACGAGAAATAGCTCGGATGCCTTCGTCGTTCAATGTAGTGATTCACAATTGGTATGCCTTTGAGTATGTAAAGGTGTATATTATTACTGTATAGTAATGTTTGACTAACACTAAAACTAAGGTGTAGGTACACCTATTTTTTCCATTGATTTATTAATTTGTTTCTTTGCAATGTTAACTTTAAGATCTGACGATATACATCGACTATACCTATGTTTGCAAATACACACACATGACTCACGCCTGTATTCCCCTAATTGTAAGACAGAGGACATCTAGCGGGCGATTTACAAAATCAATGTAAATGTACATACCTATATCCAACCTAAATTCTTCTACATACTTCACCTACGCATTTCAACCTAAAATGCTAACACTGTGCCCGCCGCTATATAAAGCTGAAATATTTACCACGTAATATAATATTCCCAGTTATTGACCAGCATGGAAGCATTGACCTGGAAGTCAAGCCCCGATCTAGATTGAATAGGCCAAATGAGCTCGTTTAATAGTGAAACTCGAGTGCCTAAAATTGGATCAAGTAGTATTACATGGAGGTGTGAGTGAGATTAATATTGACGTGAAATTGAAACACGATTATGTATTCATATTCATATTCATATTCATTTATTGCGTTCCATAATGTACAAAAATATATAAAACAGATGGTAGGCTTAAATCTAGGAATCAATTATGGACCCTGTTGGGCACAGCACAGCTTAGTAGGAGAGAGGGAGACGTGTCTATTTATTATATTTTACAAGTTGAAGTCAATATTGTTTAATATTATACATGTATTATATTATACATGTATTGTGAGTTAAAGACATAAATATAATATTACACATGTATTCCTCGTAGCTCTGCCTCGGTGAGACAGAGTTGTACCTACTAATGTACACACAGTTCCCCGGTATATGTAGATCCTACTGAAAATTTCATTGAATAACATTTTCCTCGATCGGGGAACCTAACCACGACCTTTAGCATAGTAGTCGCATTTAGGACCACTGGATTAATTAGGCAGAATATTAGAAAAGTAACCTTGACTCTTAATAATAAGCTATTAGGATCCGTTTTCTTAATTTTATTCAAAATTATTTATGTTCCTGCTCATGGCGAAGTAGGTAATAACTACATAGTATTAGACCATTCAATACAAGTTTAAAACGCAATTACTATAGTTAGTGAATGGATGGGTGACCATTCCAGGCGGCTCAACACCCGTGCTTCGGAGAATGTTAAGTTAAGACCCAGTTTCACCAATTTCTATTTAACAAGGCATTAACTAATCAGCATTTAAAATTAACAAAGCTGTTAAAATAAGATATGTCCCACGAAGAAAATGTAACAGTGCGTTACTAAATCAAGCATTTATTGAATGATACACAAAGCATTCACTCACATTCTAATACGACCAAAACAGTAAGTCATAGCAACGTATATCAATGATACTGATATGTCAAATATTGTAACTAGTCGTATAATAATGTTATACGGCCGAATTTATTACATCGTTCTTTTTCTCTAATTCAAAAGCAACCGGGGTATTTATAATTTTGATAGGTAAAACGTCAACAATAATTTGATAGGTAAATTGTCAATAATCATTTTTGTGTTCTGTTGTGCGGATTTTTTTCATATTTTTAAATTATAATCTCTGTGAAAAGTACCTTCACCCTTAGCCCTCACCATGAGAAATATCTAAAAAACATTCACGCTGAATTTTTCTTCGAACGAGAACTAAATTTTTGTATATCTACAAAGATGTTATGAAGAATAAAATATGATGCAACTGCAAATAAAAACGAAGATTGGAGCAAACCACAATCACTTCTTCGAGCTTTTTCAATGCCATGGTACTCAGTGTCATGGAACAATTCAATCATGTGGGGATATTATACAATATAATATTCTCAACAGGTAGGAACTAATTTTGACTTATCTATATGAACTAAATGTTTGTTACTATTTTATTTCAGTGTTTATTACTGAGGTAAAATGTTATTGCACCTTTTTCAGATCAGATTTCAAACTTCGATAAATGACGAATTGGTTAATTACTTATGATGACAAATGGTGAATTACTTATGATGACAAATCACTAAAAAACATGGTGAGGCTGAGGCAGCGATGACACAGTAGCTATAAGAAAAATCAACACAACGGAAAATGAAGAAGGAAATATCTACTCCAAATTAATTCGAAATAAAGTCGAAAATGGCTGGTTAACATAATTATGCAGTTTTATTTATTTTATATAGTAATTATATCTTTACCAAACTATAAAAATAATAAGTACCTACAAAATGTATAGTATTTAAAACTAGTATCCTACACACCAATAGGCCTTAGGCAAAACTTCCTGTTTAGGCTAAGTGTTGAGCTAAGTTAGTAGGGCCTAAGCACGATCGCTATGCTACAGGCTATGACTTCGATTCCCAGGTCAAATAAAATGTTATTGCCTTATTGGTTTTTTCTATGAAATTCGCAGAAGCAGCTCAGAGTTTGGATTTGTGCCCGGTTAATGGCAAAAAGCTAAGTAGCTCTCTATTCATCCAAATTTTCTAAAACAATCCAAAATAAAATGATTCGCCTTAATTAGACCTTCATGAAAGGATCTCCTTTGTTCTTTCAAAACGATTTTGACAGTACACAAGTCATAGTAACACTCTGTTAAAAATTTAACAGACCCGCAGAGCAGTGATTTGATTTAACAGCTGATTAAGCAATTTAACAAGCTATTAGCATGTGGTGGGACACTCACAAGCCTTAACAGTGTGTTAAAATATTAACAGGCTGTTAAATTAACAAACATAGTATGGTGAAACTGGGTCTTAATGTTAAGGTTGAAGAAATTTACAAACTCCCGAAATAAAAAATATTTGTCAGAATCCCGAAAAGTCTGATAACCAATTAATCCTAAGGATAATCGGGTTGCAGAACCTGATAGCATTCACTTTGTGTAAAATACCTACATTCAATTGGAACCCAACTCCAACATATTCGGCACCTGCCCATATTATAGTTCGGAAATGATGATGATAAGTCTAAAAAAACAGTAATTTTCAAATAATATTTGCACAAGATTTTAATATAATTATTGTTTTATGTATATACTAGCTGACCCGGCGAACTACGTACCGCATCAGATTTTTTTTTATATTTACTCACCTTTTAAATCTTCCCTGGACTTCCACAAACATTTCAAAACCAAAATCGGCCAGCCGTTCTTGAGTTTTAGCCAGACTAACGAACAGCAATAGATTTTTATTTATAGTGGAGTTCAATTTTTTTTTTTATATTGTGGGTAGTTGTCGAATGCACACAGACGCATTAAAACGACGAAAAGCCTTCTAAATAATGCCATTAGCATCTGGGACTTCAAAAAGAGTGGACGCTCGTAACTGGAGTTTTGATTGTTTTGCTGAGCTTGTAGCACCTGGTGAATGCAACTTCAGTGTTGCATGTTATCTATTTCGTTTTGAAGTCTATTAAGTTATGAAGCATTTGTTTTGGTTTTTTCCGAAAATACATAGATGCTCTGCTATTGTTCCTAGAGTGAAGTGAGAAAACCTGCAACCTGAGAGATTTTCTCGGAATGCGTGAAATCTGCCGACCCACACGAGAGGAATATAGCCTAGTATTTCTCATTTCTCATATTTGATAATACACCCGTTCCTAACAGTAGAACAGTGAATGAAAATAAGCTTAGTGACTCTAGCATAATGATATACGCTATTTGGCATGAATTTATTAAAGAATGTTTGAATAGTAGAACTAAATTAGTATTGGCTCTCAACCATGAATTCATATTATTTATGAATTAATTTACCGAACTATTTCGAAAACAATTAACGGAAGTTAGGTGGGTTATATTCCAACATGTGGTGAGTTAATAGTTGATTTAGGTACAAAATTGTATTGGAGATTGAAATGTGCGCTTTATGCGGTATATCTGTATGAGCCTGCATTGTTGTTAACATAATTGAATTGAATTATGGCGGGATTATCGTTGTTATTATCTCAGTAATAGGGACTATTTTTCTATTGAGGAAAAGTTAGGCTTTTGGCCTTTCAGTTTTTCTTTTCATTCACCACTGGTAGCATTTATTGCTGATGTGTTTGATCCTATTCTTGTCTGATTTTTAGAATTAGACTAGAATAGGCTAGAAATAGACTAGTTAGGTATGGTAGCATCGTACGACATAGAACTAACCGTAAGGTAAGTGATGGCGGTTGAGAGGCAAAGTAACTTGCCTTTCAATAGATGTTACTGACGTCACCTTTAAGACGTAAGTTCAGAATGTGAAGGCAAATTTCGACATGGCAGGTGGGACTCGCGGTGGCTTAGTGGTCATAGCGTCTGGCGTACCTAGCTAGAAGACGCAGGTTCGAATCCTGCCTGTGAGTCGATTTTTTCCTTCACTAAAATAACATTAATAGTCTAATATGGAGCCTTGAAGGCTATAGGGCACTGGCTTTAATATACGAGTGGCAACCGTAAGATTGTTTGGAGTCGATGCCACATGTAAGGGAGCTAGCTACTATTGGTAGATAGGTACTTGTATAACAGGCGTTTCTTCCCAGCGTGCTGACACGAGGTATTGTATCTTAGCTAAGCCCCAAATTTCATCTCGGAAAGTACTATTGTATTATCAAACACTCCTGGTGTTGCTAAGTTCTATACGGTACGGTGACAAATTAGTATCACGAATTATGTGCACCATCTCGGACGGGGGTATGAAAGCAATCGTTTCCACTGATGCCAAAACTGAGTCGAAAATCCGACAACTAGAGTGAAGTCAGAACTCTCTCGCTAGGTACTGGTACTGGACTCCTACTAAGAGAGAGGTTAGGTTATAATTCATAAGAACTATTGAGAGAATAATGGGTTGATGAAGAAGATTCCGTATAAAAACCAAACTAACAAAATTAATATTTATATTCATAATGACATTTAAACCGCATGACATTAAAGCTCAATAATTATTACCGGAATTTGAAATAAAATGCTTAAAACTATGAATCCTCTATAATTGACAAAGTTTACAAATTTAAATTGGGTTAAAACCGCAACTTATCCTTTGAACCATTGTTAACAGTGCTGCCCACGCACTGATGACTATATATCCAAAATTACCACTAACCATTACAGAAAATAGACTCAACCCTATTAACAAAAAATACGCCTACCAATCATCCTTTTGGAAGAGCCCAAAGCAAAAAAAAACCTTTAATCCCCTTCAGTGGTCCTCCAATCGCGAGTCAACCCCGATTGGTTTCCAGTCACAAAGTCTTAGCCACACATCCGATACGGGCATTCTCTAACCCCCTAATACTCATTACGGGTAACACCGCAGGCTGCGAGGGGCCGTAAAAGCCAAGAACTTAATTAACGTCCCGGGGGTTTTACTTCACATTTATTTGGGCGTGAATTTGGTCTCTGCAATAAAAATAAACAATGAAAGCTGCGCAGGTGTAGGTCACGTGTTTGTATGTATGTGTGCGTATTGTGTGTTACATGAATTTACCGCTGTTTCACTTTTCTATGTGTGCTGAATTTGAGTTAGTTCTCTTATTATTAGATAGATAGATACATACTCTTTACTCATTATTCAAAATTACAGATAGGGATAGTAGCCGGTATAATAGGCAGCATTAAAGTTATACGCAGTTTCTTACAGACAACCATTAGAAGCAAAGTTCTTCACTACAATAAAATTTCTCACAGTTAAGGCAACGACAAACGTTTGCGTCTCTGGTATTTCTTTATACAGAGTGCCCTCTAGCGGTCGCTTAAGTTACTAATGTTTGCAAACAAATACTGACAGTAAATATACGGCCGGTTTCTATAATAGTCAGAAGATTTGCTTACTAGAGATAAGATTTTGACATACTAATTATATGAATTTGGATGGACGGACAGATTGATTCAAGCCGTCAGAGAATTACAACTTAGGTGCTTTTTTACAATAGTAGGTACGGAGAATCCTCATGGATCCTCTGCCATCTGGGAGGGCGGCGAGGTATGTTAGACACGTACTGACTAAAAACCACAGTTGGCTTTCCTTGCTGTATACATAGCCAATATCGTGGCATTCGTGACAGTCGCCAAGCCCATGACAAAAGAGTTAGACACATGGGGACATCCCCATTCGAATACTGTTGCGCACTGCAAATCAGATAGGCATCTCGTAAGTGACGAGAAAATATCTGACTTTCTCGATCGTAGTACCTTTTGGGGTCTGACTATCTGGGGACCACCTTTCATCTTACGTCGAATTCTTTCGTAAAGCACAATAGTATGTGTTTCGACTTTCGCGCGTTAGAGCCAGTTTCCTCTCGGCTCTGGTGGTCTGGTGGTATAAAGGCTCGTAAGGGTCGGCAAGGCATCAACAACTACTCAGGTGATGCAGGTGTCCATGGGTGCACGGGCAGGTTGTGACGATACCATCGGGTGGCTCATTAGATTTTTGCAAAATTAATCAATAAAAAATAGTTAGATATCTAGTATAGTAGAAATAAATGTATTTTTATTTGACTCAAAAAATCATAGGTTACAATTATGTACAAACATGAAATGTGATCAATTTAACTAAAATACAAGCTCTTAACAAAGACATCTGTGTCTGAATTAGATATAAGAATATATCTGTATCTCAGACATCAGCGCTCTTCCTCTTGAGTAAAGCTTTAGTTACAACAGACTTGCGAAATAAAGTACATATCATTTAACTTATAAAGGCCTTTCTGAAACTAATCTAAACATGATAATAAAAATAAGTACATTAACAGGAATGACAGTAGAGTAAATGTAATAACGATAACCACATGCTAGAGCAGTGTTTTAAATTCCAGCACAAAATTTAGTAGTAGTCACTTTTATGTCCTATAACTGCTACGTAGTGACGGACGTGACGCGATCACGTTCTCGCTTGTAGCTTTTGTTTGACCAACGCTGTGCACGAGTATACAAACCAGAATCAGATTGGAAGCAGATGTTACTATGTCAACTTTCATCAGGCTTTTTTTTTAAAATACTAACTTAATATTATTGAATTAAATTATGAAATAAATAAAAATTAAATTTGCTTGCTTAGCCAGGTTTTACCTCTAGTCTATACTAATATATAAAGCTGAAGAGTTTGTTTGTTTGCTTGAACGCGCTAATCTCAGGAACTACCGGTCCGATTTGAAAAATTCTTTCAGTGTTAGATAGCCCATTTATTGAGGAAGGCTATAGGCTATATTATATCATCACGCTACGCGGACGAAGTCGCGGGTAGAAGCTAGTGACAGATAAAAAAAAAAAATCATAATTGAAGTCCTTATTCTCCTAAGGGTTAGACAGAGGCTTAGACGAAGAGTTAGACAGTCGTTTACTAACCCACCTAACCACTATATTTTAGGTCCTATGTAATAGAGAACGAAAATATTACCATTATTCAGGCACAAATTCCAACACCGAGCTATTAGGTACTGAGAATTTTCTGGGAAAACTAACATTTTGCAAGACCTGCGAATCAAACCCAAGACTCTAGCGTAGCAGTCGTGCTTACAGTGAACTAACGTATAGTTTTTTAACGTATTCATGCAAAAATACAAAAGCAAACCTCAAATCCTCAGCTTTCTCGCTCCAATAAAGTACCAAGCTACCACGGCTTTATTCCCCATATTCGATGGTGCAATGACGCCATGGATTATTCAGGCGGAATATAGAATAATCCCGGCGCTCACCCGTGACTATCTCACAAGTCGTGCAAGCGCTGTAAAAGGTTTCACCTTGGTGCACTATCTCGTAATGTGATTAAACTTTGGACGAAGTAGTGAAAATATGAGTATTTTTTTATTGAGAGACATTTTTTTTATACTACTAGTCAAACAGTGAAGCAGTGATAGCCTTCGGGTATGACCGGAATATGGACTGCCATGTTGTAGGTCTCAAGTTCAAACCCAAGGCATGCACCTCTAACTTTTCGTAATCATGTATAATTAATAAAAAAACGTTTTAAACATGGGAGAGCCATGCTTCGCCACGAATGAGCCAGCTCGATTAGAGTGATACCGCGGCCTCACAGAAAACCGGCGTGAAACAACGCTTGCGTTGTGTTTCGCCGAGTGAGTGAGGTTACCGGAGGCCAAAACCCTTTTAATTAAAAAGAGGGCAACGCACTTGTGACTCCTCTGGTGTTGCGGGTGTCCATGGGCGGCGGTTATCGTTTACCATCAGGTGATACGCTCGTTTGCCCCCCGATCCCATAAAAATAAATTATCACCCGCTTACAACGGTGAAGGAAAACATCGTGAGGAAACCTGCATGCCTGAGAGATTTTCTCGACGGCGTGTGAAGTCTCCCAACCTGTATTAGGCAAGCGTGGTGGACTTATAGCCTAATCCCTCTCATTCTGAGAGGAGACCCATGCCCAGCAGTGGGACAGTATATGGGTTGATTATATACTAATCAAACAATAAAAATAATTGTCAATGGTAGTCGGATGCCCAAAAAGGCTGACAACCGGTCTAACCTTAGGATACTTATGAATGTTGTTAGGCTTTACATAACAGGCTTTTACACCTAGCAGGCTTCGCATGATGACGTTCCTATAATAAACATTACCGATAGCTTAATGTCCCCTAAGCGGCACAGTAGGCTTGTTCTTGCTCGGACTATGAACGGAGCGCTCCGTACTAGTACAATCGTTCAAATGTACTAGTTCGGTCTTCTAGTACTATTAGTACAGTAGAGTACTATTAGTACAGTACAGTACTATTAGTACAGTACAGTACTATTAGTACAGTACAGTACTATTAGTACAGTACAGTACTATTAGTACAGTACAGTACTATTAGTACAGTACAGTACTATTAGTACAGTTTCTCACTAAGGGAAAAGTGAACAAAAATAGTCACTGGTATCATAGACATAAAGTTCAAAATAGCTTTGTTCTTGCTAGTAAGCGACGGTTCGTCGTTCAAATGTACTAGCCGAGTTCAAATGAGCGGTGAGTGACGGAGCGCTCCGTCGCTCACCGCTCAGTTCGTAGTTCGTACAGAGCTAGAGAGCCAGAGACTACGACGAACGATGAAGTACTAAAGGAATGATGTACTAGAAAGGAAAAGGAATAGTTCGTACTAGTCTGTGTTGGGAATCAATTCCTAATAGTACATAGTACATGTACTACACAAGCCTAAGGCACAGAGGCGTCTCGGTGTTCCAATTATGTGTGCTTATACATAAATAGCCCGCAGCAGGCAAATCTGTATTCCGAAAATTCGAGCCTCTCATTAATTCATTGCTAAAAATATTGAACCAGTTTTATACCCAAGTATGAATGAACTTGAATCTTTTGTACTATCACGTTTCTATTCCCCAAAAGGTTAGGCAGAAGTTTACGCTGTACCTACATAAATTTGCCAGTATCTATATTTAGGTCCCATATACTAGAGGCCAGCCTATTGCCATTAACCGGGCACAAATACCAAGCTCCGTGCTGCTACTGACTTTCAGTGAAATACCCAATAACACTACCCGACATGGAAATCAAACTTAGGACCACTAGTAATGAGGCAATCTAAGTCTAATGATAAATCATCTTTCTTATTATGTATTTATAAATAAAACGAATATCTTCACTCCAAAACTCACTCCATTTTTTACCATTTCTTAAATATATTGTTCTCAGTTAACCTCTGCGAGAGAAGTTATCTTAATTTTAATAAACGGTTTTCGTATCTTCAAAGCGTTTGTGGCTTCGCCTCTTGAGGTAAAACATCATAGTTTTGAATAACAACGTAGATTATCTTGCAAAACAAATCAGTTGCAAGATCAGTGTCGCTATTATTTGTGTCTCAATGACTATTTATTGCTGAGACTGGATCATGGCTAAGTTATAACTAAGCTGATCCACGGATTTGCAAAGTTAAGTTGTGCTTACCGCAGTTAGTTATGTTTAAATCTTGGGTCAACGTTAAGAGTACGGCAGACAGAATTTCCAATACATACGTAATACAAAAATAAACATAACATACCATCACGCCTGTTTTTCCCGAAGGGTTAGGCAGAGACGTACTAATGTACACCCACAGTTCGCCAGTAAGTAATTAGGTCCCATGTAATATGGGGCGAGCCTATTGCCATTAACCGGGCACAAATTCCAAACCCTGGGCTGTTACTGGAAATTTCATAGAAAAACCCAATAACACTTTGCTCGACCTGGGAACCGAACCCAGGACCTCAAGCGTAGCAGTCGAGCTCAGGACCACTAGGCTAATGAGGCACCAAAATAAATCGTAATTGAAACACAATTTATTCAAAGTGTGTTATTGTTCGGATTCCGATACCGTTAATCTAGGTTCCTGGTCAACCATTTCATCCAAAATACTTCACTGGAAATAAATGTATTCGCTTACATTTATTTCCAGTGAAGTATTTTGGATATTGCAATTCTTGATAACTTTACCAAGTTTGAAACGATTTTCCGGTCGTTTATTTCCGGTGAAGTAGTAGTAGACGAAATGGTACGATAGGAATGATAAAATATCTCAATACGAATAATAAAAAAAATTGATTATATATTGTTTGGATTACGATTTTACTTATCTACATAGCTAACATGAATTTGCGTGTGAATTTTTCTGTAATAATCTCTTATTGAGCTTCGAAATGAAATATTCTCTATTTTATGTTCATATTCGTGAATTAAATTAATTCAAATAAAGTGTTTAAAAGAGATAAACCCGTTGTTTTCTCTTTTGATTCGACCACATTAGCTAATTGGACTAACCACACCACTGATTGCAATTCACGCTTCAAATAATATTGAAACCATTAATAACAGAATCAAATAAAATACAGCTTTATTCGTTATTAACATAAAAAAATATTTTAGAAATTGATGAATTAGTCTAGTGGACATAAGCACAAATATTACGCTTAAAGTCCTGAGTTCGATTCGAAGCACAAGCAAAGTATTACTGGATTTTTCTATGAAATTCTCTTAGATTTGTATCCAGAATGGTAATGATAGGCTCGCCCTCTGGCATTTAAACTAAACTATTTGTGCAATTGCATTTGGCACCTTATCACACCTCTACATAGTCAGACTCTAGCGCAAAGCATTTCGATAACAGTAAAATACCTAAAAATACACAATTCAACCAAAAAACACAGGCTTTTTACTGGTACTAGTGAAATTATAATTAAACGCCAACCTTATTTTATTTCCAGTTTAATTTGATTAAAACATTTTACAACCATTATGTTGAAAAAAAAAAAAAATTGCAATTCTTTTGTCAGGCAGTGTGGTCGTCTGATCGTCTGGTCGTCAACCACAATCGCTCTTCCCAGCGACCACATTCCGCTAATTACAGTTCACGCTTCAGCTATCCATTGACCATTAAATGGATGAATTTAATTTTCAGTCTCCATTTCGCTGATGTTGATGAATTCATGTGTATTTTTTTATGTAAAGCTTACTAGCAATATGGATCGCACATTAGTATTCTTGTTATCCCCTCGTGCTAAGCTAAATGCTTGTGTCACAGGTGAGTTCACGGCGGTAGTGCAATGGGTGGGCTTCAAACCGGCAACCACAAATTAATTTTTAAACAAAATTCTCTTCTATTAAAAGTAAAAACATTTGTATTATTGATGAACTTGTTAATTGTAGTTACATTAAATTAAAATATAAATCCTTAATCATGTACAATGCTCGAAGATAGATTTTCATATAAAAATACGTGGTGTTTAATAAAATTTTGAATCAATTTTATAGGTCAAACAAAGTTGTTTTAAGCAAATATTTAATCCCGTTCCTTCAGGGCTCAGAAATTTCCCGATGCCTTGTAAATTCTTTCCAAAACTTATTACTTTAAGGCTTTATTCAATAAAGCAAGTTATTTTGGTGACCCTTTTATATATAACGTCAAATTCAATTAATTTTTTATGAACATCTACACCATTTTATTTATTTGACCTTGAATTCTGAAGTTAGGTTGAAAAACGGATAACGATGTAGTAACATTTGTTTCGAAGCTTTAAATATCTCCAACTGTAACAATGACTACTACCTAATAACTAGATTTGCTCAAAGAAGTCATCTTATTAGTTTTTTTTCTTATGTTATCCTATTCAGTGTTCTTGGGTGTGACAATTAAACCTTTTTCTTTCTTGATTTCAATTTCACTGCTGGATAAATGCCTTCCCCATGAACGTCCACAGGGACCGGTTATATGCTATGCAGGAGTCATTATGATGATTAATGACTCCCAACGATCTTTTACCAGGTACCATAGATATTGGGTACCTGGTAAAAGATCTCTGGGTATAATTTTGTTTACCGGAATACATATTCCGCAATTTTTTTTTTGAGGAAATACGGTTTCACAACGAGAGTCCCTTATTGACAAAGGGAATATTATAACCAGCTTAAATCAATTTTCTATCGCATTTTAATCCACCTTCCAACATGAATGATATTTATTCAGTATTGTCACCAGGTACGTAATAGCATTTTCCTGTCGCCGCAGACAGCTATCCAACGAAAGTATGATGAAATATTATTTTGAATAAAATGTAGATTTTATGACGGAATAAATGTTGGCTAGCATTGGTTTTGTAAAACTTTATGTAGTGTGGCTATTATAAAACGATCTCATAAGAGGAATGAGGTTAACATCACCGTTTTTAAACAGATTTTTTACTATTCTTATATACTGGGTACCATTTATCTAAATTTCAATTAATCCAAAGAATTAATCATACAAAAATTCCATAGAAAAATGAATATTCTTCTGATTTATCTGAATAGAAACTTTTCCGAGAAACTTTGTACTGGCCCTTTGTACTGTTTTAATTTAATTCATTTTACACAGACTATTAGTATTTTATATTTTATTTCAATTTAACCGGGGTATAGTATAAAGCAAAATAAAGTCGTCAATCCCGATTGTCATATAAATATCCATGATAATCATTAGTATTAGTCAGAAGCCTGTATATCCTCCGATATCGGTATTGCCCAGAAATTGAATTGTGGTCTGAAGGTTGGACGAGACGCTTCGCGTAAAATACTGATATTCATCCGCATCTGATGATATTGGTAGTTCAGCCCAGTATAGTAGAGAAAAGGTAAGGAGGAAATGCTAATGGCTTACAATAACTTCGCCACCGTTTCCATACGATTTACGACACTCATTCCAATCCAAAAACTATCATACATTAGCATACATCTATATACACAGCGTACCATCCTTGCATGACTAAAAGCCATCGCTATTCAATTCGTGACCACATACATAGTCGTGTTTACAGGCTTCGCTTACAAGAAACTGTTAAACTTTGATTGTTGAGCTCAAGACAATTTATGGACCTGAAATATGTACTGTCGTGGACGCTTATTTGGTTTATGTAGTCGTAGGAGACTGTACCTAATTTTAGTTTATTACACAAATCGTAGAGGTACTACTCAAGTACGTGTATCTATGGTGTAGGATTTCTCTTCAAGTGTGACAGTGTCCCAAGATTACGTCATGATCAGTGTTGTCACATCTTCATTTCAATTTTTTTTTTGCAATGGCGAAGATTACGATAAAAAAAAATCAAACTGGTCTAACAAACAACATGGAAACAAGATGACTATTGCCTTAAATTTAACGCTAAAGATCTCCAAAGGCCTCCTGAACCAGACTGTATGAGTTTGGTAATCTCGTTTCCATGTTTTTTGGCAGTCAGGCTTTTTGTATTTTATAAATAACTTTTTTATTCTAGTCAAACTTTTTTGAAACTTTGTGAAAACTCCCAACTAAATGACTACCTACATATATTCACTTACCTATAAAAAATCTGCGGGTGCTGAATCTATCGAGCCGTTTAGGCTACAGAGCGTACCAAAGAAAAAAACCTATATATGTAGTTACTTATATACACTCCAAAAACATAACCCTCCTTCTGGTGCAGTCGGGTAAAAACGATATTAACTGAATTGTTCTACATTTAAAATGAGTAAAATAAATTAAAAAGCACGCTTTAAATTCAGAACACACAGAACATAAATTAGTTATGTCATTAAATTAGGACGTAGACACAGTGTTCATTTATTCAGCACATTGTCTAGTGCATACATGAGTAATTTTAGAGCATTCATGTCTCCTAATTTAAATGAATGTATTTTTATTATCGTGACACTATTAAAATTTTGGTATTCTAATTGCCTCGTTAGCCTGCCTTGCTAGAGGTTCTGGCATCGATTCCCAGGTCGATAAAGCGTTATTGATTTTGTATATGAAATTGTCAGTAGCGGCCCGGAGTTTGGGTTTATGGCGATAGGCTGCACCGCTATTATATGGAACCTAAAAATAGCCAGCGAACTGTGGGTGTGCATTTAGTACGCCTCTGTCTAAGTTTTTAGGCAATACAGGCGTGATCGTATGTTTTATTTAACTGGATATTGCGTAATTTACGGATTTCATTTTTCGGCGAGTGACGTAGTTTCGAATCCTGCATATCATCGAATTTTTCTCTTGCCGAAATGTATATCTTTAAAAACTAATTGAAAAGGCTCATTTATAAACTTGCTTGAGTGATAATTGTGGTTTTTACTCGGTATGAGTCTTTCGGAGCGGACAACCCACGACAATTTTCCACGCAGCAAACGCTCTCACTCGTGAAAGCGGGAAGTCTGACGGTAGTGAGTGGACTGACACAGTAGAATCTGCTACGGAAAGAGAGAGGTGAATACTTCTTTATCCCTTTCCGTCGCGTCTTTTAGAAGCTGGCTTCCTTTTAATATATTTCTCCCTACCATGGATCGAAATACATTTGGAAGCGAAAGGTCAGCTACTGCGCTACTCTGCCTACAGTGGGCAGTCCTTGTAAGGATATAGTCGGACATATTGGAAAGTCATCATCGCTATATCAACCTGCTAACCAGTTAATGTTATATACCACCCATGAACTACTATAACGTAGCCTTATTTTTTTTAGGGGATAGGGGAGCTAACGAGCAGATGGATCACCTGATGGTAAGCGATTACCGCCACACATGGACACCCGCAACACCAGAGGAATCACAAGTGCGTTGCCCGCCTTTTAAAAGGGTTTGGGCCTCCGGTCCTCTGGCCTCACTCACTCGGCGAAACACAACGCAAGCGTTGTTTCACGCTGGTTTTCTGTGAGGCCGTGGTATCACTCTGGTCGAGCCGGCCCATTCGTGCCGAAGCATGGCTCTCCCACGTGTAAAGCTTACTTACCTTAACCTTAATTTACATAAAGATATACTGTAATTTCCTTCATTAAAATTGCCTAATGTCTGTGTGCCTAAATTGCTACATCGGTCCAACTTCCTTTAATTTCCTTTGCTTATTCTTGAAGAAAATATATTTCCTTCCATTTCAAACATTCCAATTTAAATTTAAGCCTGACAACCTTCGTTTACTTTCTTAATTTTCGACAATTACGCACAAGTGCCTACATCTGTTGACAATATTATTTATGCTAACAAGAGGAGAGCCCTCAATATAAATGGATGGCCCTTTATGTGACCTCGGGCCCTACCTGACTCTCAAAGTAAGGACATCAGAATTCCTCGGAATTAATAAGCCCTTTAGTTGCGGCGAGGATTCCGAAATATTTACCAAAGGAATACTTCGCTGAGTGACTTAATCTGAGAGAGGCCGAGGTATGTAACTTTGGATGGGATAGGTCTTCTCTAGTTTGGCTGCTCTATTTTAATGTTTAAAAAGCTTAAGTGTCCGAATTAAAACAATGATGCGTTTTAAAAGAAACTTATTTCCATTAGTCTTTTATCTCTTTAGGACGTCATATTAATAATGACAGTAGGAATGAATAAATTATTAAGTATCGAGGTACTTAATAATTTAAACAATGATTTGAATTCTATTGTGTATAACGCCTTAGTAACTTAACAGACAGAAATATGTTTACTGGGGAGTTTGTTACGCTGCTTCTTCTTCCCAGCGAAAACACTAGGAAGCGGTGAAGGGCGGGCGTTTTGGGGGCTGTCTATAATGTAAAAATGACGTTCACAAAGTACTACCTAGCAGTCTATATTGAATAAATGAATTTCACTTTGACTTTGAAAAAAGGTTGCTTGAGTTTTGCAGAAAAGCTGTGATAGGCATTTTGAAGTTATTTGTGTATTAATAGTTACATCTGACGCGGTTTGCGACGATGGAAAAACACAAATGGTGAAGAAACTTGCATGCCTTAGAAATTTTCTCGACGGCGTGTGACGATTACGATATTACGGTAGTGGTGGACTATAACCTAACAATTTGAGAAGAAGACCCGTGCCCAGCAGTGGGGCATTATATTATATGGGTTGATTATATTATGTCATACTTGAGTTTTCAGGGACCCGTCACTAAGTGGCAACTATGCTGATCAATCGGTCCATAGGGTAAAGCTGTACCTACTGCTTTCGGTCTACGGTTAGTTTTCAACTCATCGACACCCCTCTATAGCTCAGAGAGTACTTTACGCTCTTGGTTCCAACATACATACTTACAAAACAATTTTAACTTTAGGATATCGTTATTATCCAGAATTGTCGATAATAGTCACTTCGTGTACAAATATGCTAGACTTTGCTAGATTTGGGAACCGAACCAACCACCTAACACTCAACACATCAGTTTCGTCACCAGGTCAATGAAAATAATACTAGCCTTGATAAGTATCCTGTAGGCTGTAAGAAATTTTTTCGATATTCTGAAAAGATATGTCTTAGTTTGCCATTTATTTGTTGATTCATATTGAGATGATTCACTGGATTATGCTGCATTCATTTAATTGGATACCTTTTTATTTATTTCTTGAGTCGCAAAATTGATAGCAAAACTTTTTGCTATAAAATCTTACAAATATAAACAGCTCTTGATATATTTTAAACTTTATTTAATTCTAGTTGTAGCACCAACCTTATGCTTAAAAAGCTACAAAACTGCTTTCAAGTTAGAAAACTTTTTAATGATACCCAATAAAAATGTTTACTTACAGAGCGAATTTTTTAAAAATTTTCTTTTGAAGCTCCACGGAGGAATGGATTATGAGTTGGTGTTAGCTAATTAGTGATTAGGATAAAGTGGGTGTGGCCCAAAACTTGTGCAGACAAAGTTTTAATTTTAAATTAAGGCATCTGTTCCGAAACGGAAATTTGTTCTCGCACCAATTACCCGGTTCAAAGAAAAAAAAACTTTTTTAATAGAAGTGAACAAATTTTACCGAAGTCGGCGAAATTACTCAGATGAAGAAAGTTATGGATGCCTCTTATGATCTTCGACACTAGATCGATTATTTAAAATTGGAACAAACTTTCAGGGCGCTTCCGTAACCAACTTCATTCCTTTTAGAAGTGTCAGCTATAAATAAGCAGGTACCTAATTCAGAAGGTTAACAGTAATCGTTTCAAAAATTAATCATTTTTGTTAGTAGGTATAAATTCTTCTGTAGAATATTCTGGGGATTTGGTACAACTACAGGCTTCAACAACTTATATGAGAACTTATATAAATAAATTTAATATGCTTTTTATAAACACTGTATTTTTCTACCGTTTGATGAAATAAAATCCTAACTATGTTTGTGTTTCCATATCCGCCACGCTTGTTATACTAGAAAACCCTATTTCCTACCAAAGTGGATGGACCCATCTCGTTGATCCTTTAATCGTCTTTCACCCATGGGGTTTAGGGACGATTAAAAGATTATATCAAAGGATCCTATTCATCACTCGAGGTGCACAACACCGTATACAATATGCTGATATCTGTGTACTGTAAGGAATGGAAATTGTATTTCAGTTGCAAAGTTCATTGTGCTGAGTAATTGTCTTTATACTCTAAATGTTTTGTTTACTTAGAACAGCCTCGTGTGAGAGATTTAGGTGGCCGACTGGTTAACTGACTGGCTCTGTATCATCGGGGACCTCACATCCTTACGGTTACATAGTTCACACTTGAAATAATCTCCGAGGACCACACAAGTATCGTCTTATGTGAATCAAACTTACGAAACGGCAGTGGCAAGGTAACTTTAGCTGCTATATCCAACATGAGGTCATACTGTAATAACTGCGGTAGGTGACTGATTCCTGTTGCGATAAATCGCAACAGGAATCAGTCACCAGGCGTTACTAAAGTAACGCCTTGTAGTACGCGGCTCTAAGGAACTGTCCCCTGTAGAACGTGTAGATGACATAAAGCTCGCATTTGATAAATCTTATTATGAATCATGTTTGTGAATTGGTAAGAAGGTAGCTGATAGGTGCTATAAATATCAATTGGTTTGAGAAAAATTGCCTAATGTGAGATTTTTAACTCCCAGAAGTCTTACGGCGTCTTTAAGCCCTAAACACATAGGCATAGGAATGTTTCTTTATTCTATTACCGGAAATTTGTAAAGCAATATAGTACATAATAATAATACATAATTTGTTAACTAAGTACCATGAAACCGGCAAAAATCATCCATCAGGGGAATTTATATTCCAAATCACTGACAATTACAGTTCAGTCCAACGTCGAACGCAAAAACGTGAAATTATTCATCGTAATAGGTTTTATGCACGAGAAAATCGGAAACCTCTAGCTACATATTTGTAATGTCTCATTCAGTACGAAAATGGCTGGCGATTAAGTTAATGAGCACATTGTTAGGGACCGCGGAACGTTCGTCACAGCGTAAGAGTGTAATTAGGGAAGTGGGCAAGAAATTGCGGTGTGTTGTTGAGATAGAGATTTTTTGGGTGTATATATTTTGTATAGGAGTCGTAATGTGGGAATTTTTGAACCTTGAACAGCGGCAGCCCTGCTGAAAGTTGGTATGGTATGTGTGAGAGCATTTCCCGTGATCGTACCCCTATGCGAAAGGTGTTTTAATCGGTATGTTGGCCACATGACCGCGTGCCCAACATAACCATGTCGCGACCACGTTTGTTGCATAAAAGCAACAAAAAGTTTGGTATAAGTAGCTGTGTTCTCAGCAATTTCAAAATATAGCGCGTTTTTTGCGTGCGGATAGGAAGGATGTTTTATTTTAAAACTCCCAGCTCCTTAAGAAAGGCCAGCAAGAGTTTAGAGTGTCTGAAGATCTCTCGCAGGGTAACGGGTTGCCAAAGTACTTTCCTAATTCCTAATATAATACGTTAATTATTGGCATGTGGGCCGCTGTCTCTTCATCTATTACAAAGAGATGTTTATTAAATGAGCAATGGTCTTGGTAAATGAGATATAGATAGAGAGGTATGGTGATTATTCTCAGGTGTTGTTTTGTCAGTCATAGAAAATGCCTACTTGCAAGATGTTTTCTGGGTATGTGTGTCATAGTAAAATCTGCGTTATGGTTAAAAAGATGCTGATCAACAGTAACATTTACGGTATGATAAATTTTCTGAAAAATTTAATAAACTTTCTGAAAGAAGAATTCGACCTCCAGCTGTTTTCGAATCTGCATGTTGTAGTTCGGTTTTTGAAAAAGATTAAAGTCATATCTATTACAAAGGACGTTACGGAAATGATATTATACGTCTGTGTAAATATCAATTTCAAATCAAAAATCGTTGACGAGTATAATATAAATTATATTAAAGCTGTACATAAAGTTATCCCTTGAACTCTCCCTAAGCCCTATGGCTGAGTATTAAAAAAACCTATCAGCCAAAAGACGTTCTTTGTGGATTTCTCCAAAACGAGAGAATTTGGGCGTAATAACCACGTCGCTGGCCGAATTGGCCGGTGTTTACGATGCCCATGGGAAGCAGAGGGGAAGTCCTGTAATCATCGAACATGTGCCTTAACACGGATGACAGAATTTGTTAAAAAAATTACAGTGGCAGAACAGAGCAACATTGTACGCAGGTACAATAAATTCTTTATTAAGGTATTCGAATACCTACGTGAATATTTCAGTATAACAATAGGAATAAATAAATAAATTCCTACATACTAGAATTAATAGATACCTATGCGAATTATGAGTATTTTACATGACCTACGCAAATGTCTTGCTGATCTGGTATTGTCGTGCGACAGGTCGTTGAGCTCCCTAAATAATGGTTGAGCTACACGATGCCTGATGTATGCGTGCCGTCAGTTAAGACAGGTCAACTCAAAGCTGCTATGGCTCTTTCTTCAAAAGGCCTGTCCAGATATTGCCCTACATCGTAACACTCACATAATATCTAATAATACTATTACTGTCTGGACTTTAAAAGATACCATGATTCTCTGAGTTTGTTTCGGCGTTTCTTCTCAGAGGTCGTCAGTTTGGAAATGCCGGCGCCATCTAGATTTAAAAAATAAATGTAAAACATTGACTTGTAAAAGTGTCTTTAAAAGATCTATTTACAGAAATAAATATCATTTATCATCATTTATCATTTATAAAATGTAGGAAAAAACCTGAACTGGAACTTTTGAAGAAGAGCTATAGCAGCTTTGAATTGACTTGGCCTAATTGACGGTACGCAAAAATCAGTCATGGTGTAGCTCAACCATCAATTTTATAAATATAGCTTTTAATACCTATAGCTACTCATTTACAAGAACGAGTTTTTATTTCGCCTCCGTAAAATATATTTCCTGTCCAGCTAAGAAACGAAACACCTCCCAACGTCCAACTCACCTCGAGAAAAAGATAAAACTGTCCCAAACAATTCATAGATAAATTACAGTTACCTTAAAAACGCAGCTGTGAACGGGACAGTGTATAAGGGGTGGTACACATTGGGAGTCATGCGATGCTATTCGATGTTGCATTATTATTCACTGATAAATAATTTCGATATATTGCTTAGGATAATATTTGCTTTCCTTGACCTTGATAAATCATTGACACTGATTATTCTTTTAGCTTTCTGTTATTAATCTTTAGCTTTGTGTTCGCAGTATCTGTTTGTTATTAAAGGTAGGGTACCTTATCACTAAACGTTGTTGTGATTATTTTATGATTGAATGAGTGAGATGCCTCTCTACACATTAAATAGCGTCATTTTCCAGCCTAAAAACCATCGCGTTCACACGTGTTGGTGCAGTTTGTTCGAAAATTTTAATACCATCATACCATCGAATATACTCTCAGTCTGCCTGTATGTTTAGGTCCTATGTAATAAGGGCTGAACCTATTGGCGTTAACTGGGTTTCCAGATTCCGAGCTACTACTAAGAAATTCATTGAAAATACAACTTAATATAACACTTTACATAGGTAACTCTTTCGCTCGACTTCCTTTTGTAGGACCTCTTGCGCGACTACTAGCGCTTGGGACCACTACACTAAAGGGGCAGTCGGAATAATTATAACGTCCGTAAAATTGTTAATTCGTGTCGAAGATTATTAATATGTTTAGAACGTATGAAGAACTGGGCTCAGAAGCAATCCGCTCAATCCACAATGTCGCGACGCATTTCCGTTTAATGTGTGCATCCCCTATAAAGAGAGGGGGAGGACCGTACCCAACATTTATCATTAAGGGTAACAATGCTTTTTGCGGGATTTCCTTCAAGAATCCAAGAGATTAATGAAGGTGGCAATAACGTCCGACCACCCGATAAATAACAAAATAACGCACGCGCCCCTTAACGACTGAGATTAATAAGAAACATTAGGCCAACGAATAAAATACGACGAATATTTTTATTGCCTCTCAATGAAACGATGTGAAAAAGAATGGCTAATAATATTGTTTCAGCATAGGTTTGAGACGTAGAAGAGCCATGCCACGGCACGCAGCGCGCGGCTCGACCGGAGTGATACCAAGTCCTCACAGGAAACCGCTAAACAACACTTACGTTGTGTTTCGCCGAGTGAGTGAGGATACCGGAGGCCCCTAACCCTTTCAAAAGGCGGGAAACGCACTTGCAATTTTTCTGGTGTGGCAGTAGGTGTCCATGGGTGGCGGTAATCGCTTACCATCAGGTGATTCGTCGTCTCGTTTGCCTCCCTATCCCATAAAAAAGGTTTTTTTTTTTAAACGCGTTCGCTAATCTATCTATACTAATATATAAAGCTGAAGAGTTTGTTTGTTTGTTTGCTTGAACGCGCTAATCTCAGGAACTACTGGTCCGATTTGAAAAATTCTTTCAGTGTTAGATAGCCCATTTATTGAGGAAGGCTAAAGGCTATATATCATCACGCTACGCGGACGAAGTCGCGGGCAGAAGCTAGTTGTTTAATAAACAATCAGTGGCATTTATACCACCAGTCTTAAAGCAACAGACTCTGCTATTTCGATCGCATAGCTAGATGAATTTCAAAGTGAAAGTGGTATATACGAGTATGTGTACTAGTACTGTGTACTTTAAGTACTTAGTAAATATTTATTTTATATATCTACACTTTTTTTTTAAAAGCTTGCTAGCAACGTGGATCGCACATCACTAGTATTCTTGTTAACCCCTCGTGCTAAGCTAAAATGCTTGTGTTACGAGTGTGTTCACGTCGGTAGTGTAATGGGTGGGTTTCGAACCGGCAACCACATGATCGCAAGACCGACGCCTTAGCCATTAGGTTACAGCCGTTTCAATTGTTTATGATATACAGCTGCTTTTTTGTTTGTTTGTATGAATATTACTGCTTTATCGACATCAGTGGTGGCGTGTTGTTGTCGCTGAAAAACTGCAAAACATCGTTGTTGGCATTCCCATGAATGCTAATAAGCTGAGCGATAGCCTATTTCACCTCAGACGAGTGATTATTTTGTGTTTGATTTGTCTCCGTGTGTTCTTGGTTGAGGATATAAACTATTTTTCTCTTCTTTATATAAAGGAAACAGTCCACTATTAGGTACTAATTTGCTAATAATTTAACTTATTTATAACCATTGATGTTAGGAATTTAACATTATTTTTAGCAAAGATTTCATTCTTTTTTTTACTAACAATCTTCTTAAAACTCTCATAAATTACTAACCATTAAGTTTTACTTCAGTATTTAACGATTGCGTATAATCATAACACATTTTTTTTATAATAAATAATAACACTTTTATTTTCTCCTCACAATAAAAAGTTAACATTGTTTGGATTTAACCATTTATTTAAATGGTTCCTTAATTAACAAATTGTGAGTAGCTGGTGTCTGAGTTAGGCATATAAAATACCTGTATTACAGATCACATTATGTGAGCGATATCTGTAGCGTGGATCATGTATTTGCACGTTGTCATCTGACATAATTTTTTCTGCAGATTTCCAGAATTTCTTATAAAAACCGTAGAACAGTTTTGGATCTCTAGGATCTCTAGATGCGCTTCCAACTACCTATTCTATTATGGTAGTTAGCAGCCACTCGAATATAAATAAAATAGCGCGTTACCGTAAATTTAACCCTTATAACACGTAATAATTACGTTAAATTTCCTATAATTATGCGTGACCGACATAGCGTGACTCCCACGCTTCCCCTTAGACATGCGACCTATGCCTTAATAGCAACTTTCTTATGAAAAGCTGAAGACCCTTCTTCATTAAAAAATACTTTTTTCAATAATCAAACATTCATCCTTGGAGCATGCAGTCAGCCACTCACTCAGATTTTTTTTTCAATCGCTAGAAGGTAATCTGCACTTTCATTTTGTATTCTAGTACCACACGTATTATTACTGAATAGCGGCCCGCCCCGGCTTCGAACGTGTGCAGGAATCCCTAACTTTTTCAAAATATTCTGTAGCTAAAGTTAATCTGGAATAATGTAGCATTGAAAGGGTGAATTCACTGGCTAATAGCCGTTATAAATTTAAGCTAAAGCTTCGTGAACACCTTCACAGAAAGTTGGCAGAATTATCACAACAGTGATTTGTATATATTATTATATATGTATATATTATGTATTTATTTTTATATATTATATTATTTGTATATATATTTTTTTTATATTTATATGTCTAAGTATGTAGATTAATATGATTTATGTACCTATATACATTTTTTTTTTAAATATTTAATATACTTATACAGTATCCCCTTTGTTTTTTTTTGTTTTCTCGTTAAGTTACATAGTTAAATAATGCTCAGCACCTGCCTATAATATCTCTGCACCACCCGAAGGTAGACTGGTAGAAAACGCCTACGGCGTTAAGTCCGCCATGTACATTTATGTGTGCAAAAGAATAAATAAATAAATAAATAAATAAATTCAGTATCCAGGTTAGTATCATTCTATTATATGGGAATATAGTGGCAAGATATGCGTGTTTTGTTCACCTCTGTCTAACTGTCACAGAGTACAGGCGTTATAGTAAGGCGTCACATGTTGCTGCTGAATAGATTTCTGATTGAATTTATTAGGCTTTGTGTGGAGACGCCAAAATGCTTGGTGATAAAAAAAAATGAAGAAAGAAGGAAAGAAAATCGTGAAGGCAGGAAAAGAGTTGTAAGGCCTAAAATAATGCAGCTGTTGTATGTAATAAATCATCTTACACGTATTTCATGATTGATCGCTTTGGCCGCGTTCACGAAATTAACTTTTACATTTTTTTTGTGTTTACGGAAAATTCCTTTGTGATCACCGTAAAGGTATTTACATAATTGGTGTTATTTCGAACCTCTTTTGTTATACCTAATGTTAGAGGAAACTTTGGCATGACGTTGACATATATGAGGCTATTATTTAATAGTTACGTTCAAGATAAATGCACTGTTAGTTCCTTCCTTTCGCGCCTTTCCGTGATAATAAATATTTCAGGCGCGGTTTTCTTTATACCAAATTGGTTGGTTTCGCTACGGGCCATTCTCTCATAATTGGTTTCGAGAATTCTCAATAGGGCCATAGATATATTTTTCTTTGACTTGATCTATGGAAAATATACCCGTAGAAACAGAAAAGTATTTTCTGATATTACCTTTACTTAGATCAAAAACTTTTAGACGGATATGTATTATTATATCACAAGTAGGTATGACTACTAAGTTGGTCTTGGGTTCGATTTTCAGATTGAAAACTGTTGTTGGTTTTATTTTTTGATGTTGAATTTGGATTCATGACCAATTAAATGGCAGTAAACTCGTTCGTTATCACATGAATACATACTGAGGTACTTACCTATAATTCTACACCTCTGCTTATCCCTGCAGGGATATAGGCGTGACGGTACAATTCCAAATCCATACAAAGTCTAACCAAAATAAATCCAACTATTGAATAAGAAGCAACACAGAATTCCCAACCCCAATGCATAAAGCTTTAGAAGTCGAGATAAAAATTAAAGCAAATATGTTACAATTCGCATCCAAGAATATTTTACCTACGGTTTGGTATGTAAAGTTTATGAGGGCCGCCCACGCTTTCCCGCCAACTGGCTTCGAGCGCAGTGACTCATGCATTTTTCACACTGATGCGCCCGTCTGACTGGGAGTCACTGGAATTTTCTGAATTTAAAAACTGGTCAAGTGTGTGTTGCACTCGGTTCCGTATCCCTTTAAATCTCGTTGTAATTCACATTAATCTAAATTTATCATCAATCTATAAACTGTCGCTCCACTTGGAACGGGTCTCCTCTCAGAATGAGAATGGTTCGACTATACAGTCCACCACGCTGACTTTCGCAAACTTTTCACGCCATCGAGAAAATCTCTCAGGCATGCAGGTTTGCTCGCGATGATATCCTTGACAGTTTCCTTTCCTTAAATTTCTGGGAATTTCTTCGTTACTCTTGTTAGAATAGAAATATTGTAGCAACAAACGGTTGCAAGGAGATAAAAGCCTCATTAAATGGTCCCGTTGGTACATTTTGGTTACGGGACCCTAAAAACTGCAAATTCATATTTTGCATATCATAAATCGTGTTGCTATACAATTTTAAGCCTTAAAACAGATACCTTAAGAACATTCATTTACTTTAAAATATGTTCTAGTAAGCTTGGTTGCCAAAATCGTTGTGTAGGTAACCGAGTGCTCTTGTTGGCATTAATGACACTTGTAAACTGGCCCCTGTTTAAATTGCAGAGAAGCAGTTTGGATTTTATATTTCGAAACATTTAAAATGAATTAGGCAATTTTAAATGAGTATATTTTTATTAATAATATTATATTTTGTAGAGTGAATTCCTGGAATAGTGTCAGCAATATAAATAAATTATGTTATTATTTACAAAAAAAATATGTCGCTTTAACATTTATTCATTAAAAATTATTCAAATTTTTTATGCAAATAAAAGCAATTAAAAGTATATTATTATTCTTTTCTTTTTTCTTTCATGATATTGAAATATTTAAATAGTTATAAGCACCAAATTAATTATTTAGGAAGATAATTTTACGTTTTCTTTAGGAAATACTTCATAACACACTCAACTTTAAGTATTTAATGATTTATAATATGGAAAATATTAATAAAAATATTAGGTGTGAGATGGAATTTTTATTCACAATATAACAAAAGGACGACTGTAAGTCTACAATGTAGGTACCTACTTACTTCCAAAAAAAGGAACATCAATTCAAAATATTAATATTACAGTATAAATAATTTCTGAACGAACAAAATCGTTCCCCAATGTGCTCTTCCGTAGCTATAAACCAACTTTTGTAATATCCAACGAAATGTTACATTTTTATGTTGTATTTTCATTTTATTATTAGTAGGTACCTACCTAATTTTGTAGAAAGTTATATACATTAATGCACAATTAATGAGTTGATCAATATAATTATTTTGGTAAAATAATATTTATTAGTTAAATAAATTGTATCCATATGAATGATTTTATTTCGGATAAACAGAAGATCCTTATTTTTGCTAGTAAGGCCCACTTGTAAATGTACGTTGTAAATATGTTTAAATTGAATTTAAACACAATTTTTCATAGAAATTTCATGTTTAAATACAATTTAAACACATATAAGAAGTTGGTGCTAGATAGTCAAAGAAGTGGCCTAAATATACTTATGAGCTAATGAATGTTAATCTAATTTAATATACCTATTTTTCAAAAATAGTATCTATGGAGTTTCTTGCCGCTTCTCCATATGACCCACATTTTTGTTAGTTACTAGTTTGACGTTTCAAAAGTACCAATTTTAATGATTTAAATGAAATAAAACATTTTGACTTTGGCTGTGACTATTATCTATCAGCAACAGTTTCCAAGAAGCTGTTGTTACTGGCCCTCGCTCTCCTTAGAATAGATGCCTTTTTCTGTTAGGTATATTTATATAAATTAAATTAAGCTTGTCAACTTTTTTTTTGTTCATAATAATTATCCAGTTATAAATTTTAAGTCTGAAAATAAAAGTTCTCTCTAAACGCTCAAAGCTGTAAAAAAGTTCTTTTACCTAAAAGATGTTAATTAGTTTTTTATAATTGCGTTGGTGAAGTTTTTTATAACATTGCGCAATTACGCGATCATATATTTTTTTAAAGTTTTACATTTTTGCCGTCATTAAAGTATTCAGAAGAGACATTTGTTACTAGCATCATTCCGACGACGCAGGATTGATAAGGTTTGCACGTGGTCAATTGTTTTTACAGTAATAATATATAAAGCTGAAGAGTTTGTGTGTTCGTTTGTTTGCTTGAACGCGCTAATCTCAGGAACTACGGCTCCGATTTGAAAAATTCTTTCAGTGTTAGATAGCCCATTTATTGAGGAAGGCTATATATCATCACGCTACGCGGACGAAGTCGCGGGCAGAAGCTAGTACTATTATAACATTGTAAAAAAGCTGCGTCTGTTTGTTACGGGTTGGTGCAAAAACTACTGAATACATTTTAATTTTGTTATCACTGGTAGTGATAACAAAATTAAATACTGGTACTTTTATGACAAATAATTAAACGGAATCTGAGATACAGTTTGACTAATGTATAGAGAATTAGAGACCCATACAAAGAAGAGATCATCACTGTTGGTTTTGAGTTTCAAGTGAGCAAAACCGCGGGCAGAAGCTAGTATATTATATTTACAGTCGCTTTGAAATTGAAAGTTAAAACATATAGAATATGTGTAATAACGTGCTTAGAATAACCTAGTCTATTACTTAATAATCAAATTCATCAAACGATTCATTTAAAATATTTGACATAGATTTATAGGTACAGAGATATGAAGCGGCAAATTCGATTTTACAGAGTTTGACCTACAGAGTTCCATTCCACGAATAGCTTGTAACGCGTTAATATTTTAACAAAACTCAACACAACATAGAATTATTGGAATTTGGTAGAGAATGACACATTCCACGTTAACATAATTATTGGGAGCTGTTTTCAAAACATGAGTTTACGATACATTCTTGTTAAATAATTAATTTGTACGCTAAAGAGAAATTTGGGAATATCATCAACAACTGCTGAGTACGGGTCTTCTGTCAATGTGAGAAGGGTTAGGTTTATAGTACACTAGCTTTTGCCCGCGGCGTCGCTCACATGAAGCTATATCTCTACTATTATAAAATTGAAAAAAAACTGTGTCTGTACATTGAAGATATTAAAAAAAAACAAGTGGGTTAGGGTATATAAACGTCTCCGAATCAAAGAGGTGATTTTTAAAATTCTTGTCTGTTTGCCTGTTTGTTACCGGTTGGCGCAAAAACTACTGAATAGATTTTAATTTTGTTATCACTGTTAGAAAGACGTATGTGCTCCAAGTTAAAAACTGGTATACTTCTTATCTCAAATAATTAAACGGAACCTGAGTACAGCTTGACCTCTCTAATGTATAGAGACCAATACAAAGAAGAGATCATCACTGTTGGTTTTTGAGCTTCAAGTAGGCGAAGCCGCGGGCATAGGCTAGTTAGGAATAAAAATGAAAAACCAACATTGATGATCTCTTCTTTGTATGGGTCTGTATACATCAGAGAGCCACGGCCTCACAGAAAACCGGCGTGAAACAACGCTTGCGTTGTGTTTCGCCGAGTGAGTTGAGGTTACCGGAGGCCCGAACCCTTTTAAAGGCGGGCAGCGCACTTGCGACTCCTCTGGTGTGGCGGGTGTCCATGGGCGGCGGTTATCACTTACCATCAGGTGATCCGTTTGCTCGTTTGCCCCCCTATCCCATAAAAAAAAAAAGAGAGGTCAAGCTGTAGTAAATTATACTGTTAATGGTAGAGTTGTCAATAATAGCCCGTCCTACCATTCTAATCAAATCCAATAATGGATTCAAATGATAGGATTCATATGTACTCTCAATCCACACCGACCTAATATGAGTAAGGTAATCAATTTTCACACCTTGATAAATCGCTAGGAGTCTCTTTGATGGTAGATATTGATACGTTTTCGAATAAACCGTATCTACTTACTATTACCAAATTCAGTTTTATCTACTCGTACAATGGAACAGGTTTGAATGGAAAATACGATTCAGCGCAACATCTCTTCACTGAATAAATGTTTGTCAGTCGCCTGTGAATCGTCGATACGTGGATTTTTAGATGGCTCAAAGGCTGTGATTGACAACATTTTTTGAATAGTTCTTCTTGACTTCTGTGGGATTTTCATGTCATTAGTTCTGTTGTTTGCTTACATTAGTCTGCTTTAGATTTAGGCAATGAAGTCTCCACTCATCTTGTGAGTGCTTTTGCAGAAACCTGAGTCCTAGTCCAAGAAATAGGGTCATTTTTTATAGGAACTACAACAATCCGAAGATAAGGCGAAATTACGCATATTAGGGGAAGCCTTCTTCCAGCAGTGGACCATTATAGGCTGATAATGATGATGATGAAGAATAGGCTATTCTATCCAGAGATTTTAGAGGGGGACAAAGATCTTCACTAGACAACCTTTATTTTAGGAACATTACAAAAAACGATGACGAAAGATCGATCAAATCCGAACTCCTACTGACAGTTTCTTAAAAAACCCACGAAATAGAAGTGATAAAAGAAGCACATAGCAGTCACGCTAAGGACCACTAGACTGAGGCAGTTCTCTTGCAGGTAGTTCTCTTTTTTCCCCAGCAGTAGGTGGCACGCGTGTTCGGCACATAAGCGCCTTCGAATAGGATACGAGACATTGCTTCACCATTTGGAGGGGATAAAAGCTGGAGCTGAAGTCGTGGTCGAGGCAAATGTCAAGAATCTCATGGCCCTGACTATAGGGAAAAGGAAGACAAGTACGGTTTTCATTCAGTCCGAGTCAGCTTTCAGTCAGCCTATTCTTCATCATCATCATTATCAGCCTATAATGGTCCACTGCTGGAAGAAGGCTTCCCCTAATATGCGTAATTTCGCCTTATCTTCGGATTGTTGTAGTTCCTATAAAAAATGACCCTATTTCTTGGACTAGGACTCAGGTTTCTGCAAAAGCACTCACAAGATGAGTGGAGACTTCATTGCCTAAATCTAAAGCAGACTAATGTAAGCAAACAACAGAACTAATGACATGAAAATCCCACAGAAGTCAAGAAGAACTATTCAAAAAATGTTGTCAATCACAGCCTTTGAGCCATCTAAAAATCCACGTATCGACGATTCACAGGCGACTGACAAACATTTATTCAGTGAAGAGATGTTGCGCTGAATCGTATTTTCCATTCAAACCTGTTCCATTGTACGAGTAGATAAAACTGAATTTGGTAATAGTAAGTAGATACGGTTTATTCGAAAACGTATCAATATCTACCATCAAAGAGACTCCTAGCGATTTATCAAGGTGTGAAAATTGATTACCTTACTCATATTAGGTCGGTGTGGATTGAGAGTACATATGAATCCTATCATTTGAATCCATTATTGGATTTGATTAGAATGGTAGGACGGGCTATTATTGACAACTCTACCATTAACAGTATAATTTACTACAGCTTGACCTCTCTTTTTTTTTTTATGGGATAGGGGGGCAAACGAGCAAACGGATCACCTGATGGTAAGTGATAACCGCCGCCCATGGACACCCGCCACACCAGAGGAGTCGCAAGTGCGCTGCCCGCCTTTAAAAGGGTTCGGGCCTCCGGTAACCTCAACTCACTCGGCGAAACACAACGCAAGCGTTGTTTCACGCCGGTTTTCTGTGAGGCCGTGGCTCTCTGATGTATACAGACCCATACAAAGAAGAGATCATCAATGTTGGTTTTTCATTTTTATTCCTAACTAGCCTATGCCCGCGGCTTCGCCTACTTGAAGCTCAAAAACCAACAGTGATGATCTCTTCTTTGTATTGGTCTCTATACATTAGAGAGGTCAAGCTGTACTCAGGTTCCGTTTAATTATTTGAGATAAGAAGTATACCAGTTTTTAACTTGGAGCACATACGTCTTTCTAACAGTGATAACAAAATTAAAATCTATTCAGTAGTTTTTGCGCCAACCGGTAACAAACAGGCAAACAGACAAGAATTTTAAAAATCACCTCTTTGATTCGGAGACGTTTATATACCCTAACCCACTTGTTTTTTTTTAATATCTTCAATGTACAGACACAGTTTTTTTTCAATTTTATAATAGTAGAGATATAGCTTCATGTGAGCGACGCCGCGGGCAAAAGCTAGTGTACTATAAACCTAACCCTTCTCACATTGACAGAAGACCCGTACTCAGCAGTTGTTGATGATATTCCCAAATTTCTCTTTAGCGTACAAATTAATTATTTAACAAGAATGTATCGTAAACTCATGTTTTGAAAACAGCTCCCAATAATTATGTTAACGTGGAATGTGTCATTCTCTACCAAATTCCAATAATTCTATGTTGTGTTGAGTTTTGTTAAAATATTAACGCGTTACAAGCTATTCGTGGAATGGAACTCTGTAGGTCAAACTCTGTAAAATCGAATTTGCCGCTTCATATCTCTGTACCTATAAATCTATGTCAAATATTTTAAATGAATCGTTTGATGAATTTGATTATTAAGTAATAGACTAGGTTATTCTAAGCACGTTATTACACATATTCTATATGTTTTAACTTTCAATTTCAAAGCGACTGTAAATATAATATACTAGCTTCTGCCCGCGGTTTTGCTCACTTGAAACTCAAAACCAACAGTGATGATCTCTTCTTTGTATGGGTCTCTAATTCTCTATACATTAGTCAAACTGTATCTCAGATTCCGTTTAATTATTTGTCATAAAAGTACCAGTATTTAATTTTGTTATCACTACCAGTGATAACAAAATTAAAATGTATTCAGTAGTTTTTGCACCAACCCGTAACAAACAGACGCAGCTTTTTTACAATGTTATAATAGTACTAGCTTCTGCCCGCGACTTCGTCCGCGTAGCGTGATGATATATAGCCTTCCTCAATAAATGGGCTATCTAACACTGAAAGAATTTTTCAAATCGGAGCCGTAGTTCCTGAGATTAGCGCGTTCAAGCAAACAAACGAACACACAAACTCTTCAGCTTTATATATTATTACTGTAAAAACAATTGACCACGTGCAAACCTTATCAATCCTGCGTCGTCGGAATGATGCTAGTAACAAATGTCTCTTCTGAATACTTTAATGACGGCAAAAATGTAAAACTTTAAAAAAATATATGATCGCGTAATTGCGCAATGTTATAAAAAACTTCACCAACGCAATTATAAAAAACTAATTAACATCTTTTAGGTAAAAGAACTTTTTTACAGCTTTGAGCGTTTAGAGAGAACTTTTATTTTCAGACTTAAAATTTATAACTGGATAATTATTATGAACAAAAAAAAAGTTGACAAGCTTAATTTAATTTATATAAATATACCTAACAGAAAAAGGCATCTATTCTAAGGAGAGCGAGGGCCAGTAACAACAGCTTCTTGGAAACTGTTGCTGATAGATAATAGTCACAGCCAAAGTCAAAATGTTTTATTTCATTTAAATCATTAAAATTGGTACTTTTGAAACGTCAAACTAGTAACTAACAAAAATGTGGGTCATATGGAGAAGCGGCAAGAAACTCCATAGATACTATTTTTGAAAAATAGGTATATTAAATTAGATTAACATTCATTAGCTCATAAGTATATTTAGGCCACTTCTTTGACTATCTAGCACCAACTTCTTATATGTGTTTAAATTGTATTTAAACATGAAATTTCTATGAAAAATTGTGTTTAAATTCAATTTAAACATATTTACAACGTACATTTACAAGTGGGCCTTACTAGCAAAAATAAGGATCTTCTGTTTATCCGAAATAAAATCATTCATATGGATACAATTTATTTAACTAATAAATATTATTTTACCAAAATAATTATATTGATCAACTCATTAATTGTGCATTAATGTATATAACTTTCTACAAAATTAGGTAGGTACCTACTAATAATAAAATGAAAATACAACTACTTTTTACGGATTTTATCGCGGTATATTGATATTATTTAGTTCCCGACGTTTCGGATCCTTTACAGCATCCATGGTCACGGGCAGACTGAGGTGTTGGACGTCTTGATGTTAAAATTACTAACAGCTACCTTACATTTTTGTTAATTATTAGCGATCCGATTCACGCAGAACGAGCTCACCGTATCCTTTGGTCTTGCAGTTTTGGGCTTGGATTTAGATTTTATAGATTCTATAATGGGATTCCAAGCAGCTGGTAAGACCCAACCATCTTCTCTATTGAAATTTGGGTGTTTTTTGATTTCAATAGCCTCACGAATCATCCTGGGTAGGAATCGGTTTTCTTTTGCGAGGACTTGTGGTTTATCAAATCTGATGTAGTGCTGGGTCTTGTCTAGGGTATGTTCACAAACTGCTGACTTTCTGGAACGGCGGTGTTTGACATCGGCAATGTGTTCTTTTACGCGGGTCCCTATGCTTCTTTTAGTTTGGCCTATATATGAGAGTCCGCAATCACAATCAAGCTTGTATACTCCTGCATCTTGAAGAGGTATGTGGCACTTGACAGGTGGTAAGAACTGACTAATCTTCTTCAGCGGCTTGAAGTATGTTTTGATTGAAGCTCGCTTCAAGATATAGCCAATCTTGTCTGTGACTCCTCTAACATATGGTAATACAGCAGGTAGACGCTCAACTGTGGCACGTTTCACGCGGTTTCTGTGACGAGGGCGCGGTATTCGGAGCTTGTTGTCATGTAGCACTTGCTTGACATGTTGAAGCTCTGCAGCCAGGTGTTCCTCATCACAGATCCCACGCGCTCTCTGAAACAAAGATTTACCGACGGTAGATAACTGTGTTGGGTGGTGGTGTGATTCACCATTTAAGTATTTGTCCGTATGGGTTTTTCTTTCGATACACAGTGTGACTCAAGGTATTATTGGGGGAACGAATTACCAAAACATCTAAGAACGCTAAAGAGTTGTTTGCCTCTGCCTCCATAGTAAATTGAATTTTAGAATTTAAGGAGTTAAGGTGGTTCAAAAATGCTGTTACTTTATTAGATGGTAATATGGTGAAAGTATCATCTACGTACCGCTTGTAGAATTTTGGTGTTACAGGTGCAGATTGCAGGGCAGTCTCCTCAAAATCTTCCATGAAGATATCAGCGACAATGGGAGATACTGGAGAGCCCATTGCTACACCATCCACTTGCGTGTAGAATTGATTATTCCACAACATATAGCCAGATGTTAGGCAATGTTTTAGTAGTTCAGCATATTCAATAGGCATGTTATTCTCTAATAGTTTCTTAGATACAATTCTGATGCAATCTTCAACTGGTAAGCATGTAAATAATGACTGAACATCAAAACTGACCATAGTTTCATTGTCGGTGAGATGTAGATCTTTTATTTCACTGACAAAATGGTATGAGTCCTTCACATATGCTGCAGTGTTTCCTCTTAGTGATGAAAGTACTGTAGCAAGGTGTTGAGCCAATCTATAGGTTGGTGAGTCGATTTGGCTGACTATTGGTCTTAGCGGAGCATTAGGTTTGTGTATCTTGGGCAGCCCATACAGCTTTGGTGGTTTTGCACAACTAGGAATTATGTATTTTACGTCTAACTTCAATGTATCGGAGTGCTTTTTTATTAGATCACTAGTTAATTTTAATGTTTTAGTCGTAGGATCTGTTTTCACTTGTTTGTAGGTGTTTACATCCGATAAAAGGTCTTGTATTTTATTATTGTAGTCCGACGTATCCATTACCACCGTGGCATTGCCTTTATCTGCACGTAGAATAGTTAATTCGGGCCTTTCGCGAAGGTTTTTAAGCGCTATAAATTCGTTTTTTGTAAGATTCAGTTTGGGCGGTTTGCTTCGACGTAACACTGACGAAATGTCTTGACGTATCGCCTCCAAATCTTGTTTATTTACATTGTTTTTATAAAGGCACTCTTCTACATTGCATATTATGTTTTCTACCGGTATTTTGCGAGGTGTTATAGCATAATTTAGGCCTTTTGTTAGGACTTGAATCGTGTTTTCATCCAGGTTATGTTTTGATAAATTGACAACTGCGCGTGATTGGCTCGCAGGTGACGGGCGCGTTCCGTTTTCTTTAGTGACTTTGACATTTGATTTTGACATTAGTTTATTGAATTTATGTATTTGTCTATGTTTGCATTCGTTATATTTTGATGACTCACGCTCATTTAGTATTGTGATGCAATTATTAAAATCAAATGTAGATAATTTTGTCTTTAAATCCTTGGATGAAATATCGATGTCTTGGTTTATGTAATGCAAATCGGATCGTGTATTTTGTACTAACTGTTGTAATAATTTTTGGCTTGCCTGGTATAAGATCTTGGCGCTTCCTCGTATGTCCTTTCTTGGTGAAATTTTGGCACACGTAGGAATGATGCTGTTGTCCCTGCATCTCTTCAAGAAATTCAAAGATGTTATGAATCTTGCGCGCTTTGTCTTGAGATCTTCTAACCGGCGTATTTTATTTGCAATAGACAGTCCGTACTGGCTAACATACTGATTTCTGACACTTACGCGAATATTAGACATTGAAATGAAACTACTTTTTACGGATTTTATCGCGGTATATTGATATTATTTAGTTCCCGACGTTTCGGATCCTTTACAGCATCCATGGTCACGGGCAGACTGAGGTGTTGGACGTCTTGATGTTAAAATTACTAACAGCTACCTTACATTTTTGTTAATTATTAGCGATCCGATTCACGCAGAACGAGCTCACCGTATCCTTTGGTCTTGCAGTTTTGGGCTTGGATTTAGATTTTATAGATTCTATAATGGGATTCCAAGCAGCTGGTAAGACCCAACCATCTTCTCTATTGAAATTTGGGTGTTTTTTGATTTCAATAGCCTCACGAATCATCCTGGGTAGGAATCGGTTTTCTTTTGCGAGGACTTGTGGTTTATCAAATCTGATGTAGTGCTGGGTCTTGTCTAGGGTATGTTCACAAACTGCTGACTTTCTGGAACGGCGGTGTTTGACATCGGCAATGTGTTCTTTTACGCGGGTCCCTATGCTTCTTTTAGTTTGGCCTATATATGAGAGTCCGCAATCACAATCAAGCTTGTATACTCCTGCATCTTGAAGAGGTATGTGGCACTTGACAGGTGGTAAGAACTGACTAATCTTCTTCAGCGGCTTGAAGTATGTTTTGATTGAAGCTCGCTTCAAGATATAGCCAATCTTGTCTGTGACTCCTCTAACATATGGTAATACAGCAGGTAGACGCTCAACTGTGGCACGTTTCACGCGGTTTCTGTGACGAGGGCGCGGTATTCGGAGCTTGTTGTCATGTAGCACTTGCTTGACATGTTGAAGCTCTGCAGCCAGGTGTTCCTCATCACAGATCCCACGCGCTCTCTGAAACAAAGATTTACCGACGGTAGATAACTGTGTTGGGTGGTGGTGTGATTCACCATTTAAGTATTTGTCCGTATGGGTTTTTCTTTCGATACACAGTGTGACTCAAGGTATTATTGGGGGAACGAATTACCAAAACATCTAAGAACGCTAAAGAGTTGTTTGCCTCTGCCTCCATAGTAAATTGAATTTTAGAATTTAAGGAGTTAAGGTGGTTCAAAAATGCTGTTACTTTATTAGATGGTAATATGGTGAAAGTATCATCTACGTACCGCTTGTAGAATTTTGGTGTTACAGGTGCAGATTGCAGGGCAGTCTCCTCAAAATCTTCCATGAAGATATCAGCGACAATGGGAGATACTGGAGAGCCCATTGCTACACCATCCACTTGCGTGTAGAATTGATTATTCCACAACATATAGCCAGATGTTAGGCAATGTTTTAGTAGTTCAGCATATTCAATAGGCATGTTATTCTCTAATAGTTTCTTAGATACAATTCTGATGCAATCTTCAACTGGTAAGCATGTAAATAATGACTGAACATCAAAACTGACCATAGTTTCATTGTCGGTGAGATGTAGATCTTTTATTTCACTGACAAAATGGTATGAGTCCTTCACATATGCTGCAGTGTTTCCTCTTAGTGATGAAAGTACTGTAGCAAGGTGTTGAGCCAATCTATAGGTTGGTGAGTCGATTTGGCTGACTATTGGTCTTAGCGGAGCATTAGGTTTGTGTATCTTGGGCAGCCCATACAGCTTTGGTGGTTTTGCACAACTAGGAATTATGTATTTTACGTCTAACTTCAATGTATCGGAGTGCTTTTTTATTAGATCACTAGTTAATTTTAATGTTTTAGTCGTAGGATCTGTTTTCACTTGTTTGTAGGTGTTTACATCCGATAAAAGGTCTTGTATTTTATTATTGTAGTCCGACGTATCCATTACCACCGTGGCATTGCCTTTATCTGCACGTAGAATAGTTAATTCGGGCCTTTCGCGAAGGTTTTTAAGCGCTATAAATTCGTTTTTTGTAAGATTCAGTTTGGGCGGTTTGCTTCGACGTAACACTGACGAAATGTCTTGACGTATCGCCTCCAAATCTTGTTTATTTACATTGTTTTTATAAAGGCACTCTTCTACATTGCATATTATGTTTTCTACCGGTATTTTGCGAGGTGTTATAGCATAATTTAGGCCTTTTGTTAGGACTTGAATCGTGTTTTCATCCAGGTTATGTTTTGATAAATTGACAACTGCGCGTGATTGGCTCGCAGGTGACGGGCGCGTTCCGTTTTCTTTAGTGACTTTGACATTTGATTTTGACATTAGTTTATTGAATTTATGTATTTGTCTATGTTTGCATTCGTTATATTTTGATGACTCACGCTCATTTAGTATTGTGATGCAATTATTAAAATCAAATGTAGATAATTTTGTCTTTAAATCCTTGGATGAAATATCGATGTCTTGGTTTATGTAATGCAAATCGGATCGTGTATTTTGTACTAACTGTTGTAATAATTTTTGGCTTGCCTGGTATAAGATCTTGGCGCTTCCTCGTATGTCCTTTCTTGGTGAAATTTTGGCACATGTAGGAATGATGCTGTTGTCCCTGCATCTCTTCAAGAAATTCAAAGATGTTATGAATCTTGCGCGCTTTGTCTTGAGATCTTCTAACCGGCGTATTTTATTTGCAATAGACAGTCCGTACTGGCTAACATACTGATTTCTGACACTTACGCGAATATTAGACATTGAAATGAAACTACTTTTTACGGATTTTATCGCGGTATATTGATATTATTTAGTTCCCGACGTTTCGGATCCTTTACAGCATCCATGGTCACGGGCAGACTGAGGTGTTGGACGTCTTGATGTTAAAATTACTAACAGCTACCTTACATTTTTGTTAATTATTAGCGATCCGATTCACGCAGAACGAGCTCACCGTATCCTTTGGTCTTGCAGTTTTGGGCTTGGATTTAGATTTTATAGATTCTATAATGGGATTCCAAGCAGCTGGTAAGACCCAACCATCTTCTCTATTGAAATTTGGGTGTTTTTTGATTTCAATAGCCTCACGAATCATCCTGGGTAGGAATCGGTTTTCTTTTGCGAGGACTTGTGGTTTATCAAATCTGATGTAGTGCTGGGTCTTGTCTAGGGTATGTTCACAAACTGCTGACTTTCTGGAACGGCGGTGTTTGACATCGGCAATGTGTTCTTTTACGCGGGTCCCTATGCTTCTTTTAGTTTGGCCTATATATGAGAGTCCGCAATCACAATCAAGCTTGTATACTCCTGCATCTTGAAGAGGTATGTGGCACTTGACAGGTGGTAAGAACTGACTAATCTTCTTCAGCGGCTTGAAGTATGTTTTGATTGAAGCTCGCTTCAAGATATAGCCAATCTTGTCTGTGACTCCTCTAACATATGGTAATACAGCAGGTAGACGCTCAACTGTGCTCTCTAAATCCAAGCCCAAAACTGCAAGACCAAAGGATACGGTGAGCTCGTTCTGCGTGAATCGGATCGCTAATAATTAACAAAAATGTAAGGTAGCTGTTAGTAATTTTAACATCAAGACGTCCAACACCTCAGTCTGCCCGTGACCATGGATGCTGTAAAGGATCCGAAACGTCGGGAACTAAATAATATCAATATACCGCGATAAAATCCGTAAAAAGTAGTTTCATTTCAATGTCTAATATTCGCGTAAGTGTCAGAAATCAGTATGTTAGCCAGTACGGACTGTCTATTGCAAATAAAATACGCCGGTTAGAAGATCTCAAGACAAAGCGCGCAAGATTCATAACATCTTTGAATTTCTTGAAGAGATGCAGGGACAACAGCATCATTCCTACGTGTGCCAAAATTTCACCAAGAAAGGACATACGAGGAAGCGCCAAGATCTTATACCAGGCAAGCCAAAAATTATTACAACAGTTAGTACAAAATACACGATCCGATTTGCATTACATAAACCAAGACATCGATATTTCATCCAAGGATTTAAAGACAAAATTATCTACATTTGATTTTAATAATTGCATCACAATACTAAATGAGCGTGAGTCATCAAAATATAACGAATGCAAACATAGACAAATACATAAATTCAATAAACTAATGTCAAAATCAAATGTCAAAGTCACTAAAGAAAACGGAACGCGCCCGTCACCTGCGAGCCAATCACGCGCAGTTGTCAATTTATCAAAACATAACCTGGATGAAAACACGATTCAAGTCCTAACAAAAGGCCTAAATTATGCTATAACACCTCGCAAAATACCGGTAGAAAACATAATATGCAATGTAGAAGAGTGCCTTTATAAAAACAATGTAAATAAACAAGATTTGGAGGCGATACGTCAAGACATTTCGTCAGTGTTACGTCGAAGCAAACCGCCCAAACTGAATCTTACAAAAAACGAATTTATAGCGCTTAAAAACCTTCGCGAAAGGCCCGAATTAACTATTCTACGTGCAGATAAAGGCAATGCCACGGTGGTAATGGATACGTCGGACTACAATAATAAAATACAAGACCTTTTATCGGATGTAAACACCTACAAACAAGTGAAAACAGATCCTACGACTAAAACATTAAAATTAACTAGTGATCTAATAAAAAAGCACTCCGATACATTGAAGTTAGACGTAAAATACATAATTCCTAGTTGTGCAAAACCACCAAAGCTGTATGGGCTGCCCAAGATACACAAACCTAATGCTCCGCTAAGACCAATAGTCAGCCAAATCGACTCACCAACCTATAGATTGGCTCAACACCTTGCTACAGTACTTTCATCACTAAGAGGAAACACTGCAGCATATGTGAAGGACTCATACCATTTTGTCAGTGAAATAAAAGATCTACATCTCACCGACAATGAAACTATGGTCAGTTTTGATGTTCAGTCATTATTTACATGCTTACCAGTTGAAGATTGCATCAGAATTGTATCTAAGAAACTATTAGAGAATAACATGCCTATTGAATATGCTGAACTACTAAAACATTGCCTAACATCTGGCTATATGTTGTGGAATAATCAATTCTACACGCAAGTGGATGGTGTAGCAATGGGCTCTCCAGTATCTCCCATTGTCGCTGATATCTTCATGGAAGATTTTGAGGAGACTGCCCTGCAATCTGCACCTGTAACACCAAAATTCTACAAGCGGTACGTAGATGATACTTTCACCATATTACCATCTAATAAAGTAACAGCATTTTTGAACCACCTTAACTCCTTAAATTCTAAAATTCAATTTACTATGGAGGCAGAGGCAAACAACTCTTTAGCGTTCTTAGATGTTTTGGTAATTCGTTCCCCCAATAATACCTTGAGTCACACTGTGTATCGAAAGAAAACCCATACGGACAAATACTTAAATGGTGAATCACACCACCACCCAACACAGTTATCTACCGTCGGTAAATCTTTGTTTCAGAGAGCGCGTGGGATCTGTGATGAGGAACACCTGGCTGCAGAGCTTCAACATGTCAAGCAAGTGCTACATGACAACAAGCTCCGAATACCGCGCCCTCGTCACAGAAACCGCGTGAAACGTGCCACAGTTGAGCGTCTACCTGCTGTATTACCATATGTTAGAGGAGTCACAGACAAGATTGGCTATATCTTGAAGCGAGCTTCAATCAAAACATACTTCAAGCCGCTGAAGAAGATTAGTCAGTTCTTACCACCTGTCAAGTGCCACATACCTCTTCAAGATGCAGGAGTATACAAGCTTGATTGTGATTGCGGACTCTCATATATAGGCCAAACTAAAAGAAGCATAGGGACCCGCGTAAAAGAACACATTGCCGATGTCAAACACCGCCGTTCCAGAAAGTCAGCAGTTTGTGAACATACCCTAGACAAGACCCAGCACTACATCAGATTTGATAAACCACAAGTCCTCGCAAAAGAAAACCGATTCCTACCCAGGATGATTCGTGAGGCTATTGAAATCAAAAAACACCCAAATTTCAATAGAGAAGATGGTTGGGTCTTACCAGCTGCTTGGAATCCCATTATAGAATCTATAAAATCTAAATCCAAGCCCAAAACTGCAAGACCAAAGGATACGGTGAGCTCGTTCTGCGTGAATCGGATCGCTAATAATTAACAAAAATGTAAGGTAGCTGTTAGTAATTTTAACATCAAGACGTCCAACACCTCAGTCTGCCCGTGACCATGGATGCTGTAAAGGATCCGAAACGTCGGGAACTAAATAATATCAATATACCGCGATAAAATCCGTAAAAAGTAGTTTCATTTCAATGTCTAATATTCGCGTAAGTGTCAGAAATCAGTATGTTAGCCAGTACGGACTGTCTATTGCAAATAAAATACGCCGGTTAGAAGATCTCAAGACAAAGCGCGCAAGATTCATAACATCTTTGAATTTCTTGAAGAGATGCAGGGACAACAGCATCATTCCTACGTGTGCCAAAATTTCACCAAGAAAGGACATACGAGGAAGCGCCAAGATCTTATACCAGGCAAGCCAAAAATTATTACAACAGTTAGTACAAAATACACGATCCGATTTGCATTACATAAACCAAGACATCGATATTTCATCCAAGGATTTAAAGACAAAATTATCTACATTTGATTTTAATAATTGCATCACAATACTAAATGAGCGTGAGTCATCAAAATATAACGAATGCAAACATAGACAAATACATAAATTCAATAAACTAATGTCAAAATCAAATGTCAAAGTCACTAAAGAAAACGGAACGCGCCCGTCACCTGCGAGCCAATCACGCGCAGTTGTCAATTTATCAAAACATAACCTGGATGAAAACACGATTCAAGTCCTAACAAAAGGCCTAAATTATGCTATAACACCTCGCAAAATACCGGTAGAAAACATAATATGCAATGTAGAAGAGTGCCTTTATAAAAACAATGTAAATAAACAAGATTTGGAGGCGATACGTCAAGACATTTCGTCAGTGTTACGTCGAAGCAAACCGCCCAAACTGAATCTTACAAAAAACGAATTTATAGCGCTTAAAAACCTTCGCGAAAGGCCCGAATTAACTATTCTACGTGCAGATAAAGGCAATGCCACGGTGGTAATGGATACGTCGGACTACAATAATAAAATACAAGACCTTTTATCGGATGTAAACACCTACAAACAAGTGAAAACAGATCCTACGACTAAAACATTAAAATTAACTAGTGATCTAATAAAAAAGCACTCCGATACATTGAAGTTAGACGTAAAATACATAATTCCTAGTTGTGCAAAACCACCAAAGCTGTATGGGCTGCCCAAGATACACAAACCTAATGCTCCGCTAAGACCAATAGTCAGCCAAATCGACTCACCAACCTATAGATTGGCTCAACACCTTGCTACAGTACTTTCATCACTAAGAGGAAACACTGCAGCATATGTGAAGGACTCATACCATTTTGTCAGTGAAATAAAAGATCTACATCTCACCGACAATGAAACTATGGTCAGTTTTGATGTTCAGTCATTATTTACATGCTTACCAGTTGAAGATTGCATCAGAATTGTATCTAAGAAACTATTAGAGAATAACATGCCTATTGAATATGCTGAACTACTAAAACATTGCCTAACATCTGGCTATATGTTGTGGAATAATCAATTCTACACGCAAGTGGATGGTGTAGCAATGGGCTCTCCAGTATCTCCCATTGTCGCTGATATCTTCATGGAAGATTTTGAGGAGACTGCCCTGCAATCTGCACCTGTAACACCAAAATTCTACAAGCGGTACGTAGATGATACTTTCACCATATTACCATCTAATAAAGTAACAGCATTTTTGAACCACCTTAACTCCTTAAATTCTAAAATTCAATTTACTATGGAGGCAGAGGCAAACAACTCTTTAGCGTTCTTAGATGTTTTGGTAATTCGTTCCCCCAATAATACCTTGAGTCACACTGTGTATCGAAAGAAAAACCCATACGGACAAATACTTAAATGGTGAATCACACCACCACCCAACACAGTTATCTACCGTCGGTAAATCTTTGTTTCAGAGAGCGCGTGGGATCTGTGATGAGGAACACCTGGCTGCAGAGCTTCAACATGTCAAGCAAGTGCTACATGACAACAAGCTCCGAATACCGCGCCCTCGTCACAGAAACCGCGTGAAACGTGCCACAGTTGAGCGTCTACCTGCTGTATTACCATATGTTAGAGGAGTCACAGACAAGATTGGCTATATCTTGAAGCGAGCTTCAATCAAAACATACTTCAAGCCGCTGAAGAAGATTAGTCAGTTCTTACCACCTGTCAAGTGCCACATACCTCTTCAAGATGCAGGAGTATACAAGCTTGATTGTGATTGCGGACTCTCATATATAGGCCAAACTAAAAGAAGCATAGGGACCCGCGTAAAAGAACACATTGCCGATGTCAAACACCGCCGTTCCAGAAAGTCAGCAGTTTGTGAACATACCCTAGACAAGACCCAGCACTACATCAGATTTGATAAACCACAAGTCCTCGCAAAAGAAAACCGATTCCTACCCAGGATGATTCGTGAGGCTATTGAAATCAAAAAACACCCAAATTTCAATAGAGAAGATGGTTGGGTCTTACCAGCTGCTTGGAATCCCATTATAGAATCTATAAAATCTAAATCCAAGCCCAAAACTGCAAGACCAAAGGATACGGTGAGCTCGTTCTGCGTGAATCGGATCGCTAATAATTAACAAAAATGTAAGGTAGCTGTTAGTAATTTTAACATCAAGACGTCCAACACCTCAGTCTGCCCGTGACCATGGATGCTGTAAAGGATCCGAAACGTCGGGAACTAAATAATATCAATATACCGCGATAAAATCCGTAAAAAGTAGTTTCATTTCAATGTCTAATATTCGCGTAAGTGTCAGAAATCAGTATGAAAATACAACATAAAAATGTAACATTTCGTTGGATATTACAAAAGTTGGTTTATAGCTACGGAAGAGCACATTGGGGAACGATTTTGTTCGTTCAGAAATTATTTATACTGTAATATTAATATTTTGAATTGATGTTCCTTTTTTTGGAAGTAAGTAGGTACCTACATTGTAGACTTACAGTCGTCCTTTTGTTATATTGTGAATAAAAATTCCATCTCACACCTAATATTTTTATTAATATTTTCCATATTATAAATCATTAAATACTTAAAGTTGAGTGTGTTATGAAGTATTTCCTAAAGAAAACGTAAAATTATCTTCCTAAATAATTAATTTGGTGCTTATAACTATTTAAATATTTCAATATCATGAAAGAAAAAAGAAAAGAATAATAATATACTTTTAATTGCTTTTATTTGCATCATGAAGATGAATCACTATTTCATTTAAAATTGCTGTCACTTTTATATAATTAAAACAAACACCGTTAAAAATGTTGGTAGTAAACCAATATTCCTAAAGTTAACAAAAAGCTTATGATGGATGAGGCATGAAAAACTAATAAAATTTTGAAATAATTTTAAACTATTCTAGATTTATGTTGGTTTAGGACTGGATTTATAGCCATATTTGGACGACACATTTGTCTAAGGAGTACCTATGTATACTTAAAATACTTTGCCTGGTTAAAGCCCACATCTAGGTGTGAGCTGACCCTAATACCTATATTTTGATATTTTATATACGCAATGCAATAAAGTTCTACTCTGGCCTAGGCCAGAGTAGAACTTTATTGCATTGCGTTTTGACAATTATATTTAATTTGGATTGTATCCATGTTATTTGTGTGCAATGATATCCTAGTGATATGACTATTGGACTGCCAAGTCAATGGTCTGTGTGCTTAATAATTAATTCACGCTTAAACAGTGATGGAAAACATCTTGACGATTCACATCATTTGACATCATCACCATGCATGCCTGAGGGATTTTCCCAAAGGCAGTGAAGTCTACCATCCCAAATTAGGTCAGCGTGGTGGACTATAGCGTAATCCCTCTCATTCTGAGAAAAGGCCCATGCCCACCAGAGGGACAGTATAATAGGTTGATTATGTTATGTAATTTATACACAGCTCTTTTATACAAGATATCAAATAAAAGTTAATTACAACAAATCCTACAGCTTCCCCAGGTGGCAAATGATCCATGAAGTTTTTTTATGGGATATGGGGACAAAAGAGGAGACGGATCACCTGATGATAAGCTGTTACCGTTGTACATGGTAACCCGCAACACCAGAGGAGTCGTAAGTGCGATGCCCTCCTTTCAAAAAGGTTTGGGCCTCCAGTATCCTTACTCACTCGGCGAAACACACAGAAGTGTTGTTTCACGCCGGTTTTCTGTGAGGCCGTGGTATCACTCCGGTCGAGCCGGCTCACTCGTGCCGAAACATGGCTCTCCCATGGTAATTGTGCCACAGATTTTCCGAAAATACTTATGTTTTACCCTCCGAAATGAGGATAGTTTAAGAAAAGAAAATTCAAATTCTGTGCTTATTTGCAAACACATTGTTACATTGCATATAACTAAATACATATTCCTCAAGCCGAGTAGGTAAACAAAACACTATCTCAAACAAAATATGATAGCGAGCTCCAAGATAAGTTAGCATAAGTTCTGCATACCAAACGGCTTTCGTAAACGGGGTTGAAAAGTTTTGGCGTTGCGGCAGCATGAGTAATGTCACGCATATACCACCTGTCATTATTTTGAACAGTACCTATTCACATCTTATTTATATGGCTACCTCTTAAGTCTAGGAATCAACAGTGACTGCTACGCTATACTTCGATTTTTAATTATACTCAGCAACTTGAAGAGTTACTAGGTTTTTCGACGAAAAAAAAGATGAAGGTCCAGGAGTGTTATTGAATTTTTATTGGATTAGTAGCACCTCGGAGTTTGGATTTGTGCTCGGTTAATGATAAAAGCTCGTCCCTATTACATAGGACTTAAACATAGGACAAATTGTGGGTGTTCAGCGGTACACCTCTGCCTAACACAAAAGTTTGCTCCGCACGACTATCTGCAGGTACAGTTTTTACAGACTACAGTGTTCTGATAACATTGGAAAATTTACTTTGTAACTATTAACCCTACATGTTTTTTTTTCCATTCTAATAATTTTATATACCAATCTGTTTATATAAATAGTTTATTACCACAAAATTTTTTGGACATTTCGTTATTATATCACTTGTATTTGAGAAGTTGGTTCACCTGTTATTGGCAACTATATAGGCCTTTAAATCTAATTGTTAGCTACTTTTATTTGATATCTTGTATAAAAGAGCTGTGTATAAATTACATAACATAATCAACCTATTATACTGTCCCTCTGGTGGGCATGGGCCTTTTCTCAGAATGAGAGGGATTACGCTATAGTCCACCACGCTGACCTAATTTGGGATGGTAGACTTCACTGCCTTTGGGAAAATCCCTCAGGCATGCATGGTGATGATGTCAAATGATGTGAATCGTCAAGATGTTTTCCATCACTGTTTAAGCGTGAATTAATTATTAAGCACACAGACCATTGACTTGGCAGTCCAATAGTCATATCACTAGGATATCATTGCACACAAATAACATGGATACAATCCAAATTAAATATAATTGTCAAAACGCAATGCAATAAAGTTCTACTCTGGCCTAGGCCAGAGTAGAACTTTATTGCATTGCGTATATAAAATATCAAAATATAGGTATTAGGGTCAGCTCACACCTAGATGTGGGCTTTAACCAGGCAAAGTATTTTAAGTATACATAGGTACTCCTTAGACAAATGTGTCGTCCAAATATGGCTATAAATCCAGTCCTAAACCAACATAAATCTAGAATAGTTTAAAATTATTTCAAAATTTTATTAGTTTTTCATGCCTCATCCATCATAAGCTTTTTGTTAACTTTAGGAATATTGGTTTACTACCAACATTTTTAACGGTGTTTGTTTTAATTATATAAAAGTGACAGCAATTTTAAATGAAATAGTGATTCATCTTCATGATTAAAATTAGTTTTTTATGGTCACTAAATTTTAAATTATTCACCAATTATTTATCATTAATTTAGAAATCTGTGAAATAACCGACCGATTTGTTATTTCACAGCTTTCTAAATTAATTATATTCCTGATTCACTCTGTTATTCATCAGATACTTATACATATTCATACTAATAGATGATCATAAGAAATTAATACCTAATAATTATATTACTTTTTGTCTCACTCGCTCCTCGCCACTAATATAAGTTTAAGTAAATTACCATCAGACATTCTCATTCTACCACTTATTATAGAGGATATGAATTTACTATGAAAGTTATGAACTTACGCAAATATATCTAATATTTGCGATTGTATCACTGCGTAAAATAACACCACATTTTATGAATTTTATCAATATAACGCAATAAAATCTATAAAAAGTGGAAATTCCGACATTATTGAAAAAAGCAGACAAAAACGGGCAGCACTGCAAGACGCCGCTAGTTCAAATTAAGTTCATTGACGCACCCAACACTACACGAAGGTCTGTTGATGAAACTAAGGCTTAGGCACCGTTTATTTACCTAACAACTACTCCCACGTTATAAATGTTTGTCCAAACTTTATTAATCGTGGACTTTAGTACGAGGTCTAACACATAACACTTTATTATACTCAGTTAGTAGGTACTAAGAAAACACAGGATTAAGGCGCGGTAATGGTGTAGTAAAACCAAGAAACGGAATGAGAAGTACAACATAGGAAGCTCACGTTGTAACAATAAAAGGAAAAATATTTGTGGATACTTAACTAGACACAAACACTCTTCTAAATAAGCAATTCTACTTTAAAAGCTGTGTCTGTAGATTGAATATATTAAAAAAAACAAGTGGGTTATGGTAATGTTTTTTTAAATTCTTGTCTGTTTATTATGGGTTGGCGTAAAAACTAATGAATAAATTTTAATTTTCTTATCACTGTTAGAAGGTTTATTTATGCTCTAACTTAAAAACTGGAGGACTTTTCTCAATTAATTGAACGGATCCTGAGATACGGCTCGACCTCTCTGATGTCTACACTATAGAACCCATACAAAGAAGAGATCATGACTGTTGGTTTTTTATTAAATTATTTTTGGGATGTCTTTTTAATCCTAATATATTCGTTCATGTGAGCCTACCCTCGAGCAAAAGCTAGTTATTATAAAATTAAATAAAGTTTTAAGAAATAAAACTATACTTACATTTAAAAAATAAAAAAAAACTTACACTTTAATGTCTGGACAAAGTAGGCACTTACTTCTAATCCTTAAGATTAGCTTCTTAACTATTTCATCATAGCCTTATGAAAATGTTTACTTCAAATAAAGCCTATCAACTGAAACAAAATTGAAATCGGTTCAAAAATAAAAAAGCATTATTTTAATTTTATTCTAGACAGAGGACGTACTTATAGAGAATTGTGACGTCATAACTCACTGCACCCATACAAAATACGGTTTACGGGAAAAGGATTAAGCATCCCCTCTCAGCTTCCACCAAAATATGCGCTTCTGGAGTAAGTACCCACTCGGGAAGCGCATTTTCTTCTTTCTTCTCCGATCTATAGATATAATCTGGGTGTCTTTGAATGACGAGTGAATCGGTTTCTTCTAGGCAAGCGCGTTCTTAACATCAGACGAGCGAACTGGCGGTTGAGCGTAACCCTATCAAGAATTAAAATAATCCTTTAAACTCTTGTAACTTTAAAATATTTAAATTTTTTTTTCAGACAACGAATTGTTTTAATGAAATTTTTCAATTGTTTAAATGGATTTTTTCACCTTGCCTGTTATTTTTTAAATCAGACACCAGCCAGGTAGCCAATAACTAAAACCTAATAGCTGGATATTTTTTTAGCAATCATCGCCATTTGATACAGTGCCCATAACAAGCTTTAATAGGCCATGCATCGAGCGTCAGATGGCACCCGATCATTAAAACCTGCAGCCAAAAATTCCGAAAAACCTTTATTAAATCTAGCACGCCGTCGTAAAAAGAAAGATTAAGTAGAAGGATATATTGAATGTTTGCAAAAAACTCTCCACTTCACATAACTCTGACGTCCAAAGGCCGCTGTAAACCTTTCAAATCCAGTAAACGACCACGAGACGAGAATTTGACCTTTATGAGGCCTGTACAAACAGTGATAAACCAATATGACATACTTAATGTTTGCTTGACAGATAAATTTTAGTTTTGGTCTTACTTTTTTAGGAGGTTTTTCTTGTTCAACCGCTCCCTCGAGACCCTAAAGTTTAGCGAAATCAAATATCGCTGTCATAATGTTTACGATTCAATTTTTAAGTTGTTTTATTCTATAAGTGACATTACTCCAAAAATTATGATCTTACGATTTATCTTCTTTTATTCATTAATATGTAGCCTCTGTTCTGCGTACAATTTTATTTAAAAACTAGCTGACCTGAGAGACGTTGTCCTCTCCAAGTTTCAACTAACCACCTCGAAAAATTTGATTTTCCATATTTGTAATACACTTAGCACCATGGACCTCTGAATACCGTATTTCTGACCTATAAATTACTCAATTTCAAAAATTTGTTCACGTGGTATTGACGTGAAGCATGGAAATATAAACAGACATACCTACATAGACAAAAATCTCAAATATCTGTTTCGGCGTCAGTAAATTAAGATTAACGCACGTAGCATTTTTTTTTTATTATACATACATATGTGGTATATTCTTAGGGTATATTATTTAATTATTTGAATAAATGGAAACTCTTTAGTTACTTTCTCAAATAAAGTGTGCGCACTGTATCTACACTATGGAGGTTTCAAATTATAAAATAAGTTACTATATGGCTGGATGCTTTAAATAAGAAAACAATAATTGTCAAAATTGTCAACTCAAAATGACACCTGTTATCGAATCAAATTTCATTGAGGTAATAACGATGTCGTGTTAGTCCGCTAGAAAATAAGTTGTCATTCTTTGTTTACTTCTATAACCTACTCAAATATTTAGTTTTTACACCGGCTTGTGCTCGCTGGATAAATCCTATGTATGCCCCGTGATTCCCTGTGTAAGTAGAGTTAGAATAACTTTACTAATAATCAATTCCTGGTCACAATAATGGTTCCTGATTGATCTGCTTTATTTTCTTGTTTTATCTTATTTAGTCCCTTTAGGTGTATTTTTTAATGTTATTACTTGATTCTGTTATAATGTTTGATCCGTGCTAGTCTAATACAGAATTACTTGAAAAATAAATTGACTTCAATGGTTATTTTTAAAATTCAGCGTTTTCAATGGTTAAAATGTTAATAACTTTTGATAGAGAGAACCGATTTGAATTAAAAATAGCCTAAATGTTAATCCAAGAAACAGGCTATGAATTCCTGCCCACTCCCTCCAAATCTCTTCAGTAGTTATCATTTGATGCGCGGTCAAACATACAGACAAACCGACAGACAAACAGACAGACAAACCGACAGACAAACAGACAGACAAAAGTTCCAAAAATAATAGAAATTGATTGTGTTACCGATTCTGAGTCCCCCAAATTAGTTTTTTTGTAAATATAAGCAATGTACAGACACGGCTTACTTACATTCTTATTATATGTAAGATAAGAAGATAAGATTATATGTAAGATAAGATATCTTTACATTTTTTATAACTTACGTACTTATATTGTTCTTCTTATTCTATCTTGTATTTACCTACGTATATTTTAATTAAGCGATATGCAAAGACAAAGTAAAGTATTTGTTATTGAAATAGTTCATTATTGCAATACAGAGATTTATTTTCTGCCATGATTAAAAAATCTTTGAAGTTGCTATCGGGAATTGAATAGGAATAAAACGCTTGTAGTTGCAAAATCTGAATCATTGAAACGATAGTCTTTTGACGTGGAATCCAATTTATCGGCGCAATTGAAACAAGAGAATGGCGAATGATTGGGTGGACCAGTGGTCTAACTGAGTCCATTTCAGTAAATATTCACTCCGATTGGTTGTATTATTGAACTCTTCCTTACCTCATAACTTTGTTGGAGCTAATATTTATAGTTAGAGACTTTGTATAAATGTATTTTTTATAAATATCATATTGTTTCCAGTCAGCTTCTACTTTTATCATGCAACTGAGGTTAGTATTGTAAAATGTGTTTTTTTTTTGTTTTTTTTTGGACTTTTAACAATGCTTCGCTTCTTCCCTTCACAATGTTTGAAGTTTGATATCAAATAAAAACTGACATGAGTCCACTATCAAACGCTCAATGGTAAACAGGTACACCAAATTCAGGAGGTAAACAAAAAGTAACATGAAGGGCCACTCGTTCATACATGATTCACAAAGGAGACTGTTGATTTTCCACGAAGGTGTTTGTGTCTTGTATTATTCAACGCTATGGTTTTATATTTACATACGCAAATTGGTCGCATTGCCCTTAGAAATGTAACATTTTGAAATTTCGCACTAACTCTACTTTGACTTTAGGTCTCCACGTGACAGGCTAGACCTAGTGTGGAGACCACTAGTCAAAAATCCTCCTGAGCACTATTATTTTATATTATTAAAGTTAAATATAATTATGTATTAGGTTAAGGAGCTTAATTTTTTTTGGCAATAAACGAGTATCTTATCTTATCTTAACTTCAAGATGGTTCGCTTCACCATGTTAAAGTTTTATTAGATGCAAGCTTTTGCCATCGACTGGGCCAATGTGGAAATGGAGCCAGGAGTAATGGAGATTTGTTCCTTTAAAATAGTGATTGCTTGACCATTTTTATATTCTCTCCGAGAAAATGAGGTAAGGTATTTTTTATTCATTCTTTGATAGATGAGTAAACTTTGAAGAGGAAAGGAAAAATCTAAAAACTGCATCCGTCAATGTTTGAGTTCATCAATGCGAAAATTCACTGATTGATCTAATGGAAACTGTAGCATAATAGTAACTCTATTATTACAAAATCGTGAAGAATTTTTGTCTTGTACATTGAAAATATAAAAAAACAAGTCAGTGAGTATATATAAACATGTCACAAAAATGTGATTTTTTAAATTATTGTCTGTTTGTTACTTATTCGGTTAACGCTACTGAATTTAGATTTTAATTTTGTTATCACTAATAGATGTAGAAAGCGTAAACCCCAACTTCAAAACTGGTGAACTTTTTACCTCAATTAATTGAATGGATCCTGAGATACAGCTTGACCTCTCTGATGTATACAGACCCATACAAAGAAGAGATCATCACTGTTGGTTTACATAAAATTATTTTTGGGATCCATTTTCAATCCTAATATAGCTTCACGTGAACGAAGCCGCGGGCAAAAGCTAGTCAATAATAATGTTATAGTTCACAACAGTGAATAACTGTTTCGCTAGTAGGTAATGAGCATCCTATGATGAATAGATTTATTTTGAATTGTTCATGTAACTTTTGCATGTTCCAATGATTAATGCTAACTATCTAATACAAACAAAACAAAATAAACTAACCCGAAAAAATGAGACAATAAGTCGTATTTTTAAAGGTCCAATTTACTTACCTGTATTGAGTCGTCTGGGGACATTGGTGGAGGCAGCGATTTTATTTTCTCGAACCCCTTAGCTCGTATTGCGATCCCCCTAAGGGCTTTCTCTACGTGATGCCAATATTCAGAACGAATGATGTTGCGAATCTGTTTCGGCGCCAATTTAAACGTTCGTTTAGTGCGAAACTTTCGTACGGGCGAAATGCAAAATTCGTTTGGATTTTCAATTTAGAGTGAGGATAGTTATATGGTCTAGCTAGTATTATAGACTTTATGTTGTTCAGTGGTTTGTTAAACGATGTTGTTGGAACTTGTTAAAATATCATTTATAAAAAAAAAACTTGACATTATCTATAAAAATAATTTTCTTTGTGAAATAAAAATAGATCCCGTATGCTTCAGTAAATGGTCTTCAATAGATGTTGATGACGTCACCTTAAGACCTAGAATGTGGAAGACAAATTTGATACAACAAGCAGTGATCGCTGTAGCTTATTGGATAAGTCCAGTGTACTTAAGCGAAAGGGAGCAGGTTCGGATCCTGCCTATGATAAAATCACTTACTACAATTGATATCTTTCAATGGTTTAATTTTAAACCAAGGAAAACAACAATAAAAATGAAATATTTATGTACGTAAAACTGCAAGATAAAAGTAAATAACCAAATACGAAACAAATAACATGAACACAAATAACGAATCCGAGTTTACCAATAAACTGGCTATTTATTAAAAAGTTATTTATCTACGGGTACAGGTCAAAAACAATTTCCAAATTCAAATTGAAGATAAACAAACGTACAAATGCGAAGTACCCGCAGGACCGTTCAAATTCTAATTTCAAAGAAAGTTTTATAATTTTGACTCCTTTGTATTTGTGTAGACGTTCCGTTTTCTGTTGATTTTCAAAACTGGCGGGAGTCAAACGTTTACGTTGGCCAATGAATTATTCAGGTCAGAACGGAAACTGCGTATTTACATAAGCAAATTGGGTGCGACGACTGAGTACAAGCGACACGGTGACACGGCGACAACAGCAACGAAACATTGGGACGTGATCATAGTGCATCAGATGCCACACCTGAATACTCGGACATTGGCCACAGTCATCATGAATCCTAATTAGTTTTTAACAAGGAATCAAAAGTGCTTCTAAAAATTTGCTCATCCTCTTATTGTTCAGGGAGAGAATATTAAGAAGGTGCATAAAGTTATTGATAATATAAAAGTTGTATTTTGCGCATGCGTAATTTATAATATGAACTTTATGCTAGATTCTTAAAAGTCCTTAAAAGAATTGTCAGTAGAAACTATCAGAATACAGTTCCTTTAAAACTTAATATCTATTAGATGTGTCATATGGGCATATAAATTACTAAATTCAGCAATTCCTCTAAATAAATTCATAATTATTTAGAACTGGTAGAATTCCTTGGCAATTCAGTAATATTTTATTTTAAAAACTGTTATTAGGTATTGTTCACAATAGAAACTCTGAGTCCCCAGACTCAGAGTTTCTTCTCATTTCTTCTCATATAGAGAGGGGAGAGTTTATTGTCATTGAATGGGCACAAATCCAGATTTGTGGCCATTCAATGACAATAAACTCGCCCCTTACTATATGAGAGGTCTTATAGGTTCATGTTTAGGTAAACATACCAGCAAACTGTGGCAGCAAATTAGTACACCTCTGCCTAACTCTTCAGGGAATACAGGCAGGTATGATGGTCATTATAATTTACATAATGGTTACTCCAAAATTTTATGTCAGGCAAATTCAATTACTTTATTTATTCAACAAACGTCCATCAAAATACGTGGTTATAATCTATCAATGGCCGTCGGAAATATGTCAACATTGTATACAAAGAAAACAAATTCTGTTGCCTTAACTTTTATCGTACCCTCCTTCCGTATTTACACTCTATCGTTTTGAAAGCAGCCGGTGTTAGCTTTCTGGTCTTTCCAAGATAACACGATTTTATTGTAATTTTAATTAAGTTTTCATGCTAAACTGCGAATGAAAGGGAAATATGCAGCAGCTTGGATTCTCGCGTAATTTGTGAGATAAAATTTTGGAAAGCTGAAAATTTTGGTTTCCTGACAGCAAGGTTGAAAATTGCACCTTTATCCTGTCCGTAGTATGCGAGATATCTAAGCTAAATATAAGCAAAGATAAGCAAATATTTATTCTGACCGCTGTAGTTGGGCTCTGTATAAAGGGAATAAAAATTCACTTCGTTAATGTTGTCAGAAAGATGGAAATAGTGTTTTTTAATTATGCAGTGATCAGGCATTCAGCCGAATACTAAAAAAATCTACGCTAATTTTTCATTCTAATAATAAAGCATTCAGAAGATTATTTTCAAATAAAATATTTTTTAAGTAACGTTACTGATTCTGCCTAAGGGCACAAAGAAAAAGTGTCTACAATTCTTTCTATACAAACCCTTATAGCCTCTACAAAGAACTTAAGGCCGAATTTTTGTAAAAATAATCGAAAGCTGGCCCGAACGATATTACTCGTTAACAATCGATCTTCCAAGATATTACTTTGCGTGCTAGTGGTTAACTACTTGAACTAGGGCTTTGATGGACTTTAAATGACTCGACAGGGTTTAAAAAAGCAAATCATACATACCTACGTTATATCACGCCTGTATTCCCTGCCTGAAATTTTACGCCGAGGTGACACTGATATATGTAAGTACATACAAGCAAAGAACAGTCTTTTGCCATTAATCGGGCTGCTACTGAGAAAAATCCATATTTTCTTAAGTTGTTCACAACACTATTTTATTTATTCTATTACTAATATAAACGTGAAAGTTAGTGAGGATGTATGGTTACTCTTTCGCCAGAAAGGTTGTACAGATCTGGATAAAATTTGGCACATGGATATAGGATTTAGATTAGATTACGCTTTTTACCCAATTCTGAAGTCTAGGCTGACGAAGTGGTGGGTAGAAGCTAGTAATTCAATATATCTGTCAACCAGTAATAGGCTAGCGTAGTGACGTATAGCCTAATCTCATTCATCTTAGGAGAGACTGCTGCCCAATAGGATCCACATACTGTCCAGTATGTGGATTATTGATGATGAAGAAAATAAATTAGAGGTCGTCCCATATTGCATCTTCAGGTGTGTAGTCTCCACTCGTGATAGGCATCCCACCAATGTGGGACGTCCTCCAACGAGATAGACAACGACATACGACGATGGACGACAGACGATCTGGTTAAAGGTCGCATGGAGTCGTTGGGTGCAGGCAGCATTATATCCGGAAGATATCCGGTTATATGCTGCTACTCCTAGTGGAAGTCTATATTTATGGAGAGGACTTAATTCAGCAGTGGATGTCTTTTGACTTCCAACCAACCAAACTAAAGACTGTACAGATGCCTATCGACTTCTTATCCAAGACATTTTTTTTCACTGGAACTTACAAAAGCTTACCTGTAAATAGAATTATTCATATCTAATCACTTTGCTATTCAGTGGACCATCGATTCTGCTAACGATATATCTAATGATACCCTTTTTTCAACATACCATAAGTACAAGTACGTCTGTGTTACGATAAATCATTAATCATTCACTCATGACTGGTTCGAATGACGCAGTAGGTTTATATGTAACCCATTAACGAGAATATTAGAACAAAAGGTGTAATTTTAGGTCATTACCAAAAAGTGGAGTAACCCCATTGTTTATTCCATATCAAAAGTCAAAGTCAATATTTTATTTCAACTAGACCATTAAAATAAGCACGTTTTAAAACTCAAAAGCATTAGCTACTCAATTTTAAAAAAAAGTTTTACCATGTTTGTTGTCCTTAAAATAAAACCTCCTTCTACGGATTTTATCGAGATGTATCTGGGGGCACGGCAGTGTTGAGCAAAAACAAGGGGCACGGCGGTATTATTTGACGACCTCTGTCATTTAGTGGTTCGAGTACCGGACTGCTGACCATGAGGTCGTGGATTCGATTCCCACAGGACACAAAAATTTATGTGATGACCATAAGTGTTTGTGTTCGTCTGGGTGTTTCAATACTCAATACTCAATACTCAATACATTTATTGCACTCCACAAGTTAAATTGATGTTACAATGGTATAATATAAGAAACATGTGTGGGCCTTGTCGGCACGGCAAGATGTAGGAGAGAGGAGGAAGTTTTACATATTTTATTATTTTCATATTATATTTATAATAAATTGATATTTATTGACTATTATATGTTTCAACTACTGTTTCTTATGTATATTTACAAAAAAAAGTATATAAGTATTATATCCATTGTCTAGTACCCATAGTACAAGCTCTGCTTAGTTTGGGACTAGATGGTGCTGTGTAAAAATGTCCCAGAATATTTATTTATTATTATTATTATTTATTTTAATTCCCGCCGTTTCGTATCCTTTACAGCATTTATGATCACGGTAACGTCGGGAATTAAATTATATCAATAAAACGCGATAAAATTCGTAAAACGTAGTTTGATTTCAATGATTAATATTCGCGTAAGTGTCAGAAACCATTATAGACACTCATATTAAAACGAATACTTTAGTATTCTTAAATTTTTAATTATATATTATATAATAATATAATCTTTATTTTCCCAGAAAAAAGTACAATGCTATGCTAAATGCTATTACAATATAGACAGTGTAATGTACACAAAAGTTTTAGCATCTGGAGCCGAACTAGGAAGTACCTGTATTTAGGCTTACAGCGCCAACCCCCTCGAGTTACATTAAATGAGGTTTCTTAAATGCTAGCATTTACATTACTATGATAGATACTCCATTTAGGAATTAGTGGTTGAGTTTGATTTGAATTGCGTTTCGAATAATTGTTGATAATACTGTGGTTTGGAAAGGAGGCTTGAAAATATTGCATTAGTTCTACATTAATTTATTATATTAGAAGATGTAAGGTATTCCAGACAGAAACACAACTATTCTAACTTCTAACTAACTATCATCACTTGATGCAGTTAACGACAGAGTAGGCTTACGAACATTATATAGCTCAGTAAAAACCTCAAAACCGAAAAATAGAAAACATCCGGTAATTTTCGGTGGTATTGTGAGTAACAGTATATTGTGTACAACGACATGAAAGAATATTGTAATTATCTTTGAAACTAGTTATTGAACGTGTGAAGTTTTTGTTGTTGTAGGTTGTATTGGAAGTGTTGAAATAAAACTATTTTTACGGATTTTATCGCGTTGTATTAAATTTTATTATTTCCCGACGTTTCGGATCCTTTACAGCATCCATGGTCACGGGTAGACTGAGGTGTTGGACGTCTTAATGTCTTACCAGCTGCTTGGAATCCCATTATAGAATCTATTAAGTCTAAATCCAAGCCCAAAAAAACTATTTTTACGGATTTTATCGCGTTGTATTAAATTTTATTATTTCCCGACGTTTCGGATCCTTTACAGCATCCATGGTCACGGGTAGACTGAGGTGTTGGACGTCTTAATGTCTTACCAGCTGCTTGGAATCCCATTATAGAATCTATTAAGTCTAAATCCAAGCCCAAAACTGCAAGACCAAAGGATACGGTGAGCTCGTTCTGCGTGAATCGGATCACTAATAATTAACAAAAATGTAAGGTAGCTGTTAGTAATTTTAACATTAAGACGTCCAACACCTCAGTCTACCCGTGACCATGGATGCTGTAAAGGATCCGAAACGTCGGGAAATAATAAAATTTAATACAACGCGATAAAATCCGTAAAAATAGTTTTATTTCAATGTCTAATATTCGCGTAAGTGTCAGAAACCAGTAAATCTAAAAGCAAGATTTAATAATCCTATATCACTGTGTATTGTATAAAAGAGTACTCACAGACATACATATTAATATAGGTAACTAAATACAATCATGATTTTCTTACACAACATGTAAAATGGAAACTCTTAGACTGAATAATGTAGATCGGTCCTCAAGGTCACCCTCACCTGTCAAGGTGAGTCATAGATGGATGACCATTCTCTAATCGTCAAGGCCGGAATTAACTTTTTAATCTATATATATAAAAGAAAATAGTGTAAGTTACACTATTTATAACTAAAGAACGGCTGAATTAATTTGGCTGAAAATTGGTGGAGAGGTAGCTTAGAACCAGGAGACGGACATAGGATACTTTTTATCCCGTACCCGTGGGATGTGATGACAGACCGAATTCCACGGGGGCGAAGCCGCGGGCAGAAGCTAGTATTTTTTTATTGACAATTATTTGCGGTAGTCATGCAGACATCGTTATACGTTATGGTCTAGAGTAGCCGCAGTACATATATCATCATCATCATCAACAGCCTTTAATTCGTCCGTCCTCAGACATAGGCCTCCTCCATCTCCTTCTACTTCGTTTTGTCCTGGTCTATCATCATCCAGTTGACGCCCGGCTATCTGCGTATGTCGTTTACCCATCTTTCCGCCGGACGACCTCTGCCACGTTTCGTTTCTCGTGGCCTCCATTCCAACGTTCGTCTAACCCACCTGGCCAGGTCCATACGCGCAATGTGTCCTACCCATCTCCATTTCTGTGATCGTATTACTTCCACCAAATCTTTGACTTTTGTCTTTTTCCGAATATCCACCAGTACATATCTACAGGGTTGTAATCGAAGGTAATCGACTCGAATTTCGTATTTTGTAGGTATTCGAGTCAACATCGAGGTACCTACATAGAATTCTCACTATTTTCAAAAGGAAAATAACAGCAATTATACTAGTATGGACTATGTTTGGTATACGGAGAAGATGTAATCTCGCCATTGTCGTTGCACTACGTGTCATGGTTTCAATTTCCACCCGAGGCAAATATTTTTGCGTTCCATGAATACCTACTCGTTTTGAGTTTGGTTGTACTTTGAGTGCGCGATGCAGGGATTCTTCTTCGTTGCAAGAGGTGTCCTGAAAGCAATTAAATTCGTAAATCATTACAATAATATTTCCTGCAAATTGCCAGTTCGAAACACCGAAAAGTTGCACTTGGTAATAAATTCTTACAATAGAGGTGGGTACGTAAATTCCGTGTATGCAGGTAGCACCATTCGTCACGCGGGGCATAAAGTACGACAACATCGAGTGCCAAGCGGTCACCGCGGCCAACCCGTGCCTCCCGTTCCAAATTCAAATTACATTGGTTCGAAATTCAAATTGTAACTTGTATTTAGTGCATCACACTAGCGTACTCTGAAACTTTTTTAATAAAAGCAGGTGATATTCTACATGCATATTTAGTTTTGTTTTATTTAAGAGTCGTTTGTCCGATTGTCTATACAATGTGTATTACCTCAAAAACGTCAATAGCACGTGACTGATGAAGAAATGAGGCAATTAAATTTACGTTAGAAAAAAAAAGGAAATTCTACATGAAGAACATTGATAACCGTAAAGTTGCACCATACACCCCTTCTTCTCATAGTTTTTTATACATCACCCATGAGACAAAAATTGTCGGATAAGTTGAAAACCTCGTAAAATATAGTGACAGGATGGTGTCAACACATTCTCAATAGAAAACCTTTCTCTTAGATAACTTTTGTAAGTGAGAACAATGTTGTAAATAAGGTTAGATGATATAGGAAAAATGTCTACCGTCCAATGTAGGAATTTATATCGCTCTTCATTCTACTTTTCTTTACCTGAACATGTATAAGCTTCTATGTTGCACTTTAAATCAATGTTAAATATTTATAAAACATACCATTACGCCTGTATTCCCTGAAGGGTTACTATGTGTACTTATGTACTTCCACAGTTTGCCAGTTAGGTCCCATGTAATAGGGGGCAATATAATTGCAAATTGCATTCTTCTTCTTATACTTAAGAGCTAGGCTCTTGTCGGTGCAGCATCTTCCACCGCTCTCTGCTGAGAGCCAGCTCCATGACCTCCTTATACGTCATGACTTTCAGTTTATCTTTAACTAGCTTCTGCCGGCGACTTTGTCCGCGTAGTGTGTTGATATAAAGCCTATAGCATTCCTCAATAAATGGGCTATCTAACACTGAAATATTTTTTCAAATCGGACCAGTAGTTCCTGATCTTAGCGCGTTCAAGCAAACAAACAAACTCTTCAGCTTTATATATTAGTATAGATTTGTTTTGTATAGCTCAGTCTCGATCTCAACCTACCCCTTCTTCTCCTTACTTCTCCTCGTCCTCTCTTTCCTTCTATGATATTTTATATGAATTCGTCGTGGTGTATAAGGTGGCCTATCATTTTATCCCTTCTGATCTCTATGTTTTTTAGTAACTGCCTGTTTTCTTTCACTCTTTGTAGAACTTCGTTAGTTATTCTTTCTGTCCAGCTGATTCATTCCATCCTTCTCCAAATTACATTAGAGAGGTCCAATTATTATTAAAATTGTTTACATAACTTGTCTTAACAAGTAACGATAATAATTATAATATAGACGTAACAGGCAAGTATGATATGAAATGTAGCGACGTACATTATCAGGTACACTTAGAAATCCATTTGCCTTAGCTTCAATGTTACTTTCACGCTGAAGTACCCCATTACAGAAACAAACACACAATTTCCATGAACACTGTTATTTGGAAAAATAAAATATCCAATCATTAAATTCCAAAAGCTATAATGCCATTTACATTCTCGCATGTAACAAAGGCCTTTGAAGTGTTTGGGTGGCATTTCCAAATCAATATCATCACATACAAAGGTTCTTACATCTTCGTAAAATAAAACGGATAACAATATTATTGTAATGTAACGCAAACAAAATGGTAAGATATGTTTGTTCATCCACCTTGGATTGCGGCTTTAGGATATTAAAAAGACAAGCTGTGAAGTGTTGCGTGCAATAAGGACGATACGAGCCTTTTTTATATAAACAACCTTCAGTCCACTTGTAATTTTCGTACTCAATATCCATATTGTATTTAAAATACACTATTATTTAAGCCAAATTGTCTGCTCTATTTTTAAAGCTAATAATATGCATCGATTCGCATAAAACATCGGAAATCGCTGAATCAAGCGATGGCAGCGGACATCAAAATATATTATACACAAACTGTCAGGGCGAATCGATTTACATTAAAATTTATGTAACGATCATAGCCAACCACAGCGGACAGCGTAGTGGCGGATGTCGCGCTACTCCAAGCGGTAAATCCGCTCATGGATAGTTGAAATTATTCAGTATTATAAAAAAAATAAGTGACGTGAAAATAGTCTGCCTTTTAACCCAGATGTGATACAAGTTTAAACTCGCAAACAAATGTTTTAATTTAGATTCAGTTTTTATCATTTAAAAGGCGACTTAATTGAGAGTGTCCTTAAATTACGTATGATTTGAGAAAGTGTGGCCAGCCGTTTGATGATTATCAGCCCTTTTCTAGTTCATGAAGGGATGTGACCAACTTACATTTCAACTTATACTTATATTTCATTTCAAGCAAATAAATTTTCATTTCATTTCATTTCATTTCATTTCATAGGTCTATACTGATTTCTGACACTTACGCGAATATTAGACATTGAAATGAATTTAATTACTTTTTAAGGATTTTATCGCGGTATGAGGCTGTCCGTTACCATGGATGCTGTAAAGGATCCGAAACGTCGGGAACTAAATAATATCAATATACCGCGATAAAACCCGTAAAAAGTAGTTTCATTACATAGGTCTGATCGATTTGGAACTGAACATGGAAACCATGTCTTAAATGCGGCATTTTTATATTTTTATTAGTTATGAGTTGTTAACTTATTTCCAATCGATGGAAAAATATTGTCTTGTAAACTGGCCGCGCAATACAAGATATTTACGGAAAAATAATTATTTTAATCTCTGGATCAAAATAAATCTCTCTATTTCTATGATTATCCGTTAATTATAACACAATATAATAATTGCACACCCGCTCCTGAAGGGTTAGGTATAAGTATACCTACTAAATAATGTACCTACACCCACAGTTAACCGATATCTCTAGGTCCAATGTAATTCCCCTGTTGCCATTAACCGAACATAAATCCATGTTATTTATAGCAAAATCAAATAACACTTTTCTCGCCTAATAAGGGGCGAGTCCATCGCCATTAACCCCTCAGCACTTTCTTTCCACCTGTCAAAAGCAGGTGGAATACTATTCAATACCGAGTAATATCTATACAATGAATACTATTCAATATTTCGACCTTTTCTGGATGAAGAAGATTACAAATTCAATGTTACAAACAATCCTTTATTTGTAAGTATTCTGATGAGGTGACCTTGACCTTGAGTAGAGACCGATTCAAAATTTCTGACTATTATTATGGTAATCATTGGGTGTGAGTGTTACATTTTTTTGGGTAATGGTATTGGAACGTTTCATTAGTAGTTATTTTTCATGATCTATGTTTAAAATGAGTATTATTCATGATACTATTGGGAAGGCAATATAGTAATAATTTAAAACATGTAGACTTTAGTGTACTGGCTGAAGTTTATATAGTACATACCTATCGCTAATAATAATAAATCATAATTTACTAGACGGGAGTCAGGATTTCAGAAAATTGCATAAAACAAAATCGTTTGTTTCCTTGTACATGTGGAGGAGCGAGGTGTGTTGCCCCTCCAACCCAAGGGAGGATCCTCTGACCAGGGTGCCGAGTCTACTATTTAGTTGTGTCAGAATTGTGATTCAGTGACTTCAAAATTGTTGATTTTTGACAGTTTTGTCTACGAAATCTGTCATTTCTTATGTCATTTAGTGCCATTGGACGGTCACTTCCCTCCGAGACTGGAAGTCGATGAGTCAGCGGTCAGTGCGTCTGGAGAGCTTGCCAGTGCCAGTGGAGTGAGTGTTCCAGTGAGTCGGAACAGGTTGCCGCGTAGTCCGCAGTGAGTCGGGACTGTGTTGCGGTGGGTGCGTTGGATGACCCAGTGAGTCAGGGTGATGCTGCGTAGTCCTCAGTGAGTCGAGGTGGTGCAGTGTTTGAGTAGTGGCTGGCTGCTGCGTCGAACAGGAGAGACTGCCTCTGCTTGTTGACCGGCCGAAGTGCAGTGTGCTGTGCCAAGTTGCTTGACGTCGGCCGAGGGTGCTGACTAGTCATGCGCGTTCGCTGCAGGCGTCAGGATGCCCGTAGAAGCCGGAAGAGTGCTGGCTGGCTGTGTGACTCGCTGCTCGTGCTGTGCTGGAGGGAAGACGACGGTGATGACTTCTGCTGGTCTTCGAAGGCTGCTCGGAGGTCACCAGTGTGGGTACACTGGTGATCACGTCGGGGTCACCACTGTGGAGGAGCGAGGTGTGTTGCCCCTCCAACCAAAGGGAGGATCCTCCGACCAGGCGGGTGTTTTGCCTGGCGGGCCGCGGCCCGACGGTTGATGTCAGGCGGTTGTATATATGCAACTTGCGTTGCAAACTTCACTTGCGCGATTCAGGATTTGTCCGTCGAAGTTTATCTATGTAGCGCGATAGATGTCGCTACACACAAAAGAAACTAAACATCGTTATCTTCCTCATTCTGCAAAAAAAACCTCTGTTATTATGAAGTAACTCCTTAAGCAAGTTGTTTTCCGTAACGTTAATGCGTCGGAAAAATCAACGTAAATGTATGTGATTAAGAGCCACTTGCACCAACTTCTTAAATGTGTTTAAATTGTATTTAAACATAAAATTTGTATGAACTATTGTGTTTAAATATGATTTAAACAGATTTAATAAGTTGGTGCAAGTGGTCCTAAAACTAAGTACCTACTGGTCGAAGAGCGTTTGGAATATCAATGTCATTAATTTATATTATATCGTACATAGGTATGTGTAGTTTTTCAAGACACACTATCGTCGTGAAAAATTTCCCCCTATCATTCTATAGATTTTCCTTCCCAAAAATTAGTTTCATATAGTAGTAATAGTAATTTCATCTATACTTTATATACTAACTTATAAAGCTAAAGCCCATTTATTGAGGAAGGCTATAGGCTATATATCATCACGCTACGCGGACGAAGTCGCGGGCAGAAGTTTACCAATAAAGATCATAAAACATCCAATTAATTTTACACATAACGCCAAGAACTCTTCAAATTTTCAACGTAAAATAAACTGCCTAATTTCCACATCGTATCATCAAGCATACTAGATGATTTAATCAATACATAATTCCCTCGCTTCGTGCCTGCAACGAGCAGTACTTAAAGCCGTAAGACCTCAGTTACTTGGGCCATATAATCCCGGGTGGCGAAAGCCGACTTAATATGAAGGGACAGGCTATTGTAAGAGGTGTTATGTACATTTTGCCCTTACGCCAGATTACATACTAGCGAGTTTAACATTAATTTTGGAATTCCCATCTCAACTTTACTGGAAACCTCTGTAAGTAGATCAATTTTCGTCAATGACACTGGGTTCTTAAGCCCTAAAGGAGGGTGAGTAGGCTATTATCGCGGTGATTCGAGTAAAAATATGACTTATCAGGTACTTTACGTTGAAATTGCAAGGGCTTAATAAGTAAGACAAATTGTTTTGCTGTTCAAGGCTACACTGTTGACGTTATTTATTCATGGTGAATGGCGTATTCCTTTAAATAAGTAAGCGACTCTCGACCTTATTTTCAAACATACGTTCCGGACATAACGTATGTAATATTGTTTCCTAAATTGAAATGGCTCATAGCTACTGACTCAGTTTAATGCAGTTTTTTGCAATCTAGGGTGATATTACCTGACAGTATACCTTCTGTTCCTTTTTTCTATTTCTTTATTATATCCTGGGTATAGTTAGGGTCCTAGAGAGTTTCTTCCATTCATCCTTGTTCAGTGGTTTACTGTTGACGTCTGACTACTTCAGATCTGGCACTCTCAGCTCACTCGCGATCGACTTAACATAGTAAAATAAGGTCACGGATAAGTACTGTGCTACTAGCTCAGTCGCCTGTGAAAGATGTAAATGATTCTTCTTATATCAAGACATAATATTATTATATTCCAGAAAAAGACAGTTATAGCCTAGTAGCCAAAGCCACTAACTTTTCGAAGAGATATGTGTCATAGTTCATTATCACGCGCTTAAACGGTGAAGGAAAAAATCGTAAAAATACCTGCATGCCTGAGAAATTTTTAGACATTGTGAGAAGTCTGCCAACCCGTAAAAGGCAAGCGTGGTGGACTGTAGCCTAATCCCTCTTATTCTGAAAGGAGGCCCGCGCCCAGCAGTGCCTATTATTATGGGTTGATTATTTTATGTTAAAAATGCTATAGAAATCATTATTCTTATAGAAATAGGAGGGCAAGCGATCAGACGGATCACCAGATGGAAAACAATTACCGCCGCCCATGGACACCTGCAGAGGAGTCACACGTACCTTGCCCGCCTTTTAAAAGGGTTTGGGCCTCCTTCGCCATAAACTCCTTTGTCCAAAATCCGCTTCACATGAATATACCTTCGTCATTTCTAATCCTTCCCCTCGTCTTCATAGAAAGTAATAGAAATGTCCCACGCACATAGATACGTGTCTAAGTTATGTATCTTTCAATATTCACTTACGGAATTCATGGATTCCAGACGTTTCCTACGTAATACGGTAAGAATATTTTTATCGCGTTGAGTTCAGTATTCAAAGCGCTCAGAATTTAATTTCGATTTTCGTTTGAAGCAACATTTTGTTGTTGGTGAAGCATCAGAAACAGCTGCATTTATTAAATACACATTTATTTAAATTGTTTCTATGATTCATACCTACCATCACGCCTGTATTCCCCGGAGGGCCAGGCAGAGGCGTACCAATGTACAGTTCGCCGGTATGTTTAGGTCCCATATAATAGGGGGCGAGCCTATTGCCATTTACCGGGCACAAATTCCAAACTCCGAGCTGCTACTCGGAATTCATAGAAAAATCCAATAACACTTTGCTCGACCTGGGAATCGAACCCAAGACCTCTAGCGTAGCAGTCGCACTCAGGACCACTAGACTAATGAGGCAGTTCTCTGATTCTACAAAATGAATTTGTCTTAATTTTTTCTTTTCTAACATTAGTTATAGACTTTTTCTGGAATGAAAGACATGCCATTGTGTCAAATCTCAGTAAATGATTTGAAAATACGTGTTATTCATTTAAATCTTCAGCTGGATATAGGAAGAGCTGTGAGCAAATCTTCCAAAGTTGAACCCACACGTTAGACGACACATAGTGGCAGGCTCAGAGTGAGATGGCCGGACGACCTAGACCTTTATGGAAGGAACCTAACCTAGACCTTTATAAAGCTTTCTGTGAGTAATCCTAGTCACAGAAAGCTTTAAAACGAGAGAAGGGGAAGAAGTGTATGAGACCTTGCAGTGGGATGATAATGGCTAAATAAAAAAAGATATCTGGGTATATATCGAAGAGACCATTTCTAAGTTTTTTTGGGATTACCAACATTATCTTGACCTTCTTTAGCCAGAATTTGTGATGAAGTGAAGCATCATTATTTGTCGTTTGGAATTACGTAAACAATGCCTAGCTGGAATTATGATCTAAGTATGCATTGTCATTGACAAGGGGCGTATTCTCCTATAAAAGCTTCACTCGCATACCTACTAATAATATTTCAAAGCACAATGCACGTTTCACATGTTCACGGCACCTGTAAATGAGAAATTCCTGTATAATCGAAAAATACCTAACGTGACCCCTTTGGCAATTTATCGCTGCGTTCTTTGTCAACTTGGGCGGAGATGCAAAAATAAAATCCGCGATAAATTTTGCAAGTCACCTTTAAATCGTTTGTCAAATAATGAAGTGCAATTTTAACGTTTGCAGTCCACGTGACTCTTCAATTCTGTGACATAAGAGTGAATTTTGGTTTGATCGCGGGCATCAGTAATTCTGTGTAGTGCAGAAGGTTTGTGTCACTGTGGCTAGGAAATACGACGTTGAATACAAGCACGAAATTTTGTGTTGGTCGGAAAATGCATTCATTATGATTTCTGAATTGTCATGAACTTTGTTTAAAGACCAGTTATTTAATATATTAGATGTGTCGCCCCGTGTGTTCCCGGATGAGTAGAAGCAGCATGACTCTACCCGTAGGAACTGAAAAAGTAAGATAGGTATTTATTGTGACGAGAAGGTGGATAGTGAATATCATTTCCTATAGGCTACTTCGTAATCATCATCACCAATCATTCTAATAGCAGACCCATATCCAAAATACATAGGTCCTACATTGCCCAATTAGGTATTGAATAATCAAGTTCACTTCTTTATTATTATAATCGTAAACAGAGAATTGACTAAAAAGTCAGCAAAGCCAACTTATAGCAAGTTGCAATTCTGCATTCTGCAAATGCAATGCAATTCTGAAATTATTTATTTTTTAACATTTAATGACATCTATAATAATTTGTTATCGTAGGTCCAATAGACACCTTAAATTCAATATCTAATTGAATACTAATTACTGTAAAAGACAAAATACTCTTCAGAATTCATTATTACAAAATACCAATGAAGATTGAAATCAAAGCACAGAATTGAGAGAGCGTGATTAGTAAGATTCTCATTTCTATTGAAATTAGAGCGCAGAAGATGGTAAACAGTCTTTACAATATACTTTGTACATTTTATTGGAGTGCGAAACTGAAATTCAAAGAGAACATTAAAGATACAACATCTGTATTATTAAGTGTTAGAAATAACGTTACTCGAAGCTCTAATTAGAGAGGTATTTTAAATTTTCTTTCAATGTGATTACAGATTCTGATGTGTAAACATAGGTAATTATATGTTGTGTTAGAAATGAATCTAAATTTAACATGTTAATATTCCTTGATGCTTGTGTAAGAAGATTTATGTATATACATAGATGATGAGTTCGCGACAGTTTCGTCTGTTTGTTACGAGTAAATCCACTCATATCATTGGTTTATTTGGCTACTAGCGGCAAATAAGCATCTATTCCCCAACCCTTAAAATCTATGTATATGAAAATGTATGCTCATGTGTACAAAAATGTGTCATTAGTAAAGTACTAGTACTTCCTTTATTTTAATCTTTCAACATTATTTCTATGTCATCATTAGTCTATGTTTCCGATTTCCGAAGGCCCAGTGCCTTGGAATTGTGCTTTAAGTAATAGTAATGTAACTACAGTCATCAACTGTCACAATTTTAACTCATAACCTCATATTATGCTTTTTACTTATTATCAAAATCCAATTAATAATTAAATCATATATCAATATCACCCAACCTCAGTTTGAGTTACTGAAGAGACTTAATAAAAGAGACACCGAATTCTGCCCAAAGACTGGACTCCGTGGAGTATGAAATGGAAAATTTTCTTGAAACACTCGTTTTAAGGAAGAAATTCTTACAAAGACTGCAGGAATATGAATCACGAGCGGTGACTTTGAAAAGTCGGGCGCGCCAGAATAGATTTGAATGCTCCCCAGTTCAAGTTTTATAAATTGTTTCCCGTTTATTATAACTGCCTTATTGTTTTTTGATTTCACTCACTTAGTATAGAAGTAGTTTTTGATGGGAATCTTTTAACAGTTTGCGAAGTGAATTTGTAACTAGTTGAGAGACTGGTTTTTTCCCCTTTGTGATTGTAAATTAAACTTAGGATGATATGGTTTTGAAATAATATTAAGTCAGAGATATGAAGTTTGCTTCAAGCATCTCTTTAACCTCGAAATCTACCACCTACACATTGTATTTAAGATCTAACAATAATATAGTATTACGTTGTTTTTTAATCTATGAGAATGTTATTCTATAGTTTTAAAATAACAACTAGCTTTTGCCCGCGGTTTTACTCACGTGAAGCTAAATTAGGATTATAAATGGACTCCAAAGATAACTAAACTAACAGTGATGTATATACATCAGAGAGGTCAAACTACACTACAGGATCCGTTTCAAGAAGTTCCCCAGTTATTACATAACATAACATACCATCACGCCTTTATTCCCCGAAAGGTTAGGCAGAGGCGTACAAATGTACACCCACAGTTCGCCGGTATGTTTAGGTCCCATGTAATAGGTGGCGAGCCTATTGCCATTAACCGGGCACAAATTCCAAACTCCGAGCTGCTACTGGGAATTTCATAGAAAAACCCAATAACACTTTGCTCGACCTGGGAATCGAACCCAGGACCTCTAGCGTAGCAGTCGCGCTCAGGACCACTTGGCTAATGAGGCAGTTATACGTTCTAACAGTGATAACAAAATTAAAATCTATTCAGTAGTTTTTAGGTCAACCCGTAACAAACAGACATGAATGTTAAAAATCACATATTTGGGTTCGGAGACGTTTATATACCTTAACTCCCTTATTTTTATAATATATTTAATGTAAAGGCACAGCTTTTCTACGATTTTATAATTGCAGATATTCTACTACGTAATATCTATCGTCAGAATATTGTAATATTCAAGCAGAAAATGACTTAAGAAATTCGCTCGTAGCAGTAAGTGTTCTTAAATCTTTTCATACAAACCCTTACAAATTTTCTCCCAAATTTCCTATACATAAACAGGTACTCAAAGTATTACAGAAAGCCCATAAATTACCCTAACCCCATTACTGTGTCGCTAACATTTAAAAATCCATCATTGGATAATGCAAGTCACCTTTAGTTCATTTATCGCGTCACAAGGAATGACAGTTCGGTTATGCGAACTCAAAATAAAATTACGTAAATGGATTACCATGCTTTGTGCTTACCCCATTTTAATATTCAGCTGAAAAGCGGCAATTCGGTGCGGGATTCTTTTTTTTCGCTTTTGTGTTTTTTTAAACCGCTCCGGGTTTTAATTTGTGTTGAGTGTTTTTAAATATGAAAATGTATATTTTAAATATTATGTTTTAACCGACTCAAAAAAGAGGAGGTTCTGTTTTCATTTGTATGTATGTTCTCTATTATTTTTATCAATTTGTCTACGAAGCCCCCGATATAGTCCCATTTAAATATGTCAGGATTTGATCACAAAGTTTAGAACTAATATACAATAATACGTACCTACCGTAGGAATAAATAATATCTCAAAATCGATAATAAGTTTTCACCAAAATCAAAAAAAGGCCCCCAAAAACCCTAAACAACTAAAGTTCAATTTTTTTAAGGATTTTAAAGGCGGTTTTCTTTTTGCTAAAAGTTTTTTCATGTACAATTTTGTTATCTTCCTAGCATTTTCCCAATTATAGAGGGTTGGCTTACAGTTTAAGCAGATACGGATGAAAATCGTATTGTGCATGAAGCCAATTCAAATCAAAGGTCAGCAACCCAATTACGGGGTGATATTCTAAAGATAAACCTGACTGTCAGGTCTCCAGGCTTATAACTGCCACTAACGCTTGTCATTGATAATTAAACGATAACTGTTCTATTTTAAAATATACGATTCTGGTACCTCATTAAAAGTCAAAGTCAAAATAATTTATTCAATATAGACTACTAGGTAGTACTTTTTGAACGTCATTTTTACATTATAGACAGCCCCCAAAACGCCCGCCCTTCACCGCTTCCTTTGTTTTCGCTGGGAAGAAGAAGCGGCGCAACAAACTCCCCAGCAAACACATTTCTGTCTGTTAAGTTACTAAGGCGTTATACAAGATTTCAAATAATTGTTTGGGGTACTTAATAATTTATTCATTGCTACTGTCAGCTGGCGCACATGTTAATATTATTAATTTTCAAGCAGTATTTATAATATTAGCAAGCCTCCTTTCTTGTAGTTTAAATGACAATTTTAACTGTTAAAAACAGTGAACCTGCCTACACGAGCAATAATAATATGCATAATTAAAACCTACAAGGCGATTCAGTTAACTTTTAAAAAGCTACAAATGTAATAAGAAACCATAGCCAGCACGTCGACCAGTCACCACAAGCAGCACCCGTTCACGAGCATAACGCACGGATCAGCTACCACCCCCCTCACCATTTTAGAGGGAAGGAGGTGACTTTCTTCATACATAGACAATGTTAAGCTCTATTTGTCATTTCCTAAAAGAATATTACTTTATCTCTTGACATCCGGGTGACTAGTCACCCTAAAAATTATTTAGCCTAGCCAGGCTTACTTCCTGACCACGACAAATTTAGTCTATTTGTCTCGGTATTTTTCATGCGAATACAAGACCAATAAAATGTCGATAAAACTTTGTCACGGCGTGAAAGTTAGCCCGATTGGCCACTATTGTTTCCATTAACGTGGGAGAGCCATGCTTCGGCACGAATGGGCCAGCTCGACCGGAGTGATACCACGGCCTCACATAAAACCGACGTGAAACAGCGCCCGGTGTCATCACTGCGTCCATTGTCGGGAGGACACGGCGCTGCACACGCTGGTGGAGTGTGCAGCATGGGAGGAGCCCCGCCGTGCCCTCGTTGCTGAGGTAGGAGACGACCTGTCGCTGCCGGCCGTCGTTCGATTCATGGTCGGCAGCGCGGCGTCTTGGGACGCAGTGATCGCCTTCTGCGAAACGGTCATCTCGCAGAAGGAAGCTGCGGAACGGGAGAGGGAGAGTGCTAGCACTAACCCGATCCGCAGCCGGCTCACCGGGCGTCGGAGGAGGGCCGACAATGCCCTCTTCCAGCCTCCGTGAATGGGTCCAGGGGTGGCAGACGCGGGGACGTCCGCCACACCCCCCTTATAGGACCCGAGGCGGTGGCGCGTAGTGTTCCACGCGCGCCCCTCTAAGGCGATGGGGGGGAGTCCAACGCCTCACTCCCCCCCTACACAATCAGCGGACGGGGCCCGCTGCGGCGGGCCGGCACCAGTCGGGGGCCGCGGACGAATTTTCTGTTTCCCGTAGCCCCTGACGAAAACGTGCAGGAAGGAACACCGTGTGGTTTTTAGTCGGTAGGTCACCCACTCTGGGTGGAGTCCGACACGCTCCGCCGCCTCCCCGGGCGGCGGAAGTCCATGAGGATTTTACACACGCACAAAAAAAAAAGGCCCATACCCTTTTAAAAGGTGGGCAACGCACTTGTGACTCCTCTGGTGTTGCGGGTGTCCATGGGCGGCGGTTATCGCTTACCATCAGGTGATCCGTATGTTCGTTTGCTCCCTTATCCCATAAAAAAAAGTTCGTGAGACGCAACATATTTGATGAAGAAATATGACCGAAAATTTAAGGCTTTCGCCTTTCATCAGCTCGTAAGCATTAATTAATAGAAAATATATTTATCTAATTTCCGATTCAGTATTTGATTTTACTAGCATTACTAACAAGAGTTTAAAAGCCGCTACGCCAAACGCTGCGTCAAAAACATCATTACAACCCGGATAAACAAAGAATGCTGTTCTAACGTGTTTGATTATACATAGATGCTTAACGAAACCATTTCAAGACAAAAAATATCAAAAAATGTAAATGATCGTCCTTATCAATTAAACAAATATATATTTTTGTTTCAGTTCAGCATTTAGAAAAACCTGGAATAATGGTGAGTTGAGTTTGAAAATATTACGTCACAAAAGGTGAGGTAACCGCTGCATATGCAAAATACCGCGGAACGAATTTCCAGTTGTGGTTATTGTATTGAATGTATCGCGCCGCGATCTGGCAATCGATGTCAGTTTGTCCATTTAATCCGTTGCTACATAATATTGTATCGTCTAATACAAATACTGGTAGTAGTATGTGTTTTTTTGTTACAACATAAGTTTTACTGTTTAATATCTAGTGTAGTCTTATTTACTTGAGTGACATGTGAATCTACCAAATATACCTTCTTGATACAGCTAATGTGTCATCTAGAAAGGAGTCCATGACTTCCATGTACAAGAAATGAAACACTTCTTAGAAATGAAACAATAAAACAGAGCTTACCCAAAATAAACATCATGTAAGCCAAGGACTTAGATAATAATATACAGCATAAAATTTCCCTAATATTTCTCAAAACCCCCGAAGAAGACACAAGAAAATTTCCAAGAATCCAACATTATGATTTATAAACAAAGAACCTCTTAGAAGTTTGATCCCTTTATAATCAGTAAACAAACAATATACAACAAACAAAATGTCAGTACAATCCCATACATATTCAGTGAAGGTTTTAATATATTAAAACTTTCATCGCGTACTTAGGCCAGCATAATTTGTATAGTACCTATTAACATAAAGGTACTCCTTTATAAAGTTCTTAATTACACGTCAAGTGAAATAAATTATTCAAAACAATTAGCAGATCAAACAAGTATTGAATATTATACTATGTATGCAGGTGTGAAGAGTTAAGAATTTTGTCTTACGATTCTGTCAAAGGAGCAGTTGAAGTTAAATCAATTAAATTTCTGTAGACTTGAAACTTTCAATTTGTACGATCAAAGAAAGTTATAATTATAATTTAGATTTATAATTAAAAAGACTAAATTCGGGCTCTGTCTAGCATTTAGAAAAATGTGAAACCTAATTTCGTTGTCAAGATCAATGGACTTCTGAATCACGCACACACTTAAATACTTCACTATTAGCTAAAATTAATTTTATTATAAATCCAATATAATGTAAATTAAAATCAATTTAGCATATTATATACAAAAAGTTTGCAACAAAGTCCATGTCAAAAACACACCGAATAAACAACACCAGACCCAGAAGTGTTCCTGAAACATCTAACAGCAATAACAAAAAGTATTACGAACATGAAATTGAAAATCCACGTGTCGGAACTTACCGCTCTCAAACTTTGAACACCTAAAATGTAATTTTAACGAAACACGGAAGTGTCAAACATTCACTTAACTCTTACTGCGAACTACCCGCAAAACCAATTACAAAGACGGATTACGCTAACTGCCTACAGAATTGAAGCCCAATTTGTGGACCGATATATTTTAATCTCGATTTACGCATGTCCAATGAATGAATGGTTGAATTTCTGTACCTATCACGAGTAATGAAAGCTAATTTGAATGTTGGTCTGAGATTCTGGTATGCCATTGTAACATGTGGTTTACATTTTGTTTCCAAATATATTATGGGTTTTATAACATAGTTTTTTTGGGATTTTGGTCCTTACTCATTTTACCATGTACTTTTAGTACTCAATCATGTTACACGTTGAGGTTGTATTATAATTTACGCTTATAAGCTCTCGTCTCATCTGAAAGCTTCAGGATTACTGCTTATTTTTAGACATTTAATTAAAAAATCTCGTCTTGGGTTTTTCAATGCGGGATACTACACTCAACGAGTCCATAAGAAGGATTCAACTAAGCTTGAAACAAGTAAAGCATTTAAAACTACTTAGACATTCTCCGACATTTAGTAGCAAATTGAATTTTGTAGGATGAAGGGCCGCTGCCCTAAATTCCTGCATGTCTATCATCGTGTATGTTCCGCACTCTATCTAGGTGTAATTAAATAATGTCTAGAGTATTATCGCACTAGGCACCATCATTACGCCAAACATTTACGATATCACAGGATGAGTGGTATATATAGTAGATATACAATTCTGTAATACTGTTTTTCCCGAAGAATTAAGGAAATGTGTACCTACATATGTACACCAGTTCGCTGGTATGTTTGGGTCCCATTTAATTAGGCCTTTTGCCATTAACCCAGAACAAGTTACAATTTTGAGCTGCTACTGAGAATTTCATGAAAAGCCGAATAACGCTTTGCTTGGCCTTGGAATCCAACAGGACCAATAATTGTCAGTTGTTGCGATTACGACCACGGGACTTATGAGCCAATTACCATCATTACGTGTTTGATAAAATAAAATCGAAATGTGGAGTGGGTCTTCGCCGATAGATTACAATCTGTGTGTATTTAAATTACGAGTGAATAGTTTTCTTTCAGGCAAGTGCACTCCATCGTAGATCGCAGTGTCGCTTAACGTCAGGCGAACTGAAGGTGAAGCGTAAGCCTATCAAGGATTAAAAAAATCGTCTAATATAAACTGGACTAACTAGAGTTCAATAACATGACTATTAAAAACCAAGACAGTATTCAGCAGGTATTCCTTATTGGAAATGTTGCAAGTCCGTATTGCAGGCAAGTTGTGACCGGCTTACAAAAACCTCACGTGTCACTGCGAATGCAGAAAAAGTGGTATTGGAACGGCACATGCAGTATGCAGGCTACAGAACCCACGACTTGTATCCATCCGCTCGAAAACTTCGAACTAACGAGAAAACTTTTGTTATAAAATCTTCGTATTGAATATTAACATGTTCTTTATTGGCCATAAAAAGACGTTGAACCGTTATGGGCATAATAATCGAGTTTCTGAAATGTTTCGCAGCTTTTAATGAAGTTATGGATATTGTGTCCTCGTTCTTGATTAGTTTTGGGAACTATTTAATGGGGTGGCAAGACTTCTTGTTGAACATTATTTTATTAGTGTTGTCGTGTAAGTGGATGTAGTTTACTGGAGTATATGTGGCTATTTTAAGCTAAGGTGAGGACATGGTGAAATAGCGCACATTGGGGGATGCACTACATCCAGCAGCGGACTGTTAAAGGCTGATGCTGATGATGATTTTAATAATGATGATGTGGTTAGTAATCTTTTTGTTGGTATTTCATACTGGTTTGGACTAGTAATGTGTTTCGCATGTACAACGATCGGTGAGACACAATTTTTACCAAGCGGAAACCAAGTAAATAAAAAAGGATATGACAAAGTTCTGATCTCATTTTACATAGATTATGTTCAAATGTTACAAGACCGATATAGATGGAGAGATAATAGATAGACAGCTTTGCTCAGCAGTTAACATAACCGCATAAAAAAATGTACTTCTTTCTTACTTCTTATCTTATCTTCTTCTTATATTAGATCCCTTCCAATTATTGGCACGCAAAACACTAGGAGACTGTGAATGGTGGGGAGGCTATGTGAAAATATGCCGTTCAAAAAGAACTATCTCGTAGTCTATTCAATAGATAGTACTTTTTGGACGGCGCTTGAATAAATGATTTTGACTTTATAAAAAACCAGTACACAATATATATTAACAAAAAAATATTTTATACAATAGAAATGTCTTTGAGCATATATTGGAACTACAGAATCTGAAATAGGTACTGATAGACAGAATAATATACGAAGTTCCAAGTTCCAACAGTCTTTATGAATATAAAACACGATACTGGATGTCTGAATGATTGTAGAAGATATCGAAAAAATATCCGAGCAATTTTTTTTTTGTTACTCTTGTACAAGAGAATCTCATCGTAGAAAAAATGTAAGTAATATTTCGTATTGCAAAGGTATATATTTCGTATTTTTCAGGTCGAACGGTATAGCTTGCAATGGTAAAATATATTTGATGTTTTGTTGGTATAAATAGAACTATCCATAACAACAAAACAAAAAATTTACTACTAAAACATAACATACTATCACGCCTGTATTCCCCGAAGGGTTAGGCAGAGGCGTACTAATGTACACCCACAGTTCGCCGGTATGTTTAGGTCCCATGTAATAGGGGGCGAGCCTATTGCCATTAACCGGGCTCAAATTCCTAACTCCGAGTTGCTACTGGGAATTTCATAGAAAAACCCAATAACAGTTTGCTCGACCTGGGAATAGAACCCAGGACCTCTAGCGTAGCAGTCGCAGTCAGGACCACTAGGCTATTGAGGCATTCAATTTACTACTAATATATTTATAACCAACTATATCCACATAATTGTATGTAGATAACATATTCAACCCATAATACTGTGCACGGATCTCCTCGGAGGATGAAGAGAGAGGATCTTCCAGGAGAATGAGAGGGATTAGGCTATAGTCTACCACGCTGGCCTAGTGCAGGTTGGCAGACTTCACACGCCGTCAAGAAAATCTGTCAGGCATGCAAGTTTCCTCACGATGTTTTTCTTCACCGTAAAAGCGTGTGATAATTAACTATTAATACGCACATGACTTCGAAAAGTCAGAGGTGTGTGCCTTGGATTTTGAACAGGTTTGAGAACATACCTTAGACCTGAATCCTGCCTAACTCCTTCCCTTGTCCATTCCTTTAAATCTCGCGCCATGGCTGCATAAACAAAATCAAGCCACAGCAACGCCCTCCCACGGCGCCTGTGCACACTACCCGGCTAACTGTCAAGTCGTCAACGACCAAAGAAAAAGCGGCGGCCGCTCGCGAGTGAAATAATTCTAATATGTGGTGAAAAGACTCTGTTCTCATGAAATAAGGTGAAAGTGGTGGTCAGCAACCTTGTGAGTACCCAATCTATTGAATTCCTATCTATCTCTTCTGTTTTCTGCCTGTTTCAACGTTCGGGGGGAAACTTCATCTAACTTCAATTTCAAGCTTAAACAGATTTGAACTCGAGGCCTTTGACTTGGCAGTCTAATGGTCATATCACTAGACTATCAGTGCTCTCATATATTATGTAGATAAGTTGTTACGTTTATTACGTTTTTCTGTTTAGGTACACCCTTTCTGCCAATTGAATCTTGAGTAATAGAACAGTGTTTGTATCCCAAGTATATTAATCAATAGTTACCTACCTGCACTACAATTTAGGATCTTTTTGGATACCGTAATATCCACTACCGTCCAAACGGCTAATCTAAAGTCTAGTTAACAAGATTTAATCTTCAAATCTTGCTGGGTCAATCCTTTTTCTAAGTATAGAAGGACCAATTAAGAAAATAAAAATATATTCTCGAAAACTTCTGAGTGCCTTTCTGTGTAGACTATCAAAAGGACGTCGAAAATACATTATTGATCTTCTATAAAGGTATCATTACAAGATTTCACACTCGCAGTTAATTTAATTAGTCAACACCAATTATATCCATATCAGTTAATGCGACGATCGTGTTACTTGAAATCTGATTGGATATAATAACATAAATTCTGAACAGATACATTTATACCTAATGTAATATTATAGTAACTCCATGTTAAAATGTTTAATTCAATTTCCACAATACATGTCAGCAAATTATTGATAAATTTATTGCTTTAAAGTGATTCGGTGAATTGAATTAAATCTATGATAGTGTTGGTAACAAGTATTTAAATAAAAATAAATTCTAGTTTGAAAGTTGCTTGGTATTTTAAGGCAACATAGATCGAATAAGTAAGTGTGATTTGTGTTGGTATTAACAGAGGACATTTTTGTTAATTATTAATTACTAGCTTCTGCCCGCGAATTCGTCTGCGTGGACTTCAGATAAAAAGTAGCTCATGTGTTATTCCAGACTATAATCTATCTCTGTGCCAAATTTTATCCAGATCCGTTCAGCCGTTCTGGCGTAAAAGAGTAACAAACATCCATCCATTCATCCATCCATCGTCACACTTTCGCATTAATAATATTAGTAGGATATTTTATTGAAAAATAATAACTGTATCATCAGTCCAAAGCGCGACATTGACAGTTTGGGTTTGTGCCCGGCAATAGGTTTGCCCTCTATTATATCGGACCTAAATATACGGCGAGTTGTTGGTGTACATTTAGTACACTTCTGCCTTACTTTTCGGGACATACAGGCGTTGATATATTGATACTTTAAGTGAATATAATTAAAACAGAACATTATTAAAACGTTATTTACACATCGATATTGAGTAAATCTGTGAAACTGATTGGGCTAACGTCACATAACTCGCGGGTGCCTCATTAGTCTATTTGCCAAACGGGGTTTCCACTAAAACAACACAGAACTGAGCCAAATTTGGATCATGCTCACGTAATTAGTACTTGCCTTTTAGTACTATATCAGTAGTAAATTTTACTTTCCATATTTTGTAATAGCCTGCCTCATTAGCCAAGTCGTCCTGAGCGCGACTGCTACGCTAGAGGTCCTGGGTTCGATTCCCAGGTCGAGCAAAGTGTTATTGGGTTTTTCTATGAAATTCCCAGTAGCAGCTCGGAGTTAGGAATTTGTGCCCGGTTAATGGCAATAGGCTCGCCCCCTATTACATGGGACCTAAAACATACCGGCGAACTGTGGGTGTACATTAGTACGCCTCGGCCTAACCCTTCGGGGAATACAGGCGTGATGGTATATTTATGTTTATATTTTGTAATAAACAACGCGAAAGTGTGGTAATACTAATTTGACGATACATTTGGCGTAGCGGCTTCTGCTGCACGTTGTTGTCGATCCTCACGTGAAACGAATATCTGTATGACCTACAGATAGTTGATCCGGGTCATGTGAGAATTTTTATTTATAAATACACCTACGATATAGGAGAAATCCTAGTGTGGGGCAACGTTTTTATATAATTACTAGCTTTTGCTCACCTGAATATATTAGGATTAAAAGTGGAGCCCAAAAGTAATTTAATATAAACCAACAGTGATGAATTTCGTCTCTGTATGAGTCTCTATACATCACAGAGGTCAAGCTGTATCTCAGGTTCCGTTTAATTATTTGAGATAAGAAGTTGGAGCACATACTTTTTAATAGTGATAACAAAATTAGTATTTATTCAGTAGTTTTTGCGCGAACCCGTAACAAAGAGACAGATAAGAATATTAAAAATCTCATTTTTGGATTCCGAGACGTTTATATACCCTAACCCACTTGTTTTTTTTTAAATATAGTCAATGTACAGACACAGCTTTTTTACAATTTTATAATAGTAGAGAATTAGAACTGAGCAGAAAACATGGGGGTGACTACGGAACAGAGACATAAATATATAATATTTACTTAATTACGCTATAGTACGTTATAATATTATCCTACTATATTTATACTATATATACTTACCTGTATAATAAAAACTTAATATTCAAAGATAATACGAACGCCTGGTGTTATTGTCATAGCAAAGTTTTATCTACGCACTGGGTGGCGTAACGCCTGCAGTATTCTTCTGAGCAATTGTTTCTTTTGAAAGCTTTTCGCAGTAAATTGTTGTATGTATAAGGAAAATATACATTGATTCCTATAATCGGTTCAATTCCTAGACCGAGCAGTGTAGTTGGGTTTTTCTATTAAATTCCTAGTACAATTTACAGTGCATGTGAACTGAGGGAACACTGGTTTTTCGACCCACTTTTTGCCGCTATGTTCAGGTCCCATATCATATGGGGCGAGCCTATAGCATACTGACACAAATACCAAACTCCAAGCTATTACTGAGAATTTTATAGAAAAAGCCAATAAAACTTGGCTCGACCTGGGAATAGAAGCCAAAACCTCTAGCAACGCAGTCGCGCTTAGACTTATGATGCAGGCAAGTTTGGATTTGTGCCCAATTAATGGCAATAGGCTTACCTCCTTTACATAAGACCTAAACATACCGGCAAACTGTATGTGTACATAAGTACACCTTTGCCCTATTCTGCGGAGAATACAGACGTGATGGTACCTACATATCACTACATAGTATAAAATAAAGTCGCTTCCCGCTGTCTGTCCCTATGTATGCTTAGATCTTTAAAACTATGCAACTGATTTTGATGCGGTTTTTTTTAATAGATAGAGTGATTTAAGAGGAAGGTTTTAAACTATATAACATAACCCTACGACTCTTAGGAGCGGGGCAGCGCGGGTGAAACCGCGGGCGGGTCGCTAGTTTTATTATAAATTGTAATAAGTATTCTAATTACTAGTATGATACTAAAAAGAGGAAAGGATAATTCCGAGAAAGGATAAGTCCCCAAGAGTAACACATTTCCGAAGTACCGCGAAGGAAACTAAGCTTGGATCTTTACGACACCGCAGGGTTTTCACCTAAGCAATTTGTTCCACTTTCTTGTCCTGGAAAATGTTCAAAGCTATAAAGTTTATTGTCCCTGTCAGTGTTTTAACGATTTATGGAATTATAACTTGTTGATCGGGAGTTTTAGAAGTGATAGATTGTATTATGTCACGACAGTAAATTAAAGGGCGGATATTTCCACGTCATAATTTTTGTTGTTCCATAAAAATATATGGAAAATTTGGAAGTCGAAAGAAAAAGTTCGATAATTATCTCAAATACATTTTGCGTAGGAGGAACTATTTCGGGTAATTAGTTTTGACTTAAGTTGCTTAGCGCAAAGGTAATTAATATAAATTAATGTTTATAGTCTTCTATTGTTGTTATGAGAACTTTGAGACCGAATTTTCAGCTCAATTTGAACCGCAAAATAATTATTAAAACGTTGACGCGCACTGAAATGCCTTAGTAGGTAACTACGAAACATTAATATACCTTAATGAGGTAATAAATAACTATTTACCCCAAAGGCCATTCGCTTTAAATTGGGCCAGCGTACATACCACACAACTTTTGTAATGAATTAATTAACTTCATCAGAAAATGTGGTCATCGGCATAAATTTCTCTACGACTTTATTAAAATTTTTGGACCAACTTTATCGAAGTCCTTTTTGATCGGTTATAGGCCACAAATTTGAGGAAATTTTCTAATTTCAGTGTGTCATTTGTGCTAATGTTGTCATTAGCGCTCGATGGGCGCTGTGACATTATTGCCAAAGTTTGGTCATGATAAATTTATAACAACACTTGTAGGGGAGAGGCCGTTAATTCTTGTGCAGGTTGGAGCAGCATGGATGAAAATGATTAAATTGTCAACTTTAAGTTTGACAGCTATGTAGTTTATACCGATTTATTATCTGTTTTCCCCGCCGTTTCTGGCTTATTTGTTTTCTTCGGCTCCCAAGGGTTGTAGCGTATTGTTAAATACGCTTATAACGTTCCTTTACAAATAGGTTATCAATACAAATATTATTTTTATATACATTTGACTGATATTTCAAGAGCTTAGCATTAGCTTTAGCATTAGCTTTATTACATTTGTATGGATTTATTAAACAAGAGGAGACCTCTTCTTTTAAAATAGCTAACTTATGGTTTATCTTCTGTACTGATGGCCATACACCAATAAGGAAGTATATTCTAATAGATATAAAACTCTAAATTATTTTTTTTGAAAAATCCCGCGACGATTGTGTTTATAAAAGGATTGAGTAATATTTTCGAATCCCTCAACTTAATGATTACCTACAAATATTCACTAAGCTACAAGAAAACAAGGCGGGGGCTGCCATTACCATTTTTTTTCGGAACCTTAATTAAAATGTAGGTACCTAGTACAAAAATGCTGTGATGTGTTTTGTGGAACTAAATGCAGCCCCTGACAATACTAGAATTTACTAAGAATTTAAGGTTAACTAAGAATGAAATTAAGAATAATATAGTTATTTTATTTTAGTGAAGGAAAAAATCGACTCGCAGGCACGATTCGAACCTGCGTCTTCTGGCTGGGTACGCCAGACGCTCTGACCTCTAAGCCACCGCGAGTCCCACCTGCCATGTCAAAATTTGCCTTCACATTCTGAACTTACGTCTTAAAGGTTACGTGAGTAACATCTATTGAAATGCAAGTTACTTTGCCTCTCAAGAATTAAATATTTAGTTTACAACGATATTTTTTAATATCTTCTCCTTAAAGGTAAACAACAACAAGGTATATAACTCAAATATTTTCCTTTTTTTTCCAACATCGCTTCCAAAACATAAAAAGGGAAGTTCTTGCGTGTGACATTTTCACCTTTCTTCAAGGAAACATCGTTTAAGAATCGAGTTTCCCCAAATAAAACGAGCCTTTGATAATATTATATCGATTTATAATACCGTCTATATTTCACTGAGGGATAAAGATTACGAATTCGTTTGATTTTGTCGCGTACCTATATATTTTGAGTATTTGAACAGTATTGGAGTTATTCTTGGGCATTATTATGAAATTTAAGAATGCAAGCCTTTTGATGTGACCCCAATAATCTTTAGCCTGAAGATTTGTGAAAAGTACTTACTAAATATAATCATCTTCTCGGTACTTCTAAGGTTTAACCTAGTAATCACGATAAACCCATTATACTGTGCCACTATTGGGCATGGCTCGGTACGGGCTCTTAGGATGAGAGGGGTTAGGCTTTAGTCCTTTATCCTAAACTATAAGAAAATACGATCGCTTTTATACTGACAGAATTACATACTGGGACTAATAATAGCCACTTCTCTCTGATATCATTGATATAAAAGTGAATCTGAAGTTTTTAAAATAACACAGTAGGTTATAGTAAACCCAAAAGATAACCTTGATATCATGGGTTTGATCCTTCGGTGGTATTAGGTTTTTTTACGAAATTCTCAGTAGCAGTTTGGTATCTGGATTTGTGCAGTAATGGCAATTAGCTTGCTGACTATTACATGGGACCTAAACATACCGACGAAATGTAGAATAGATACACCTCTGTGTAACCCTTCAACCTGTATACCCATAGGCATGATGATATGAACCTACATCAATCTCAGAATCAATTGAAGAATGTACCAAGAATCAACCCTTCAGTGGTTGGAATTGACTGTTAATTGCCGAACTTGGACGATTAGGTAGAGATAGATTCAAATTAATTGCTCCCTGTGCTCGCCTTCGGGAAACCCTTGATTATCCACTCCACGTTCGTTAAACCCCTTATTAATCATCGCTGAATATGGACCACAACATACTATCACGCATGTATTCTCAGTTAGGCAGGGGCGTAGTAAAAAAGTGCACACAGTTCGCCGGTTGTTTAACCACGCAGTAATCTCAAAAATTGTAGTTTGAGAGTTAAAATAAAAAAAATTCTAAGCCAATTAACAATAGGCTAGCGTGGTGAACTATGATCTAACCCCTCTCACTTTGAAAGGAGTCCCTGCAGCGAGACAGTACCTGTATGATTGATCATGATGATGAAGAATTTACCTAGATAATATGTAAATAATATCAATATACCGCGATAAAATCCGTAAGTAAAAGTAGTTTCATTTCAATGTCTAATATTCGCGTAAGTGTCAGAAATCAGTAGATAATATGTATTTTAATAAGTTTTTTAAGAGCTAGTTCCTCCTCGGTTGCTGAGTTTCTGACAGTCTGCAGTGTGTAAGAGCACTTAGAGGTCGGAAAGGCAAACTTCTCTGGTGCTGCAGGTGTCTAGGGACGATGATGACTACTACCACCAGTCAGCTCGTCAGCCGAGATAATTAATAAAAAAAATGATTAAAGTAAAGATGAGCATTTTAAATTAGATTTAAAGCGTTTCTAATTGTATACCTACCTACCTTCCAAATCATTTGTCTACATTGTCTGTGACAATTATAGGGATGCGTAGGTACGCGCAACTGGATTTTGTTTGGAAATGAAACCCTGAAATCAAAATCACTCAGCCACAACACCATTGATGGCACAATCCGAAACGTTAATAAAGCCTTCGCTACAGACAACATTCACACAAACTGTAATCATTAAATACCTGGAACTATCTAGTTTTGCGATTGAAAATTGAAACTGGGTATTGCTGAAAATTAAAATTTTGCTTGTGTACTCGGTTTTATACCTATATCTCATAGAATCAGTTGATTTGGAATACTGCCTCATTACTCTAGTGGACTCATACGCGGCTGCTACGCAGGAGATCATTGGTTCGATTCCCAGGTCGAGCAAGTTTTTATTAGTCTCTTCTATAAAATTGTCAGTATCAACTCAAAGTTTGGGATTTATGGCTGGTTAATGGCAATAGGATTGACCTCTATTATATGGGACCTAAACATAATATATACTAGCAAACTATGGGTGGACCTTCGCAGAATACAGACGTGATGATAATAATATGTTATGTTATATATTATGCGCTATAATTCAAATATATATCTAGTACCAACACTTGCGATACCTACGCAGCATTTGCCTAGCTATAAACTGCACTCCCTTCGAAATTCAACAGACTCCAAAAAGGTATAATATAGAATCTTGTATTAAATTTACTTCCTTGCGCGCGATATTTCCTGCTTCACCTTCAAAGTGTCTCAATAAAGACGCGCCTTAATATGTCAACGCTTTATGAACATATGTCTTGTGATAAACTCGAGCCGAGAACAGAATAGGAACAACGTAGGAACGTTAACAGTCTTAGGATGAAATCACACATGTCAGTGTAGATTCACACAGATTTTATTTTATCGACAATACTTATGTATCTCGCAGGTGCGTACGGAATTTTCTTTCCGCATTGATTTAGAAATTTTTGTAAATAAAGTGTTAATAAGTTAAGCTGTTTTATAACACGCCTGTAATCTACGAAGGATTAGGAAGAGGTGAACTAATTTACACTCACTGTTCGCCGGTATGTGTTAGATTTAATGGGGAGTGAGTCTTAGGGCCACTTGCACCAACTTCTTAAATATGTTTAAATTGTACTTAAACAGAATGTTTATTTATTTCGTATTTATATAAAATTTCGTATTAATTTTTTGTATCTTATCACCGAGCTCCTACTGCGAATTTTATATAAAAACTCAATAACTCTGCTCGACTCTCAGGATTTCTAACATAGCAGTCGCACTAAAGATGAATAGAATAATACTAAGGCAGGTTTTGTTTCATAAATAACTACAGTTGCGAGTACTTACATTTGTGTTGAGCATACCGAAGTTTTATGCATATGACAAAATAACTGAATAAAGCTAGCAGATGAGACTTCACCCTAACCTAGGATATCAAACTGCATAACTTAAAGTGCCCAATGAAGTCTACCAAAATCGGCTAACCCTAAATTCCTAAAATATTACCCAGAAATAAACCTTGTAAGAAACCTGTAACTCTGCTCAAAGGTGCCCTTGGGGCGCGGAGATTTTCCAAGAAAGAGCACAGCGCTGTCACACGTGACTTTTAATTACTAATTTCACGCTCATTGTGGTTCCCCTGGGGCGCTGTTCGTATGGCTCTCTTTGGAGCACGAGTTACGATAACGTGACGTCACGGTACATAAATCATATTTAATCGTTGGGTTTATATGGGCTATGTAAATGCGGTAACTCGTGCCGAAATTATAAAGTTATGGTGTTTTTGCGAGTGTAATTATGACAGATGGTTGGACTTGGTAAAAAAGTGGATATTTTTATGGAGTTAGTGTTTTGATTGACGAATTTATGTCACTGGATTTAAGTCTATGGGTTTGGCAATGGCAACATTTTATCAAAGCCTTTTCTTGAACAGTTACTTTTCAAGTCACTGTTCAAGACTGAGAATACAATAGTACCTATCCGCATATGTGTTGTAAACTTTAATAAAAACCAAAAATACAGTTATGTATACAAAAAATACCTAGAAGGGTATTCACATTGCATGCTCAATTTAAAACCCTGTTTATAATTTACTAGCTGTTCCATGCAGTTCATGAGATAAGCGCGTTCAACCGAAAAAACTAACTTCAGCTTTATAATATTAGCATAGATATCATAGAAGACTGTTTTAATATAAAAAAAATTAACTCAACTGCCTCATTAGTCTAGTAGTCTTAGTCCGCTTGCTACACTGGAAGTCCTGAGTTTTACATCGATGTTGAGAAAAATGTTTACTGCGATTTTCTTAAGAAATTCTCAGTAGCAGCTTAGAGTTTGGATTTGTGTCCGGTTAATGGCAAAAGGCCTTCCCCTAGGACCTAAACATTCTGGTACGTACGCCTTAGTACGCCTCTGTCTAACCGTTCACGGAACATTCATAATTTAAATTTATTCGCGTATTCTGCAACGTAATTATCTTGTTGACTCTGTTTCTATTTCCTTACAGAGTAATGTACATTTCCAACACTACCAATGTTATGATTAACGTTCACTTCAATTTGACATTTTAAATCAACACCACCTTTTACTATGAGGCAATGATACAATCTGCACTAAAATGTAACTGGCATAGCCAATGATTTAACTCTAAACTTCCTCCAAAGTAGGTCAAATTGTCATGTAGACTTATCTACTGCTTAGAAGTTGCGGATTAATTTGGAATATTATGAACGGTTGAGTGGTAGATTTGTAAATTATCTAGATAATTTTATTTGATTTTATTATTATTTTAAACTGCCTCATAAGCCTAGTGATCCTGAGCGTGAAGACTGCTACGCTAGAGGGCCTGGGTTCGATTCCCAGGTCGTGCAAAGTGTTATTGGGTTTTTCTATGAAATTCCCAGTAGCAGCTAGGAGTTAGGAATTTGTGCCCGGTTAATGGCAATAGACTCGCCCCCTATTACAAGGGACCTAAATATACCGGCGAACTGTGGATGTACATTAGTACGCCTCTGCCTAACCCTTCGGGGAATACAGGCGTGATGGTATGTTATTTTGTTTATTATTATTTTATTTAGCTTGGTTTTCGTGTGCGCGTCAAAAAATAATGCTGTTACTGTGGCAGGGACCAGCTGTCAAAATCAGCAAATATGGCAGCCAGGAAAATAGCAAGCTGTTTTCCTGGCTGCACATAGTACCTACTATAAGTTATGTTTTGTTGGTATTTAATCTTGTGGTAATGTGTGTGGCAAAATAAATGGTTTAAATAAGAATTTATCCTACTAACTTCTAAGCTTCTGCCCTCGACTTTGTCTACGTGGATTTCAGAATTGGATCCGTCCAGACTATTTAGTCGATCTCTGTGCCAAATTCGTTCATCCGTTCTGGCGTGAAAGAGTAATAAACTTCCATACATCCTCACAAACTTTCACATCTATACTTCTATACTAATATATAAAGCTGAAGAGTTTGTTTGTTTGCTTGAACGCGCTAATCTCAGGAACTAATGGTCCGATTTGAAAAATTCTTTCAGTGTTAGATAGCCCATTTATTGAGGATGGCTATAGGCTATATATCATCACGCACCGCGGACCAAGTCGCGGGCAGAAGCTAGTCTATAATATTTCAGGATAAATTTTGTGAGGATGTACGGATTTTTGTTACTTTTAAGCGCCAGGACTGGACGGCTACCGTGTGTTATTATGTGGGCAATTCAAGCTCCGCTGGACTCTTTAATGGTTATTAATTTTCAATGTAATACCCTTATATGGAACATACAATTACATACATAAAGTCACGCCTCTTTCCCGTAGGGGTAGGCAGAGACCACAGACTTCCACTTGCTACGATTCTGACCTAGGTACCTCTTTAGCTTCATCTCATCAACTCATCAATCTTTTCATACAGGAGCGTCGGGTTAGGGTACTTTTGACCGAGCCATTTTTCAGAACGTCCTCAATCTGATTTCGGAATGTTTGCCTACGCCTTCCCCTTCCTACACTCCCTACCTACAAGGAACATACTATTTTTTAAGTTAAACTGACAACATGACTTGAACTTAAGTGAAATTCATTAACAAGTATTTATCAGAATTTCATTAATAAAAATCATAACTTTAACCTTAATTTTCTTAGTGACAGCTCCGTATGTGAACACAAAACTAGAAATACCATTAAAAACTTTTTACTTACATCAAAGAAAATAATTAATTTCAAGTAAAACAAAAGTTTCGCGAAATCTAATTAGCGTGTCTAGCATTCTCGTGGCATTTTGTGTTTATCTTTAATCTTGTTTTCTTTTAGGGGTAAGAACCCCAAACTATGGCGCATGCTAGAGAAATGCTTCACTATACATATTTTAAGGAGGAAACATAACTTTCCACCTTTCCATCCAAGAAAGTAATCCAGAGATATTGACAACGAAAAAATAAATAGATACTTTCCAAAAGTCCTATTTACTTACGGAGCCTTATGAAATCTATTTTTTTTTTCAAATTTTATCATAATCTATTGAGCCGTTAAAAACGTGACGTTTGTCTACATTGATAATATTAGGTAGCATTACATAATATTGTTGACTCCCTCCATTGTATCTTAATAAGTCTCGATATTATAGTAGGTATGGTTTCTTATTATATGAAAAGCAGTTTTCTGAACAGCAAATTTATGTAAATTATAATAGGTACTAAGACCATTATTGTGTTCTCAAGAAAAAAACATTTTATTCCACAGTAGAAAGGTACTGAGTATAAAATAAGTCGCCTGTGAATATTGGGCTTCTAATCTCTACCAAGTATGATAAAATTGTTAAAAAGCTCTGTCTGTAGGTGCATTGAAGATATTAAAAAAGAAACAAATGGCTTTAGGGTAAAAAAACAATACACATCTCCGATCCCAAAAATGAGATTTTCACTTTTAAATCACCATTAGAAAGTAGGTAGATATATGCTCCAACTTAAAAACTGGTGATCTTCTTGTCAATTAATTGTCAAATCATCACTGTTCGTTTTTGATTACCTATATTATTCTTGGGATCCATTTTTAATCCTCATATAGCTTCGCATAATCGAAGCCGCGGGAAAAGCTAGTTCAACTATAACTATAATATTTGCTCCTTTTTATAAAATGACAACATTTTGCAGCAATTTGTATTTTAATTAACAGTATTATACCTACATACCTATATTTAGTTGTGGACTTATGGTCCCTTTGTTCAGGGAAATAATCTGAATTAATTAGCGATTTCCAGTAACAGGATAACGGGGACTATATCATAGGATATATTATATAACACTGCTCTCTATGTACTGTGGAGATCACAAATGCAAAAGGCGATATTAGTGTCTGTTGGCCAGTTTGAAATTAAAATCCAAACAATCATTTAAAAATCATTGAATGTAGTGAAAGCTGAAGTGAGTAAACATTTAAAAATTAATTGATTGATTAATCTTCGATTGATTTCTGCTTGAATACGATACAAGTATAAATACAAAAAAAGTTATACAAGAATCTATACTAATATATAAAGCTGAAGAGTTTGTTTGTTTGTTTGCTTGAAAGCGCTAATCTCAGGAACTACTGGTCCGATTTGAAAAATTCTTTCAGTGTTAGATAGCCCATTTATTGAGGAAGGCTATAGGCTATACATCATCACGCTACGCGGACGAAGTCACGGGCAGAAGCTAGTACTATTATAAAGCTGAAGAGTTTGCTTGTTTGTTTGCTTGAAAGCGCTAATCTCAGGAACTACTGGTCCGATTTGAAAAATTCTTTCAGTGTTACTTAGCCCATTTATTGGGGAAGGCTATAGGCTATATATAATCGCGCTACGCGGACGAAGTCGCGGGCAGAAGCTAACATAAAATATAATTGAATATAGCTTAGGAACCCAGGTACCTACGCTGCATTAACTACATAATTAAAATTGTCAACCATAGTTTTATTGATAGGGCACAGATACCTAATAGAATATTAGTACCTGGATCTGGATGAACATACGTAGGTACCTACATTACATACATACATTGCAAGTTAAATAGAAGCTTCTAAATGGGTTAAGTATTAATAACTATAATAATTATTGTGGTTAATGATTACTATGATGCTATTTAATTTCAGTACCGACATTATCTATCACATTTTCCATTTTGTGCCAAACTATGTCGTAATTGAAACCGCATTTGGCACAAATGCTATGTACCTACTTAAAATTAATAAAACTGCACTGTTTAGCGGCAGATTGCCAGCCGGTGCCTGGATTGAAAATTTTATAGAAAAATAGATGAGGCACTGTAATAAATAGTAGATAAGTTTATTAGTTTTAAGGTTTGTATTATAAAAAACCTATAACATTCGTAAATCTAGACATATAATAAGAACATAAGAATTATTAAGAGTAGACTAATACGACGCCTATGGAGTAAATTTTTTTATTGAGTTAATAGCTACCTCAATAAAAAAAAATATTCCATATTTTAATTCATTGTCGATAGTTTTGAGAATTGTTTACTTCTTTCTAAAGGTGAATACTTACTTACCTACTCATTTTATGATAGGAAACCTCCATGGTGTAATAGGCTCTTTAGCCATGTACTGTTTCACCTTAGACTATTAGTCTAAGTGTTTGACCCATAGACGTTTTACCTCAGTTGCATATTGTGATTATTGCAGCTACACATATTTTTAAGATCGAAGTTTGTATGCAAAAATCTTAATTCCGTGTTCGTTGTTATTCATGAGATACTGAAGTTGTACTGTACAATGTTGTATGCTCTAGCGCCATCTATTACAAACTCAAGGAACTTATACACGTCTCGAGCAACCCATGAAAGATTCCAAGGCCGTTTTCCTTCAAGCGAGTTCATCGCTGAATTCCAGCAGACAATCATAATATATTTTCTCATAAGGTTGTGACAAATGCTTTTTTCTATGTTTCCGATACGAAAATGAGTGCTTAATATTACGTAACCGTTCTAATAATAACGAAAAAGCAATCAACTTAATTAAAATAAAAGTTTTAGTAAACTGTGTAAATAATAATAAAAATCTAACTGTAGGTATTCAATTCGTTTGAAAATATTGTTGATGGAATTGAATTGCAAAGGTCCCGGTGTAGTAACCTAAACATATTACAAAATGAAGAATAGAAAGGTTCCTAGTATGTTATAGGTACAACGGTTTTGTATCTATTGTTTAAATATTCATTAAAGCGTTCTATTTTTATATCTCGCTTAAAGCGCTTGAAGAACACTTACAAAAATACATTTTTATTTTGCCGTCTACATTGTGAAAAACCCTGATTTTAAACAGTAGTAGTAGCAGGAGTACCTACCTATAATGTTTTTTGGGCAGGAGTACAGTACGGTCATAATAACTGTGCCTGAAGTTAGCCGCAGATAAAATCACGTTAATAATTTTATTAAGAACTAGCTTCTGCCCGCAGCTTCGCTCGCTTGAAGCTCAATAACCAACAGTAATCATCTCTTCTTTGTATGGGTCTCTATACATTAGAGAGGTCAAGTTGTGTCTCAGGTCCCGTTTAATTATTTGAGATAAGAAGTACCTATACCAGTTTTTATTTTGGAGAACATACTTCCTAACAGTGATTACTAAATTAAAATCTATTCAGTCGTTTTTACGCCAACCCGTAACAAACAGACAAACAGACAAGAATTTAAAAAATCACATTTTTGGGTTCGGAGACGTTTATATACCCTAACCCACTTGTTTTTTTTTAATATCTTCAATGTACAGACACAGCATTGTTACAATTTTATAATAGTAGAGAAGACAATATTTCGTAATGTTTTTTTACACTGCATTGTTATTATGCGATCTACGATGGAGCGCGCTTACCTTAGAAGAAAACGATTCACTCGTGATTATGTCGAAGAAGACCCATTCGGGAAGCGCATTCCACTTTCCGCGGTACGCATGATAGAAGTGGACTTATAGCGTTTCGTTCGGATTTTCGGAATGTCTTCCATGAATCGATGTCACTTTTTTGTGCTTCTGGTCGTCCGATAGTAGAAAGGACAAGGGAAAATAAAATCGTGGAAATCTGATACACACTCGCCGAAATGTATCCGATAAAATATCGATAGGTAAGCTAGCAACTTTGCGGCGTATTTGGAAAATGTATGACCCCCACTTAATTGTCTTTATAAAGAGTTTTTTAAATTGCAAAAGCACTTGCGGACATCTTCAGACGCGAACAGTTATTTCGACCTAACTGTACCTTGCCAGCCTCCAATGTTTTGACAGTAAATACAAAACACGCAAATGCAGACATTTTGTAAACAAGACTTTAATAAATTATTTTATTTTTTATTTTACTTTATTTGGGAAACAAACAGATGCAGTAACAGATATAAGTATAAGAAATATAGTTTTAACAATATCCAAATACAGTTTCCACAGATTACCATAAACATAATTAAGTATAAGCTAACAATAGAACGAACGAATTGAATTTGATATACCTAGTTTATAAGTTGACTATTTAAATTTCGATGACAAAAAGTTCCTAATATAGAATCTAAATTTGGGTAGAGAAAGGTGAAAAATGTCTAAATCTTGATTTCAATTTCAAAATTATAATCAAATTACAATTTCTAGGAACTGAATATTACAAGGGTTCAAGGGATAATCACACTTATATTATTGTATCAAAACCGGCCAAGTGCGAGTCGGACTGTCTCACTTATCTATAAAAACGGCAACAAAATTATGTCTGTTGTTTAAGAGCCCCCTTAAATATTTATTTTATTCTGTTTTTAGTTTTTTATTTGTTGCCATAGCGGTAACATAAATACATCATCTGTTAAAATTTCCACTGCCTGGTGACAGATGGACGGACGGACGGATGGACAGCAGTCTTAGTAATAGGGTCCCGTTCTACCCTAAAAACGTGTTTTTTTCTAATTTAAAGTAGCGATATTTTCTACGACGAAACAAAGTTTTTTCATGTTTTCACTGTCTAGACTGAACTTTGTAGATTATATCGCTTCAAATGACGTAAAGTTTTCTGTGTTTTATTCACTTCTACATTTACTATAACTAGAACCGATGTTATCAAAAACGAAAAAACAATTCTCAAGATAAATTGAAATATATCTACTTACATACAAAATTCCATATCTCGTTGATATGATCATATGGGTAAGCGAATCGTGTGTAATTTTAGCACGAGCTTCCATAAATAACCGTTCTCTATTATTACAAGCGCCTTAATCAAAAGATATAATCTTTAACAGTGTCGGATGCGACTTAATCGGGCCCTTTTGGCCCTACCACGGGCTTACGATCGGTCTTCACGCGATGAAAGTCGTGGCGTTGAAAAGTGGGACGAACAAACTGATTTGTCATGATTGTTGCGTATTAATCAGTTGTTGTAAAAGTTTAGTTAAAGGTTTGAATTTATTCCTTTTTCTTTTTTAATGGGGTAATTTTAGGTGGCGTAATTAATCAAATCGTACTTTCATTGTTTTTTATTTTATTTTATATACTAACTAGGAATGCATTTCCATCTTTCTTTTTTTTGAAACGTTTTCACACACACACTAGGATTTTTTCCTGTATCGTGGGTGCTTTTACCAACGTAACATCCAGACCCAGAACAACTACCTGGAATTCATACAAATATTTGATCCGTGTTGAGATCAAACCCACACCATGTGGCGCGGAAGCCGATCGCTCAGCCACTACGCCAAACGTGCTGACAAATCATTGGACCAGAGACAGATTTTAAGCGGCTGTAGCCTAATGGCTAGGGCGTCGGACTTGCGATCATGTGGTTGCCGGTTCGAGCCCCACCCATTGCACTACCGACGTGAACGCACTCGTAACCAAGCATTTAGCTTAGCACGAGGGGTTAACAAGAATACTATTAATGTGTGACCCACATTGCTAGTAAGATTATTTAAAAAAAAAATGATTTTAACTACCTGCATTGTGAAACCTACCCATCATATTGATATATTAGAAGTATGACATAAAAGGTACAATAAAATTATGAATTAATTAATAACCCCTTCTACTATGAAGTCACCAAATAAATATTAATGTATAAAATACATTATACAGTTATTTATGCTTCTGAATACAGTGCACTGGTGCTCATCCCCTTGGTCTAAATACACGTTTGAATAATAAACCGTATGCTATATAATAAATCTTCGCGTATAATCCCACTATTAATCTCTCCACTCCTTATATTAGTACATAGATTTGCACACACCTCGTGCTAACAAAAACTACGTGAGCGAAATGAAAAATAAACAGCATAATTATCATCCTTCTTCAAAATATTTGGGCCAAAAGACTCTTCTTTTATTGCAGATTTATGTATAAGATTCGAACACTTCGTGACCTCCACAGTTATAGTAAGTGCTAAGTAACTTGAACAGTAGATGAAAGGGACGACTAATACAGCGTAATACATTTTTTTTTTATAGTATAGGGGAGCAAACGAGCAGACGGATCACCTGATGGTAAACGATAACCGCCGCCCATGGACACCCGCAACACCAGAGGAGTCACAAGTGCGCCCCTCCGCCTTTTAAAAGGGTTTGGGCCTCCGGTAACCTCATTCACTCGGCGAAACGCAACGCAAGCGTTGCTTCACGCCGGTTTTCTGTGAAGCTGTGGTATCACTCCGGTCGAGCCGGCCCATTCGTGCCGAAGCATGGCTCTCCCACGTAGAAATATATACAGTCAACATAAATATTCTAACCATCTCTTTCTTCTCCGCTTAAGTTTTTTTTTTTTTTTTTGATATGGACAATAGCTGTTGATTCAGGGAATCTTAACAGCGTAACCGAACTTGGTGGCGAGGCACCGAATGCCTCCAGCCAGGAGCAACTTAAAATTAAGCAACAGCAGCTAAGGGCGTCCCCTGCGGGACACGGGCCTCGGCTTAGGGCGTTGCTGGGGGGGCAGCTAGGGACGGCTGGATCTGGTTTAAATTATTATTAGGGACTAATTTAAAGCTACTGGCTCGGCGCGGGCCGGCTCGAGCAAGGGTCGGGGGGGGTTACCATTACTGGGTCTTCGCGACGGGCCTCGCCGGCGAGGACGGTAAATCGGGCGGCGTTTGTGTGAGTGTATTTTGAGAGTGCTAGTCTCTCTATTCGACTCTTGTAGGACCGTTATAGGGTCGTCGGGGTAAGCTAGAGCGTGCCTTGGACGGCGAGTTCTACTAATCTGGGAGGGGATGTAGTCGACGCTACTGACCACCAGGGGATTGGGGTGATGGGGGGCCCTATCGAAGTAACGCTTGGAGGCGCGTTTCATAAACTGCTTGATGGTAGGCAGTTTTAAATCTAAGTGGAGTTCCCTGTTACGCACGTACCACGGAGCGCCCGTGGCTTTGCGCGTAAATCGGTTTTGAAGAGTTTGCATCCTATGGATTCCAGACCCTTCGATGTGTGCGAACACAACGCTAGCATAGGTCATAATGGGACGGATGCACGTCAAGTAAATTCTCACCTTATATTTAAGGGATAATTTACTGCGTGCATTGAGCATACTGTGGAGACGGCCGAGAGCGAAAGCGGCACGGGAGCGAACCGTCTTTATGTGCTCTCGGAACGAGAGTCGGTAATCTAGAATCACGCCCAGGTATTTGGCCTTCTTTTCCCAAGGGATCGGTTGGCCGTAGAGGGAGATGGGTCGGGCTTCAATGGAGCGGTCGTTGCTTTTATGGAAAAGAACGGCCGCGCTCTTGGATGGGTTAACCTCGATTCTCCATTTCCTAAACCAAGTGCCGATGGCATTGACCGAGGTCTGGAGGATCTTGGTGATAGCAGGGAGGGATTTGCCGGAATAGTAGATAGCCGTATCATCGGCGTATAGGGCCAACTCCGACTTGGAGCTTTTAGGAATATCGCTGGTGTACAGCGCGAAAAGGAGAGGGGAGAGAACGGAGCCCTGAGGGACTCTGGCTCTGATTGGATGTGGGGTCGACAGAGTGCCGCCCTCTATGCGATAACGAAAGGTGCGATTCGACAAAAAGTCCCGTATGATGAGCACGAGACGATCGGGCACATTGAGCGAGTACAGCTTGTAGATCAAGCCGTTGTGCCAGACTTTGTCGAAGGCTTTCGCCACGTCGAAGAAGAGCATGCCTGTCGTCAATCCGCGCTGAAAACCAGCGCTGATGTGTTCGACTATGCGATGCACTTGTTGGACGCAAGAGTGTTTGGTTCGAAAACCAAACTGCTCGTAGGGAATGTTTTTTTTTGGATTCGGCAAAATCCTTTAATCGGGCATGAATCAGCCTCTCGTAAATCTTTCCGAGGGTACTGAGAAGACTTATGGGGCGATAACTGGACGGCTCAGTGCGGGGCTTACCGGGTTTGGGAAATCCGATAACAATGGCTTCTTTCCAGATTTGGGGAAAGATGTTATTATTAAGTGCCGCATTGAAGATGGCGGTCATCAGCACTAAGAGCTGGGCGGGGAAGAGCTTCACCACTTTGTTGGTGATACCGTCTGAGCCGGGGGCTTTCCTGGGACGCAGATTCTTAACGATCGTCCGGACCTCGTCCACAGAGACGGGCGGGACAGGATCGTCTGGGTCGGGATCGGGATCGGGTCCGCTTAAGTCGTTTATTGCGCTCTATATACACCGGACGCTAGCCAACCTACCTCGGTTTAAAGATAATTTTTACCTAAACTACCTTTCTTAGCTACTTTTCTACCTAAGCTAAGCTACCTAGATTACTGTATATGATGTTGAATTTCTATTCTGTATCGTCCACCTTGATACAATACGAACACTCCTTTAGAACTGTGTAATACTAGAAGGTAAAATTGAAGGAAAACGAGGAAAGGGAAGACTTAGACGGAGTTTTGTGGAAGTAGTGAAGGAAAGGGTGGGGATTGAGTCGTATCAAGAGGTAAAACAGAAAGCAGAAGATAGAGAAGACTAGCGATTACTAATCGACAAGAGCTGAGCTCTTAAATTAAAGAAGAAAAATAGTTCATCTTATGGTGACGTTAGCTTTTTATTTTTTGCTTAGATACGTTTGGTTCTGCTTGATAAAAAGCACAAACGGGGCCTAAGATGAAGAATACAATTCAAATAAATACCTTTCGGGATCTGGTTCACAAGATAGAACACAGGAAAACTGTTAGAGTCCTTCTTATCTTACCACCGCATGCTTGGTTTTGTTCACTATACAACATTAGTTTCTTCACAGCAGTGTGCGGAGTTTTTTTTTTTGGTAGGCCAACGCTTGTACGCTATTTCACCTGGTATTTAACATTTCTATAGACGCAGCATATAGACGTCACCAACAGTTTGTAGTGTCATTAACAAATTGTCATCTTATGACCTCAGCTGTTGCCGCCAGTACACCTGGGGCCCTAGTTTGCTATTTCAATTGACTCAGAATGACCGTCCAATGGCACTAAATGACATAAGAAATGACAGATTTCGTAGAGAAAACTGTCAAAAATCAACCATTATGAAGTCACTGAATCACAATTCTGACACAACTGAATAGTAGACTCGGCACCCTGATGTTTAATATTTTAAGTTGTTACAGCTATAGCTTGCAACTATAGACGCCAGCAACAGTGGTTTCATATGAAGAAAAACATATTCATAATATTATCTTTATGAGGTTTATAGTTAGGGATAGCTGTCAGCTAAAAATAAAACAAGGCAAGTCCATAAAATGTAGAACATTATCGATGGTTTCAGTAATGCACAATTCTTGATAGAGTTGTCTGTGGAAAATTATCAGTTATAATCGTAAAGTTGATGAAAATAGAATATTGACGCGCGAGCGTACAATGAACTCTTGTAGCTGTAAAACTTGCTATAAAACTTGTTAATGGAAACTTCTACATTGATTGCTTTTTAAAATTACTCTATATTTAGTTTTGTGAACAAAAAATTAGAAACTGCATCTTCTAGTTCAATAGTTATGACGCTATGACCAACTAAGCCACGAGGTCCATCGCCAGGTCAAAATTTGTCTTCACATTCGGAATTTACTTCTTAAAGGCGATGTCAGCGGAAAGCAAGATACAAAAAGTCAAAATTAACAAAAAGTTCAGTAAAATACCTTTATAATATTTTTTCTACAAAATGTTATTGAGTTTTTCTATGAAATTCTCATCATTCAACTGCCTCATTAGCAGAGTGGTCCTGAGCGCGACTGCTACGCTAGAGGTCCTGGGTTCGATTCCCAGGTCGAGCAGTGTTATTGGGTTTTTCTATGAAATTCCCAGTAGCAGCTCGGAGTTAGGAATTTGTGCCAGGTTAATGGCAATAGGCTCGGCCCCTATTACATGGGACCTAAACATACTTACCGGCGAACTGTGGGTGTACATTAGTACGCCTCTGCCTAACCCTTCGGGGAATACAGGCGTGATGGTATGGTATGGTATGAAATTCTCAAAAGAACTCGTAGCTCCCTGACCATAGGAATTACAGAGGGTGTATACAAGTAGGTACCTCCACTCAACTCTTCGGGGAATACAGGCGTGCCGATATTTAATGGTTTGTAATAGTTTAACGATGAAATCACTCAGTCAGCAGATTGTTATCAAAATTAATTACCGCTATCTCAACTACTTTATCTGCTACATGAACGTGTAGGCCAATTAAATGGCTTGTTTGTGAACACGACAACATTAATCAATGTATGAACAAAATCATTGAGTTATTAGTTACATTTGGACAGTACATTTGCCAGGTTAAAAAACAGCTAAATATGAATCATAATATACCATCACGCCTGTATTCCCCGAAGGCAGAGGTGTACTAAGGTACACCCACAGTCCGCCGGTATGTTTAGGTCCCATGTAATAGGGGGCGAGCCTATTGCCATTAACCGGGCACAAATTCCAAACTCCGAGCTGCTACTGAGAATTTCATAGAAAAACCCAATAACACTTTGCTCGACCTGGGAATCGAACCAAGGACCTCTAGCGTAGCAGTCGCACTTGTGATCACTAGACTCAAATTTAGGCAGTTCATCATAATCTTAAATATTGAAATATGAATCATATTATAAAAAATGCTATAATTCGTTCCAGAGGAAATGCTATATGACCTTTTTAGTCGGTGTAGCTACTAATGCTCACCCACAGTTCATCGGTATGTTTAGGTTCCATGTACATCTACCAAATCCAAGACCGCACGATAAGCAGCTGTGCTTACAACTGCTATGCAATGAGTTAGCTTATTATATTTATTTAGGCCTGTTCAAATTACAAAATCACATACAAAATGCCCGAAGGACAACCGTCCATATATGAACGGAGGTATTGACAGTCTAATTTGATGTGATTTATGATGTCTGAATAGCTCAGGGTTCGATTTGATTTTGATTATCAGGTCACTGGATCTTGGGATATATGGAAATAAAGAAAACACATTTATTGGAATAAATAACGCTAACTTTGCGAACCGGGCAAACATTTTCCTGCCTTAAAAATAAAAAAAAACGTCATAGAACTCGTTTGCGATGTTAGCGCCTCAAATTGGGAATCTAAGCCACATGGACTTACACACATGTGGTTTTTATTAAAACCACACCTTCCAGCCGCTTATGAGGAGTTTGGACGATGCATTCAGCGCCATCTACATACTTGCATTACATACCGCTATAGTGTACAAAGCCGTCTTCATTTCTGTCCATGTGTTGTTTCTTTGTAATCAGTCAATCTGTTAATTAAACAAAATGTAGGATGTTTCGTGTATTTTTCCAATATGTATTTTAATAGATTCGGGGCAGGAACAAAAGCGGTTCTTGAGTTATAAATGGTGTAAAACCCAACTTTGTTATATATATAGGAATATGAGGTATATTATATATACTAATATATAAAGCTGAAGAGTTTGCTTGTTTGTTTGTTTACTTGAACGCGTTAATATCAGGAACTACTGTATCTGTATATGTATGTACAATGGGTTATAGCTGTTACCTGACCCACCCTAAAAACGGACGAATTTGAACCCTCTGCTTGTTACATTACAAGAGTTATTCAATTTGTATGAGTTTATCAGACTAGCGCTACTCGATGAACGAATACAATAATAATACAGATACGCAAAACGTTTGCGTTAGGATATTTATAACTACTTGTTATTCAATTTAGATTTTTATGCTGTAAGACTAAAGGTTTATCTTCGATAATATAATTAGTGTCATTGCTACTAATAGCTTATTTTAATTAATACACACAAGTAGATCTGGTCTTGTGGTTCGTGTGTAAGACTGAGACGAGCAAGATGCGAGTTCAAATCCTGCATGGCGTATATTATTTTGTTTTCAATTTAGAATTTATTCAAGAAGTATTTCTTACATTATTGTAAAGAACTATAGACGGACACATTCTCCAAATATAAAGTTTCTAACTTGGTTATATTTTCACTTAACTTGTAATAAGTGGGTAGATGAAAGACAAATACGCGTTCATTATAAAACTGGTATTCATATGTTACTAAGTTTTAGGGTAGGAAAATAAAAATAAACCGTGACAACAAAGCTAAAGCCAGTCTACGCACAATTGCAGTGACTACGCGCGAACACTTTTTACCTTGCCTTACTAAATTGTGAAAAACAACGTATTTTTCCAATTTTTTTATTTATGTTTTGTAGTAGTTTTATTGTCATGTCATTGTCTGTGATTATCTAAAATACAAAATAAACTATTTACACGATGAGAATGTTGGCATCAGAGAAATTGCTAGGAGACTTATATAGCAGTAAGTGTATTTTTATAATTTTAAATTTCATTATTATACCTAGCTATTGCTTTAATCAAACCTATTTTTATATGCCTTCTTTGTTTCAGAGAAATACCGTCAGATTGTGGTTGAGACGTTTTGAAGAAACGTGAAATGGCCGATTTAATAGTCACTAATATTTGGAAATATTACGTGACAACACGGATATTTTCTTCATGAAAGATAATTGCGCCATACACCGAGCTGCTGTGGTGCAAAATTGGCTGGCCAGTCAAGAAGGTGTCAAGACAATAAATTGGCCATCTAAAAGCCCTGCCTGACCTAAACCCAATAGAAAATTTGTGGGGTCAAATGATTTTAAATTGGGATTCATTAGAAGTCAGGACAAAAGAAAATTTGGCACAACTTGTGACTTCAACATGGGAACTGATGAGTGGAAGTAATGCTTGCTGAAACATGATGTGCGGCTTGCGAAGCCCCTTGCAACAAATTATAGAAAGAGATGGTGCTCCACTGGAGTTAACAATACTTATGTGTCAGTGTGTCAAATCAATTGTTGTTATCACAATTTATAAGGAAGTGTTTCTTACAGTGATTAAGCATGTCCTTTTGCGATCATAACTATTATTATAGAAATATTTAAAAACCTATAAAGTAGGTCAAAGTATTGTGCTATTGTCACATAAGTTTTAAAGTAGGTATAATAGTTTATGTGGTGATGTTATTGTTATAAAAATAGAAATATTATATTATATTTCTAAACATTTAACATGTTGATTCACTACATTGACTACTGTTTAAAGTAGGTATATATTAGATTAATTACCTACTTTAAAAATAAAAATGGGTATTTTATAGGCAACTTTAAAACAAAGAAAATATTTAGTAAGTAACAACTTTAATCAAAAAAATCAAGCTTATCATAAGTATTAAAACTTCTTTTTACGTTTTTGCTTTTTAATATAAGTATATATATAATTATATAACTATGACAAGTAATTGTGTATTCTATATTTAATAAAATCGTTATCATAATAATCAATGTTTTTCATTTCTGTTGTTATTTTTATTTAAATAGTATTTAAATATCATATAAAAACATTTGGAATTCAAAAAACAATATATTTGAATATTGTAAACATAAAAAGCTAAAAGAAGCGCAGGGCTAGTTTTGAACTCATAACCATGCTAACATAGATACACTGTTGCAACCACCAGACCAAATCACCTTAACAAGTATTATTGAAATTAACAACTCCTCAATCATGTGACAAAACAATATTCAAAGATTACCTACCCTAACGTTACGTGTTAAAGATCAAATTGGCACAACTGTAGTTTATAATATTTGCCTATCTTGAACAAGTCGCTTTAAAACAACGACCTAGGTCGTTGTTTTAAAGATCAAAATTGCTTAGTAGGGTGTCTGTATTATTATTTTATTTGTCATCGAGTAGCGCTAGTCTGATTACCTCATACAAATTGAATAACCCGTAATATCACAAGCAGAGGGTTCAAATTCGTAAATTTTTAAGGTGGGTCAGGTAACAGCTATAACCCATTGTACTATCCGATTTGAAAAATTCTTTCAGTATTAGATAACCCATTTATTAAGGATCATCACGCTAAGACTAAGTAACTATTCCACGCGGACGAAGTCGCGGGCGAGAGCTTGTATATATATATCACATTAGCCTAGTAGTCCTGACTTCGACTGCTACCCAAGGGCTCTTGGGTTCGATTCTGGTAATGTGACAATGTGAAATTCTGTAATCTGTGAAATTTTACAAACCCAGTTCCCACTAAAATAATACCAAAAATATTTACATCAAGTCAATTTAAGTTTTAGAACTGTAACTAGACAAGCGCCACCGTTGGCCAGGTAACAATATAATTTAATTTAGCGAACAAGTAGCTACGATTAAATTACTATTCTCGAGTGCTTTCTAGAGTTTAATATAACTCTGTACAGAACGGATTTCGGATTTTCTCGATGACATAATACTTGGGCGGAAGTAATAAAAGTCGCCGCTCTCAATTTTCTCGGTAGTTCTTTAAAACTCGCCACGAAGTGTGAGCTAGAATTTCATTGAAGGTTCTGTAGTTCTGTATATTTTTAATAATATTCTGTATATCTCTACTATTATAAAATTGTAAAAACGCTGTGTCTGTACATTGAAGATATTTAAAAAAAACACGAGGATTATGGTATATAAACGTCTCCGAATCCGAAAATGTAATTTTTAAAATTCTTGTGTGTTTGTCTGTTTGTTACGGGTTGGAGCAAAAATTACTGATTAGATTTTAATTTTGTTATCACTGTTAGAAAGTATATGTTCCAACTTAAAAACTGGTGAACTTCTTATCTCAATTAGTTAAACAAAACCTGAGATACAGCTTGACCTCCCTGATGTATAGAGGCCCATACAAAGAAGAGATCATCAATGTTGGTTTTTTTGCATTTTTAGTCCTGATATAGCTTCACGTGAGCGAAGCCACGGGCAGAAGCTAGTTTTTAATAATATAGCATGTCCTTGTTATCGTCTACACTTCATTAAAACAATGGCTTACGTCTTCTCCGTACCGCGCTGGTAAAACCTCTTAAATAAGTGTTTATTGAGAAGAAATATGTTTACAACCACAATAAAAAGGCAACTGCAAAACCACTTGCAGATAACTTCAAACACGTATAGTTATTTCGATTGAAATATACCCACTTTTTCACATGCTTCTCTGCTATGTGTCAATCCTATCCTGATCTGATACTCTTTACTAATAAATAAGCCTGAAGAGTTTGTTTGTTTGTTTGCTTGAACGCGCTAATCTCAGGAACTACTCCGATTTTAAAAATTCTTTCAGTGTTAGATAGCCCATTTATTGAGGAAGGCTATAGGCTATATATCATCACGCTAAAACTAAGTAACTCTTCCACGCGGACGAAGTCGCGGGCGGAAGCTAGTATTATTATAAAAATGCGAAAGTTTGTGAGGTTGGATGGATGGATGTTTGTTACTCTTCATGCCAGAACGGGTAAACGGATCTGGATAAAATTTGGCACAGAGATAGATTATAGTCTGTAATAACACATGGGCTATTTTTTATCTAGGTCAGACCCAATTCCTGAAGTCAACGCAGACAAAGTCGCTGGCAGAAGCTAATTAAGGGATTAAATGCCAGCATGGTAATACCTATATCATTCAAAGCGTATAGTTTAGGCTTAAATTGAATCATACAGAATCATAGATATAACATGATACTTCTCATATATAAATGAATAAATAATTCCTTTTTACATAACTTTTTAAATGGTTTAGTAATTTATATCCGACAACAGCGGATCCCCAAAAAAGTTACAACCGCTCAACGGGCAGAATTAATTTATAAGGGCGCGGCCTAATAACAACACGCTATATTTCATCGTTATAATCAATGGAGATACCATTTTTAATAACATCACTACTGAACTGTATGTTTTTGATGCTATGAGTAGGGATTTATTATGTAGGACGAAGTTGTGTAAGAAATAGGTCGCCCAATGTGACTATACTTGAACAATTGCTTGGATGGAATTTTTTTAGTAAATTATGTACTTATAAAAAGTTAAAATGGTAGTAGATTTTAGCCCAAAGTCAGTAAAGATAATTTTGTAACGAATTATTGTTATTATCGGCGCTCATTATATCGGAGCAAACAGTAAATAACTCCGTAAATTGGTGGTTTCCGGTCCTAACCGATCATATCGGAAATCGTTTTGATACTGTTTAGAAGTTAGTACTTTACCTTTTTTACGCCTGTCTATTGGAATTTTTCCTATACTTTTTTATTGCGAAATATTTTTGGCTCTAGGCATTTTTATGAGCGAACTTTTTGGACAAAATCGATCCATATTGTGGCTGGTAAGCGAAGACAAATGTGATTTCAGTTTATCCGACTTTGATATAGGTACTAGGGTACCTATATCATCAGCGACGGACAGTTTATAAGGATTTTCCGCAAGATGAAAAAAGAGATTAAATGGATTTTTACATTTTTTTTTCGAGAACAGCAGTTTTGAGTCATTTAGTATGCATAAAAATACCGCTAGAAATTCCGATAGACAATCTGTCTAAAATTCACACGAAAAATGTTGTGCATCTATCATTTTTAGCAACACGTTGTCAACCCGTCAAACTCGGCTAGGCTCGCGCGCGGTATCAAAAATAAATATTTATTAAAATATATGAATAATTATTGGCGATGCAGCCAATCACGGAGCGCGATTTATAACCCGCCACCACTTTTGTTTATTTTTGTATTGACAGGGAAATTGAGCCTGCTCCGGATTTATAAACAGACAACACCGTAGTAAATAATGTTGCCTCAGGTTTAACAGATCAGTGGTATAATTTAATCTGGCAATATATTCTCTGTCAATTATGGTACTTGCCGTTTTGATATTAAAGGCACGGTCCTGTCTATCATCGTGCTATACTTGACTGGACTTGATGATAGCAAAATCGTTTGTAATTGAGATTTTTTAAAGCTATTATACATAGCCGCTTCACCGTGTTCTATGTGGATTATGGATAATGACAGGTTTTCCACACACGGTAGGTACTTTGTTTCAATTATGTAAATGTGCTTGCCAGGAGAGCAGTATATTATTTTCTTATACCTATTATCTTCTTAGTCTGCGAGCACTTGTTTAAGGTTTAGAACCATAAAACTTTTGACGTTAGTGGCTTAGCGATCAGCTTCTGCATGATGGGTACTTTTTGTTAAAAGTTACGCAAACGTAGGTTTTTTTTCTTCTTTGAGGACTAAATGTATGTATTTTCATATAGGTATGTTTTACGTGACATTAAGTATTTTCCCAGTTAAATATTATTAGTAAAGTGATGGCCAGAAGTACATGGTGGTTTGAATAAACCTAGTTCAGGCAGGTCGCATCTTATAATGTAAGTTGAGTCAATTTTCCATGCACCGCTAATTTTGCGGATTTAGATATAACATAACTAGATAGATGTAACCATTATAAGCTGAACTCACGTCATACGGAATTATGTAAAATGAGAGATCAGCTTAAACTGGATGTGCGTTTCTAGCAATAATAAACTGCGTTATAAGATGTTCTTACTTACATTTGAACGACAAAGTTCATCCTCCTAACGGCTTCATCACAAATGTTGCCATAAACACAGGGGCCGATCCATCAAATAATTCATTAAGATCAATTCAAATGATCAGCATGAGCATACAAGTAATTAGAGCGCTTCCGCTCTTGAATAATAGAAGGTGCGCCAAAGGCGATGCATGCATTACCCTGCGACGGGGACGCTGTTTATGATGCAATTGGAACGTAGAGGCAGACGACGGCAGGCAAATAATGCGCAGAGCGGCTTGAATAGTGAACGTATTATTTTAGTAGTAATGGGTATTTTAGAAAATGTAAGGTGAAATATACACGAGGATCTTGTGGCTGTCGGACGAAAATAATAACCTGTCTCTGGATTATTTTATATACATGAGAATCTTGTTGCTACCGGATGAAAATAATAACCTATCTCTGGATTCTTTTATATACATGAGGATCTTGTTGCTACCGGATGAAAATAATAACCTATCTCTGGATTCTTTTATATACATGAGAATCTTGTGGCTACCGGACCTTGTGGAGGAAATTGGGTTGCTGAGGTCAGATGGAACGCGTGTGGAATACTCATACTAATTCGGGTTCCGAAAATATTATTTAATCCTTTTACAGCAATGATTTAGTCATTGTTTTACACAGTGTTTTTCAAAGTTATTAATTTTGAGTTTTAATTCAAAATTTTGAGCTTAGTCAAATCTGACTTATTATATTTTGTTTCTAAATTTTGTGATCAGATCTTCACCAACTGGGAACGGCATAACCTCGGGAGTACCTAAGTATAAGAAAACGGTGAAGATACATGAATACAAAAATATTTTCATATAGAGGATTAAAGAACTTCCTCCTATTTTGAAGTCTATCCCCTCCGACGTAACGCCCATTTTGCGTAATGTGACACTTCTGTAGCGAATTTGTTGCAACTACTTACTATCTACCTGTGAAATATTTATGTTTCCTTGACCTGTAAATAGAACCCAGGATATTACTCTCAGCCCCGATTGCAAACACATCAAAGCAGTTACAAGTAGAAATAAAAATTATGTATAAACAGCGTTCATAAAACTACAGAAGAATGTAAATCAATCCTTTCCTGTATAAGAATAATTAATGTTAAGTGTAAGTATAAAACTAGAATTACTCACAGGAGGAACCCATAAATAAAACATCCTTACTAGAAGGCTTTTCATTAGAAGGCCTTAGGCAACTTACACACCTGGCCCGCAACTTGAAACCAAAGTGCACCTTAATGAATTTAGTTGTGAATTTTGACAGCGTTCGCTAACAGTTGTATAACTAGCCTAACCCACAGGTAATTAAATATAATATGTATATACCATACTATCACGCCTGTACTCCCAAAAGGGTTAGTCAGGGGTGTACTTTATAGACCTAGGGCTCCTCGTTTGTTTATCCCATGTACCAAAGGGCGAGAATTGAAACTGTGAGCTGAGAATTTCATAGAAAAATCTAATAACAATTTGTTCAACCTGAGAATCGAACTCGAGAGTAATGAGGCAGTTAATACTTAAACTTAAGTATAATATGTGAGATTACGTCTAAGTTAATAAATGCTAAGTAATCATTAGTAATCAATAGCTTTAGACTAAATTAATGGAAAATGTTCATGATGATGTGTATTGCACGATTTAATTAATATAAGCACGTACTATTTTTGGTTTAATTATAATTATTTATGTTGTTGAGTACTATCGTAAATTATTTTGGTTAAGAAATTTAATTATAGAATCATAATTGTAAATATTCTACACAATTTTGATCGAAGTTAACTATGAAATTAATTTGTTATATTTATAATATTAGCCTTCTATAAGAAAAATATTATTCTTTAATACAGTAAAAATAAATCTCACTGGAGGCAAGTGAGGCTGCTTAGCGTGCGGTCTTGGGCCCAACTCCTTTTTTTTTCTGTTGGGGAAATGCGCCTTATGCATGCCGCCCTGCTTCAGGGATGCAGGACGGTTATTTCGGGCTCTCCGACCAGGTGGCCAGCATACCGACTAAAACCACCACCACTACCACCTTCCGCATAGTGGTGGGATTACGGGAATCGCTCTCGCATGCTCCGCGATCCCACCGCGGACGTCCAATGTTGGACCCTCCCGAGAGCCAAGTGCAATGGGCGACGGACGACCCCGAGGCCGTCGCCCAAGGCCCTCTATGGGGAGGGACAGGTTTGTAGCCCCGCCACCTCCACACTTCGGCCGCAGAGGGCAGGGAGAGCGGCGCACTGTGATACCGGCACTCCTCTCCCGCCGCGGCCCCTTAAGCCTTCAGCCGCAGTGTCGCCCAAACAACACCGCGGCCCGCCTCAGTTGCGGTGCCTCCCATATGATACCGCAACCTACACTGGCCGCTCCAATGAGGACTTCCTGGGCCAAGCCCGCAGGAGCAGCCCCTCCCTGGGGTTCTACTTAGCTTCACCGTGGGGATCAAAGCCACGGTTACTAAGCCCCCCCGCCGCGACAAGGTGAGAACCCCTTGGGGGAGTGGGCCCAACTCCTGGGTCAACTATTCTCTGTACTGCTCTAGCCTTATACTTTAGTAGGGACCCGCCCGCGGTTTCACCCACGCTGCTCTCTTCCTAAGAGTCGTAGGGGTATGTTAAATAACATAAAACCTTCCTCTTGAATCACTCTTATCTATCAAAATCCGTTGCGTAGTTTTAAAGATCTAAGCATACATAGGGACAAACAGACTGCGGGAAGCGGCTTTGTTTTATACCATGTAGTGAAGAGAATCCCAGTAAGTACTTGAATTTTTTTGTGGTTTAATTGAAAGTTACTCGTGCCTAGTACAGAGTGGACGTACCCTATTAGGCACGAGTCCCTAACTTAAAAAGTATTGTAGGAGTACACTAGAACACCGCTGCCAAATACTTTGAGGAAAACAGGCTTGCATGTTATCCACCTATGATTACAGTCAATCACAAAAATCTGTAATTTCAAACAGTTTAAATATTTTTCTTTAGATAAACCGTTGCAAATACAACCACCAACTTTATCCATATAAAAAACACATCAAAATACATGAACTCCATTTATGTTCTCCACAGACTAAAATCCCGAGTGATAAGAAACATGCCTCGCATACAGAGCGTAATCAAATCATAATTCATAACGTTAAAATGTATGCACACGAGAGCCTAATGTTATTTTAATGCGAAAATTTATTCCCCACGAGGTGGATATTCTAAATCGCTCGTTTAGTTACAAAGTAGCACGCGCTAATAAAATTCTCGAGTGATTTTATGGAGTTACGTGAACCCACGCACGTAATTATTGGGTGGTTTTGGCAATGAATATTCTTACATTTCAAATTGAAGTCGAACGAAATGAAATTAGGTTTCTTGAAATCACATTAACGCTAGCAGATATTTAAAACAATATAAATTTGATATTGTTTTAAATATTTAATGTATCTTTGAATATTTAATGACAATTTTTAAAATTCTTGTCTGTTTCTCTGTTTGATACGGGTTGGCGCTGTTGTTTTAATTATTAAATTATTTTTGGGATCCATTACTAATCCTAATGTGCAAAGCCACGAGTAAAAGCTAGTTTAGTAATACAACGGAAAAAGTGGTAGGTACGGATATACAAATGTGTAAAAGTTGGAGGTGAGTTGTCTTCAATTCGAAGAATATTGGATTTTTCTCTGAAATATTCAGGTAGCTAGTTTTCGGAGTTTTTTTTTATCTACGGTTAGTGACTATAGGCTCGCCCCCTATTACACGGGCAGTAAACATACCGGTGAATTGTGATCGTGTATAAAAATACTAGCTTCTGCCCGCGACTTCGCCTACGTGCATTTCAGAATTGGGACTGACCTGGATAAAAGACCTGGTAGCCTATGTCTTATTCCAGACTATAATCTATTTTTGTGCCAAACTTTATCCAGAACCATTCAACTGTTTTGGCGTGAAAGAGTAACAAACATTCATATAATTCTCACAAACTTTCACGCATAAAATGATAGTACCTAGGTATACATCTGTCTAACATTTCGGAGAATACAGGCTTGATAATATCATTAAACTATTGCTGCTGCACTGACAAAATGCGAAGAGAAAATTATGTCACGGTGTGCATATTGGCCCCCTAGGATATCTGAAGTGTTTCGTTAGACATATTGGTATGGACATGGTTTACTCACTCTTGCATAACAATAGTTGCCAGGACATGTGCATAACGTTTGGTTGTTGTTTTGTTCCTTTTACACTTCCGTAGACAATAGAACTTCGTGTGGGTTCGTCGAGTTTGCGTCGGATGTTACTTTACAGACCATGTTGTTATCTATCCATTCTATATATTATGTATTCTATTTCTGGTGATAAAATAGACTAGGTATTAAAAATATATATTTTAGGTATCTGCCTCGTAGGACTAATGTTCTAAAGCGACTGCTATGCTAAAGCTCCTAATTTCGACTTCTAGCTCGAGAAAAATGTAATTGGGTTTTTTAGCTGCTCGGAATTTAGATTTGTACTAATTTAATAGAAATAGGCTTGACCTGCCTCAATAGCCAAGTGGTCCTGACCACGACTGCTACGCTAGAGGACCTGGGTTCGATTCCCAGGTCGAGCAAAGTGTTATTGGGTTTTTCTATGAAATTCCCAGTAGCAGCTCGGAGTTAGGAATTTGTGCCCGGTTAATGGCAATAGGCTCGCCCCCTATTACATGGGACCTAAACATACCGGCGAACTGTGGGTGTACATTAGTACGCCTCCGCCTAACCCTTCGGGGAATACAGGCGTGATGGTATGTTATGTTATGTTATTAGGCTTGACCTGTTATAATGTTGGGATCTAAACATACCGGCTGGGTGTACACTAATACCTACACCCATACCCATTCATCAAGCCACTGCTGGGCACACGGGTCCCTCAACATGATGGAAGAGGTTAGGCTTGCTCAGACTTCACACGTATTTGAGAAAAAATCTCAGACGTTTTCCTGCACCGTTTAAGCGAGTGATAATTAATCTTCTTCTTCTTCTCTACTATTATAAAATTGAAGAAAAGCTGTGTCTGTACATAAAATATATTTTAAAAAAACACGTGGGTAAACGTCTCCGAATCCGAAAATGTGATTTTTAAAATTCTTGTCTGTTTGTCTGTTTGTTACGGGTTGGAGCAAAAACTACTGAATAGATTTTAATTTTATTATCACTGTTAGAAAGTATATGCTCCAACTTACAAACTGGTGAACTTCTTATCTCAATTAATTAAATGAATCCTGAGATACAGCTTGACCTCCTGATGTATAGAGGCCCATACAAAAAAGAGGTCATCAATGTTGGTTATATATTTTTACTCCTGATATAGCTTCACGTGAGCGAAGCCGCGGGCAGAAGCTAGTTATTAATAAGCACATGATTACGAAAAGTCAGAGGTCACCTTGGATTTAAACTTGAGACCTTGCAGTCCAACGTTTATACCACTAGATTATCACGCAAAGACAAATACACCTTCAATACTTTAAATTTGTTCAACCGCCGTCGGTTGTGCATTGTCTGTTCATTAATCAGTAAGTAACTAGTGAGACAGTAAGGCAGGATTTTGCTTCTTATATTATATAGGTAGATTTTTACTTCACCAAGTAGAAGAACTTTGCTGCAAAAGTTTGGACGACGGATAACTTATTTCCAAAGTAATGTACTTCTGTTATCCGTCGTCCAAACTTTACATTTATTTTAGTGAAGGCAAAATTCGACTTGCGGGCAGGATTCGAACCTGCGTCTTCTGGTTAGATACACCAGACGATATGACCACCACGAGTCCTACCCATGATGTCAAAATTTGCCTTCACATTCTGAATTTACGTCTTATAGGTGACGCCAGTGACAACTATTGAAAAGCAAGTTACTTTGTTTCTCCAGCGACATGACTTACTTTGCAGTTAGTTCGATGTCGTACGATGCCACCTTACCTTGTTGCCACCTTACATTTTATTTTATTTATAAAGTAACTGCCTCATTAGCCAAGTGGTCCTGAGCGCGACTGCTACGCTTGAGATCCTGGGTTCAATTCCCAGGTCGAGCAAATTTTTTTTTTATTTTTCTATGAAATTCCCAGTAGCAGCTCGGGCTTATTGGCAATAGGCTCGCCCCCTATTACATGGTACTTAAAAACATACCGGCTAACTTTGGGTGTGCATTAGTACGCCTCTGCCTAACCCTTCGGGGAATACAGGCGTGATGGTATATTATGTTATTTTAGTGAAGGAAAATTTCAAAAAGATAATATTTTATACATGCAAACATTTTGGCATGATCGTAGTGAATGCGTTCAGTAATCCTATAAGCACGAGACAGCAAGACGTTTAGTCGGTACATGTCGTCAAATATAGGTACCAAGACATTTAGATAATAATAAAAAGCCTTAAGACCCAAATAGTCAGTCACGTCTGATCGACATGTTTCTACCGAACGCCAGAAATGTAACTCATCGTGACAGACCACCTAATCGAATATGTATATTCCACGAGTTAGAACACGTATGCTCTATCGATCTACAAAACATGGCCAAGTCTCTCTTTGATGTCTTGAATAACATTAACTGTCAATGTTTTCCACTATTTCCATAAAACATGTGTTCTTATATAGTCACGTACAGTTTTGCTACGACCCTATTACAGAAAAGCTAGACGTTGCCTCCATGGTTTGGCGATCGAAACTAATTAAATAATGTACAACGGTGCATTTCTTCAAACTTCATATAACTTCGCTATACATTTCCAGCACTGTATATCGTTCTTAACGAAAACTGTTGCTTTGGCTGCAACCCTAAAGTGTCTCTTTCGATCAAGTTTCACTATCCATATTTAGCTATGAGCTTAATAAAACTACACTAAAGTATAATCTGACAGGTATTTTCAATATTTATATATTAACAGACGCCTAACGTTACCATAAAAGAGAATGTGCCCTAATCATTACTATTATCTGCCTAGGCATTTCCCAATAAACAGTTATGGCCAAAAGTGAAAGATAACTTGAAAATCCGACTCTTGCGCATTGTAGTATTTACGAAAGAAAACATATTCATATTTAGTTCAGTAAATATTCATTCTTAAATGTGACTCATGCGTCATTAATAATTTAAATACTTAATTTTAAAGTAATTTTTAAGTAACCAGATTAATATTTTTAAGGTAAGTAATAAATATTTTTATGAAGGAGATGGGGACCTTTGTTCAGCAGCAGGGGTCACAATCACATAGATAAAAAAAACAACGGGTTGCACTGCGGGAGTGCCAGCAGAAGTGAAAACTTGAACATTAACGTTGTGCATTTTTGATATTTTGTAATGGTTAGGGAATAATTTCGCACGAATTTACATACCACATAAATGATAGTGCTTTATTTATTAGTATAAAAACTGATAATTAAAGCACTATCATTTATGTGGTGAAATACAATAAGTATTCCACGTTCAATATTTCATTTTTTGCGCTATCGTACACAAATATGACAATTTATATTATACTAGCTTCTGCCCGCGGCTTCGCCCCCGTGGAATTCGGTCTATCATCACATCTCACGGGAACGAGATGAAAAATCCTATGTCCGTCTCCTGGTTCTAAGCTAAGTACCTCTCCACCAATTTTCTGCCAAATCGGTTCCGCCGTTCTTAAGTTATAAATAGTGTAACTAACACGACTTTCTTTTATATATAGAGATTTAAAATTTAACACTTCAGAACTATTACAACCGTCTTACGAATTTTCGACCAGGTCACGACGTGTCCTGACGCGAGTTTAACATTGTTTACCCATCCTAAAAAGTGAACAACGCCGCAAAATAAGTTTTCATTTAAAAAAATATTGCACGAAATCAAATTATAAGAGAGATTGATTCGGGCATTAGTTAAAGAATGGGCTCTGCGCTTTGGTCACGTGTTCGTACCCCGCACATAACCAATTTGTCAAAAGTGATCGTCTGTAATACCTACTACCAACATAATACCGACCGAGAAACTATAGATTAGACTAGATATTATTTGGGCTTTGTACTACCCGGGAAAGACGATAAACAGGTTATACTTAAAATATGCATATAAGAGCATACCCATCTCTTTACATACCCTGACAAGAACCACTTAACCTCTGCGATCGATCTGTACGTTGACCATTTAACCACGAACGCGAACAATGATATTCGATTAAAATTACGCAGCGCATTACCGACTCCGGTCACAAATGAACGATTAAATGAAACACGATGATGCATACAACGTGACGTATTATCGAGTGGAAACGTAAAATGATTTTAATTTACCACTAGAAGCTTCCTGCGGGAATGTCCCATTTAATTTTATATCGCATAATATCTCAATGTACTCGTAGTTTTAATTTTATTTCAACGCGATAAATTCCTACTTGATCATCATAAAATAACTTCAGGTTCGAGAGACATAATTTGATATCTCTACTATTATAAAATTGTAAAAAAGCTGTGTCTGTATACATTGAAGATATTAAAAAAAAACAAGTGGGCTATGAAATATATAAACAATAATAAACATCTCCGAAAATGTGATTTTTAAAATTCTTGTCTGTTTGTCTGTTTGTTACGGGTTGGAGCAAAAACTACTGGATAGATTTTAATTTTGTTAACATTGTTAGAAAGTATATGCTCCCACTTAAAAACTGGTGAACTTCTTATCTCAATTAATTAAATGAATACTGAGATACAGCTTGACCTACCTGATGTATAGAGGCCCATACAAAGAAGAGATCATCATTGTTGGTTTTTAATTTTTACTCCGAATATATCTAGCTTCACGTGAGCCAAGCCGCGGGCAAAAGCTAGTTAATAATAATAATAAACATTTATTTCAGACTAGGTCACAAACGGTAACAAACAGTAAAAAACTAATGTTAGTATACACAGAACTTACACTAGGACATGAAGCCGCACCCATCTTTGCACATGGGGGACTCCCTCCTATCAGCAAAAACAATCAGTTTATTATTGGTGCTGTCACTTACTTGAGTAAATTAAAATGAAGAAAGTTAAATTAAAAGAATAATACTCGTTAGAGTTGTCCCGGTAAAATTAAATCAGTTGTAGTGTTATAGTTTCTGTTATTTACGCGGATATTAGATATTGAAATAAAACGTCGGATCGTACCGCGTATAATTATTGTTTTCATAACATTCCATCACGCCTGTATTCCCCGAAGGGTTAGGCAGAGGCGTACTAATGTACACCCACAGTTCGCCGGTATGTTTAGGTCCCATGTAATAGGTGGCGAGCCTATTGCCATTAACCGGGCACAAATTCCTAACTCCGAGCCGCTACTGGGAATTTCATAGAAAAACCCAATAACACTTTGCTCGTCCTGGGAATCGAACCCAGGACCTCTAGCTTAGCAGTCGCACTCGGGACCACTTGGCTAATGAGGCAGTTGTTGTTGTTTTCATATCATTTAATAAACATTTCAAATTCAATCTACTTAATTTTTTAAACATTATAAACATTAGCCACGCATCATACTACAATGGGAGCTACATTGTACAAAAGCATACCTCAGTCTAACCCTACGGGGAATAACTGGTGAAAAACGATTACAATGTTATTTCAATCAATAGCAGTAGTTAAAATTAGTATACCAAATAAAATAACATTGCGACAAACAGACATAACTCTAACGTTTAGTAGGCACGATTATAACCTCGGTCCACTAATTTCGTTATTCTTCATTGATATGAAACGCAATAAATGCATAAGCAATATTGTGGATAAGACATCACAGCCTTGGGGATAATCTACATACTAAAACCCTTACAGTGATAAACTGACTGAGAAAGGACAATTTAAACCTATTGCTTTAGAAATATGTAATTTTGCACAGGATTTCCTATTGACTATACTGGTTAGAGATTGGACACAATATTCTACCACACTATTTAATTTTACTATATTTGAGAAATTCACAAACAACTTTTACTTTTTTTCAGCTGAATTTAGCACAAGATTATGCCCTATGAGTATTAAGATTATAAATTATATGCAATAGGGGAGAGGTAAAACGAGATTTCGGGAATTTCCCCGGGGGTTTAAAAAATAATGATCATCACAGATAAAACCAGGAGTTCATAGCCAGTGTATCTATAAAAGCGCATCTAAAATCATGAAGCTATGTATTATTAATGCTGCACCTTCAATAGAATGATCATAATAACAGAAACATGCAGGTGTTCGACTGACGTCACCAATTTTGAACATTGACATATTATCATTATTATTCTAAATGCAAATGCATTACTATTTGTTAGGGCCTGTGTTTTGCAGACAACTGCATTAATTTTGTACTAGCCAGCAAAGCAATAAGCGTTTCTTTGTTTTAGAATTAATTTTATTGTATTACTAGCTTCTGCCCGCGGCTTCGCTCGCATGAAGCTCAAAAACCAACAGTGATGAGCTCTTCTTAGTATGGGTCTCTATACATTTGAGAGGTCAAGCTGTAACTCAGGTTTTGTTTAATTATATGAGATAAAAAATATACCAGTGTTTAATTTGGAGCACATACTTTCTAACAGTGATAACAAAATTAAAATCTATTCATTAGTTTTTGCGCCAACCAGTAAAAAACAGACAAACAGACAAGAATTTTAACAAATACATTTTTGGGTTCGGAGACGTTTATATACCCTAACCCACTTGTTTTTTTTTTTAATATCTTCAGTGTACAGACACAGCTTTTTTACAATTTTATAATAGTAGAGATAAGATATTAGGATCTCCAGCAAAGAATGCAGAATAATGCAGATCTCCAACAATTAATGCAGAATATGGTGTGTAAGCACATTTTATTTTTAATCATAAAATTAGCAGTGATAGCGGCTAAGTATTTTCTAAACTGATCAACTGATCTGCAAGCTACGCTCGCTGCATTCTTAACAAATCGAGACCCCTCCGTTCCGTAGAGAGTAAAACCCGTAGGTTCCGGTTATCATACGAACATATAATTATGCCAATTGTTAGTGGCCAGATTTTTTGGGCTTCTGACTAAGAAGCCCAAAAAATCTGGCAACCAGTCTTTACTCCGATTATCGGTATTGGCCAGAAATTAGGTTGCGGAGGTCTGATGGCGGTCGATTCGTGTAAAATACTGATATTGAACTGGATTTAATTAGACTAGATGCTGACCCAAACATAGCTGGTAAAGACGAAGAGGATGATAAGCCTAGTAGACCATTGAATTCCCAAGTCAAATTCCTCGGTTTCGAATCTATGGAACGCACTTCCGTCTCTTCGAAAGTACGATTTCTTCTCAGTGTACGAAGTCGAGGTTTTGTATACTTAGACGTCCTCTGATGGGAAAATTTTCCCACGCATGGTACCTAGAACGAAATTAACTGACACGATGAAAATGACATCATCAAATACAAATAACCGATTCTATGTACAGAATAAGCTATGGTATTTGGCGCAATACGTGATTTTGATTTTGTATACAAGTCTTATTAATAGTAATGAGGTATCTATTTCTTGGTATGGGGCGCTGAGATCCGGGTGTCGATTAACATAGAATGTAAGCTGATTATGGCGTGATTTATATATATGAATAGTAAGAAGCCTATTAGCCGGAAAACTGTTGTTTGAAAGCTCTTCTATCGGTAGAGTAAGTAGCTGTACGAGCAGATCAATTTAACAAAAAAAAAGTCCATCTAATTTGTCAGGTTTATCTCTTGTCAGGGCAGGTTACAATATAATTCAAAATAATAAAATGTTGAAGCGGTGGTAGCCTAATGGCTAAGGCGTCGGACTTGCAATCATGTGGTTGTCGGTTCGAAACCCACCCATAACACTACTGACGTGAACCCACTCGTAACACAAGCATTTTAGCTTAGAACGATGGGTTAACAAGAATACTAGTGATGTGCGACCAACATATCTAGTAAGCTTTTAAAAAAAAAAACATTACTACTTTTCAGATTGTAACGAGAAAATATTGGACTTGCTCGGTGATAGATCGGTTTAGACTGATGGCGATAACCGTGGTTGCTTCTGATCTGGCAGTCAGCATCTCTAAGCATCTTAAGGCAACTTCAAAAGACATGATAATTATAAACTTGCCATCCATAAGTATGTTTTATCTAACCATTATGTGAAGGGAACTACAAAATTATAGATGACAGTCACGCGGTAGACATGGCGGCTGGAGCTTGATTTTTGGAAGGATTTGGGAAAAAAAATATGGGAGGATATGGGAGCTATTTATTACCTTACAATAAGACTACTGTGGCTAAATATCAATAAAAAATATATACCTATTCGTTGCTGATACAGAACGACTTGCTATGTCTGGTACCATGTCCATATTATACATCCATGCTAAGTCACACTCTCAATAAAAGACTCGGAGTCATTCACACATTGTAGCATCAATCAATCTTTTAAACGGTACATTGAACGACGCTGGCGCGAGAAGTCATAAATTAACTTTAATAGAAATATCCTATATAGGGCACATTATATAGAAGTAAACTGAATTAATTTTTATGTTGATTCGCTGAGAAAGTTCATAAACAATAATAAAGCGTGGGAGCATATTTATGTTGCGTTAAATTTGTTGTTTGATGATTTTGTGAATACAATAACGAACTTAGTTCCTAATATTTGTTTTTGTTCAAATCGTTTACGATTCAAGTAACTTGTTATGTCAACAATGTAACGCGAGTAGCAGAACTCAATGTCAGGTGAAAGCATCGAGCGATAGCGGAAGCGAATGATAAAAGGATAACTTTTACCTTCTTTTTTTATTTTATACTTTGTATTTCAGGTATTCAGGCTTTGTTTGCTGAATTTGTCTGGGGTGATATCACCCCCGTGGCATATACTCTGCTGCAAAGCCATAATATGGCAATATTATTACATTTTAGTTTAATCTGTACTTCTGTACAGTATTCTTCTTCAAATCGACAGCAAATAGAAAGAGAAGAAAGGAAGAAATCATTGAAAACATTAAATTAGATTAGCCCTGTATTCCACTACGCGCATCGCAAGTCTCTTACGGCCAGTCCCAGAAAATGCCATGAAACAAATTCGACGATAGATTTACTTATCAGAGGTAGGATTTTGACATTACTAGTATGGAGTTTATGACAGAATCTTATTTTTGGGTTCGGAGACGTTTATATACCTTAGCCCACTTGGTTTTTTTTAAATATCTTCAATGAACAGACACAGCTTTTTTACAATTGTATAATAAGTAGTAGAGATAAGAAAAGTTTTGGGGTAGGTATGTCAAAATTCAAATAAGGACCGGAATTTAAATGCATTTAACTGGTGAGGTAGTTATTTCTAACTTTTTATTTATCCGTTTCGAATTGAGTAAAAGGTGAATATGTTTTGTGCATTATAGTAATATATGTAATATTACCAACTTACCATCGCGCCTTTATCCCTTGAAGAGTTAGGCAGAGGTCTACGATTGTACACCCACAATTCGTTGGTATACATTTTGGAAAAGCACCCACGATACGGGAGAAAACCTAATGTAGGGCGACGTTTATTTAAAAAAAATAAAAGACGTCCCATGTAATAGCCAGACAAATGGACAACGAAGTGATCGTATAAGGATTACTTTTCTTCTATTTAAGGTATGGAACCATAAAAACGTTAAATTGTATTAAAACAACAGTAAAATCTTCTAGGCAATTTATACAGTAATTAATAAAACACACCATTGGCATTGTATTTCCCGAAGGGTCAGGCAGAGGTGTACTAATGTGTACTAATGTGTACAGCCACAACATCACTGATAAGTTTAATTCCCATGTAATAGGGAGCGAGCCTCAGTATCTGATCATCGAAAAAACCAATAACAATTTCCTCGATCCAAGCATCGAACCCACGACCTCTAGCATAGCAGTCGCGCTCTAGACCACTGGGCTATTTAGACAGTTAATACAATCATTGTATACAAATATCGTGCACATAATTGATACCCGAGCCGACACCGGCTCGCACGTAATTCGGAATGGACGCCCTAATGACGGTCATCGCCGAATCCGGCGCCGCATTAGTTCCCACCTACTAATCATTTGGGTCGTCATTAATAACTGGAATTCACTAAAATACTGAACCCAGTAATCAACAGATATGGATACGTAATTGTGGAGCGGGAATTCGACATTTATTTTAATGCTTTATTTATCTGTATCCGGCTTAGTAGTCGTTTCGCATGAATTTGGTTCGCACAAATCTGGATATCGAACTCAGTTCACTCTCAGCAGCGATGCTTGTAACCGCTATACCTAACCAATGAGACAGATGATGATTTAAATGAGTAACAAAGAAATAAACAACCTCTCAACCGAAACACAATTTCTCTATTCCGTCGCGGATAAAATTATAAACCTAGTAGCTTCTGCCCGCGACTTCGTCTGCGTGGACTTCAGATAAAAAGTAGCCCATGTGTTATTCCAGACTATAATCTATCTCTGTGCCAAATTTTATCCAGATCCGTTCAGCCGTTCTGGCGTGAAAGAGTAACAAACATACATCCATCCATCCTCACAAACTTTCGCATTTATAATATAAGTAGGATAGTAGGACCGTACCATCACACCTGTATTCCCCGAAGGGTTAGGTGTATAATATACACCCACAGTTCGCCAGTATGTTTAGGTCCCATGTAATAGGGGGCGAGCCCAGGCTCAAATCCCAAACTCCGAGCTGCTACTGAGAATTTCATAGAAACACCTAATAACACTTTTGCTCGACCTAGAAATCGAACCCAAGACCTCTAACGTAGCAGTCGCGCTCAGGACCATTAGGCTAATGAGGTAAAATTATAAGAATTTATAATAATCCTAACACCAACGTATTATGGTTACCTTCGATCCAAAATATTAAAAAAAAGCTTTGCCCCACACTAGGATTTTCTCCTGTATCGTGGGTGCGTTTACAAACACAAATTCACACATACACAAATGCCCAGACCCGGAACAGCTACCAGTAGATCATACAAATAAATATTTGCTGCGTGTGGGGTTCGAACCCACAATACGTGTCGCAGAAGCCGATTGCTCAGCCTCTACGCCAAACGTGTAGTCAAATTCATATAAGCTCTCACATACTAATAATAAGACAAAGATTATAAGATTTAGACTCGAAACAAGATTAATACCTATTTGCATTGTCAAACACCCGCCCTGACTATCAGACGCTCTAGAAATTTCTTCTTTGTCAGTTTTCTCATTCCGACAGATTATATCCGCGAGCGCTTCATAATATGAGGCATTATATTGCTATATACTCCTGCAATAATCTAGGCATACAATGAGGAGCTGAGGTCATATCCGACATTATTTATAACCTAGGTTTGTCGCTGTACTGAAACAAAGCAATTTATTTCGGGATTACACTCTGCTTGACAGTTTTCAAGGTCATCAGCAGGTAATGCTGAGGCTTGGATAAGAGTTTGTTTGTAATCCAATAAAGTAACACAAAGGTAATTGAGATTTTAAGTGTCAAATATTCCATTTGTTTTCTAATCAAATTTGTTGAAACGGTTTTTGTTAAGGGCAAGATGTTTCTTTCACGTTTTTTTTTTGTAACGCAGTCGTCGATCATAATTTTGGAGTGTACAAAGTACTTTATTTTGTAGATTTTATACTGCTATAATATTTATTTTAAATCTTTACGAGTAGATAAGTATCTATTCTAAACTAACATCAAAAATATGAATTTAGATTTATCTAAGAATAAACGTACCTACTTACTTTACTTATCTTTCAAATTCCGGATATAAGAATCTATGCAGGTAGGTAAACGAAGCCCCCGTATAGAAAATCATAGTGTCGGGCAAAATATTTCTATAAAAAAACATGTGCAATACTTATTATTTACTAATAAGGTAGTGGAAGCCCACAAAAGGTAGCGTAAGTACCTATGTCTTATTATGTTAGTGAACTTAGCAGATCATTGTCCAGCAGATCAAAAATAAATGAGAGTTCTTTTCGCATGCACTAGAGTTCTATAGTTCCTGATACTTTTCAGAAATAGCTCTGCCGTATTTTCGAAAAAAAACTCAGTTGAAAAAATGATCTGCTAACTTCCCGTAGCAGATCATTTAGCAGCAAATCAAAAATTAATGTAAGTTCCTTTCGCATGCAGCTGAGTTCTACAGTTCCTGATACTTTTTAGGAAAAGTTCTAGCGATTTTCCTAAGAAAAAAAAACAATTGAAAAAATGATATGCTAACTTCCCTTAGCAGAGAATTTTGCAGCATATCAAAAATTCACGTGAGTTCCTTCCACATGCAGATTAGTTCTACAGTTCCTGGTAACTTTTAAATATAGTTCTGTAGTTTTTCTTAAAAAAACAGATATATAAACTAAAATATACAATAAAATAATATAATAAATACAATAATAAAATATACACATAAGCTTAAGAGTATAAATAAAGCGATGCAATAATTCTAAGTGGCTTTGATCAATTCAAATCATTGTTAGAAGCGGGAACTCTCGCGATTCTATAGGATCCATATGAGAGCTATAAGATAGAACTCGATTTGAGGCCAGAACTCTCTTAAAAATGCCAGCAGAGCATGGTAGTAAGGTAGAAAATCTGAATAATCAAAAAAAAATATTTTGATCAATTCAAATCATTGCTAGAGGCGGGAACTCTACTGATTCTATTAGATCCATATGAAAACTATAAGATAGAACTCGATTTGAGGCCAGAACTCTCTCGAAAATGCCAGCAGAGCATGGTAGTAAGGTAGAAAATCTGAATAATCAAAAAAAAATATATTTTGATCAATTCAAATCAGAGCTAGAGGCGAGAACTCTCGCGATTAAATAAAATCCATATGAGAACTATAAGATAGAACTCGACTTGAGGCCAGAACTCTCTTAAAAATGCCAGCAGAGCATGGTAGTAAGGTAGAAAATCTGAATAATCAAAAAAAAATATTTTGATCAATTCAAATCAGAGCTAGAGGCGAGAACTCTCGCGATTAAATAAAATCCATATGAGAACTATAAGATAGAACTCGACTTGAGGCCAGAACTCTCTTAAAAATGCCAGCAGAGCATGGTAGTAAGGTAGAAAATCTGAATAATCAAAAAAAAATATTTTGATCAATTCAAATCATTGTTAGAAGCGGGAACTCTCGCGATTCTATAAGACCCATATCAGAACTATAAGATAGAACTAGATTTGAGGCCAGAACTCTCTCGAAAATGCCAGCAAAGCATGGTAGACAGGTAGAAAAGCTGAAAATTAAAAAAAAAAAATGTTTAATTCAAATCATTGCTAGAGGCGGGAACTCTCGCGATTAAATAAGATCCATATGAGAACTATAAGATAGAACTCGATTTGAGGCCAGAACTCTCTTAAAAATGCCAGCAGAGCATGGTAGTAAGGTAGAAAAACTGAATAATCAAAAAAAAAAAATTGATTAATTCAAATCATTGTTAGAAGCGGGAACTCTCGCGATTCTATAAGATCCATATGAGAACTATAAGATAGAACTCGATTTGAGGCCAGAACTCTTTTAAAAATGCCAGCAGAGCATGGTAGTAAGGTAGAAAATCTGAATAATCAAAAAAAAAAAGTTTGATCAATTCAAATCATTGCTAGAGGCGGGAACTCTCCTGATTCTATTAAATCCATATGAGAACTACAAGATAGAACTCGATTTGAGGCCAGAACTCTCTTAAAAATGCCAGCAGAGCATGGTAGCAAGGTAAAAAATCTGAATAACAAAAAAAAAATATTTTGATCAATTCAAATCATTGTTAGAAGCGGGAACTCTCCTGATTCTATTAAATCCATATAAAAACTATAAGATAGAACTCGATTTGAGGCCAGAACTCTCTTAAAAATGCCAGCAGAGCATGGTAGTAAGGTAGAAAATCTGAATAATCAAAAAAAATATTTTGATAATTTCAAATCATTGTTAGAAGCGGGAACTCTGGTGATTCTATAAGATCCATATGAGAACTATAAGATAGAACTCGACTTGAGGCCAGAACTCTCTTAAAAATGCCAGCAGAGCATGGTAGTAAGGTAGAAAATCTGAATAATAAAAAAAAAATATTTTGATCAATTCAAATCATTGTTAGAAGCGGAAACTCTCGCGATTCTATCAGATCCATATGAGAACTATAAGATCGAACTCGATTTGAGGCCAGAACTCTCTTAAAATGCCGGCAGAGCATGGTAGTAAGGTAGAAAATATGAATAATAAAAAAAAATATTTTGATCAATTCAAATCATTGTTAGAAGCGGGAACTCTGGTGATTCTATAAGATCCATATGAGAACTATAAGATAGAACTCGATTTGAGGCCAGAACTCTCTTAAAAATGCCAGCAGAGCATGGTAGTAAGGTAGAAAATCTGAATAATATAAAAAAATTTTTTGATCAATTCAAATCATTGTTAGAAGCGGAAACTCTCGCGATTCTATAGGATCCATATGAGAGCTATAAGATAGAACTCGATTTGAGGCCAGAACTCTCTTAAAAATGCCAGCAGAGCATGGTAGTAAGGTAGAAAATCTGAATAATCAAAAAAAAATATTTTGATCAATTCAAATCAGAGCTAGAGGCGAGAACTCTCGCGATTAAATAAGATCCATATGAGAACTATAAGATAGAACTCGACTTGAGGCCAGAACTCTCTTAAAAATGCCAGCAGAGCATGGTAGTAAGGTAGAAAATCTGAATAATCAAAAAAAAATATTTTGATCAATTCAAATCATTGTTAGAAGCGGGAACTCTCGCGATTCTATAAGATCCATATGAGAACTATAAGATAGAACTCGATTTGAGGCCAGAACTCTCTTAAAAATGCCAGCAGAGCATGGTAGAAAGGTAGAAAAGCTGAAAATTCAAAAAAAAAATTGTTTAATTGAAATCATTGCTAGAGGCAGGAACTCTCGCGATTAAATAAGATCCATATGAGAACTATAAGATAGAACTCGATTTGAGGCCAGAACTCTCTTAAAAATGCCAGCAGAGCATGGTAGTAAGGTAGAAAATCTGAATAATCAAAAAAAAATATTTTGATCAATTCAAATCATTGTTAGAAGCGGGAACTCTCGCGATTCTATAAGATCCATATGAGAACTATAAGATAGAACACGATTTGAGCCCAGAACTCTCTTAAAAATGCCAGCAGAGCATGGTAGTAAGGTAGAAAATCTGAATAATAAAAAAAAAAATATTTTGATCAATTCAAATCAGAGCTAGAGGCGAGAACTCTCGCGATTAAATAAGATCCATATGAGAACTATAAGATAGAACTCGACTTGAGGCCAGAACTCTCTTAAAATGCCAGCAGAGCATGGTAGTAAGGTAGAAAATATGAATAATAAAAAAAAATATTTTGATAATTTCAAATCATTGTTAGAAGCGGGAACTCTGGTGATTCTATAAGATCCATATGAGAACTATAAGATAGAACTCGACTTGAGGCCAGAACTCTCTTAAAAATGCCAGCAGAGCATGGTAGTAAGGTAGAAAATCTGAATAATAAAAAAAAAATATTTTGATCAATTCAAATCATTGTTAGAAGCGGAAACTCTCGCGATTCTATCAGATCCATATGAGAACTATAAGATCGAACTCGATTTGAGGCCAGAACTCTCTTAAAATGCCAGCAGAGCATGGTAGTAAGGTAGAAAATATGAATAATAAAAAAAATATTTTGATCAATTCAAATCATTGTTAGAAGCGGGAACTCTGGTGATTCTATAAGATCCATATGAGAACTATAAGATAGAACTCGATTTGAGGCCAGAACTCTCTTAAAAATGCCAGCAGAGCATGGTAGTAAGGTAGAAAATCTGAATAATCAAAAAAAAATATTTTGATCAATTCAAATCAGAGCTAGAGGCGAGAACTCTCGCGATTAAATAAGATCCATATGAGAACTATAAGATAGAACTCGACTTGAGGCCAGAACTCTCTTAAAAATGCCAGCAGAGCATGGTAGTAAGGTAGAAAATCTGAATAATCAAAAAAAAATATTTTGATCAATTCAAATCATTGTTAGAAGCGGGAACTCTCGCGATTCTATAAGATCCATATGAGAACTATAAGATAGAACTCGATTTGAGGCCAGAACTTTCTTAAAAATGCCAGCAGAGCATGGTAGTAAGGTAGAAATTCTGAATAATCAAAAAAAAATATTTTGATCAATTCAAATCAGAGCTAGAGGCGAGAACTCTCGCGATTAAATAAGATCCATATGAGAACTATAAGATAGAACTCGACTTGAGGCCAGAACTCTCTTAAAAATGCCAGCAGAGCATGGTAGTAAGGTAGAAAATCTGAATATTCAAAAAAAATATTTTGATCAATTCAAATCAGAGCTAGAGGCGAGAACTCTCGCGATTAAATAAGATCCATATGAGATTTTCTACCTTACTACCATGCTCTGCTGGCATTTTCGAGAGAGTTCTGGCCTCAAATCGAGTTCTATCTTATAGTTCTCATATGGATCTGATAGAATCGCGAGAGTTCCCGCTTCTAACAATGATTTGAATTGATCAAAATATTTTTTTTTGATTATTCAGATTTTCTACCTTACTACCATGCTCTGCTGGCATTTTTAAGAGAGTTCTGGCCTCAAATCGAGTTCTATCTTATAGCTCTCATATGGATCTTATAGAATCGCGAGAGTTCCCGCTTCTAACAATGATTTGAATTGATCAAAATATTTTTTTTTTTGATTATTCAGATTTTCTACCTTACTACCATGCTCTGCTGGCATTTTTAAGAGAGTTCTGGCCTCAAGTCGAGTTCTATCTTATAGTTCTCATATGGATCTGATGGAATCGCGAGAGTTCCCGCTTCTAACAATGATTTGAATTGATCAAAATATTTTTTTTGATTATTCAGATTTTCTACCTTACTACCATGCTCTGCTGGCATTTTCAAGAGAGTTCTGGCCTCAAGTCGAGTTCTATCTTATAGTTCTCATATGGATCTTATAGAATCGCGAGAGTTCCCGCCTCTAGCAATGATTTGAATTGTTCAAAATATTTTTTTTTGATTATTCAGATTTTCTACCTTACTACCATGCTCTGCTGGCATTTTCAAGAGAGTTCTGGCCTCAACTCGAAATCTATCTTATAGTTCTCATACGGATCTTATAGAATCACGAGAGTTCCCGCCTCTAGCAATGATTTGAATTGATCAAAATATTTTTTTTGATTATTCTGATTTTCTACCTTACTACCATGCTCTGCTGGCATTTTTAAGAGAGTTCTGGCCTCAACTCGAAATCTATCTTATAGTTCTCATACGGATCTTATAGAATCGCGAGAGTTCCCGCCTCTAGCAATGATTTGAATTGATCAAAATATTTTTTTTGATTATTCAGATTTTCTACCTTACTACCATGCTCTGCTGGCATTTTTAAGAGAGTTCTGGCCTCAAATCGAGTTCTATCTTATAGCTCTCATATGGATCTTATAGAATCGCGAGAGTTCCCGCTTCTAACAATGATTTGAATTGATCAAAATATTTTTTTTTGATTATTCAGATTTTCTACCTTACTACCATGCTCTGCTGGCATTTTTAAGAGAGTTCTGGCCTCAAATCGAGTTCTATCTTATAGTTCTCATATGGATCTTATAGAATCGCGAGAGTTCCCGCTTCGAACAATGATTTGAATTGATCAAAATATTTTTTTTTGATTATTCAGATTTTCTACCTTACTACCATGCTCTGCTGGCATTTTTAAGAGAGTTCTGGCCTCAAGTCGAGTTCTATCTTATAGTTCTCATATGGATTTTATTTAATCGCGAGAGTTCTCGCCTCTAGCTCTGATTTGAATTGATCAAAATATATTTTTTTTGATTATTCAGATTTTCTACCTTACTACCATGCTCTGCTGGCATTTTCGAGAGAGTTCTGGCCTCAAATCGAGTTCTATCTTATAGTTCTCATATGGATCTGATAGAATCGCGAGAGTTCCCGCTTCTAACAATGATTTGAATTGATCAAAATATTTTTTTTTGATTATTCAGATTTTCTACCTTACTACCATGCTCTGCTGGCATTTTTAAGAGAGTTCTGGCCTCAAATCGAGTTCTATCTTATAGTTCTCATATGGATCTTATAGAATCGCGAGAGTTCCCGCTTCTAACAATGATTTGAATTGATCAAAATATTTTTTTTTGATTATTCAGATTTTCTACCTTACTACCATGCTCTGCTGGCATTTTTAAGAGAGTTCTGGCCTCAAATCGAGTTCTATCTTATAGCTCTCAAATGGATCTTATAGAATCGCGAGAGTTCCCGCTTCTAACAATGATTTGAATTGATCAAAATTTTTTTTTTTGATTATTCAGATTTTCTACCTTACTACCATGCTCTGCTGGCATTTTTAAGAGAGTTCTGGCCTCAAATCGAGTTCTATCTTATAGTTCTCATATGGATCTTATAGAATCGCGAGAGTTCCCGCTTCTAACAATGATTTGAATTGATCAAAATATTTTTTTTGATTATTCAGATTTTCTACCTTACTACCATGCTCTGCTGGCATTTTCAAGAGAGTTCTGGCCTCAACTCGAGTTCTATCTTATAGTTCTCATATGGATCTGATGGAATCGCGAGAGTTCCCGCTTCTAACAATGATTTAATTGATCAAAATATTTTTTTTTTATTATTCAGATTTTCTACCTTACTACCATGCTCTGCTGGCATTTTTAAGAGAGTTCTGGCCTCAAATCGAGTTCTATCTTATAGCTCTCATATGGATCTTATAGAATCGCGAGAGTTCCCGCTTCTAACAATGATTTGAATTGATCAAAATATTTTTTTTTGATTATTCAGATTTTCTACCTTACTACCATGCTCTGCTGGCATTTTTAAGAGAATTCTGGCCTCAAATCGAGTTCTATCTTATAGTTCTCATATGGATCTTATAGAATCGCGAGAGTTCCCGCTTCTAACAATGATTTGAATTGATCAAAATATTTTTTTTTGATTATTCAGATTTTCTACCTTACTACCATGCTCTGCTGGCATTTTTAAGAGAGTTCTGGCCTCAAGTCGAGTTCTATCTTATAGTTCTCATATGGATCTTATTTAATCGCGAGAGTTCTCGCCTCTAGCTCTGATTTGAATTGATCAAAATATTTTTTTTTGATTATTCAGATTTTCTACCTTACTACCATGCTCTGCTGGCATTTTTAAGAGAGTTCTGGCCTCAAATCGAGTTCTATCTTATAGTTTTCATATGGATTTAATAGAATCAGGAGAGTTCCCGCTTCTAACAATGATTTGAATTGATCAAAATATTTTTTTTTGATTATTCAGATTTTTTACCTTGCTACCATGCTCTGCTGGCATTTTTAAGAGAGTTCTGGCCTCAAATCGAGTTCTATCTTGTAGTTCTCATATGGATTTAATAGAATCAGGAGAGTTCCCGCCTCTAGCAATGATTTGAATTGATCAAACTTTTTTTTTTTGATTATTCAGATTTTCTACCTTACTACCATGCTCTGCTGGCATTTTTAAGAGAGTTCTGGCCTCAAATCGAGTTCTATCTTATAGTTCTCATATGGATCTTATAGAATCGCGAGAGTTCCCGCTTCTAACAATGATTTGAATTAATCAAATTTTTTTTTTTGATTATTCAGTTTTTCTACCTTACTACGAGGGCTGCACTAAAAGTATCGGGAATGGAATATTTCCACTGTTCCTGTCATATTTAAATCTTTTTAATTGAAAACTTCTTGGTTTTAAAAATCGAATACCATTTATTTATTTTAAAAAAGGTTCTCGGTCTTGTCACAAGGTCTTGTCAAACTTGTTTAGTCGTTGAGAAAATGGAATTGACTCGAGAAAATTCAAGAGCGATGATTTATTATGACTTTCGAAGTGGTTTAACACAAAAACAGTGTGTTGATCGGATACTTTCTGCATTTGGTGATGAAGCCCCATCCAAAACCACAATTTATCGCTGGTTTGCTGAATTTCAACGTGGACGTATCAAGCTCAGTGATGATCCCCGTCAAGGTCGTCCAAAAACTGCAGTCACCCAAGAAAACGTTGATGTTGTGCGTAAGCTGATTGAGGAAGATCGACATGTGACATACCGCGAAATTCAGGCAACTTTAGACATTGGCATGAGTCAAATACAAACAATCTTGCATGAACGATTAGGTGTAAAAAAGTTGTTTTCCCGATGGATACCGCATTCGCTCTGTGAAGAGCAAAAAGCGGCTCGCGTTACTTGGTGCGTCAGAACTCTCGAAAGATTCCACGCAGGATCCTCAAATGCTGTATACAACATCGTATCAGGTGACGAATCCTGGATATACGCGTACGAACCCGAAACAAAAAACCAGTCACGAGTTTGGGTGTTCGAAAATGAGTTAAAGCCAACAAAAATTTTTCGTTCACGGAGTGTTGCAAAAAAAATGGTGGCCACGTTTGTCTCCAAAACCGGCCATGTTGCGACTATTCCTCTTGAGGGACAAAGAACGGTTAATGCAGAATGGTATGCTAGTATTTGTTTGCCACAGGTCGTTTCTGAACTCCGTAAAGAGAACTGCAACCGCCGCATCATCCTCCATCACGACAATGCGAGTTCTCACACCGCGCACAGAACAAAAGAGTTTTTGGAGCAAGAAAACATAGAATTATTAGACCATCCGCCGTACAGCCCCGACCTAAGCCCTAATGATTTCTATACTTTCCCTAAAATAAAGAATAAATTGCGTGGTAAGAGATTTTCATCACCTGAAGAAGCTGTGGACGCCTACAAAACGGCCATTTTGGAGACCCCATCTTCCGAATGGAATGGTTGCTTCAATGACAGGTTCCATCGTATGGAAAAATGTGTCAAATTTCGCGGAGAATACTTCGAAAAGCAATAAATACATTTTTAAATAGTAATGTTGTGTCACTTCCTTGATTCCCGAAATTTTCAGTGCCACCTATGTACCATGCTCTGCTGGCATTTTTAAGAGAGTTCTTGCCTCAAATCGAGTTCTATCTTATAGTTCTCATATGGATCTTATTTAATCGCGAGAGTTCCCGCCTCTAGCAATGATTTGAATTAAACAATTTTTTTTTTTAATTTTCAGCTTTTCTACCTGTCTACCATGCTTTGCTGGCATTTTCGAGAGAGTTCTGGCCTCAAATCTAGTTCTATCTTATAGTTCTGATATGGGTCTTATAGAATCGCGAGAGTTCCCACCTCTAGCAATGATTTGGAATGATCAAAGCCCCTTAGAAATATTGCATCGCTTTATTTATACTCTTAAGCTATTATATGTGTATATTTTAGTTTATATATCTGTTTTTTTAAGAAAAACTACAGAACTATATTCAAAAGTTACCAGGAACTGTAGAACTAATCTGCATGTGGAAGGAACTCACGTGAATTTTTGATATGCTGCAAAATTCTCTGCTAAGGGAAGTTAGCATATCATTTTTTCAATTGTTTTTTTTTTCTTAGGAAAATCGCTAGAACTATTCCTAAAAAGTATCAGGAACTGTAGAACTCAGCTGCATGCGAAAGGAACTTACATTAATTTTTGATTTGCTGCTAAATGATCTGCTACGGGAAGTTAGCAGATCATTTTTTCAACTGATTTTTTTTTCGAAAATACGGTAGAACTATTTCTGAAAAGTATCAGGAACTATAGAACTCTAGTGCATGCGAAAAGAACTCTCATTTATTTTTGATTTGCTGGACAATGATCTGCTAAGTTCACTAACATTGTCTTATTTAGGTCCAATTGATGTTACCAAAATTCAGCAGTTTAGACGTAAACTCAAAGACAGAGTTTGTATAAGAAATCTTTCGCATTTTCAATATTATTGTAACAACGCTACTCTTCAAATCGAATGCTAGACAAAGATAAAGTCTAGATACTTAAATTATGACTTTGTCCTAGATTAGAACAAAGGTACAGTAATGAAAATGTTTAAGACGCGGTACAACTTTTAACAACAGACCTCTAAAATGAAATTAGTTCTTGGGATCGTTAATCAATGTTATTGTAGTCCCATTTTAGTGACATTTATTAGGAAACATTCATTTGAATTCAGCAACTGATGCTACCGACATTTATTTCTATGTTAAATTGTTAACCCCAAATTTTTTGTTTAAATTTTCCGCATCAATCCACCGAAACATTTTGACGGCACGTTTGGCGTAGCGGCCGAGCGATCAGCTTCTGCGACACGTGTCGATCCCCACACGGAGCAAATATTTTTATTATCTACAGGTATTCTATAATCTGTACTACAGGTTATTGTTTTGGGTCTGGGTGTTTGTGTATGTGAGAAATTGTGTTTGTAAACGCACCCACGATACAGGATAAAATCCTAGTGTGGGGCAACGTTTTTAAAAAAGAATCAGTAACAGTAAAAGTCTGTGAAATCTGGTAACTTACACATTGATCAACTAGGCAAAGCTGTTTGCTGCAGTCTATATAGGGATGTGGTTCATAGAACTATAATTATCACAAACATTTAAAACTTAATTGAAATTGTACCTTAATCCTTTGCAATAATAGATTCTCATGTGATTTAATTAAGTTTTTTGCAAACTGAGTGGCAACTATATATTTTTTCATATTTTTTACGAAATTCCCATTACGTATTCTAGCGACAACATAGCTATGGCGTTAAAAGTGACGCGAATGTAAAAACTATTACCATTATAACTGTTGGCTACTTAGTTGCTATGTTGCAAAGGGTTTTAAACGGAGAGCTATAAAAACCACCGATCATCCGGAAATAATAAAACGATAATAATACGTGAAACTGTTGGCAATTGTCGCGTAACGTTATAATGTAACGGTTAATATTATTTCAGTTAACGTGTTACAAAGTTTAGATTTTATGCCACATACATATAGGAATAAAAATATTATTATGTATTTAAATAAGAAGCAAGCTAGTAAGTACCTTCAAAATGAGACAAGATTTAAAACAACATAAAATTACGCATTCGAACCTGTCGCTTGACGTATAGAACGAATTCGCTCGGAGCGTCTTGTTTCGAAGTTAAAATAAATATGGTAAAAAAAACATAATTGCACCCTCAAAGATTAGGCACGGGCAGGGCAGGCAAGTGATAACCTAGTGATATGACCATTGGACTGTTAAGTCAAAGGTCTCAAGCTCAAATCCAAGGCACGCACCTGTGACTTTTCGAAGTTATGTGCGTATTAATAGTTAATTATCACGCACTTAAACGGTGAAGGAAAACATCCTGAGGAAACCTGCACGCCTGAGAGATTATCTCGACGGCGTGTGAAGTCTGCCAACTCGCATAAGGCTAGCGTGGTGGACTATTAGCCTAATCCCTCTCATTGTAAGAGGAGATCCGTGCCCAGCAGTGGGACATATTATAATGGGTTGATTATGTATGATATATGTAGGGCAGGCAACGCCACGATAATTCTCAATCTGTACACTCGACAAAAGAGTTAGGTATATACTAGGAGCTAACGACATCCGGCTTTAGAAGAAGATTAAATAGAAAACGCAGGAGATTTTAGCTGCACACTTACCACCCTATGGTAAATAATTATTTATAACGGAAACTATGTCACTACGTGCGCCGGCTGTATATTTGTGATCACGTGAGTAACCCTATAATCTATTCACGCGCACACTTGCGTATGTACATTCTGCGTATGCGTTTACGGTAGACAGTATGGGGAATTTTCTGTGGGGTTTTCGGGTATGACGCTACTTTGAACCGCACTATTGTACCTTCTACATATGGAGATGCATGCAACACACATATCAACTAGTACAATACAAGGCGTCATCGCGATAAAACGATGCTTAATAAGCACCGTCCACAGTATAAATTTTACGAGCGGAATTAATCCGTTGGCACAAACGAACGTCCGTCAGTAATTGTGTCAACCATTCGTTTCTCATGATAATAAATTAATTTCGTCATCTGTACAGATTCCGGGAATTCTGTCTCATAACTGACATATTTTCGGTATATTGATGGATTTGCTTATAGAAATGATTAGAAATAATAATAAGATTGGACTGATAGGGTGAAGTTATTTAACACCTGACGTGGATGTGTGGCCTCGTAGCTCCCAATTCCGTTTATTTTGTGTTTGAAAAGTGACATGTAATTATGAAAATCTGGCCAGCTGTTTAAAGATTATCAGCTCTTTTCTAGTTGATGGGTTGTGAAACTTTTTTCTTTGTCAAAAATTATCACGTGTTAAAACAAGACAAAACATATTATTATATTATAGCTAGGTATAAGACGTTTTATATTTTGCATGCTTTTGCCTGCGGCTTCGTCCACCTGAAGCTTTAGGATTAGAAGTATTAGGATTAGAAATGGATCCCCAAAATAATTACATCAAAACCAACAGTGATGGAAGATCTCTTCTTATTCGTATGGGTCTCTGTACATCAGAGAGGTCAAGCTGTATCTCAGGATCCTTTCAATTAATTGATATGAAGTTCATCATTTTTTCAAGTTGGAGCATATATTTTCTAACGGTGATAACAAAATTAAATATATTCAGTAGTTTTTGCGCCAACCCGTAACAAACAGACAAACAGACCACATAACATACCATCACGCCTGCATTCCCAGAAGAGCTATGCAGAGGCGTACCAATGTACATCCACAGTTCGCCGGTATGTTTAGGTCCCATGTAATAGGGGGCGAGCCTATTGCCATTAACCGGGCACAAATTCCTAACTCCGAGCTGCTCCTGGGAATTTCATAGAAAAACCCAATAACACTTTGCTCGACCTGGGAATCGAACCCAAGACCTCTAGCGTAGTAGTCGCGCTCAGGACCACTTGGCTAATGAGGCAGTGGCAATGAGCAGACAGCACAAACAGACAAAAATTTTAAAAATGTAATTTTTTGGTTCGAAGGCTTTTATATACCCTTACCCACTTGTTTTTTTTTAAATATCTTCAAGGTGCAGACACAGCTTTTTTACAATTCTATAATAGTAGAGATGAATAAGTGTGCTAGGGATTTGTGCTTATATAAAGCCAATCGCATAATAAGCTTTGCTTGCAAAGATGTTAGCTTATATATAGATGTTAGCTGTTTTAGCCACAATAAATATGTATAAGCTTCTATTACTCAATGGGTCACTAGCTACTCCATACAACTTTGAAAGCTTACGCAGCAAGTACATTCACGATTCGTCACAATGTGTATGAAGTTTTCATAACAATATGCATTTTAACAATAGCAACATAATCAGTTATTGGAATTCAACAAAGAAATCGGGACAAAATCAATTCAATTATTTACTTATTTAGGTACAACACTATTTGCGATGACAAGGCAGTCAAAACGTTGTAAGTGCAAAAGTGTCAGTATACTCCCCAGTCAATACAATAGGCAATGAACTACCATAATTGAATCAAACTCGTCGTCATTAACTATCAATTATAACTATTAATTGATAGTTAATGACGACGAGTTTGATTCCGTCTAAGAACAAAATAAATCTATACTTAATATTATAAAGCTGAGGAGTTTGTTTATTTGTTTGCTAGAACGTGCTTATCTCAGGAACTACTGGTCCGATTTGAAAAAATATTTCAGTGTTAGATAGCCCATTTATTGAGGAAGGCTATAGGTTATATATCATCACGCTATGCGGACGAAGTCGCGGGCAGAAGCTAGTATTTGTATAATCTGCAAGTAGTTGTTCTGGCGTTTTTGTTCTTAAGCGCACTCCACAATACAGGGGAAACTGACTATGTATTTTTAACAAAGTAACTAGTTTGACTTTTCAAAAGTACCTAACAATTTTTTATTGAAATAAAACATTTTGACTTTGATTATTTTTTTCATGATATCAAATGGCATCAAATGACATTATCCGATCTATAGTTAAGTAAAACAAAAGTCACATTCGACACAATTTTCACCACAGTTCATTTTTAGTGTCATAGGTACTCTGCCCCAGAGCCATCACAGTAAATACCAATCAATTATATCTTAGAATGATGTACTACATACGTACATAATGTAGGGGAAACCGGGGCAATGTGGGCCCCTTAAGGGAAATCATGAATACAATCTGAGAAATACAAGATAATGAAAAAAATCAACAGCCATTTATTAGTCTCATTATTCCTTATTATCATTAATTATTAAAAATTATCCTAGGCTATCAGTCTTTGGTGCTAATAGAATTTAAAAAAATAATATAAGCTGCCTGTTTTGCCCCGTGTCTGGGGTAAAATGGTCATATGCGGGGCATAATAGGCATGTACATTTAAAACCTAGCACAAAAAGTACAAATGTGAAGAGATTCGTCATCATTATCCTCTTCACCGGCGCAAGAACAGTGGGCCCATCTCTGACATGCACGGCAAGTGACCCAACCCTCAGTAGATTCTGAGTACAAATATCCACAGTACAAACATTCTACATCTTCTTCCTCCGATTCGTTTTCTTTATTTTTTTCATTTTTCTTCGTCTTTTTCTTCCTTCCTTTCTTCTCATTAGCCACTGGTTTCCGTGTCTGGGCTTCTTCTATATCCTTCTTATAAGGTGAACTGGTTATTAATGCCGTTTTTCCGCGTTTCCTAGTGACTCGTTTTTGGACACGTGCTTTGGGTTTTGGCATGATATCTACAGGCGACATGATATGGAAAGATGTTCCAGGCGGTGGAGTTGCACATAGCTGTAGCATTGTTGATGGACCAGGTGAAGGTGATACAGGAGGCTGCTCGATATTTGGTTGTGTCGAGGAACCAGTAGAACTTTGTGTGGGATTAAGCATAGCCAACGGTTGTGGTTGGGATTCTTGATTCAAAGATGATGGTGGTACAATTACATCATCCATAGGCAAATCTGTAGTGTCAGATGCTAAAAAATCCTCATCGCCAAAGATTTCTGGGTTGATAGGCCATATCCCTGTTTTACGAAATCCATTAATTGCTACAAGCATTGTAGCAGATTTTAAAAACGCATTGCAAAATAGGGTAGCTACTTGATAATGTGTCACTACACGCCCTGGATTTGATCGGAGCCATTTCTTAACTTCTTCTCCATAATAAGCACTCAGTGGTTTCATAAAACTAACATCCAGCGGTTGAAGCCGGTGCGTGCAATGTGGTGGGAAACAGATAATATGAACACCGCTTGATCTGGCAATATCGATGAGTTCTAAATTTTTAACATGGCTAGCGTGTCCATCTAGGAGTAATAATACGGGTTGTTCCTGCGTAGCTCTGGACCAGGTCACAAACTTATTAAACCATTTCAAGAAGATTTCTTTTGTAATCCAACCTTTCTCATTACATTCTGCCCAAGAATTGGGAGGAGCTCCATCCATTAGTTCAGGCTTCAGTCTCTGACGGGGAAATATGAACATTGGCGGCATGAAAACCCCTGTAGCACTCATACAGATTTCGACTGTAAACAGTTGCCCACGCTCTGCCGATGATAACGACCCAACTTGTTTCCTACCCTTGGTGGCCACTACTTTTCCAAGGCTTTTTGCTACAGTTGTCATCCCGGTTTCATCAACGTTATAAATTTTGTCCGCTGTAATTTTAAAATTATCGACTGTCTCGACTAAAATTTTAAAGAAAGCCTCCACAGCTTGGCGATTGAAGCCCATGGCTCGAGCAGCGGATGTGGCTTCAGGTTTGCGCAGGGACAAAGAAGAATTGCGTTTCAGAAAATTTGCTAACCAATCCTCGCCAGCGGTTTGAGTAGTCGGATCAAAATTATGTGGGATGTTATTTTTTGTTGCCAATTGATAGGCCAGCTGACGAACTTCTTTTGGAGACAGACCAAACAATCTACCTTCCATGTCTTTAATATATGAAGCTAACTCTTCTTCTTGAGCAGCTGAAAATACCGGTCTAAAACTACCTAGTTTTGTTGGTGATAAGTGTTGTTTTGATTTGTACTCCTCGAGTTTTCGCTGCAAAGTTGATCGTGGCACATTGTACTCAAGAGCGGCCCGTTTACAGCTTAATCTGCCACTACCCACATCCTTTACGGCTGCTTCCATATCCTCTAAGCTCCATTTGGCACGTTCTGTCTTCCTTTGGTAGTGGCGAACCATAATTGTATCTGCAGAAAAAAGATCAACTTAATAGGATTACCCGAGGCAAAACGGGCACCCTGCCCATTTTACCCCGCCCAAAATGCCCCCAAAGACAAACAAAACAAATAATATCCAAATCAAATGAATATGTGGTGATCCGATCACAACTCTTTCTAATGATTTAGATACATAATTGAAAGTAGCGATTTGCTTAATAACTGGGCATTTAACACAAACACGAATTAGCTAGAACACAGACTTAAAACCAAAAAATTATATCAAATACATCAACTTACGTAATTTCGTTCTGTCGACGTACGATGCGCATCTACACACACACAACCACTTTTCTCGCTAGCGCGAGGTCGACTGGAACGCGATCTGACTAGTTCCGAGCGTCTCGGTTTATTATCCTGCGGGGAAGAGGGGGTGCCCGTCTTACCCCGGGGGCCCGTAATGCCCCGGCTTCCCCTACCTACTTATGGCCCAATGCCAGCTTAATCACTTATGAATGTCAACAAAATGTCATCGGGATAAAATCATTACATTATTTTCGTGGTACAAACGAATTCGCGTTGACACCACTGTAAAGTGTAATAAGTGCGAAAGTGTCAGTGTTCTCTTCAGACAATACTGACATTACATTGTCAGCGTTTAACATGGCGTCAATTGGGATGACGTCTGTTGAATATGAAATACGGAGATGATTTCGTGTTATTAAATTTTATGTATTTTCTGGGGGCTTTGCAAAATTAAAAATATAAGACTGCAATTTAAATTGTTCAGTAAACTGTTGAACAGTGATTTTAATTTACTGTCTCATAAACATATAATTATGTTTTCTTATAACCAATTTTTATAGGCTTTTTGCTATTTTTTTTTAATCTAATAAAACACTGAGCAGCTACAAATACTACAACGTACACAATAACAGCAAACTAGCAGTTTTTTTTCGGGTGGGGAAATGCGCCTTATGCATGCCGCTCTGCTTCAGGGATGCAGGACGGTAATGTCGGGCTCTCCGGCCAGGTGGCCAGCATACCGACTAAAACCACCACCACTACCACCTTCTGCATAGTGGTGGTGGTTTGGCCCCTCTCTGGGGTTCTACTTAGCTTCACCGTTGGGATCAAAGCCACGGTTACTAAGCCCCCCCGCCGCAACAATGCGAGAACCCCTTGGGGGGGGGGCGATTTTTCCTACCTACTACTTTATAATGAATTACTCTTGTTAAACATTTTATTCTGAACCGAATTAATGTAATTGAGTTAAGCGAATTATCGGTAATGTCACATTCAATTCGAATGCTCGCTGTTCGAATAATAATAATTCGAATCCTCTCATTAAATTCATGTTAATATAATGTAATCAAGTTTCAGCCTTCAATTTTAATCAAAATAGTCCTAATAAATGTAGTGGTTATAAAGGCTATAAATACTTGCGGCATTAATGCACATTGTTATATATTTTTGACAAAACACTACCGTGTAATACTTGGCTATAAAAAAAGTTTTTTTTCTTAAGTGCACTTTTTTTGCACGGCACTATAACTTTATTATGTAACGTGAATGCGTTAACAAACATAATAAAACACATACAAATTGGTCAAAACATGGGTCATACAATTTATTATCCCGTTCGGGACCGAACCCATAACCTCTGGTAGAGAAGCTCAGCCATTACGACAAACGACTTTTGACAAAACGTAGGTACGTTTTGTCAAAAGGTATTGGTATACATATTTTCACCTGAAAAAACAGACAACAAACTGAAAACAGGTTCTGCAATTTCTCCACAACATTTATCCTACTTGTTAGAAAACAAGTGTGAAAATACCTTATAAACTCATCGCAAATAAATTAATAGGCTGCAAAGTTGGGTGTTGTGTAAAATCGGGCAAGGAATACGTGCCGACGATGTGGTTGCACTGGTGGCCATAAAGCTACGCTTCCTTAGCACGAGCCACAGAGAAACCAAATTAAGATGACCCACAATTAGCATCAACATCCACCTTAGTACGTCAGAAATAAGAGAGAATTTCCTTTAGAGGAAGGTCGTCGTAATCTGGGCGGGATACCATGTAGTGTTTGGTAACAGCGTGCGAAATAAACTACGATAACACTAAGGTATGTGGTCTTTGGTGTTAAATTTCCCCTTACTTGTACCTACACAATATGAGGCTGAAGTGGACATGGATTGTGTCAGCATAATAGATTGGTTTCCGATACGGCAGCGCAGAGCCGTAGATTCAGATCAGATTCAATTCACTTCAAACTGTCCTGATTGGCTAACAAATTGTCGTCAATATTATTTTCTGATGAGTTGATTAATTAATTTATAGCTTTAGCTAAATTCCTGGGAATTGTATAAGAGAATTCAATTGAAACTAATGTTTACTCGTAACTATTGGAAATATAAATATTATAAAACATACAGTTTTACAAAATATTAAACAAACTGCGATAAATAAAAAAAAACTACGATAGGTACTTTTCTTTATAAACATAGCTATGACAATATTTATTCAGCTTAGCAATTACGTTATTTTTAATTTTCTGCAAAAAGAAATCTTCTAGTATAGAAAATAATTCAATAATATTAATTAGAAATCGTTCTTTTCCGCAAATGAGTATATGAGCCGCATAATAATATGCTAAGTAGTCACCTCCGCTCATGAACACTTGCAACAACAGAGGAGTTATCGGTGAGACTTATGAGATCCTACGGACTGCAGACTGCCAGGGTCGCAGCAACCGAGGACAAACTGGCTCTCACGTAGGTAGGTAGGTAGGTACATAAACCGTATATCGATATTTTTCTTTCCATGACAGCCGGGGCACACGATGCGTTGCGGCGGCGGTGCGGCGCCGGAGCGGTGTCGCTCCGTCGTCTTACATAGAAATATCTGTGGCAGGGCACGACGGACAGGATGCGTTCCGGCGCCGCACCGGACTTGCAACCACCGAGACGAGGCGGGGAGGGGTGAATGCGTTGCGACGTCGGAGCGGCACCGCTCAGTTGTTTTACGATCCATTGTTATTGCGGGCTGTCCAACGCTGCTACGGCGCCGCTGCGACAAAACAACGTTGCGGCGCCGCAACTAATACTAATATAAGCTAATACGGTGAAATCTTTGCGGTACGGCGCCGCAACGCATCGTGTGCCCCCGCTGTTTCTCCATGTTTGCCTTTTAATTTATTTGTAACATCAATAGAGTTAATGAAATTCAAGGATAAGAATGTCAAATACTTTTATCTCCAAACGAGTAAAAAGCATTCATACGTAAATTTTCCTTCACACATCCACAGTATCACGAGTAAAAGGTTTAAAAGGAACAAAAGAGACATTCCGTCATCATCGGGTTGAAATAAAGAAAATATCTCATAAAGCTCAAATCATCCCACAGCTGTTGTTTGATAAAACGACGTGTTACGTAAAACTGATGCGAAATTGCGTTGTTTCGCGCAAGCAACTTGTGTACCTACTTCGAGTTCCGTACTCGTACGTATGTTATCGCGAGTGATGGGTTTTGAGTGCAAGTTATCGGGTAAAGCGAGTAGATCGGGTAGAGCGGGTGAAATTAACAATATCCCCATTTTCAAATAGTCTCTTGTTCAGTAAGCACCCAATGTCACTTAAACCTTGTGATTTTTGAACACATGCTTACAATATATGATACAAAATGATAACGCGATATAGAATACAGCTCCTCACTGCAATGCAGATAGGAGGGACGAACATATCTGACTTACTCGGTGGTAAGACCTCATGGGGTTTAACTGATTTGCGACCACCCTTACGTCGGAACTGTCTTATAGCACCGTCGTGTGTGGTTTGCCATTTGCGCGTATGAGCCAGTTCTTCCTTGGTTGCTGCAGTTCTAACAATTTGCAGTCCGTAGGCAGCATATGTCAGCAACTTCTCTGGTGTTGCAGGTGTCCATGGGCGGCGAGTACCACTTTAATTACCATCAGGTGGCTCATCTGCTCGATAGCTACATAACAAATCTCTTCTATTATAAAATTGTAAAAAAGCTGTGTCTGTACATAGAAGATATTGAAAAAAAACCAAGTGGGTTAGGGTATATAAACGTCTGCGAACCCAAAAATTTGATTTTTTTCTATTCTTGTCTGTTTGTTACGGGAGAGATAAAGCTTGACTTCTCCGATTTATAGAGACCCATACAAAGAAGAGATCATCACTGTTGGTTTTTGAGCAACAGGAGAGCGAATCCGCGGGCAAAAGCTAGTAATCAATAAAAATAAAGTATACAAAAAAATACTATTGGAAAATCTATCAAATATTAAGAGTGCAAATGTCAAGATCATACATGGTTTTATTTTTTTAATGTGTTCTATTTGAAGAGCTTACAGCAAAATGCCAAGACCTCTTGTATATTTCACCACACAAGCTTCTTACGCGCTGTTTACATTATACTGCGACACGCCATTTCAGATGCGTCTTTTTAATAAAAATAAAATGTTGTTGAAGTAGCTATTTGCTCTTTCTTACGAAATGTTAACTTTTACCATGTCACCCTAAAAGCTTGTGAGCTTAAAAGCAACTGAAGAGAGTAATCTCTAGCGCTGTCTCGGTTCATTGATATAAAAATGACAAAGATGGGAATAATAATATATTTTAGTGCCATTCGATAGAAAATTAAAAATCTTGGAATATTCATTATTGAAATTTTTATTTGAATTGGTTATTTCTTAGTGGTAACGACGTTCTGCAAAGTATATAAATCAAAATTAATGAATTGACGATCGGTACGTCACGTAAGACATGCAGTTTGTAAACACTGAATATTCATACATTTAATAGCTGTATCAAGTTAATAATTAAAGAATTGATAAAACCCCTTTATTATTCATAAAATTAAACAACCTGTTTTGACCTTATTGATCTGTGACAAGAAAAAGAAGACAAAACAATATAGCTATTATAAGCTAATATATAATAATATTTAGGGGGGTAATTCAAAATGTAAAGTTCATCGAAATTGAATCATGAAGAAGTTAAATTTGAAATCATTGGTTTCCATTAAACATAGGCACATTTTATTTAGTTATTTGAAAAGAAAGGTCGGTGAAAAAATGAAAGAAAGCAAGCTCATGTGGTTCGGATATTATGAGAACAGAATGTTGAAGGGAATTATGACAAAAACGGCATTTTCAGTGTTGAACAAACTCAAAAAGAGAGAGGAAAAATAACAAGGAATTCTCTCGTTGATGAATCTTCTCATTGTTTGGAGAGTATCGATATAAATTGTGAGAAGAATACTATGCTTATGGTATAGGTATATGGAATTCACAGTAATTAAATAGCTAAGAAAATTTTAAATATGTTTGAGTTTTTGATTTATATTGTTTTGTGATCTGCCATTGAGATTAAGTCGTTCGTATAAGCAAAATTAAAATCCTGTCTTCCATATTTATTCTTGTAAGCTCCCAAAACCTATTATAATATAACATTTGGAAAATACGATTAAATATTTTACGTTCTCTGTACCTCACTGCATGGTTGGAATAAAATTACACAAATAACGACAGCAATAATACTATATTATTTTACACATTTGCGTTTAGATGTGATAAGGTCACGGAAAGTTTAAGGTTTGTTTAAGGTCTTGCAATTTATTTCAGGAGCTTATAGTAAATTCTTTGATTTTGTACATATTTGCTATAAGAAACTCCAACAATAACTAACAATACCGATATTATTAATTAGCTTACCAAGTATTTTATCCAATAGAGCCAATGTTTTGCAATTGTTTTTGCAATTTGAGAATTTGTTTCAGAATTCTGTCTTTAAAGGTGTTTATTCTAGAAGTGTTGTTTTAGGATATAGAGTAAAGTAACAATAGCATAATTTGCTATTGTTACTTTACTCTTACGTTTACGTTTACCTTAAGTGATTTTTTAAGCTTATTCTTTAGTAATTTTAAACCGCTAGCTTCCTTGAACAAACTCAAACAACAATAAAAACTTTACATCGAGATAATACTTTGAAAATTCGAGAGTATTTTTTTCACCTGCTTTGGTAAAGCATTACATAATTTAGTTTTTTTGTAATAAACTTCTTCTTTCTACGCGTCTGTGTGGAATTTAATAAAGTTTTCAAGAAACAGAGAAATGCTGCGAGTTTTGCAAAAGTCGTTCACTTAATATTGAATTCACTGGAATTAAGCCATTTGCATCAACAACAGTTGTTCTCATAAAGCTTTGTTTTTAATTATTTATGTTTATTTTTTTCGTACATTTATTTACGAATGCATTTTCGTTTTTCATATCCATTCCAAATTCTTGCATTGCTCTCCAAATTGTTTTTATTTCAGAAGAATCACTTTTATTATCAAAAAAGCATTCCAGAAATAGTGTGTCTTCTTTAGATTACTATCTATTCATATGCCAGAGACTATTTACGTTCCTTATCCTACATAGAAGCTCAATCAAGAAGCACTTAAGCTGGGAAGTGTCGACTATCACGCTTAATGTCATGTTTTATTTACTGATACCTTTATCTTAAGATAAGTTTCTTTTACTGCACTTAGAGCAAACATTTAAATAAATACTATTATCTAAAGTTTTCAAGTTCTCTTCCCCCTAAAATATTTTTGTTTGCATTTATATGACGGCTTTGTCTAAGACTATGTTACGAGTTGTTAACATTTTGTGATAACACTAGCCGTTGTTTTTAACGTAGATAATAATTTACTTAAAAATCCAGTAAATAGCTTTCGAGTATGTGGTAATAATATCTAGTATTGATTAATCATAAAATGGCATAAGGGGATCAGAAAACACAGCCGTAATGCCGGAATCGCAAAAATATTTTTCAAAAATTCATTATTTGTGAAAAGGATTTTGAATAATTGATAAGAAAAATAAAATTAACTAAAATAAAACCATCTACCCCAAATTTATGATTCTTATCTTGTACTTCCAAAGAGCTTTACCTCCTCTTTGGACAAATAATGGTCGAATAAAGTTAAAGATAGTCAAAACAATAGAGACAGATTTAGAACCTCCTTATTTAGGAATGTTTAAAATTGAGATAATGATACTCATAAAAGATAATCTGAAAATACGCCCACACTGGATCCTCTCACAGGTATCCTCCTCAAAATTATCTTGTAATAAAAATTTCACAGAGAACCTGAATAACGTCGACTTGGAAATCGGACCCGGCACCTCAAGTTTAGCAACTGCGCTTGTAATCAGTTAGTTTATTGAGGTAAAACAAAATGTTCCGCGATAATGTTGTACTACCAAACGGTCGGTGTGTCAGCCGCGTAATTCTTGGTTTACTCAGCTTTCTTTATACGTAGTTGCCACCAAGAATTTTATTAACGAGTTTCGTTCAACTATTCAGCTTCATGCCAACGGTCATTGCACGGGAAAAAATATTTTCGTACATTACAATTATATGACAATTTGTATGTTTTTAATTTTCTAAAGTTTATTCATCGTGTGCGATCTAAGGCTTAATTCATGAATAAAAAGATAGGTTTACTTTTTGTAGAGCAATTTTATTTATTTTTGATTTATCATTCTTTTACCTCATACTTCATAACATTTTACCTGGCCATGTCCGTACATAGGAAATATTTAATCAAAATTAATATAAGGATTTGTAACACATCAAAACAATGTCTGTTTGTCTGGCTGTATGTGCATAACGTAAAAACTTAATTGCATGCAAACAAAATTAGATGTAGTTTTTACAGTTGTATTGCTAGATCTAGAACTTATCCCTATCTCTATCTAGTGCATATTTCATTTGGATATGGTTTATAGTAAATACAACTTTTTGGGATGCGAGTTACACCACAAACAAGAAATAGACTTCATGTAAGTCTTGCCTGTTATTATATTTAAAACGTCTTGGCATGTCAGTACTACAAAAAAAGTAATGACTTAACTAGAGTATCCTACATTAAAACCTACTTACTCCAATTAAAAAGTAAATAGGTCAAAACTTGCATTTTAAATCTCGACCCATAAACATAGTGTACACAGCATGGCAATGCGCCAGATTGATGAACCAATAAAATGTAATTGCATCTAAAGATAAATGCATGTACAGCGATTAATCGCTTCCGCACATCGATTTTCAATCATAAAAATCGTTAACATCGATTGCACACACATTTAACGTTGATAGGAAAGTAAAAAAATATATAAGTTTTTTGTTGCTACAAAATATCGGTATTGGCGACTGCCGTCAAATCTCCACAACCAAAATCTGGACAGTACTTCAATTTTAAATATGCTTAGGTATAGGTATTAAAAGCTAAAGGTCTAAAGTCTCCTTCTAAACAAAAGGTTATTTGATGGTAGTGTTGTGTATCCAATAAGGCATGCAGAAACAGAAAATAAAAAAAACTTGCAAAACTTGATACAAAATTTAATTCAAAACAAAGAAGCAAACGCCCTGCAAATTTTCTATTTCTAAAACAAAAAGCTATTTTGCCTCCAACTGCTTATCTGGGATCGCAGGATTTATTTACAAATGGAATTTCCATTGAATTTATCACAAACCAAAGAGTATTGCATACGTACGTAATTGCTAGAAATGCTCAATTTACTAGCCGGCACTCCGTAACTGTTAGTTAAGATATCTTTAACGGAGATCTTTGAAATTCGATCGTTATCATTTTGCTTACTAGGAAAGTGTTTCTTAATTTCTTTATGAGAGCGTTATTAGACTTTTATTAATTGCTACTAATTAATCTTTCCTTCCGTTTGCTATATTTCTGTCACAAACTTGCTTTTAATTTATTTTGCTCCATAGTTTTATTTCTGGTTTAATTATATTGGCACCTGCTGTAGCTACATGATTATTATAATGTACACTTTTTACCATGCATTTAATTATAGCTTTTTGGAGTAAAAATTATTTCGTAACTGCAACGTTTTTGCTAAAAAACATATTAACAAATTTAACTAGCCAGATATTTTTGTTTTCCATTAAGATTTGTGTTGAACTCAGTGGATTTAAAAAATGCATTTTGATATGTTTACATCCACAGTATCAAAATAATGTTTAATTGTTTCTTTCAATGGTTAATTACCATTTATAACATATTTTGTGTTACTATCCTAAAAAAGTTTCACAAGTTTCTAGCTGCTTCATTGGTATTGTGGTCGTAAACGCGACTCTTGGGTTCGATTCCCTGGTCGAGCAGTGTTTTTGGCTTTTTCAATGAAATTTTCAGTATGTAGCATCTAGGAATTAGAATTTGTGCCCTGCCTGCTATTGGCAATAGGCTCATCCTCTACTACATGGTACACTGTTGCCTAACCCTTCGGGGAATACAGGCGTGATGGTGTGTTATAAAAGTACTTAATAAATTTCACCAACACAAATCCTGTTCGAAACAAAAACTTCAGTAAACAAAATAAAATACAGTTGAAATGCTCGTCACAGTTCCCAAAACTGACATTAATAAAGGGGAAGCTAATCAAAAATGGCTCACAAAAGACCTATCAATCGATATACCGATCGGTTCGTATTCGGTTCGTTCGTGACACGTTGACTATGACCGCGGCAATCAAAGTTGTAATTAGCAACTAGTGAAACAGCAAATTAAACGTCCGCTCATGTGACAAAGTTACGTAAGCCAAACGAGACGTATTTTCCAGAGCGAGATGAGATTTATTTTGGTTTTGCGTGGATTGGATTTCTTTTTGGATAATTATTTTTCGTAAAATTATTAATTTTATTTTCGTCGATTATATCAATGAAATAACTAACCAAAATATTCAATTCTATTTTATAGAATAAACAAAATTATTATTTATAAATAATTAATATGAACAATTTGTTTATTTTATTTATTTCATTTGGGAGAACAGAAGCTAGTATTCTTATGTACTTTTGATGTAAAATAATATATTTATTGAGTAAATGTATTTATTTATTATGAAAGTTGTTACTGTCCAATATTTTATACATTATTACGAGCAATGTAATGAAAAATGTGCTAACTAGCCAACAAAATGAAAATCTGAAATGTCAATTCCATAAAAATGGAATTGCTTTTTGATCCAACTTAAATTAAACGCTTGTTCAAAGAAGTGAGGCCAATGTGATACTGTCCATGCGAGCTCTGTAAGTGTTTGGCGTACTAATAGCTTCTTTGATAACATGTCACTTCTCATTTTATAAAAATATAATGAAAATAAAAATGTTTGGGTACTGTGACTTTAGGCGTTTAAATTCGGAACACTGTGATTTCTATTAGGATTTCTATCGTTACCCATTGTAAAAATATTAAAAATTGACGTAGATATAACGTATTGATAACGTAATATTACAACTGTACATGTTCCCAAAAGAACAATATATATTATAATATGAATAAACATTTTTATAAAGCTCCAATATTTTTGTTTCGTGCATAGAGCTTGGATATTTACGATCCTACTAGTCCTACTATCCTATCCTACTATTATTATAAATGTGAAAGTTTGTGAATGAGGATGTATGAATTTGGTACAAATATAGATTATAGTTGGGAATAACATATAGGCTGTTTTTTATGAAGTCCACGCAGACAATGTTGCGGGCAGGAGCTATAGTAATATGAGTTTTAAATAATTATAGTAGCGCTACCTTTTCACAAAAAAATTAAGAATATTACAGATGATCTTAAGACGGGAAAAATAACAGCAGTAGTCTCTTGCGACAAAGTTTCTATCACCAAATCACAAGTGACGGATATTAATGACGTCACTGCTTTTGTTCATACAAAGAGACAGAACAGCTGTAGTACATTAATAAAGTACCAGAACTAGAGCGATTTAAACGTTACAACCTATTTATCTGATTCCCACGAGATGGGTTGATTAGACAACTTACGATGCTTCACAGACAAAGAAGTTAGCAACTCGCCAAATACGGGTGTTGAATTGTCAATAAAAAATCGATTTAGCCTATATGAGTTTGTAATTAGGATAAAAACTATTTCATTTACAACCATGTTCGATGCAAACAAAAAGGTAAATAAGTGTCTATCGCAATTAATGTAACTTATCCTTATTTAAACTATCATAGGGATAATTAACTTTTTAAACAAAACCGCATTCTAAACTAGTGGTAAGACTTTGTAGTGTATGGTTAGACATTGACTATATGGGAACACCACAGGACTTTATTAATTATACAGGTTGCCGATTAAGTCACGTGCACCCGTTAATTGGGTGATTATGCCCGTCGTACTCAACAAGTTTTCTTACAAAAATTATAGGTAGGTACTTTATTTGTGAAAAATAAAGATCTTATACTAAAGAAGGTAGACTACATTTAGGCGTATAATTATGAAGAGTCACATTTATTTATCATAATTTTATTATCAGTTGTGAGATTTATGGGAACGTTAGTCAGTATGACTGGTAGAATCACCCCTATAACAGGTGCAGTTGACTAAATAGGTATCCTGTATTACTTAAAAAACCTAATAAAACTGGTTGACCTGGGAATCGGCAAAATCTTCGGTTTATTTCAATCAGTTTTATTAGATTATATTCCTGAATTCTCAGTCTTCTTCTTTTCAAATTGAAAGCAAACTAATGAATAGCAAAAGAAAAGAAATCATTGAAAAACATTCAACTAGATTGAACCAGTAATCTGCGCAAGAAATTTTCTGTAGCGGTCATGAGGTCTTGATATTTGCAGGTTTAGGGACACGCTGGGCTTATAGGCCATATGTTCTACCACTTAGACCACTGGAGAATCTGCTTTTCTCAGTAGCATCTTGGAATTTGAATTTGTGTTTGTTGTGGTTAATGGCAATAGGCTCGCCCCCTTTTACATGGGACCTAAATATACAAGCGGGGCGTGGGTGCCTCTGCCTAACCCTTCGGAAAATACAGGCCTGATCATATGTTTCGCATTTAAAAAATAATATGATTTATATTGAAATAAAACAACTTTACGGATTATATCGCGTTATATTAGTATCAAATACAATACAAATCCCGACGTTTCGGACCCTTTACAGCTATAATATGATTATGTTCAAAAACAATTGAAAAAATACAGCAAACATTCAATAACAGGAGAGAAGCCGAAAATCCTTTAAACTAATAATTATGCCACGTCATCTAAATAATTATGCTTTCCATAATACAGCTGACAGTGGTTAGTCAGCGGTCTAAAAGCAATTTGGGTCCCAAAATTCGAAAATTAGAGTGACCATTCTATTTGATAGTGACGCGGGACTTTACCAGTTACCAGTAGTGCGTTGCGGCTACCTATTTAACGGTTAATTGAACTCCGAACATTAATTAGTACACAATAATTTTGTTTGTATTAGCTGGATTACTAATGAGCTGGTTGTTGGTGATTTAAATTGTATAATCGTTTTCGGAATCACTTGATTCTCTATTTTGGTGGAATTCTAAAAAATACTACTGCTATTGGTGTGTGTATTATTGTAATGTGGCATTAACGTATAACATAATCAACCCATTATAGTGGCCCACTGTTGGGCAGGGGTCAGAATGAGAGGGCTTAGGCCATAGTCCACCACCACGCTGGCCGAATGTGGGATGGCAGATTTACACAATAATTTACTATTATCACGCGCGTGGAGGAAAACCAGCATGCCTGAGAGATAGGTGGAGGAAAACCAGCATGCCTGAGAAATAGGTGGAGGAAAATCAGCATGCCTGAGAGATAATTATCCTCGACGGCGTGTGAATCTGCCAACCCACAAGAACTTCAAAAAGTCAGAGGCTATGCCTTAGATTTAAGCTCGAGATCTTTGACTTAGCAGTCCAATCATACCGCATGGCTATTACCACAGATAATATAATACTAGTTCTATTATTAAGCATTAACGTATACTAAACATTTATAAAGATACTAGCTTCTGCCCGCTACTTCGTGCGCGTAGAATGATGATATATAACCTATAGCCTTCCTCAATAAATGGGCTAGCTAACACTGAAAGAATTTTTCAAATCGGACCAGTAGTTCCTGAGGTTGGCGCGTTCAAGCAAACAAACAAACAAACTCTTCAGCTATATATATATTAGTATAGATAGATGAATAAAATTTAGGTAGGTGAAAGATTTTTTCAGGCAGGCTTCGAACCAGATACCCTTCGGTTTAATACTTCGGATAGTGGTCGGTCTCGGAAGCTTAGTTGGCTACAGCGTTCTGTGTAATGAACCGGAAGAACACAGATCTAATCCTGCGTAAGATCCGAAATTTCGTTGAGTCTATACATCATCACGCATGTATTTCCGGATAGGTATAGGCAGAGGTGGACTGATGTATAACCGCAGTAGGACGTTATGTTTTTTTTATAGGATAGGGGAGCAAACGATCAGTCGGATCACGTGATGGTAAGCGATAACCGCCGCAATGGACACCCGCAACACCAGAGGAGTCACGAGTGCGTTGCACGCCTTTTAAAAGGGTTTGGGCCTCCGGTAACCTCATTCACTCGGCAAAACACAACGCAAGCGTTGTTTTACGCCGGTTTTCTGTGAGGCCGTGGTATCACTCCGGTCGAGCCGGCCCATTCGTGCCGAAGCATGGCTCTCCCACGGTTAAGTTCCGTGTAACGTGTGCAGAAATCCGGGTCTGATAGAAGACGCTTCGTGTAAAATACGAATAGACGCCATCTTGTTAGACAGGAAATCGACCCAAACATGCCTGGGAAAGATGCAGTAAGGCACCATGATTAGTTGACAATTAAACGTAGCTATTTAGAGTTCAACTTTCGTATTTATTACGGGGGCGAAGCCCTATCTATCTCTTACAAGAGGAGTCCATTCAGACTCTCAGACTAGAAACTTTTACAATAATATAAAATTCAAAATGATTGTTCATTTTTTATTTGTTTCCAACCAGCCAATCGATACTCGGTACTATTGCCTTCTTGCAGCGATCTCTACAATGCCTACTAGTAAACCGGCACTTACTATATTTTATCTTCGAATGGGAAATAAATAAACGGGTCAAATACACACAAGTTTCAAACTTGATACTTATAATTTATCGGAAATATTAATTACCGACGCCATCTTGAATTATGCATGCAATAAATTGTCTCCGTTACGTAAAACAACACTTAAGTTATTAACCGAAAGTGATCTAATAATTTTAACGTTTATTGCAAATTAGAAAATGTCGATAAATATAGGAACTCAACGGGAACTGTCATAAGAACAAGTTATGGAGGAAATTATGGTGTAAGTAATACACAAAGTAAATACGAGCAATGTGTGGACTTAAAGACAGCGGAAATTATTCCTTTACATAATTATCATACTCAATACTCAATACTCAATATTTATTGCATTCCACAATGTAGTTCATACAATCAGATGGTAAATTTACAATAAAATAGTTCATTATGGACCCCGTCGGGCACGCAATGTAGGAGAGAGGAAGCAGTATATTATTATTATATTTATTTATTTTTTACTATTATATTATTTTCTATAATTATTTATGATTTTGTGTATTTATGTACAGCATTAGATTAATTAGGGAATAATACTTAGTATAATATCACGCCTGTATTCCTTCGTGTACCTACAAAGTATGCTGGCATGTTAGGTCTCATATAATAAGGGGCGAGCCTATTGCTTTTAACCGGGCACAAATCCAAACTCCGAGCTACTACGGATAACATAACATATATCTTATCTTATATCTTCTATATATAAAAGAAAGTCGTGTTAGTTACACTATTTATAACTTAAGAACGGCTGAACCGATTTGGCTGAAAGTTGGTGCCGAGGTAGCTTAGAACCAGGAGACGGACATAAGATACTTTTGATCCCGTTCCCGTGGGATGTGATGACAGAAATATTATATAAATTATTTTTAGGATCCATTTCTAACCCCAATATTGCTTCAGGTGAGCGAAGCCGCGGACAAAATCTAGTTGTATTTATATATACACACATTACATATAGATATATCAGAAATAATTATAAAATGCTATTAAATCCAAATAAGGTTATTGATATAAAAACAAAACTAAGTATTTGCCCACGTAGAGGTCAAAGTATTTTATTTAATTAGATTCTAAATAAAAAAGTAAACCAAAAAGATTCTTTACAAAGTTTCCGAAAAGTTTAACGACTAATAAATTTTATTTGTTCAAATAATCACTCAGTACATGTTAAATATTCAATCAAACAAGGTGTTTGTTATCTTCACATAACGTGGCAGTGAAGATTGTGAAGCCCACGTTTTTATTTATAAGCTTACAATGATTCTCGTAATAAATCTCGAAGCAAGTAATTTACTACATTATTTTATCTATTTTACTTGTTCATACGATATGTGTGTGAAATTTTCTTATCGCTACCGGTTTAAGACGATAATCGCTGTGCTCATAGCCCCAATCTATGACGTCACATGTCAGCTACCACAACACAAGTGTGTAAATATTGAAACACCTTTCAATCAATGGACATGGAATTGTATAGTCTACTAGCTTCTGCCCGCGGCTTCACTCACGTGTAGCTATATCAGGAGTAAAAATGGTAAACCAACATTGATGACCTCTTCTTTGTATGGGCCTCTATATATCAGGGAGGTTAAGCTGTATCTCAGGATTCATTTAATTAATTGAAATAAGAAGTTCACCAGTTTTTAAGTTGGAGCATATACTTTCTAACAGTGAGAATAAAATTAAAATCTATTCAGTAGTTTTTGCTCCAACCCATAACAAACAGACAAGAATTTTAAAAATCACATTTTCGGATTCGGTGACGTTTATATACCATAACCCACGTGTTTTTTTTAAATATTCTCAATATACAGACACTGCTTTTTTATAATTTTATAATAGTAGAGATAAAGTCCGGAAGTATAGAGCCGCTTAAGTAACGCGTAAAAGATAAAATTGATTAAACCAAACTATCGTCGTCAATGACCTGTCTTGACAGTAAGAACGCTTGGCTTACTAACCTATGGGTCGAACACACGCTTAATATTATGCGTATGTTTTTACATACCATTCACACTTTGACGTGTTACGTCAATATTTACCTTAATACTTTTCTATTCGACGCTAATACACGTTTATTGTAAAAGAACGAAAGCGAAAAGAAACTCGAATAACAAAACACGGTATCGGATAAAAAGATCGAGTCATGTCCCAACAATGGAGAAGATTACACGGACTGCCCACTAAGTTTCGAATAATCTTTTAAAAATAAGACAAAAGGAAGCTATCGTTCGTTATACCGACTAGAAATATATTTTCAATATCTGCCTCGACAACAATGGCTGGAGCTTTTTTTCTTGCCCAGCTAGCGGAATAAATTCGTATCAAATTTCACTCCGGATAACCGTAACGATTTATCTGCGGGATTATACCCAATCGAATTATTCACAAAAGAAAACCCACGATTGGGGAGCCTACGAAAATTAAACCACAATGCACTTTTCTCTTCCGCTGTACACGCACGCAACGTACGCACACTGTTAACGATAGTACGGAAATACTCTGTGTGTAACGTCCCATATTCTGGCTCATCTCGTCGGCTCGTGCCGTTTTTGGGCGAAATGGTGTCGTCTACCGTTCGAGCGAAAGTCGATTTTCGTAGTGTGTGGACGCCGCTTTGGAAGGGCGGCCGTCGCGTAAGCTACGGACCACGTGCACCTCGACTGCTTGCGCTTAGTTCTTCACGAACTGTGTGGGAGGTTAGTCCGCTACATGAATATAATGTTCCTTGAATGTCATGCGCTAAGCGTTCGCCGCGAAAAAGCGTATTTCGCTCGCGCCCAGCAGTGATGCGTGTGTGAGTGTTGTCGCTCCACGTGATTTTGACAGTCGAATCGTTCACGAAAGCCGGCTAGTTTTTTTTTTATTGTATCAACAGTGCGATGTGCGCGAACTGAAGCGACAGAGAAAGTGTTTTTGATAACAGTTTATGTGAATGAACCGCGGATATATAGATATGTTGTAAGATCAAGGGAGGCCACATCAAGGATGATTATAAAATATAACTTGGCCCAATTTCCGCCGGCAATGGAGTGTTTTCGGTAAGTTCCTAATGAGATTTTTGATTGAGGATCGGTATCTTGAATTAATTTAATTTCGAAGTTGGTTTGCAAATATTTGTTTCACATTATTTTGTTAGAAATTCGAGTAAATAGGCTCGAAGTTGAGTGTAAATAAGTCATTGTTGAGGGATGATTGATGATTTCGGGTAATGACTTGCCTTTATTTGAGTAGTTAATGACCCGTTTCGGTCATCCTTCTCGATTTCGAGGTATCGATATACAAACCCTCGTACAATGTCATCAAAATTCATAATGTAACCTACTTCCATATATTGTGCGAAAGGGTTCCAAGTTTAAATTACTTTAGCAAAGAGGTTCTAGAACAGTTTCAAATTCAGTTCCAGATTAATTGTCCTGTCCTTAGGTAAGGCACCGCAGCCGGCCTGCGACAAATTAAATTCATTGTTTATGTATAACGTCACCTCTGCGCATGCTCGTTACTATGTCAACAAACTATGTATATACACACAGATAGTATATGTATGTACGTGAATATTAATGGATCTCCGGAGCCGTGTTGCTAATAGATATTTTGTGAAACTATAAATTTTTTGCGTTGTTTAGGCTTCGCTATTTTTGCGGGCGTGTGTCAGCACTAGAACTGCCTAGAGCGTTCAACTGTGACATCATCTTTTGTTATATTAAGACTGAAGTCTTTGAACTTAATTGTTACTGACGTTGATTTAGTGTTTAAATGTTTAAGTTTTTGCTTTTTGTTCTAATATTTGCATTACAAACTAGCTAGGCTTTATAAACAAAAGAATAATATAATTCTGGAAACTTCAGACTGAGTAACGTCTCTCCTGGCTTAGCTTATGTATTATGTATCTATATATTAGTATTTATGTATATTACACAGGCAATTATGCCTAAGTAAACAATCCTATGTATTTACATAACATCTAAGCCTTTAATCCTCGAAGGATTTGATAGTGGTGTTCCATTTGATCCTTTACTATAATATGTGTATTGCTTCATATATTTAGATAATAAGGATACTTATATATAATGTACCTATATATAGTTCAAATATACATAGGTATATGTATGTAATATATTGTAACTTATGAATGTACTGTATACTTATCTTATCTAAATAAACTAACAAATCGATTACCTAACATATTGACTGATATAATCAATGATTTCCTTTTCAATACATGCCAGACACGGATTACGGAAACCCACTTTTTATTTAAAAATAACATAAGTAATTATGATCACCTCTGTATTCATGAAGGTTAGGGCAGAGGAGTTTGCGTATGATGAACACACAGTACGCGGGTATGTTTATATGTGTTTACGAAACTGAAACTGGGAAATGCTACGGGAAACCAAATAATACCTACTTTGCTCGACCCAGGAAACGAACCCAGTACCACATGGTCAACAGTCGAGCTTACAATCATTATTAGTCCAATGAGGCGGTCTTGAAAAGTTATCTTGGTTTTAGTAATAAGTTTTCATTATTGCCAATATTATTTTATTCAGTAGGTAGGTACTAGCTTCTGCCCGCGACTTCGTATGCGTGGACTTCAGAACTGGGTCCAACTCAGCCGTTCTGACGTAAAAGGGGAACAAACATACAGCCATACATACATACTCACAAACATTCATGTTTTAAAAATATATATATATAAGGACGACACACTTTATCAATCTACAGGAATGCTTAGACGGACCGGTTAGGTCATTCCAATTTTTTATTGTTCACTAGCTTCTGCCCGCGACTTCGCTCACGTGAAGCTCAAAAACCAACAGTGATGATCTCTTCTTTGTATGGGCCTCTACATCAGAGAGGTCAAGCTGTATCTAAAGATCCGATTAATTAATTGAGATGAGTAGTTCATCAGTTTTTAAATTGGAGGATATACTTACTAACAGTGATAACAAAATTAAAATTTAATCAGTAGTTTTTGCACCAACCCGTTACAAATATCATTTTTTACAATTTTATAATAGTAGAGAAGAAGAGATTCTTTGATACTCCGCAAGGTGAAAACAATTCCATTTCTACAAGTTTGTTAATTGATAACTGATATGATAACCTCAGAATTGTAACTAAATAAGTCTGTAATATAGTTTGATAATAATTATCAATGTGCTTGTTCATTAACAAAAGAACAGTGATTATAATTAAGTACCTGTAACATAAGACATTATATGAGCATTCATTATACGCCTACCCATATCTTTTGTAAAGCTGTCAATGCATCAAGACAAATGAAATTTTAATTATCTTTAAGGTGTTTTAAACCATTAATCATGACTGATATATCAAAGATACATACAGCGACCGTACTCCTCGAAGGGTTAAGCAGACGTGATCTAATAATTATAATTATGTACATACAAAGATTGGCAATATGTTTAGGTAGGTTTAGTATTAGGGGGTGAGCCAATTGTCAGTAACCGGGCACAAATTCAAACTACGAACTGTTACTGGAAATTAGATAACAATACCCCACACACAGTTTACTTAACTTGGGAACTGAACCCAGAACCCCTTACTCAGCCGTCGCGCTTACGAACAGTAGATTAATGGAACAGTCATTGATCATTAGGTTTTAAAGAGAAAAAAATTACAAACTTGGCGCCAGAGTATTTAGAATAGCTTTAATTAGGAGTATCTTAATATTATTAGGTATTATAATGTCAACTCACACGCATAACATACATATAATTTTTACCATAACACACACATTATATAATTTAATGATCCAATTTACATGAAATCATCATAAAATTGTCATATTGCATATTCTCCAACAATTTAATTACTATAATTAATTATATATATAATGAATACACCTATAATATCTGTTAAAACAAATACCAATAAAAATATTTTTACCCATAATTTGACCATTAATTTCACCTGGCAACACTATTAATGTACCTACTAATCAGCACTGCTCGGGTTACAACGCCTGCCTTTAAACCGATAAATAAGTTTTTATTGCATGTTTATCAAATTAAATTTACACGAACTCTATAAAATAGATCTAGAAATTCCGTAAACAAAAGATAAAAAAAATATTTGGCGGCATTCCAACCATATTGCCATAGTGCTTTAGTAGTTTCAGGTGCGGCTGTGGAGAATGAGGTTCTGGGCTCGACTTTCAAGTCAAGTCGCCTCCTAAGGCTCCCTTTCGACTTAAAGACTGCTACGCTAGAGGTTCTATTCGCGTCATTGGATTTTTCTATAATATTCTCAATAGCAGCTAGGAGTTGTGCCCGGTTAATGGCAATAATGAAAATTAAAAGTGTGTGTTGTTTGCTCGACTTGGCGGGGCACTGCAGTGCATCTATTACCGTAAACAATCATATAAATGTTCTCTCGATATCATCTCTGTCAAAAATCTTTTATTCTCAACAGTCTATGCGACTATTATTTAGACGTCTATTACCTGAAGTGGCTATAAACCGAACTATCAATAAGGATACTACACAATCTCTTTATTGATAAGATGCGTATGCGCATAGTTTTACTTGCAAGTCTGTCTACGTCTGTCATCTCATGATGCACGTAGCAATTTCGTCACTTTTCGGGAGCATTCGGCTTGTACGCGAGCGATCACCGCACGGAACATAAATTATCATATTTGAACCTACAGGTAGATTTGAATCTTGATGTTGCATAATTTAAGATTAAAAATACCCCTAATCCCTGAATATTTGACCGCTAGTTTTCTACCTAGCTTGAAGAGAACTTTTTTGCAATAGATAACCAAAGGGTCCTAGATAAGCGATTGTTATTTGCAAAATCCTAAGCAAAAACATAAATGTGAAAGAAAGCCAAGTACTTACGCAACAAAAACTTTCAAGATGAGTATTCCAATATGGACTTCGCTACTAAAAGAAGTGAGACCTAAGACACCACCAACCCTGTAATATTATTTAGTTGATATGGAACAAAATTTGTTAATGTTCTTTGCCATGCGAACTTGGCTGACACGCTGCTGCGTATCTATAAAAATCTAATTTGACTGTTTTATGATTTTATCCCGATATTAGGTGTGGCTATCCTTCTCTATAACAATCATTATTTTTCATTCACAGAAGTTATAATTTGAGGGTCGATATACTCACTCTTATGTTATGTGTAACAAAGTATATCGAGAATTGTTGGTAGAAAGATTTTATATATATAGCGAAGTCCATATTGGAATACTCATGTATTCCAATATGGACTTCGCTACTAAAAGAAGTGAGACCTAAGACACCACCAACCCTGTAATATTATGGAACAAAATTTGTTAATGTTCTTTGCCATGCGAACTTGGCTGACACGCTGCTGCGTATCTATAAAAATCTAATTCGACTGTTTTATGATTTTATCCCGATATTAGGTGTGGCTATCCTTCTCTATAACAATCAGTTTTTTTCATTCACAGAAGTTATAATTTGAGGGTCGATATACTCACTCTTATGTTATGTGTAACAAAGTATATCGAGAATTGTTGGTAGAAATATTTTTCACCTGTTGTAGTTCTCACGACTGCAATTTATTTAATCATTTCACAATGGGAATGGTACTAAAATAATGGATCGCTTTCCTTCCCTTTGTTTTGTAGGTAACTGGCGATTTTAAAAGAAAGATGGTTCTTATACATTTTTACTATTTTTCGATCGTTGTTAAGATCTATCTATATATATAAAAGAAAGTCGTGTTAGTTACTCCATTTATAACTCAAGAACGGCTGAACCGATTTGGCTGAAAATTGGTGGAGAGGTAGCTTAGAACCAGAAAACGGACATAGGATACTTTTTATCCCGTTCCCGTGGGATGTGATGACAGACCGAATTCCACGGGGGCGAAGCCGCGGGCAGAAGCTAGTTATTTAATATTTCTTACATAAATAGTGATCCAATTCCAGTTATGGTATATTGTATTAGATAATCAGTAGAGTACAATAGGTTTAAATTTAAAATAATTTTAGAGCAGCGTAAGTATACCTAAAGCATTAGCCCACGTCTCTATAATTTTATTAAAATACTAGCTTCTGCCCGCGACTTCGTCCGGCTAGCGTGATGATATATAGCCTATAGCCTTCCTCAATAAATGGGCTATCTAACACTTAAAGAATTTTTCAAATCGGACCAGTAGTTCCTGAGATTAGCGCGTTCAAGTAAATAAACAAACAAACAAAATCTTCAGCTTTATATATTAAGTATATAGATATTAGTGACAATTTTTCTTCCGTAATCGACTACACCATTAATTTTAAAGTATTTGCACTGGTGCAACAAAAATATAGATTATTGCCATAAGTCTTAGGAGAAATTTACAAAAATATGTGTTATTTAATTCGTACCATAACACCTATTAGGTATGTCTTTAGAAAGCTATTTCAATATACTATAATAGTACTTAGCGGCTCCTAAAAAAGCTTCCATACTGTAATTATTAGATACCTACCTACCTACTGTTAAAGGAAAACCTTCCAAAGGTGCTATTATCCTTATTGAATACGAATACTTTTATAGCAAGTATAGCTTACTTGCTAAGAACTAGCAGTTCCTTGAACCGTATTCGGTTAGTATGGTAGAACAACACCCGAGCGGCTTCTTCGAGTAATCGATACTCACCTTAGTGGCTCCTAGGGGAGTCGCTTACTTTGCTACTAATAAGTTACGAATACATCGGATACTTTGCAAGTGTATTCTAACAGCTTAGTGTTATAATTTAGTGATGGTCTACGTATTAATCTATACTAATATTTATAGAGGAAAGATGTGTATGTATTTGTTTATGTATGTAACGAATATACTCAGAAACGACAGGGCCGATTTCAAAAACTCTTTCACCATTTACCATCATATTATCTAATAGCTTTTAAACTGGTTCTTTTCAAGACCTGGTATGATGACGTCACATAAGACCCATGGTATTAAGGTAGTAGAACTGCTAAGCAGTTCGTTTCGGCTGACACCCATTACCAATTATGTTGCTGCTAAGCAATCATTTTTCAAGATGAGAGTCGTCGTCTGCGTCTTTATTTATGACAGGTCGTCTACACAAAAGCAACCGTTGCCATTTGCCGGTGGCCTGTATGCTCTTTCTAAACCTACTTTAAAGAAACAATTATAAGAAACTAGCTTCTGCCCGCGACTTCGTCCGCGTAGCGTTATGATATATAGCCTATAGCCTTCCTCAATTAATGACCTATCTAACACTGAAAGAATTTTTCAAATCGGACCAATAGTTCCTGAGATTAGCGCGTTCAAGTAAACAAACAAACTCTTCAGCTTTATAGTATACTAGCTTCTGCCCGCGACTTCGTCCGCGTAGCGTGATGATATATAGCCTATAGCCTTCCTCAATAAATGGGCTATCTAACACATAAAGAATTTTTCAAATCGGACCAGTAGTTCCTGAGATTAGCGCGTTCAAGCAAACAAACAAACTCTTCAGCTTTATATATTAGTATATATAGAGTAACAAACAAACTCTTCAGCTTTATATATTAGTATAGATGAAGCGTTTCTACTTTAGCTTTGTCCGTATTTTCACTAGAAACGCAATTTTGCCCAGCTTCTCCTGAATTTTTAGAGGTGTGTCAAAACGTTTAAGCTCTGTGCAAATAGCGTGACAACGCATGTAAACGTTTTAACGTGAAACGTCATGGCAAGCTTAGCGTGCAATAGCTCTCTAAATATTCCAAAATATCTCTCTTTGGTGTACCTTCCTGTTAGCTATCCTTTGCCTACAATATAAACGGAATAGCAAATATTATGCAGAATTTACGCTGATTCAGAAATTGTAAAAACAAATTAACTGCCTCATTAGCCTTGTTGTTCTGAGTGCGACTGCTACCCTAGAGGTCTTGGGTTCGATTCCCAGGTCAAGCAAAGTGTTATTGGGTGTTCTATGAAATTCCCAGTAGCAGCTCGGAATTTGTGCCCGGTTAATGGCAATAGGCTCGCCCCCTACTACATGGGGCCTAAACATACCGACGAAATGTGGGTGTACATTAGTACGCCTCTGTCTAACTCTTCGGAGAATACAGGCGTGATGGTATCTATGTATATAAGTTATGTTTAAAAAATAGTTCACTACGTTCTTCTAGGATTCGAGTTTTATAACGTACGCTAACGAAACTTAGGAGTTATAAATTACGAGATAAAGCCAAGTAAACTAATGACAAGTTAGAAGACAAGCGTGAGTGTGATATATTCGGAAATGTCTGCCATGAGTTGAAATACGGATTTAATGCGATATTGATAATTTTTAAGTAATTCCCGTTTCAAAACTTCGGCTGATAATTTTTAAGTAATTCCCGTTTCAAAACTTCGGGAAATTTATGGCACGTTGTATGGCCTAATGTCTGTGAATCATTTTGTGATTCATCAAAGCTGACCATTTCAGCCCGATCAGCGGCAGCAGGGTACCTATGTCAGACTCGTATTAACTAAAAACCCTTCTTGCTTTGCTTTCCCTTACACTATAGTCACGGCTAGGGCATTTACTACGAACGTGACAGAATTCAGCTCCTCTTGACAGAAAAAAACAACAAGCATATTGCACGTTCGATAAACCAACCTGATCCAATCTCTCTCTCTCACACACTCTTAAAATCCGTAAAAAGAAGTTTTATTTAAATAGTAGTTTCTGCCCGTGGCTTCGCTCATTTGTAGCTTAAAAACCAACAGTGATAATTAATTGTGATAAGAAGTTCACTAGTTTTTAAGTTGGAGCACATACGTTCTAACAGTGATAACAAAATTAAAATATATTCTGTAGTTTTTGCGCCAACCCGTAACAAAAAGAGAAACAGACTAAAAATCTCATTTTTGTATTCGCAAACGTTTATATACCCTTACCCACTTTTTTTTTAAATATCTTCAATGTACAGACACAGCTTTTTTTAAATTTTATAACAGTAGAAGAAGAGATAATTATGTAATATTCGCGTGTCAGAAAAAAAAGAGTGAGGAGGTCTTTGCTCGACAGTGAGACACTGTAAAGCCTTTTTTAATTAAGATCTACCTACGTACTGTACTGAAAAAAGCAGATACCTTTTTCATTTTTATCCAAACAATATGTCAGACTGTCTATTTAAAGCTGTTTGTTGTCATAAAACGTCAATATTTGCTCTGACGCCGTTTAAACGTGTTTGCAAAAAACTCAAAACGTAGCTTAAGTAAACATTTTAGTCACCATTATTGTTACGATTTGTCATATTCTTGGCTGAGAACTGCAAATAATGTTTACCATAGATAAATATAATATGGTCTAAATGTATTGGTAAAGGATATTGAAGTTTAAGTACCACATGACACATTTCAAGTCTGCTGTTGAGTTTATCTGGGGTACCACCGCATTTCCAAATTGGCGGCACGTTCGGCGTAGTGGCTGACTGATCAACTTTACACTACGTGTTCTGGGTTCGATCCCCGCACGAAAGAAATATTTGTAGGACCTATTCGTGGAACCTACTGGGTGTTTATTTATGTGATGATTTGTGTTTGTAAATGAAAGATAAAATTTTTGACGCAACATTTAAAAAAAAGGAAAACAACAGATAAAAGGTTTACTTACTTATATTTTTCATTTAACAATGCAATTCAAGCAATATTCGTTACTATAGAATTCATAGAATTTAATATCTCTAGTGAACGCGAAAATAAATCGCAAATAATGAAGCGGATACCGCTATCTATTCAATGATATAATATTTTTGATATCCTTATCTGAATACAAACATTATTGATATTGCTGAACTAAAAGTTGATTTATTAACATTGATGTATAAGAAATGTTAAGAGCGTTCCTAATATAAACAGTCAAGTGCAATCTACATCAAACGTGTATCTCAATGTACCTACGTGCAAATCGGATGTTACGAAAATAACTAAACGTCAATGGCCTTCTGACCTTACTGAAACTTATCCATTATCAGTCATAATTCGAATATGGAATCCGTTTTTGCTACCATAGTTCATACTCATCTATATCTATCTATATATATAAAAGAAAGTCGTGTTAGTTACTCCATTTATAACTCAAGAACGGCTGAACTGATTTGGCTGAAAATTGATAGGTAGCTTAGAACCAGGGTGCCGAGTCTACTATTCAGTTGTGTCAGAATTGTGATTCAGTGACTTCATAATGGTTGATTTTTGACAGTTTTCTCTACGAATTCTGTCATTTCTTATGTCATTTAGTGCCATTGGACGGTCATTCTGAGTCAATTGAAATAGCAGACTAGGGCCCCAGGAGACGGACATAGGATTTTTGTCCCGTTCCCGGGGGATGTGATGACAGACCGAATTCCACGGGGGTGAAGCCGCGGGCAGAAGCTAGTAGGTAATAAACAACCAATGAATCTGATTAGATTCATTGGTTGTTTTAGCAATTTTTGACGACACGTTTTTTTTTGGCGTAGCGGCTGAAAGAAAACCTTCAAACCTTCAAGAAAAGAGCGTACTCGCTTTTAAAAGGCCGCCAGCGCACTTGTGACTCCTCTAGTGCTGCGGGTGTCCATGGGCGGCGGTGATCGCTTACCATCAGCCGATCCGTCTGCTCCTTTGCCTGCTATCATATAAAAAAAAGGTCGGCTTCTGCGCCACTTGCCGTCGGTTCGATCCCCACTCGATCGTATTTGAATGATCTATAGGTAGTTGTTCCAGGTCTGGGTGTTTGTGTATGTAATCATTTGTGTTTGTAAATGCACCCACGAAAGGAGAAAATCCTAGATTGGCGCACGAATGGGCCGGCTCGACCGGAGTGATGCCATGGCCTCACAGAAAACTAGCGTGAAGGAACGCTTGCGTCGTGTTTCCCCGAGTGAGTGAGGTTACCGGATGTCCAAGCCCTTTTAAAAGGCGTGCAAGGCACTTGTAACTCCTCTGGTGTTGCGGGTGTCCATGGGCAGCGGTTATCGCTTACCATCAGGTGATCCTTCTGCTCGTTTACCCCCGTATGCCATAAAAAAAAATTAAGGAATGAAATTTAATTTACTCAATTTTGAGAAAAATTAAATGCCTCATTAGTTTAGCCATGGTCATAACCACAACTGCTGCTACGGGCTCTGGACTCGTTTCTCAGGACGAATTAAGTGTTATTATTTTTTCTATGAATTTCTCTTTGTGCCCGGTTAATGGCAATGGGCTTGCTTTACTATAGGGAACTTAAACTTTTAACTAAGTTTTGTCCCATATATGGCCATTTAACCTGCTGTTCTCTATAAGAAAACCATTAAAACGGAGGATTAAAAGCTTAACTCTATCTGAAGGCAGATATAAATACATTATCATACATTGATAAATTTTTAATACAAACATCATAACTATGTTAAGTACTAGGTACACTTAACGTAGTTGTAATGTTTGCACTTATGAGAAAATTATAAAATTATCAATTTATAATAATAATACATTATAAATACAAGTTTATTGATTTATTACCAAAAACTCGAAAGCCGACCAAATTCAAAGCACTTTAACATAATATATTGTTTTATTAAAACTTTGACATTTGGTTAAAGTCACGCATTTGTTGCGCAAGCGCCATTACGCCCGTTTACACCACTTCGTGCCAATACGTTGGAAATTAAATTTATTACTATATCTAATTGGTTAAACCGTAATATATGATTGTGTGTTCCTACAGAAGTTATCAATGTTTTATGGATGTCTTTGTGCACATTAACGGTATCGGATTACTCATTTTACCACGGTTTGGAAATGTAAATAATCGGGTTAGTAAAATTTACAATCGGTTAACAGTCAGTAAATTTCGGGATGGTGTTAGTAATAAGTTATTCAAATGTAGCGTTAAGTAAAATAAGAGTCAGTATATTAGTAGATATATTATGTAGGTATATTTACATATGTACATCCTATTTCCTACTTACTATAATAATATTGTAAACGTGAAAGTTTATGGGGATGTATGGATATGTTTAACTCTTAACGCCAGAACGGCTGAACATGTCTGGTTAAAAATTGGTAAATAGATAGATTATAGTCTGTAACAACACATAGGCTACTTTTTATTCAGATCATACCCAATTCTGAAGTTTGCGTTAACTTCAGAATTGGGTATGCGACGGTAGGCGACGAAGTCGCGGGCTAGTATTCGATAACATGATGTTTTGTTTTGTTCAAACATCTTCATGATATTTGTTGGTCCACCAAATAAGACCCAATACCAAGACCAACAAAATACCGGATACCGGAGGCCCAAACCCTTTTAAAAGGCGGGCAACGCACTTGCGACTCCTCTGGTGTTGCGAGTGTCCATAGCCGGCGGTAATCGCTAACCATCAAGCGATCCATAACATAACATAACATTGATAACATGTTATGTTATCAAGCGATCCATCTGCTCGTTTGCCCCCCTATCCCATAAAAAAATTGACAAAGTACAAAGTTTAAAGCCACCTTGCTTTTTATACAAAAACCCTTTACTAACCAGTTTAATAAACGGAAATAAATTACACAGTTTATTAGCGAGCCGTTCTAAATTAAACTGTGAAATTAACATTCCGTTTGCATTGGATGCACCTAATTAAGTGACAATATATCAACTGCATAGTTTAGGGACAACTGATAATGTAGAACTGGGTTTATCAACTCAGCTGCTTATCTTAGCTGGTAGTAACGCTTTTACTGTTACCTAATTATGAATGGGGGCAATGTGCTAGCCGATGATACACCGAGTGACAATAATAGACTCGCTCGATGTTGCGTTTATATCGATATTAGTGATATATGAGATGCATGATTTTCTTGACTCAATACATTAAACTGATTGCATGATTATGAACTTTTCTTTTAGGTATAGTTTTACTAAGATGTAAGTTCCAATTTTTCATCCTCAACATGTATGCTAATTTGATAACTAATTCTAGTAAAACCACTATTTTACTAGATATGTGTTATCTAAAGATGGATACTACAAAGAAGCTATAGAATGATTTTTATACTACTTTCTTACTGATAGTAATTGTAGAGTAGAGACCTTGAATTATTAAAAGTTTTCTAAGTGAATAGGTAACTAAGTGATAAGATCAGGAAAAATAGTTTTATTATCTACAATTTAAAATATTCACGTGCTAGAAATTAGTGTTGTGAGCTTAACTAATCCGTTATTTTATATAATTCAAAGTATAAATTACAGACTGTTTGTCTAATAAAGTTTCTTGGTAATTCTTTCCGTTAATGGCAATTGAGGTTGAAGTAAATTTTTGGTGAGTTCGTTTTGTTTCTTTTGGTATTAAAATAACGACTACTGGGTCCCAAACTGGCAGCCATATCAATTAGTGTAAGGTCGTATACATCTTTAGATACAATTTTTAATGGAGGATCTGATTTTATTGCTATGTTTTTTTAATAACTATGCACAATTATTTAAAAGAAATAGAGATAGATAAATATTTAAAAGTTTTAGGTATTTACAGAATATAAATACCTATTGCTTATTGTTAATCTCAAAACAAGGAATTAGGTAAAAAAAAAATAGATTGTTCAATATATGCTAGCGCTAACTAAAACTTGAATTATCTACAAGTACTTAATTTTAATAACTAACTAAACACAGTAAACTATCTTTGTATAAAAATAGCAACTAAAAATCGCAACGTAATGACTACCTAGAAGACAGACTTAAATATTTGTTGAATAAATACTTACATAGTTTTGTGTATGATAGTATAGATGTTCATAATTACGTCACGTCCCATTGAAGAACTTATATCAGGAAATGGGGACACGCCACAGACGGGAAACACCGTCTCCCGGTATGAATCAATAGAATGATTTAAAATTTTCTTAGGAATTAAGACAGGTGTTCCTATATTTTCTTTTACTTTCGAATCTTATAAAACAAATTATAGGGTTTTAATTTTAAGTAATGCACACGCACGGCACTATTATTTGAAAAATAATTTTAAATAATAGTGCCGTGCTTGTTTCGTGGGCCCGCCGTTATTTACCATTGATGGGCTTGAAGAGAAAATATCTTGAGTGGATTTGATTTGATTTAAAAGATAGCACTAGGTAGCACTGCTTGTGTTGCCATGAAGAATTAAAGGACACAAGGTACTCTCAGACTCTACAAAGATATTAACCATGGAACTAACAAATAATGTTGTCTGAGAAACAAACTAAGTGAGATGACCACCAAACGTATATCATAAACAACAATATTAGAAACTAATAACATAAAACATACCATCACGTCTGCATTCCTCAAAGGATTAGGCAGAGGCGTACTTATGCACAACCCACAGTTCGCCAGTATGTTTTAGGTCCCATGTAAATGGGGACAAGCCAAATGCCATACGGGCACAAATCCCAAACTCCGAGCTGCTACTGAGGATTTAATAGATAACACTTAGCTCGACCTGGGAATCGAACCCAGGACATGTAGTATAGCAGTCACATTCAGGGCCACTAGGCTAAAGAAAATAAACCTAACACTAGACAAATAATAGCGTCCTTCTGAAGGCCAATTCAAGTCATGCGCTTAAAACATTCACCCCCCCCACAATTACTATTCATAAAAAGCGTCGTGCTGTCATATCTAAACTATATCGGCCTCATACAAATCAGCGCACGTGACGCATGCTACTGCATAAAATAACGCGCCTGCGCATAGCCAGACGATGACATTAAACACGGCGTTAGAATATGTGAAATGTTAGGATAATGTGAGCGACTAAAATAATACTATTTAATAATACTGATTCAAAACTCAAAAGACTTCGTGGTAGATCCAGAAGGAGATGCTGGGACGAACTTGACTCATATTAAAAAGGGAGATAGAAAGTTATCAACTGGGAAGAAAGAGAGATCTTTACCCTTCAGTGGGACACGGCAGCAAATGTCATCCTCCGAGCCTTTTCCGAACTATATTGGGGTCGGCTTCCAGTCTAACCAGATGCGGCTGAATTGCTGATATTCTTTACACGAAGCGACTGCCATCAGACCTCCGTAACCCAATTTTTTTTTACTTTGTCAGTAAATGGAATCAGGGTGTTATTAAAAGAGACATGAGGAAGTATAGACCAATCAATTCTGGACACCATGCGAGAACTACCAACAATAGTCACTTGGGTTTTAGACGGATTAACCTTTATACTAAACTCTGAGCTCCAGTTACTTACTCGAGCAAGATCTATATTAACTAAGTCAATGGCCTCTGCTATCTTTCCAAGTGGAGCTTGCCTGTAAATTTGAAGATCATCAGCAAAAAGGTGGTAGGAAGAAGTAAGTCGGTGGGAGATAGAATTTATAAAAATTGAGAAGAGAAGTGGGGAGAGAACGCCACCCTGAGGCACACCGGCAGACGTGTTGCACCATGCAGAGAAGGAGTCTTCAATGCATATGCGCTGACGGCGACCAGACAGGTAACTATGAAAAAAATCAATCACTGATGGAGATATGTTAAAAGAGCGAAGCATGCCAAGTAAAATATCGAAATCTACAGTGTTAAAGGCATTTGAAAAGTCTAAAAGAGTAAGTACCGTAAGATTTCCGATCTCCATGCCTGATCTGATATCATCCGTTATATTCACCAGGGCGGAGGTAGTACTGTGCCCTGGACGAAAGGACCGTGCCCGGATTGGAGGGGATTGAGGAGATTGTGTTTGGATAGGAAAGAACTAAGTTGCTGGTGAATAAGTTTTTCGAAGACTTTGGACAGGAATGTTAAAATAGATATAGGACGAAAGTCATAAAAGGATGAAGGATTCGACTTTTTAGGCAAGGGGACGATCTGTGCATCCTTCCAGGCATTAGGGAATGTACTACTGGATACAGAAAAATTAAGGATGTGAACGATGACAGGAACGATTTCATCTAGGATAGGAATGATCATATTACGGCTGAAAATAGGTCTACTGCAAAGTATGGAACCTACTGGGAACTAGGTATTTTAATATTTAATGACTTTTTTTTTTTTTTATGGCAATAGCTGTTGATACAGGGAATCTTGACAGCGTAACTGGACTTGGTGGCGATGCACCGAATGCCTCCAGCCAGGATTTAATGACTACGATATGATCTATTTAATATAGACATGACATTATTATACAGCGCTATAGGTACTCAAGACCGGAAATAATGGTACCTATTAACTTCCGAATTACCCTAATGTTACTGTGTTTTCTATCCGACTTTACAAAAGAAACAGTTTATCAACTTGTCTGTAGTGTTTTAATTACAATTCACGCATAACTCTGTTGATCACTGCCAATATGGTCCAGTATCAATTTCGTTGGTGTCTGATCTTACACTCTAAAAATATCTACCAATCATCGCTGGAAGTTGTTTTTTTTTCTATAATATAATTTCAACAATTCCAAAAAAAAACTTGTCTTTTTAATAGGTAGTTAGGATTTTCGTGGGTACAATAATAATTACTCCACTAACATCCCACCATTGCTGAGTAAAACCTATTTTAAATAATACAACGCATAAGTTAATTCATCCGGGTGTTTCAAATTTAACGGTTTCCCGTGCGCCCGCGCAGTTCCGATAAAAGCTTTGCTAATGATTTACGCCCACAATACGGTTGTGACTCGTGCGAACAAGAAAATAACAGGAATGGGCGCGTGGAAACTATCAATTACGTGTTAAACTACCAAAATATTTCAAAAGTAAATATGATATTGTATTCAGTATGAACATCAACTTAGTTTCAATTGTAGTGTTAATTTCACGAGAAATCATGGAGGAAGTTTATATTTAGTAGAAATAAACTTTTAACTATCACCGGTTTCCCTGGTTTTATTAAGAGGTTCCCCAAACGGCAGTCATTCGGTAGTTTATCTCCCAAAAACAGCTTTCAATCTTATCGATATTAAATAAAAAGCAATAAAGAAAACGGTAAATCAAAATTTCATTGATATTCAATATATCACCGACCAGTTAAAATTATGAATGCACATATTGTGTATTCAAATAAAATATATGAACGTTTCTAAGTAAGGAGGTCAAATCGGACATAAAATGAAAATCAAAATGGATGAAAACAAATTCGAATTATCATTGGACATGTTGTCCAAACTTTACTGTTATCGTCGTCAATCCGTTTACTGTCTACCGCTGGGCAGTTCCACTAACCACAGTTCGCCTAAGTATATGTTTTAGTCCGATATAATAGGGGGTGAGGTGCAAGTATCCAGGCACATCTAAACTTCGAACTGCTACGGGAAATTTCATAAAAAACCCAATAATAACACTTTTTTACGTGGGAGAGCCATGCTTCGGCACGAATGGGCCGGCTCGACCGGAGTGATACCACGGCTTCACCGAAAACCAGCGTGAAACAACGCTTGCGTTGTGTTTTGCCGAGTGAGTGAGGTTACCGAAGGGCCAAACCCTATTAAAAGGCGGGCAACGCACTTGTGACTCCTCTGATATTGCAAGTGTCCATAGGCCGCGGTTATCGCTTACCATCAGGTGATCCGTCTGCTGCCTATCCCATAAAAAAACACTTTGCTTGACCTGGGAATCGAGCCAAGGGGCTCTAGCGTGGCAGTCACAGTTAGTACCACTAAACTAATGAGGTAGATTTACTGTTAAACAAAATTTAAATTCATGTAACGCGGTTTTTACTAAAGCGTGATTGGGTGAACGTGGGTTGTGTGACAATGAACTCTTCTTACGTATAAAATCTTGTTATACTAAGCAAAGAGAACAAAATTATATTTACTCAAAGCTATTTTTATTGGCTTATTGTTTGCCGTGGTTGCACGTGAAATTTAAACGAGAATATTGTATTATTGTTATCATTCTGTTTGAAGCTATGCATATTTATCACATACCTATACTTGTATTGAATAAAGAGTTTTTCCATTTCTTTAAAAGCCTTTGACGTATTAAACCTTTTTGTTGACCTATAAAAGGTTACCTTTGTTATAGCCCAATATATTCAGTCATTTATAACAAAGTTCAATTAGGTACCTTAGTTTGTATGTACAAATCTTAGTCGAAGGTAAAACAGATTTCATAAAACAAAAGATAAGTTTCGGTAATATTTTGAAGAAGAGACGGAGACAACATTTTTCGGAAGTTATTTCACGTATCAAATATTTCTAAATCAAATATTAAATATCTTATCTCTTCTCTCTTTATCTACTATTATAAAATTGTAAAAAAGCAGTGAAGATATTAAAAAAAAAACAAGTGGGAATATAAACGTCGCCAAACCCAAAAATATGTTTTTTTAAATTCTTGTCTGTTTGTTACGGGTTGGCACAAAAACTACAGTTTTAATAGATTTTAATTTTGTTATCACTATTAGAAAGTATATAGTCCAACTTAAAAACTGGTGAACTTCTTATCTCAATTAATTAAATGGATCTTGAGATACAGCTTGACCGCACTGGTATATAGAGGCCCATACAAAGAAGAGATCTTCACTGTTGGTTTATACATCATTATTTTTGGAATCCATTTCTTATCCTACTATAGCTTCAGGTGAGCGAAGCCGCGGGCAAAGGCTAGTACATATAAGTATTTTTAAATACACTGATAAATAAATAATTATGGTCCATTCAGACTGTTCCAATAATGTTGAAACTCGCTTGGAACACAGATATAACATAGAGTTTGTAAGCGACTAACAGATCACTATTTTCTACTCTCTACTAAAACTTGCTTTAAAACTTCAGTGGTATATATATATTTTATGGTGCATATAGAGGACAGCCCTAGTAATAGCTATACTAATCCTAGGTATGCTAAAATTATAAATCTAATTTATGCCAAATTTTCGCAGTCCCCAAAACAATTTCAAGCATAAAAGCCTACCTACCTAGATTTTAAGGATTACCTGAACCCGTTACAGTGTAGAGACATCACTCGTCTAAATCCAAACTACGCCAACGAATGATCTATGCGAAAACACCAAAGCTCCTATGTTCTTCATTTTCCAGAAAATGTATTAAGAATTCAAATTTATCGTGCAGTGGGGCCTGGGATGAGAGTTAAGCGGTTTGGCGGTTACGTGACAAGAATGCTTTTTAACCCCCAGATAACTTTCGAGAATTTGATGAATGCTCCCAAAGCCGGGTCGAGGTGCATGCGGAAGTTTTTAAGTATATTACAAAGAGCAAGGTTAAATGGTCGTTAATCAATTTGTTTTCATTGTAAGGAGATTCCTTTGTTGGCGCGTGATATGTGTGTGTTGATTTATATCGCATATCTGTTACTTTTGAGTTGTGGTGTTGTTTGGGTTTTTCGTTGTCCGATTTTTCTGTAGTATTGATTTATGTAAACAGTTAAACACTTTTTTTAAAACCTCCACCATCATTATGATCCTCAATAATGTCCCAATAATGTTTGGTTTTCAGAACTAATCAAATTATAAATCCTATCGTAGTTCAATTCTCGATAAAGTCTTCTCTCCCCTAGACTAGGTAGCGGCCATGCTCACTGCAGAACAATTTGCCTCATCAGCTATTAGTCCCTTGTCAGATGTGACCAGCCCACTGACATGTCATCTTGCTTTTTTATATGTAACTAGCTTCTGCCCGCGGCTTCGCCCCCGTGGAATAAAAAGTATCGGGAACGGGATAAAAAGTATCCTATGTCCGTTTCCTGGTTCTAAGCTACCTCTCCACCAATTTTCAGCCAAATCGGTTCAGCCGTTGTTGAGTTATAAATGGAGTAACTAACACGACTTTCTTTTATATATATAGACTAGCTTCTGCCCGCGGCTTCGCCCCCGTGGAATAAAAAGTATCGAGAACGGGATAAAAAGTATCCTATGTCCGTCTCCTGGTTCTAAGCTACCTCTCCACCAATTTTCAGCCAAATCGGTTCAGCCGTTCTTGAGTTATAAATGAAGTAACTAACACGACTTTCTTTTATATATATAGATATAGATGTTTTCTCCTTAAATCTTCCTTACGAATTCTATCCTTCAGAGATAATGCTAGGATTTTACTGATATTTTAAAACAGTCTAACGCAGTAAGTTAATAAAAATCACTGATTGCAAATTTGTAATATTTTTTTCAATTCAAAATGTTTTAACCTTGGTATTTATGTAGTAAAACATTCAACATAAACTCATTCATAATAAAGCCACTGTGTTAAACGATGCACATACCTGCCACGTAAGGTTTGCGTCGTCTTAATACTCTCTTGAAGTTGACTGGCATTGAGTGATGAACTGGGCGGAGAATTCACTTTGTATCTTCAACTACAAGCTTCAACCTTGAGACTGCACTTGGAACTTGAGCATTTTTATTCGCAGCTTGAATGCAAATCCATAAAAGATCATCTCTACTATTATAAAATTGTAAAAAAAATGTGTCTGTACGTTGAAATATTTAAAAAAACAAACAAGTGGGTTAGGGTATATAAACGTCTCTGAAACCAAAAATGAGATTTTTGAAATTCTTGTCTGTTTGTTACGAGTTGGCCAAAAACTACTGAATTTATTTTAATTTTGTTATCACTTTTAGAAATTCTGTGCAATTTTTTAAACGTATCCTTGGATACAGCTTGATCTCTCTGTTGTATAGAGACCCATACAAAGGAGAGATCATCACTGTTGGTTTTTGATAAAATTATTTTTGGGATTCATTTCTAATCCTAACATAGCTTCATTCACACCTTCCAGAGACAATATTGCACAGACCCTTGAACTGGAGAATGCACTGCATGAAGTCACGACAAAAAATGACAATACCTTCTTCCTTATGCCTCCTATGAGTAGAGAAAATAAAAATTGTAAATGGTTTTGTCTTTGAAATACGCCAATTGCTGACTCAGTGTAACTTTTCCATTGTGTTCTAGTTTACTCTTATTATCATAATAAAATATAGTACTTTTAATTCGCTCTATTGGCGTTTAACTAACACGATCCAGTGATTTTATTAAATCAGTTATCGAACGACTCACCTCTACGTCACTTGATAAGATCTAGAACATTCTTCACGCGTGATTACACGCAATCTCGAGCCGTACTCAGATATTCATATCGGGAGTAATATTCATCCCTTAATAATTCTATTCAGTTAATTTAAAGTCCGTGCACCCAAGAGACATGTAAAGTTTATAACAAGCAAAGTTAACGATGTGAATCGGTTCGCTAACAAATGCCTCATCGTCTCACTTTGTACGTGCTTAGCTCTGTGCTAGTCCTTCTTCCGACAGGAAATCATAAGTTCTTGATATAAATCATATGCTTTATTCTAATTATCAACATAACATACCATCACGCCTGTATTCCCCGAAGGGTTAGGCAGAGGTGTACTAAGGTACACCCACAGTATGTTTAGGTCCCATGTAATAGGGGGCGAGCCTATTGCCATTAAACGGGCACAATTTCCAAACTCCGAGCTGCTACTGAGAATTTCTTAGCAAAACCCAATAACACTTTGCTCGACCTGGGAATCGAACCCAGGACCTCTAGCATAGCAGTCGTACTCGGGACCACTAGACTAACGAGGCAGTATTCTAATTATCGCATTTTAAATAATTCTCCATTTACCTAATGTCTTTTGTTTATGATGAGGGCCTCTACCTACGATGAGGTTTTAAAAATAGATCCTTTAATGAATCAGATGTTGTTTTATTTTTAGATCTTAAGAGCAATCCTTACTTTTATGTATACCAACCAGAGTTACAGGAATATTTTTTTACTCAAAGGTAAAAGTAAGTAGTCGATTTTTATTTCTTCTTTAATGAGCAATACCGTTCCCAAAGAAGCCTTGATATTTTCAATACACATGCTATTTCAATAAAATTGGGCGTCTTCTTTTTCTAAAATAAATGACTAGAGATCAATAATTTCGTATATATATATATATATATATATAATAATTCATTTACATTTTTTTTTAAATTGTACGAGTACTTTCTAGACCAATAAAGAAATTATAGAGTTCTGTTTGACTATCACTTCTATACTCGTTACAAGATGCCGCACGTATTAATTTGAATTCAGAATTCATTCCCTGTGCAATCACATGAACTTCAAGGAGAGCAATATTAGTAATCTAGACTCTCTAGAGAACAATATCCAAGAAAAGGCTGATCTACAAATAAAAAAATATTTCCGGCATTGTTTGGGTAGAGGTATGTACTATGATCACAGTTTACCTGTAATAATTTCATAGAAAAAGCCAATAGGATTGTGCGTTATTTGGGAAGCGAATCCAGGATTTTAAAAGTCTCTACTATTATAAAATTGTAAAAAAGCTGTGTCTGTACTTTGAATATATTTTTATATATTTTTACTCCTGATATAGCTTCACGTGAGCGAAGCCGCGGGCAGAAGCTAGTAGATAATAAAATCCTCAAAAATGTTTGTTTGTGTTCAGCAGTATGGTGTTGAGCACATAAATGAAAATAAGCTAGTAAACCATGATCTAGTCAAAAATACCTACTAGTAAACCAAATAAATTTAATTATGACAAATAAAATAAAGCAAAATGTTGTAGTTTACATCCACAAAATATAAACAAATTTGATCTACAACACAAATATTTATTTAAATTCTCCAGTCATCATCAATTTTGTTTTTACTAACTAATATCCGTGAATGAACAAACACGCAGTGCGAAATAGTTTTATGGATGCCATCAAAGCGACCACAAACAGACCAGTGACGCGAATGCATTGATGACTTTTTAATTACTGGACAGGGTTCAATGCTCTGGGGGATTTAACTATTCCTTTCATGACTCTGTGTCATCATCTATTCCTGCGAATGGTTTAGTAGCAAATGATCCTTGATTTTGTCCTTGCATTAAATTACAAAAAAAACATTACTATAGGTAAACAGGGCTACTTATATGAACCACCTCCTTAGCCTCGACAGGTTTAGCCATCGGTTTCTTCTAGGCAAGCGCGCTCCATCTTAGGTCGCAGTGTCGCTTAACATCAGGTGAACTGGCGATCAAGCGTAAGCCTATCATGAATAAAAAAAAATAAAAAAAAAAGGGTCCTGAGCGCGACCTTTATCTTAGAGGTCCTAGAGCCTCGATTAGAAACAAGAAGTCGATTTTTTTAAACGTTGCACACTTGGGCATTTTCCTGTATCGTGGGTGGGTTTACAATGTTACTGTGCAATGAATAGTCACCCATCCATACACTGACCGCGGCAAACAAGCTTATCTTTGCAGACAGGTTTCTTAATGTAGTTATCACTTAACCACGTCTGCTTCTACTTACATTATATTTTTATAGATTTGCGAAGTTATAAAATATTCCGTAAAATGTGTACGAATTTCTAACAATAACAATTTTGATATTACAGGGTTGCTCACTTTGAAAAAGTAAAAAATATAGAAAAGAAAAGTTTTAATGAAAAAGCTTAGAATCGACTAAGGTTACATCAACCGTGAAGCATGTTTTAAAGTTACGTAAAAAAAAAGAGAAATGCTTTTAAAAATATCTGAGTATTTTTAAAGATATCCGAAGTAAAAGTCGGCATTCTATACATTTCAACCTTTTTGAACTCCTCAAAATTATTTCAGTAGTGTTAATAAATAAACACACGGACACATCGAAAGACGAACAGACAAACAAACATTCTAAAAATGATAACATTCTTCAATAATTGAAGCGGCGGTAGCCTAATGGCTAAGGCGTCGGACTTGCGATCATGTGGTTGCCGGTTCGAAACCCACCCATTACACTACCGACGTGAACCCACCTACTCGTAACACAAGCATTTTAGCTTAGCACGAGGGGTTAACAAGAATACTAGTGATGGGCGACCCACATTGCTAGTAAGATTAAAAAAAAACTGAGCTGTTATAACTGAAAATTTCATGGAAAAACCCAATAGCACTGCTCGACCTGGGAATCAAACCCAGAATATCTAGTAGTAGAAGCATTCAATCACTAGACGAGAGAGAGATATGTATTGATGAATTCCAATTTAAAAAACTACGATAACATAGAAATTTTGTTAAGAACTGTGGTGAAAATCTTCAAAGTGTGTCGAGTGATTTGTCCCACGCGTCTTATCGAGTCGAGTAGAATTCGATTACGATAAATATAATCGAATGATTGAATTAATACTTTCGATGTTACATCAGGTGTAGGTGTGGGTGGAACAAAGACGATTTCTTTCTGCTACATCCAAACAAAATTTAAGCAACTAAACAAACCTATTTGTTGGAAATGTTTTTACACATTCCTGCTTATTTTGTTGGCAATACTTTCTACATAGTTGCCGCATTAAATCATACTCACTATTACTACTAGTAATCAGAAGCATATATCTGAGTATGATTCCCATATGAACTCAAGCATATTGTTACTAGGTTTGTTATAGAAATGTTCAGTCGCAGTTCGGAGTTTTTTTTGTTGTTTTTTTATATCGGTACCAAAACACGATGTTCCTTTGAGACAAGAACATCGGTAAAGGCTAGTGCATAAATATAATAAGAACGATATTACAGCGCCTTTGAAGTTCTTCACACTGTGTTATTCTATGATTCAGATTCACAACAGCTTTTTTATATTATAGTTGATTTCACAATCTGCTTTATATCTGAATTTATTATTTTTGTAGTGTAATTTGTTTCTTTGAACAGAAAGACTGAATATTTGCTTTCTGTAAATTATCTCTGTCTAGTCTTTGTTTAGTCTGTACCTACATATATACCTCAACCATTATTCATCATCTATGTGTTACAAAATTAAAATAGTTTTCGTTTTTATTAAATCACTGCTACTATATTACAATTATATGCTCTATCGTGGGTTCGTTTACAAATCCCGCGTGCAATATCACATCTTAACAGATACTAAAAGCAACATTCACAAAGATGGCATTGGCTGTAATCACTACATCGTATACAACAAGTCGCTTCCCGCTGTCTGTCCTTGTATGCTTAGATCTTTAATACTACGCAACGGATTTTGATGCGTTTTTTTTAATAGATAGAGTGATTCAAGATGACGGTTTTAAGCTATTTAACATAACTCTATGACTCTAAGAGCGCTCGCGCACTTGTGATTTTTAGTCGAGCGATAGTTTGATCGTTCTGGGATTCACTATGGAGTTATATGGCAGTGCGCGCATTTGACGATTAGAATTCGACATGAAATTATACACGACTACTACAGCGACTAAACTATCGGTAGACTAAAAATCACAAGTGCGCGTTAGCCCTTAGAAATAGTAGCATGGGAGAAACCGCGAGCGGTTCGCTAGTTTGTTATAAACTGTTTAATTAACGTAGGCACTGTACTATATCGCATAAGTTAAAAAAATATATAAGTAGATGTGAAATAAATATCTGTAAGCAAATGTGTTCAGTGCGGGGATTGAACCGACGACCAAAATGCTAGCTAAAAAGCTTTTAAAAAAATTGTCTCTCATAATTTACTAATTATAAACTTTTGCTTCATTCATTCAAGATCTTAAGCATATTGTGTGGGTAGTTTATTATGTTTTAGTGAACATGTTAAGACTTGGAAGGTGAAACTAATTAGACTTGGTAAATAAATTTCATCAAGATTTTTTAATTAACAGTTCTAGTGACTATGATTTATAAGCAAATGCTAAATATACTTATCTACATATTATGGTACCAATTATAATATGTTTATTTCTTTCAAATATATTTAGACTCAGAGTGAGTTAAAGCATTTCAACATGGTATACATTAATTTATAGGAACATACCATCACACGTCTTTTCCCCGAAGGGTTAGGCAGAAGCGTACTAACACAGTTCGCCGGCATGTTTAGATCCCATGTAATTGGGGCTGAGCCTATTGCCATTAACCGGGCATAAATCCCAAAGGCCGAACTGCTACTGAGAAATTCATAGAAAAACTCAATAACACTTTGCTCGACCTGGGAATCGAACCCAGGACCTAGCGTAACAGTCGCGCTCAGGACCACTAGACTAATGAGGGAGTTGGTGTATATCATAATAATTATGTAAAATATATTTCTTTCAATTATTATTTATTTCAATTCTTTCAGCTGCATCGTTAGCCTAGTGGTCCTGAGAGCGACTGCTACGAGGGCTTCCTAGAGATCCTGGGTTCGATTCCCAGGTCGTGCAAAGTGTTATCTTCATAAGACTATTTGTAACAGTGCAATATGTTAGTTTCTAGACTTTTCAAAACTACTTATTTTTGTGGTCCAATTCAAATAAAGCATTTTGACTTTGACGTTTTGCCAGAGATGGTATTTATCACACATTACAAACTATTTAGCCATAAAAGAAAAAACAGCTGATAACTTAAAACAAAAGAGCGATTCAAAAATTGACACTTAAACATTGTCACCATTCGCTAGGCAATATCAAATTCCTCACGTTAGCGACTTTGAGTGCATAAAACTCGCTAATAAGTCGAACAGAAAGAGATTCTCGAGATTGTTTCAACAGTTGTTGCTTGCCTACATAATTAGCGAGGGAAAGTGCTTGTATCACAGAACGACATTTTATCTTTAGTTTAATGATGCATTTAATTAACTCCGTGCTATTTTATCAATTTGCTAAGTAGAAACGATTTTAACTGGCTCGATAACCTTTGACTGCATGTTAGCGTGGCTAAGGTAACTCGCTACTACTGTTGCGCCGAGTGTGGTAGGTTCGACCCCCGCTTGTGGCATATATTTCTAATTTGGTTTTAGAAGAATTATGTCATCAATCGGGCACAAATCAAGCTGCTGAGAACTGCAATGAAACACCCAATAACACTGTGCTAGCCGCGTAGCAGTTGATCAAAATAATAAACTGCTAATCACTTTATAAGCACTTAGGAGTCTTCTTATAGAATACGTGGGCCATGTAGTTATTCTTCATCACCAAAAACTCCATGAAAGTAAATAAATACGTGTACATATATTTACAAACATACAACCTCTTTTTTGGTTCCTACTGAAATTCCTGATTTAAACTCCTCAAATAATTAACAAAGGTTTCGCGGAACGTAAACCACTAAACCACGTGTGTTCTCCAACTGAGTTTCACTTTGAAAATTGTGCATCTAATTACGTGGGACGCAGATACTCTATTAGTTTAGTTCGTGTGTATGTTACATAAGTACCTAACCCTTGTGATTTACATAGGGGTATAACTGCTGACACACTTTTGTCCTTTGGTGACAGTTGCTATTCGTATGAGCGAAAGTAATCTGAATTATAGTCGATTATCAATGTTAATATGTTTGAGGATAAAATTGTAATATGATATTTTTGTTGAAAATATTAACTGTTATTTATCAGCAAGTGTTCGTAGATAGGTATTTTACGAACACCCGCTGATGAATTACGAACCTTTTACAGTAAACTACGCCTCAATCGGTCAAGCCGTTATGGAGATAAGTGTTAACATTCATTTGAAGGCACAAACAAACAAACAGCCTGTCACCTAAACGCATAGGTATACAGGCTCTGTTCCGTCGTGGGTAAAAATAATGTATTTGATGATTATCGTTTGCCTGTGATAATCTAGTAATATGACCATTGCATTGCCAAGTCAACGTCTCAATTTCTAATCTAAGGCACGCACTCTGACTTCGTAGTCATCTGCATGTGAATAATTAAATACGGTGAAGGAATCGTGAGGAAACCATGTAGGTTTCTTCATGCCTGGCCGATTTTTTCGACCAGCGTAAAAAGTCTACCCTCTTAGTTGAGAGGAGACCAGTACCCAGCAGAGGGACATTATAATGTGTGGAATATGTATGTTATGTTATGTTTTCCCCTGAAGAGAAAGACAGTTTTGCATTCGACGCAATGGAACCACATGCATCAAATCAGTCTAACAATCAGACAAGCGCGGTGACTTGAGTCGGGAATTTTTTTAAACTAATGGAGTAGATAGGCTGATAAATTTCCAACATTTTGAAAATAAAACATATGTTCGAAGCCCATGACAGCAGATTTCAAGTATGTTGACAGACATAAATCTAGGCGGAATATTGGTTTCAAAGAAAACAATAAAAAAATCTAATTAAGAAAGTTCAAATACCTACATTACTCACTGTGACGTCACACCATATGTTTCTAGTAAACAACGAGCTGTTTGTCCAATTTTAATTATAGATAGGTGAAATTTATTACAGAGTCAATGATTCGTCTTTCGCTCATATTAATCTCCATGATGAGTGATACGGTTGTAATTTAAAATTTATTGCTAAATACTTGGAAGCATGAACTTAATCACGTTCGGGACACATCGTTCCTCATATTTTACAGTAAAACGTGATTGTGGTTTCATTACAAATTCAAATTAGTTTTCAAGATGATGTCTGCTCGGATGACAAGACAAATCGTCTGTCTGTCTTTAGAGTTGCGCTTAATGAAATTTCGCTAACTGTTTTAATGCTGGACACGTCTTGTATCGCCGAATGTTTAACGTTATTGGGAGGATTATTAGTTTTCGAAATAGGTACGGTGACAACATTTGCGGCTATTTAATATCCGTCCCACGAATATTAGTCGCCGGATAGTAGCTTCTCAACATTTTGTACTGTAAATCACTTTACAAGGATATAGTACAGTTTACATAAACGACTCTGTGCTTAAAGTTGCATAATATTACAGTATTTTCAACTAAAATCTGTGCACCGCGTTCAAAAATATAAAGCTGGATTCTAGACTTAATTTACATGAATAGCGAACGAGCGGTCGTTCTTTGTCTTTTAAGTTGCAATTAATTATTCCACTTTATGTTAATAAGCCTACAGACGTGTCAGACGGACCTTCCTACCCTTTTTGCGGGCGACTAAAGCATGTGCCAGCTAAAAACTTAATATTTTATGCTAAGAGAAACGAGTAAATAAAACATGGACATGCTTCAGAAAGCTCAGCTCAATTTCATCGCGCAGCGAGATGGCGCCTATACCTACCTACATTTACTTGAGATTATATCAATGAATCCGACACGGAACGCGTGTTGAATAGTGATGCATTTACTCGTAGTTCATCGCGAGTATCGATACTATCGATCCGCGCCACTGACATAATGCGAAGGCCAGTGACACCACCGATAAACTTCCCGACTCCAACAAATTACGAATAACCGCAATTATTGAATTGTGATATCGAACTGACTTATTAGAGGAAACTGCACTACTGACGTCGATTAGCAAACTGAGTTGTGTTTACATTTGTCACACGGATAATTCGATTACTTATTGTGATCCAATCGTATCGATGAATAATTCAGTGGCGAAGTCGATAAATCTTAATAACGACGATAAAATTTGATATGTCAGGTAGTATATCTTTTATCTGGTAAAGACAATAAATTAATGAGCAGTAAAGTCGACCACCCGTACGGCGATTTCATAGAATAGGACTACGAATAATAAAACAAGATAGGAGTGCGAGTGAAGTGTGTCATTAGGATTTCGACCGATCTATTTTTGTTTAACTTCCTCGCTCGATGATGTTATTTTTGGATAATTCTGAGTTAGTGGATGGATCATCGTAGATCAAAGTTTATTGCTTGCTGAAGATAGTGAATGTTTATACGGATATAAATGTTAAAAAAAAACTAAACAAGGAGGCGATACTCGTTATGTCCCAAATGAATGAAACCGTTAAACGAAAACGCTTGTGTTTAGACGAAACGTACGTAACTATAATAGTGCTATGGAGAGAGCTATACTTGGCATTTCTCTACACATCAGAAATGAGGAGGTCGTAGAAGGACCAAAGTAGCCGACATATTATCTAAGAGGATTAGCAAGCTTAAGTGGCAGTGGGCGGAGCACAAAGCTCGTAGAACTGATATCCGCTGAAGCAGAAAGGTTCTCGAGGGGAGACCACGCACCGGAAAACACAGTGTGAGAAGATTGTCAACAAAGTGATCATCTGTTATGACAATACCTACAATTTTTCGCAATCTACCGAAGTCAGTTCAAAAATTACTTGAAAGCTGTCTATACGACACGCTCTATCAAATATAATAAATTGTACATTTTATGCTACTACTTTTATTACGCATACCGATCGTAAATAGTCAATACCACATACGGGTGGTCGTACGAACAACACTAGATGTAAAAAAAAGTCAAAACAAATCACGTACACTTACCGTGCGAAAGAAGCGAAGATGGCAAGAGCTTGGAAGATTAAAATTCTTTTCTTAGCAATTCTCCTATAAAGGGAAGCCGCAAAAACTTGACCGATTGCCAACGAGTTCTTTCTCCGAATCCAAGACGATCGACGTACTTGAATTTATTTATTAGGGTTACCATTGACATATAAAACGGAGCCAGTAGTACGCTAATACCGTTTAAGGTTAGGTCTTGTGTCTTCTGTTTATCGTGTGCTGAAGAAATGACAGAGTTAACCTTATCTGTCACTACTGTGGCTCCCGTATCCGTCACTTCTGTGGTCCCTTATAAACAATCTGGAATATCGTTTGTTGATTTATAGGCTACGGTGATTTATTGATGTATCTCAAGCCCCTTTATATCGTCTAGACGCTTTATTTCTGTGGAATCATTTGTTTATTTTAATAGCGATATGTCAATAAAATAATATATGAACCGGGCGTTTTTTGTGGCATTTGAGTTAGCAAATGTGTCTTTATTTGATCGTAATTGAGAAAAGTACGATGTTATACGTTATCTTAGATTTTAATATACTGTCATATTATCTCGCCTGTTTTTTAGAAAGGATTGGCAGAGGTGTGCTATCCACACACAATTCGCTGGATTTTTTAGGTCCCTTGTTATTGCCATTAACCGAGCACAAATCTCAAACTACGAGCTGCTACTGGGAATTTCATAGAAAATCCAATAACACTGCTCGACCTGGGAATCGGACCCAGGACCGGCGTAGCAGTCGCGCTCCGGACCACTAGAATAATGAGGCAGTTACATTGAAATATTTCATTTTCATAACAATACCTACAAATAATTCGTTTGATGTACGATCTATTATTCACAATCCGGTTACTAAGGTGCTTATGAACAAGCCATTAATCTAACAGAAGCCGCAGTAATGGTTTTCATCAACAGATTTCCGTTAAGAGCTTTGTTTACATCGAATCGATACTCGAAGACTACACTGTTGCTAATATCAATATGGTATCTATCAATAATATACACTTTAATCATGTTCCAAACTTTTTTTTACTTCTTGCAATTGATGATTGTCCAAGAATTAGAAATTAACAATTTTCACAAAAAATACAAGTTATTTTAACAAACTAACACAGAAATATTAATTTCGGTATAGCCGGTAAAATGTACGGAATAGATCAACATCCTACGTTTTTAGGATTTTAACGCGTTTTGTGTAATTATTCATTCTACTATGGAATTAAATAACATAAGTATTACGTAGCTGTTTGTACAGTTTTATGAGACACCGTATAGACACATACATTACATAAAGTATACATTACAAAATATATACACTATAGAAAAATAACAAAATCTGATCAAATCCGTTTTATTTCAATAAAAACAATTATTTAATTGGAACACTTGGGACCACTACCTAGTATAATAAATGAGGCAGTTTTTTTTTTATTCCTTACTAGCTGACCCGGCAAACTTCGTACCGCCTAACAGTCGATTCTGAAACTAACGTGACACGTAACGTAACAACACTTAAACTTTATGGTATGGTATTAAAGTTCAAATTGACAAACTTTATGGTATGGTATTAAAGTTCAAATTGACTTTTAAGTATTATTACGAATCTTTTGTATGGGAATATAGGAAAGTGTTGTTTTTAGGCTTTTTCAGCCATTTTTTTAATTTTTTCTCTTCGTAAGAACCATCCTCGTACTTCAAGGAATATTATAAAAAATAATTAGCGAAATCGGTTCAGCTGCTCTCGAGATTTGCGCATAGCAACACATTTGGCGATTCATTTTTATATTATAGATGTACGTATAGACCAGTACCTACCTATTACAGAGACTAAATAGCACAAAGTCAAAGCAAAAATTAGAAAAAATCACCATTGAAAAGCTATATAGGCCATACCGCTCAATAAAATACAAAAACGAATACCAATCTCCTGTATTGAAATCAGCAATTTTATCCATTTCATCTTTTTTCATCCCGTCGATGGCTCTCTCACATTTTCATTATTCCGTACTTAGGCTAAAAAGCCAGCAGAGCCTTTGTTCGAGGCATCTTCCCAACCGTTATGGGAAGCTCCTTCATCCTAATTTACATGAATAGTGCGCATACAAGGTTTGTTTAATGCGCTATTTATTATTACTCGAGCGTAAATAACAGGGTTTGTTTACTCATATTTAGAGAATTTTCTAGGTGGGATAAGTTGAAGTTATCTCTACTATTATAAAAAAAGATTAAAAATACTAATGTAAAAAAGCTGTGCCTGTACATTGAAGATATTTAAAAAAAGCGGGCTAGGGTATATAAACGTCCCCGAATCCAAAAATGTGATTTTTAAAATTCTTGTCGTCTGTCTGTTTGTCTCTTTGTTATGGGTTGGAGCAAAAACTACTGAATAGATTTTAATTTTGTTATCACTGTTAAAAAGCATGTGCTCTAGCTTAAAAAGTGGTGAACCTTATCTCAAATAATTAAACGGATCCTGAGATAAAGCTTGACTTCGCGGATGTATAGAGGCCCATACAAAGTAGAGATGATGATGTTGGTTTACCTTAAATTATTTTTGAAATCCATTTTTAATCCTAATAATCAGGTAAGCAAACTCGCGGGCAAAAGATACTTTTTTATAAAAACACTAGCTGACCTGACAGACGTTGTCCTCTCCAGGTTTTTATTATCTTCCTCGAAAAATCTCATAGAAAAAAGGATTCTGGTTTTGCATATTTGTAATACACTTAGCGCCATTCACGTCTGAATACCTTATTTCTGACATTATTACTATTAAAATGACCCATTTTTTTATTAATTATACTTATTACATACGTGGTATACTATTTATATGATTTGATGGAAACTCTTTAGTTTCTCAAATAAATTGGGCGCACTGTATCTCCACTATGGAGGTTCACATTATAAAATCAGTTACTTTAAAGCTGGATGCTATAAAGAAGAAAAGAATAATTGACAAAATAGTCAACTCAAAATGACACCTGTTATGGAATCAAATTTCATTGAGGTAATAACGATGTCGTGTTAGTCTTCTAGAGAATAAATTGTCATTCTTTCTTTACTTCTTTACCCTACTCAAATATTTAGTTTTTCCACCGGCTGATGCTCGCTGGATAAGTCCTATGTATGTCCCGTGATGCCTTGTATAAGTAGAGTTAGAATAACTGTACTAATAATCAATTCCCGTTCAAAATAATGGTTTCTGATTTCTTTGTTTTATTTTCTTGTTTTATCTTATTTAGTAACTGTGAGTGTATTTTTTAATTTTATTTCTTGATTCTGTTATAATGTTTGACCCGTGCTAGTCTAGTACGGAAATACTTAAAAAGGAAATTTGCTTCAACGGTTATTGTTCAAATTCTACGTTTTCAATCGTTAAAATGTTAATAACTTTTGATAGAATGAACCGATTTTAATGAAATATAGCCTAAATGTTAATCCAAGAAACAGGCTATTAATTCCTGTCCACTTCCTCCAAATCTCTTCAGTAGTTATTATTTGATGCGCGGTCAAACATATAGACAAACCGACAGACAAACCGACAGACAAACCGACAGACAAACCGACAGACAAACCGACAGACAAACCGACAGACAAACAGACAGACAAAAGTTCCAAAAATAATAGAAATGGATTGTGTTCCTGATTCTGAGTCCCCCAAATTAGTTTTTTTGTAAATATAAGCAATGTACAGACACGGCTCACTTACATTCTTATTATATGTAAGATTAAACGCCTTTACGAACACAAATTCTCACAAACACAATCGTTCAGACCCGGAACTGTTTGCTCTGTGTGGGCATCGAACACAGAACACATGTCGCAGAAGCTCAGCCGCTACGCCAAACGTGTCACCTAAAGTTAAATTGCTGACATGCTGACATGGACTTAATAAAATTCAGTATGTATAATATAACATAACATACCATCACGCCTGTATTCCCCGAAGGGTTAGGCAGAGGCGTACTAATGTACACCCACAGTTCGCCGGTATGTTTAGGTCCCATGTAATAGGGGGCGAGGCTATTGCCATAAATCGGGCACAAATTCCTAACTCCGAGCTGCTACTGGGAATTTCATAGAAAAACCCAATAACACTTTGCTCGACCTGGGAATCGAACCCAGGACAGGTCAGTATTTACTACAAATCGAAAGAATAAAAAATATAATAAGACACTGTAGAATCCGAAATCGTTTCATTATAATAAATTATTTACAACGCAACATTAAATCCTGTAACACCAGCTCAGAAATACATTTAAGTAAACGTAATTATGTTTTGCGCATCATGTTGCGTTTATTCTCTTACTTGATATGCAGAATACAGATCGACAACAAAATTAGTTGCCGGTACGCTTAAACGAATCACGTAATGAGCTCGAAACCCATTAAACATTAACCTTTACTTACAAAAGTATTACAGTTTTAACCTCAATGTCTTTTTAATTTCAACTGACATTTGATGTAAAAGAGTAATATTTTTTTTTTTTTTTTGTATTTTCCCAATATCCTCATTATTTATCGCTCATCCCTCGGTAAACAAAACCGCAGTAATGAATTTACACTTTACCTCCATTTCCATGAAAATTGTAAGTACTTGAGCAGTTTTCTTAAAAGAGGTTTTAATATTCCACTTTATTTAAACTTGCTTCGTAGTTAGATCCTAAGTAATGCTCACTTTGGAATACAGTTTTATAATATAAGCAATTTTAAAAGCGTTCCTTATAATCTTTTCCTTTTTCCTATATCAAATTGATATTATATTTATTATAAACGGATTTTATGATTGAGGAATGTTTATACACTTGTTGGAGTAAGATTTGTGAAATAATTTTGAATAGAGGAAATTAAGACGAATAAATTTGAATAAAATATTATTTAAAGTTCAGAAATAGTTTTGTTTAGCGATGTCTTTGACAAAGCTTTGCATAACAAACAACAACAACAAGAAGTATAAATGTAAATAAAGAAGGAATGCAAAAAAAAAGAATGGTACCTACCATGGGAGAGCCATGCTCCGACAAATGGATCGGCTCGACCGGGGTGATACCATTGGCCTCACAGAAAACTAACGTGAAATAACGCTTAACTACGTTGTGTTTCGTGGAGTCAGTGAGGATGCCGGTGGCCCAAACCCTTTTAAAAGGCGGGAAACGAACTTGCGACTCCTCTGGTGTCGCGGGTTTCTATGGGTGGCGATATCGATTTTCCATCAGGCGATCCGTCTGCACGTTTGCCCCCCTATGCCATAAAAAATGCTGTTCGTTGATAAGTATCTCACTTGAGAACGACTGAACCGATTTATCAAATTTAATTTTAAAATGTTCGTATAATCCGAATATGGAATGAAAGGATTTTAAATTTTCAGAAAATTAAAGATTGATAATTCCCTGATAATTCGAAAAATTTTGAAGTAAGTTGTTTGCTTCCACGGGCTTTTTGTATGAACTCAGGACAATTCAAATTTTGATAGAAGAAAAAAAAAATGGCCAGAGATAAAACGAAAATTCTGGAAATTAGTTGTTTGTTTCCAAGGGATTTTTGTATGAACTCGTAGCTAGGTAGTTACAATATATTTATTCACGAATCCATCATTACAACTTGAAGCTTAAACCAATTTTCACAAACAAAAACAAAACCACAGCAATCGAAATTCAAACCGAAAAACGAGACCACAGATTGTTTCAATCCCAATAAAAATGGACGACAACTATCCGTCGGCTGACCAACTGTCATTTATGTAACCCACTCCGGATCGCCGTACAAAACCGAATGGATCATTAAAGATCAATCATTATAGTACACACATACACAAATGCACTTACTGCCAATGGCAGTGACATAAATTATTCAAGCATCGGCCTCAGGTCGATAACCCAGACATCGTGAATGGGAAACATTATGGTTTATTCAGAAATTCCCAGCTTTAAATAACCACTGAAAGCCTCAGTTACTTTAGTAGATCAAACTTGCTAAGATTGGCGTAGAAATGTATAAATTTAGATAGAAAGACCGTTTTTTTTAATCTAAAAGCTTTTGGAATATCTATGTGAGATAAGAACCCACTTCCATTCAAGCTTTAACTGCAGTGATAGTGATGCACCGAGGATGGTTTTTCGAGTTCTTTGACTAAGGATTAGTCGAATGTCCGGACAGATAATAAAGTACGTACTTATATATTTAATTATGGACACATATTCTATGAGTTACAAAACTTTTAAACGTTAGTACCTATGTAGTATTTAGTATGATTTTTTTATTATATTCCTTTAGCTTTTTCCTCATGTTGTTTAAAAGTCCCATACAAAGTGCCTTTTAAAATATTAGTTGGTACGATAGCTAGTATACTGAGAAATATGAACACTAGTTCCAAGAAAATCAATGTGGTAGCAACGAACTCTTTATCAATTCAACACCTTCTTTGTATTTATCTACCTAAACTTTTCCCAGACATCGCATTGAATTCTCATTCAATTATACAATTGGTACATTTACAATTAATTGAACCGTTATCACATCACTATCAATTTATTTTAAAGTAAAACACGGGGTAAGAACAGTATTCTAATGAAGGTGACATTGATGTATAAGATAGGAGACTGAACTGATTTATTTCAAATTAATTTAGCATAGAGTATCATTTTATTTGCATGGGATTTGCAAAGTGGGTTGATTCGCAATTTTAATGCTCCAGCAATCAGACGTGCTTTCTCAAACATGATACGATAAACCTAAATATTTATCATAATAGCTAGATAATTGATTTAAATTCATGAACTGCATTTAAATTCATCATCGATTTTATGATCCTTTAGATTTTACTTCACAAATATGATGTTATGAAATATGTTTGCATAAAATACACAAGTTATGATGTACTTGATCGGTATACTGAGATAGCCCAACATAAATTTTGCTATTCCACTGCTGTAAGCACAAAATATTATATATAGCAGGACTTGCCTGCTTTATCTCATAAGTAGTAACTTCCTTTCTACAAATTGCTAAGTTAGGTATGTATCTATTTGAACTTTTTTCTACAATCTATATCCATTTACTTATACTTATCTATATACTAATATATAAAGCTGAAGAGTTTGTTTCTTTGTTTGTTTGAACGCGCTTATCTCAGGGACTACTGGTCCGATTTGAAAAATTCTTTCAGTGTTAGATAGCCCATTTATTGAGGAAGGCTATAGGCTTATATATCATCACGGTAAGACCAAGTAACTATTCCATGCGGACGAAGTCGCGGGCAGAAGCTAGGTCGTAGGTTATAATCAAGTAATTCTCGAGTACTAGAACTGAAGACTGTCTGTAAAATCACCATGTGGCTAGACTGAAACTAACTGAGGGTAAAACTAATTCGTTAGTACTCTGAACCTCCAAAAATTGTTTCTGAAGGATCAGATAAAATACCATCACGCCTGTATTCCCCGAAGGGTTAGGCAGAGGCGTACTAATGTACACCCACAGTTCGCCGGTATGTTTAGGTCCCATGTAATAGGGGGCGAGCCTATTGCCATTAACCGGGCACAAATACCTAACTCCGAGCTGCTACTGGAAATTTCATAGAAAAACCCAATAACACTTTGCTCGACTCAGGATCAGGATCAGATATTTTCTCCAAAAATAAAAATAAAACATTACAAGAGCTACTGCTCCACATCGGTTACGTATTATACGCATTCTGTGTGTCCCAGCTTTTACACGCTAATCTATTTTTCCGGTATCCATTAGTTACCATCGCTTCCTAGTATGTCATTTTCATGGCAATAATTGACGTTTTAAAAATATAAGCTGTCGTGTTCGTTGAGGATGTGACAACGATATTTTCTTTGCTAAAAATGTATACGGCATTTTATTTCAAAATCTTGGGTATTGTGAATCCAGAAACTTTGAAGTTCTGAATGCACAGCTACGGCTTGTCACAGATGCTTATTGTGGCGAACTTCGCGAATGTCATGGCTGTACCATATTGTAGTGGTGTTTTACTTTATTTATTGCTACGCGATTAATTCTATCGAAGCTGACCCTTTTTTAGTGACAATGAACATGACAACATAGTGCAATTTCACTACGTACGTTCTATTTTTTATTCGGTGCCTATTGCCTATCTTTTAATATAAAAGGTTTACAACGAAACTTTGTCTAAGTATAGTCCATTATCTACGCTAGCCCTGTTAACACAAAACACAACAATGCACAAGTAGTCGGAATGACAAGAAGCCGATGTTTCCAATCTTTACTATCGACCTCAATCGAAACACTGTGTTTAGCCATAGAACAATCGTACACTGGATAGGACATAAAGCGGACCTTTCTATGAGTTGAGCTGTCTTTATCAATTAAAGAAGAGAATATGATGATAATATACTGATTTCTGAAGTGGTAAACTTCAGAAATCAGTATATTATCATCATATTGTTTTGTAGTAAGTATCTGTAGTTTATTTTTTATTTTAATATACTTAATAATAAATAAAAAAAATATAAATACAATTGTATGAAGTCTAAGCTTGAATTTCCACACGTAATTATCAGGTTCCTTAATCAAAATCTCTTCAACTTAAACCACAGTAGCCAATAATCTTGCAGTTGAACATACCTACAATCATGCATGTATTCCTCAAAAATCGGCAGAGATGTAGGCCGTACGGTTATAAAGCCATTATTTATATTAATGTGTGATAAAAGGTATGCCTAATGTGGATATAAATCTATCCGACGTACTGTTATTGAGAATTGATAAAAGAAAATAATACTTTCCCCGACCTGGGAATCGAACTTAGAACCTCAAACTTGATGACACAGATCACACATTGACGTTTGCAGCACATTTTCTTTTTTATGGAAACTTAATACCCAGATTGAAATCAAAATAATAATACATAAATAACCAAATTAAAATTGTCAACGGTGTAATTAATTACGCCTCTAAATGTACAAAATGCTTTCAATATGGCCGATCTAGTTGAGAGTAACTAAATGATGTTAATGTTGTTTACATTTTCGGTCGCGTGAATCAAACCTTCATGTCAGTCAGATTGACTTGTTTCGGAAGATATAAACTTTACATTTTACGATTTACTTATTTTTACATTTCCTCGAAGTAGTTTTCGGTCAGTTACTCAATGTAATATAGACTTTGTAGGCGTTTAAAAAGATGTTGTAACATCGTTTGTTGTAACTATTTGGCTCGTGGAAACTTGTCGTTCGTAGAATATAAATGGACTCCGAAATCGATAAGATTTTACTAATAGATAGATTGCATCTTGAAGAAGGACATGTAAATGTTTTTTGCTACATTAGTACACTTCTGCACTTCTCTTAGGGAAATAGGTAAAACTGGTAAGTTCGAACTACTGAATTGATCAGGTATTTATTTTGATATCTTATCCTATGACGGCTGTAACCGTAATAGTACCTACCTATATTTAAAACATCTAATCTACTGTCACGTTACATTAAAAAATATGTGCCTGATTGTATAAATACCGTTGACCAAAAGTAAAAAATGCGTTAAATAAAACGGTTTAGTGTAATACGTATTCAAAACACATGCGTGGTTAAAATAATAATCGTTAGTATGTAAATGAACTAAGTTCTACTTAACGTAACCCTTTTGGCCTCTATTCATTCAATTGTAATACAAATAACAAGATTATAAAGGCCCTCTAATTTTATTGCGATTTTGAACTATCACTTCATACTTTGGGATTGTTTAAATTAATTTGTGAGCCGATAAAATAAATCCTTTTTAGTTTGTGATGAAGAGGTTACTAGTGTTGTGGATAAAATGATAATGAATACCTGCTTGTTTCTATAAAATGTGTTTTAAAGTGGTTTTTACTGGGTTATGTTTATATAAGTTGTATAAATAGCTACATTTTTCGTTAGACGAATCATAAAAATATTGATCATAGTGGCATGAGGCAGTTTTATCCTCATTAGCCTTATCGTAAGCGCGTTTTATTGGGATTTTCTATAATACTCTTAATAGCAGCTCGGAAATTGGATTTGTGTTCCGTAAATAGCTATTAAATAGCTGTAGGTATCAAGAGGCTCATGTTACGTGGGACTAAAAATACCAACGAACTTTTTTTTTATGGGATATGGGGGCAAACGAGCAAACGGATCACCTGATGGTAAGTGATAACCGCCGCCCATGGACACCCGCAACACCAGAGGAGTCGCAAGTGCGCTGCCCGCCTTTAAAAGGGTTTGGGCCTCCGGTAACCTCAACTCACTCGGCGAAACACAACGCAAGCGTTGTTTCACGCCGGTTTTCTGTGAGGCCGTGGTATCACTCCGGTCGAGCCGGCCCATTCGTGCCGAAGCATGGCTCTCCCACGTGAAACTTTGGGTGCACGTAAGTACACCTCTCAACCTAACTCTTCGGAGATTGCAGGTCTGATGGTATATATATGTCTGGCAAAACAAAATAGTACATACAAACACATCAGTGTCGTCACTTTCGAAGACGTGGACACGCACTCACCGGTGTGTGATTCGGTCTCTGTAATAGAAGGCAAGCTTATTGCTATTATTCGGGCACAAAACGATCAAATAGATCCAAGCTTACTAGCTAGCCCAACCACAGTAGACTTATGAAAAGCAAAAAAATATGGATTGATCATTGACAACTACGTTAAGAGAAAATCTTGTCTCGCTTTTTAAACATATTATACGCATGTGAGATTGACCATAGTTAAAGTTTATAATGTTGAGTGCACAATGCAATTTTTTTTTATAATGCTTAACTTATCATAACATATCATCACGCCTGTATTCCCCGAAGGGTTAGGCAGAGGCGTACTAATGTACACCCACAGTTCGCCGGTATGTTTAGGTCCCATGTAATAGGGGGCGAGCCTATTGCCATTAACCGGGCACAAGTTCCTAACTCCGAGCTGCTACTGGGAATTTCATAGAAAAACCCAATAAGTAGCACTTTGCTCGACCTGGAAATCGAACCCTGGACCTCTAGCGTAGCAGTCGCGCTCAGGACCACTTGGCTAATGAGGCAATTATAGTGCTTAAAATACATTTAATTAATAAACAAAACATTTCAAACACTACCATGCGTTTGACACGTACACGTTTGGTTTATGGCTAACGTTTTATACGTTTACCATAAACCAAAGGTTAAAAGTATGGAGTATGGTCAAATTTCTAGTAACTGGAAATCTCTAGTTTATTTTAATAAACCAATCCATCACGGCTTTATTTCAATCATTTTGTGTTCAATAGTATTTTTTTATAAATATAAATAATATAAATGTGTTTTTTTCAACAATATATATATATAAATAAATAAATGTGTTTTTTTCAACAAGAATATCGTCATAACTTCAGAAGTCAGCTAAGCTTGTAATACAACTAGAAAACGTGTTGTCTCATTTAAAATTTTATTTATCCCACTTCTCGACAACAAACAATCTTGTCACGTATTTGACTTGAGGCCGTTTTCTTTCAAACGAACGCCAAGGAATTGAATATCATAACCGCATTATTTAAAGGAATCTTCAAAAGATTTTTTTTTGTTTCTTCGTTTTCGTAACACAATACTTAACTTTCCTTCCATTAAAAGCTACAAGATACTCTAAATCAAAATGACTATTCAAAAGAAAATCTACGCATTTTTCATTTTTAATAGTTTATACTCTTGTGATCCGGTAATAAATTATTTTCGGAGCTGCTTATGAAAAATTAACGCTATAATCCTTTTTGAAAATTCAAAGTTTTATGCTACCCGAGTCTTCATTGAAACGGACGGTTTCAGTGTAGTAAAATGAAAAATTTCGTCATCAATTCGTTAACTTTTTTACATTTATCTTTATGGATGTAGTCTGTTATTTGAAGGAACTTTTACATACATCTGTGGCATATCTTTTTTGTCATAAAAGTTGTTTTAGTTCTGCCTCGTTTTGACACATACCATTATACCATCACGCCTGTATTCCCCGAAGGGTTTAGGCAGAGGCGTACTAATGTACACCCACAGTTCGCCGGTATGTTTAGGTCCCATGTAATAGGGGGCGACCCTATTGCCATTTAGCGGGCACAAATTCCAAAGTTCGAGCTGCTACTGGGAATTTCTTAGAAAAACCCAATATCACTGCTCGACCTGGGAATCGAACCCAAGACCTCTAGCGTAGCAGTCGCACTCAGGACCACTAGGCTAATGAGGCAGTTTATTTATATATTATCCACTATTTTAACTATTTACTGTAGATATTACTCGTGCGTCGTGCGATATGATCGTGGGAGAGCCATGCTTCGGCACGAATGGACCGGCTCGACCGGAGTGATACCATGGCCTCACAGAAAACCGGCGTGAAACAGCACTTACGTTGTGTTTCTCCGAGTGAGTGAGGATACCGGAGGCCCAAATCCTTCTAAAGGCGGGCAACGCACTTGCGACTCCTCTGGTATTGCGGGTGTCCATGGGCGGCGGTAATCTCTTACCATCAGGTGATCTGTCTGCTCGTTTGCCCCCTTACCACATAAAAAGAAAATATTATAAATCTACTACCTAATGGTTTCTTACCGGATTTGTCTGAATACTAATATTTTCCATGCGAGGATCGGAAGCAGCGCAATCTATTGCTCAAATCTGAGCGGGATGCATGCCACGACATAATTTTGTCGTCCCATTATCTCGTTTCCAGCCATACCTTTGGTACGCGATAATCTACGACAAAATTATTTTGTGACACGCAGGTTAGGCGTTCACGCTTCTCCATTTTTGAATTGCGAGCCATTGCATACACATGCGAACCACTTACGCCTTTAAAAAAGTCCACGAGAAATAACTAGTTTATAAATAAACCTGGTTTATATCACTTTTGGTTTTTATTCGTTTATTTCTTTATACTACTTTCACGAAACCTGTTATACGGCGTGTTTACCATCCTTCAATGTAAAATGGGTAATAAAACCACCATGAATTATGGAACACGACATAACTCAGGGTGTAGGCGACATGATTTTAATTTGCAATTATTACTGTAGGTAATGTTAGTACTAGAGGTTTAAATTCTTGATTTTTTCGTAATAATAATTTAGCGGTACAACTTTTTTTGCTTGTTTTTTTTAATCATAAATCCACACTCGAAATATAAATCTCGCATTATACTTATTGTAAAAACTTGTAATTGTCAATGGGTTATATAAGAACCCAGATGAACAGTCGTGTTACCACCTCAAAAATCAGTATCTTTTCGATAAATCCATTTTTTTATGTAGTTGTAAAACTTAAAGTGCAGTTTATATGCAGAAATTTAATACAATTTATTTTCGAATGACAGAATGCAATTTATATCAGTCACCCCGATCGCTTTAAATACAAAACGTGTGGGTTGGTTTCGATGGCCAAGTGTTGCGACTAGAAATTGTTTTATCGCGTCAATCGGTCTGCGAGGAGATTTATGCTCCTAGTTACAACAAATAGCGAAATATATGGGACAAAATTTGCTTGTCCCATTGTTTTTACAGTCAAATACTGGAGTTAAAGGATAAATTAATAAATCATTTTCGTTTATGTGAATTAATCTAATGCTAGATGGCACCGGGATCTTCTTCTGATAACTGAGGATTTTTGAGTAGTAACTCGTTATCAATTAGGCGTGTTCGGTCGATAGATTTGCTTACTACAGTTAGGATTTGGACATTAATTGCATGGATCTTATGTCAAAATCCTATCGGGATCCTATCTAGTAAGCAAATTCACTGACTGATTGTTATTGGGACCGGCAGTTAATCTCTTTAAAAATCATTAGATAGTAGTAATATTATCAGATATGTGAGTTTTATAAGTAGGGCAACATCTGAATAGAGGTTTGAAATTTTCTTCCAAAACTCGAGTTGAGCTGTTTATGCTTTTAATATCTGTGTCCGTAATCTTTCTATAAATATCCCTTAGCATATCGATATTACCCACGTTTTTTATTTAGGATGTTGTAAAGCTTTCAAACCAATTTATTCATCAAATTCAACAAAAATATCTTTAGGTATACTGTTATTATGATTTTGTGATTTCCTCAACCTTATAAGACCTCTATAACAAGTGCTTCTCCGAATAGCTGGCATCTTGAATTTTACTGCTCTTTTTCATAGAATAATGCTTATTAATACTCACTCACTTCACTTAGCTCTATAATTGCGATAATACCAGGTATTGTTGGAACGTTCTGTCGAACTCTGAAAAACAGACGGAAGCTGGTTTGCCAATTGGGCATGAGTGTACGATACAAAAGTGTCATTAATTGGATTTAATTAATTGATTTTGGACTTCTACACAGTACCACTATTTTTAAAGAAGAATGCATTCATACTCACCTCGACTTTTTTTTGGGATGGCAAACGAGTAGACGGATCGCCTGATGATAAGCGATTACCGCCGCCCAAATTGCGTCATTGTTTTAACCCCTAGACGCAAGCAGAGGGGTGCTAGGGCACTCGCTGGTGACGCGAACATTATGGTGAAAATGTACGGGATAGTAGCTTCCAACGGATTTTGTTTTATTTTTCTTTGAAAGGAAATTTGATTGAGGGTTTTCTTAACTACAATCCAAGAAAATATTTTTATCCGTTTGAAATTTGTTAACTCGTTTCTATTTCATTATTCTATATTAATAACGAACCAAATATGCTATTTAAATTAAAATTATACTATAAAATATATACCATAAGAAATATACAAGTTGATGACAGAAAGTCAGGATTTTTTTAAACATATCTTCATACTTTGAATCATACTTTAGATAACTATCTGTAATGTCTTACACAATAAAACAACACTTACTTTACTGTTTAATCCAAGATATTGCTTTTATTAGAGATTCTTGGATTTTAATCGAAGATCATTTTAATGTCATTCAATTCCAGACCATTTAATCCAAGATATCGGTTTTAGTAGAAGCTCTTATTAATATTTATAGCATCGAACCATATTAAGATTACAGGTATCGCACATATCTGTAATTGATATCGACTTATTGCCGTTCAACCTTTTTACTTTTTTTTATTCCATCTGACATTGTTTCTATTGATTATTTTGCCCAGTATTTCTTGAAACCGTGTATGTGTAATAAAAAGTGGTTAAGTATCATTTTGTATTTTCCGTGCTAAGATAGTTAATGAAGAATTCAACAGCGAAAATTTGAATTTGGGTGGGACTTGCGGTGTCTTAGTGTATTGAACCAGAAGACGTGGGTTCGAATCTTGCCTACAGTTGAATTTTTCCTTTACTAAAATCTATATTACTAATATATAAAGCTGAAGAGTTTGTTTGTTTCTTTATTTGCTTGAACGCGCTAATCTCAGGAACTACTGGTCCGATTAGAAAAAATCTTTCAGTGTTATATAGCCCATTTATTGAGGAAGGCTATAGGCTATAGGCTATATATCATGACGCTACGCGGACGAAGTCGCGGGCAGAAGCTAGTAACTTTATAAAGCGGTACCGGCCGCCTGATGGTTGGTGGCGGCCGGAGCCTATAAGCAGCAAAACACCAATAGGTACCTAGTATCTTTTAAGTGCTTTCATCTTCCGACCTCAGTTATTAAGTCTCATATTATGCCCAGTAACTTCAATAGCTACACTGTTTTTTTATTATTATTATTTACTGGGATATTTCAAAAGTCTAGTGGTCCTAAGTGGGACTGCTATGCTAGAGGTTATGCGTTTGATTCCCAGCAGTAGAGTAGCAGTTCAAGCAGTAGCTTATCTTTAAAATTTTCAGCAGCTTGTAGTTTCGTTGGCTCGGTTAATGGAAATAGGCTTGCCCTTAAAACCTAAACATACCGGCGAACTGTGGTTAATTGGTTATACATTATAATTCATTTCAGTTGTGTGTTGATATTGGCTGAGGCTACCCGCGCCATTTTGTTTTTTTATCAATTTACTTTCTATTGTGTACACGTGTCTTTAGTTTTTAAACGACGACGGATACTTATTCGTCTGGATTCCGCATAACATTGAAATACTTACATTAAGTTTATATAGTCATTGTGATGGCTGAGCAGAAAGCTAATATGGATACGAAGAAGTCGCCACCCACCTCAAATCTTCATACCACTGTATCTGAACCAGCTTTAAATCTGCAGTCGTCTGTGCAAGAAAATTTAGCTAGTATTTTTGTAAATGCCAGCCGTAGAACACGCCGACGACTCGACGATGACGTGTATGAACAAACGGGTACAGACAGCTGCAACACTATCTTGTCAGAAATCACCAAATTGTTCACAAGTTTCGAACAGAAACAAAACATCAAATTTGACGGTCTGAATTCCAAAATCACTGGTATTTTAGAACAGAATTCGAAGATTCAGGATTCCATTGCCTTCATCTCAGAAAAATACGACGAGGTTTTGGACCGTTTACAGTCGACTGAACGAGAAAACTCCGCTCTTAGGAAGCAAATGAATGCTCTGGAAGCTAAAATTAATCATTTAGAACGAAATTCTCGCGCCGCACTGATTGAGATTAATAATCTACCCACCATTACCTCTGAAAACAAAAACACCTTAGCCGAGACGCTATGTGATATTGGTTTGGTAGTTAACCAACCTATTCAACCATCTGACGTTAAGAATATTTTCAGAATGAAACCCAAGAAGAATACCAAGTCTCCTAGTACCGTGGTCGCGGAGCTCAACTCTGTCATACAAAAAGAACAATTTCTGAAAGCCGTAAGACTTCATAACAAGCAAAATCCAAACTCAAAACTGTCCACAGGTAGCATTAAGATGCCGTGTCCACCCACACCTATATATATTGCTGAATCCCTTTCTACATATGATAAACATTTGTTCTACCAGGGTCGAAAACTTCAAAAAGAGGGCAAGTGTGAGATTTGCTGGACAAACTACGGAAAAATTTATATAAAGATAACCTCCGACTCAACTCCTCAGTGCATTAATAATGAAAATGATTTATATAACATTTTGGCGTCTGTAAAATGACTATATCATCTTATTAGTTTATACAATTATATAACTTATAATACACACACACTTATCAACCAGTTATTAATATACCTCACACAAACATATTCATTTAAACAAACTAACACCCACCATTCTGCACACATATCAACTTCAATCAGCTGCTTTCTTATTAAATCCTCGTCTCTCTCTCACCCTCGTGCAATTATTAAAGCGTCATTCATGGTCTTCAAAATATCAAAATATTATACAAACTTCAATAAGCATGCAATTACTACGTTAAAGAACCCGCATTATAGTGATTACTTTGTTTTGTTAACTTATATTGTAATGTTAAATAATTCCTTTAACAATTCGGTAATGTAGACGATCTTCAAAAAGATATTGACCAAGTCTCGATAGCAGAGTCGGCTGTTTGCAAGATTGAGGATTGCACTCAAATCTCCAAATCACACAAACTAAAATTCACACTATTCTGTCAAAATATCAGAAGTATAAACAAAAATTTTGATAACCTCACCACACTGCTTGCACGCAGTGAAACTTATTGGGATCTAATTATTCTAACTGAGTGCTGGCTGCTTACCTCTGCCCACTTACCTACAATTCAAGGCTATACCTCTTCATCTACTACACGACATAAAACACAGAATGAAGGCGTGACTGTTTACTGCCGCAGTCATCATCAAATATCCGTATCAGAGCCCCCCATACACGACGCAAACTGTCTACTATTAATTATCAATAAAGAGACAGCTGTTATCGCAGTATACCGACCACCTGCAACCCGTGATGTGTCTAAGTTTTTAGACTCTCTAAACGAGCTCCTTGAGACAGTGTCGTCCTATAAAAACATTATTTTGACAGGTGATATAAACATTGATATTTCGGTAAACAACAATGACTCGCGCTCAGAGGATTACCTTAACCTAGTTGCCTGTCATGGTATGTTACCAGGACACATACTTCCGACACGTCAACACAATTCCTGTATTGACCACTTAATCCTAAAGACTAAACTACCTGCTTCTTGTTACGTTGCAAATACATCCATTACTGATCATGACACGGTTCTACTATTCCTTCAATATGCAAATACATCCTCTAGCATTGCCAAAAAAACAAAAAACATCCTAGACTACGATAAAATTGAATCAGTACTAGTCCATACAGACTTTAGTACAATGTATACTACAGTTGACGTTAACGAAGCCACAAACTTTTTCATTAACACATTAAACTCAATTATTGTCACAAATTCAATATTAAAATTGGTACCCTACCGAAAAAGACTAAGGAAACCGTGGATGACACCGGGCCTGCTCAAATGTTTGCGAAACCGAGACAATCTACACCTAAAACTTAAAAAGTCACCGAATGATGAAATATTATTGATAACCTTTAAAAGATATAGAAACTTCTGCACAATGCTAGTTAAAAAGGCTAAAATTAACTATGATAAGGCTCAATTAAATAAGGCACAAAATAATAGCAAAAAGCTGTGGGAGGCTATAAAAACTATAACGTATACAGCTAAGCAAAAAACTCAGGCTTCTGAACTATTATCATCAACTGACCCTCAGCGTTCGGTAAATGAAGTCAACTCATATTTTGTTAATATTGGACGAACCTTAGCTGAAAAGGTAGCCACTACCGCCCTTACACACGATAGGATAAATATTCCCTCGCATCATAAAACTTTTGTCATATATGAGACGGACGAATCCGAAATGGATCATCTAATTATGAACCTAAGAAGTAACTGCGCTGTGGGCTCTGACAACTTACCAGGCTCTTTCCTTAAAAAGTTTAAACATATTTTAATACCCCCGCTTATATTTCTGTGCAACCTTGCGTTTTCTACTGGGACTTTCCCAGATGCATTTAAACTTGCGATCGTTCAGCCTATTTATAAGGGTGGAGACAGAGATCGTTCGACTAACTACAGACCAATTTCTATTTTGCCAACCTTATCTAAATTACTAGAGAAATTGTTAAATATTAGGTTAGTAAAATACTTAGAAAAAAATCAAATTCTATCAGTTTGTCAGTATGGTTTTCGTTCAGGAATTTCAACAAGTAACGCCGTCTTAGATTTAACTAATAAAATTGTAACAAAACTCGACAAAAAACAAAAAGTACTCGGAATCTTTTTAGATTTGGCCAAAGCCTTTGACACGATTTCTGTCCCCACACTTATGGCTAAGCTTGAAAAAATCGGCATTAGAGGTACTCAGCTCTCCCTTTTCCATAGCTACCTAACAGGTAGACGACAGTGCCTCAAGATTGGCGAATGGACTAGTGATGAGCTGCCCATTTCTTACGGCGTGCCCCAGGGCAGTATTATTGGCCCCACGTTATTTCTCATTTATATAAATGATCTTTGTCAGTTAAACCTTTCAAATGGGTCTATCTTCACCTATGCCGATGATACTGCCCTCATATTTCACGGACCATCCTGGGAATCAGTTTTCTATTCTGCTCAATCAGGTCTTAATATGGTCACCAATTGGCTTACTAATAATCTACTTACTCTTAACGTTGACAAAACAAAGTATCTGACCTTTTCGTTATCAAGTTCTGGAAAACTTAACTCAATCCCATATTCCTTGGCAGCTCACACTTGCGATACCTCTCTCAGTAATACCTGTAACTGTCCTCTCCTCAGCCGCTGTAACTACATCAAATATCTGGGAGTAGTTATCGATGACTTGCTTTCTTTTCACAATCACATTGATACTCTTACCTCCAGATTGCGTAAATTAATATTTATTTTTAAGAGGCTCCGACATGTTGCAGATGTAAAGGTCCTTAGATTGGTTTATTTAGCTCTAGCTCAATCTCTTATACAGTACTGTATAGTCTCCTGGGGTGGATCCACAAAAACTCATTTGCTGAAACTGGAACGTGCCCAGAGAGCTGTTTTAAAAGTAGGATAGAACCTACCTTACATCTTTCCAACAACAAGACTATACACAAACTGCAATGTTCTCTCGGTTCGAAAATTATTCCTACTAAACTTGATCCTTACTACCCACTCCCAAACTCCATACAATCCCAATAAATTTAAAAATTCACGACACAAATATAGTGCTTGCCCTCAAAGTCTGGTCAATTCCAGTTTAGCTCAGCGCAGTTTTTGTTTCCTCAGTAGCTATGTTTATAACAAAACAAATAAAATGTTAAATATATACCCTATGTGCTTATCAGATTGCAAAAAAACAGTAATAGATTGGCTTCAAAAACTTGACTATGAAGAGACTGAAAAAATTATTACCCCACTACTATAGACCTCACAGCTGATTAATACGCACATACAAATGCACACTTACACGTACCGCACGCGCGCACACACATACACACACACACACATACACACACACACATTTACACAAAATCACTCATTAAATGTTACTAAGATTATTACATTCACTTGATTTCCTCTCATGTTCTTGCACAATGTATGTAATTTATCACGTTAGCAGTTTTAATTTTAAATGTTATAAGGAGTAAGAGAGCCTGGAGATCCGTCATACAGGCTCCGAACCTAGTACGGACTCCAGCTCTCAAAAAGTTACTTGTTATGCTAAAACTAATACCACAATTTGTAAAAGTGTACTTTTTGAGAGAAATAAACTTTTTTATTATATTATTATATTATATTATTTCATTTATTTCGTCACCAAAATGTGGTTGTACTATGTAATGATATGTTATGTTCATTTCTCTTACTTCAAAAGGCAAATTGCTAAAAAAGCAGATGATTTATCTCTCTTACTATTTCTATTCCGAATAATGAATCAAAATTCATGGCTCAAAATGCCATATATTATTTCGGCTTCTAAATATATTCACACGCTAGGAGTCAATTAGGCGGGCACGGGAGATTTGTGGCTCCAATTTAATTTATAGTACACCACTGTCATCGCACTTAGCGAATTATTTACCACTGAATTTGTACTGAAAATTCTATTGTAAGTAATTCAAGTGTTCATTATAGGTAGATAGCTAGATAATACCAAGTTTAAGCAATTATGGTAAGGTTAATGCCTCATTAGCCAAGTGCTCCTGAGCGCGACTGCTACGCTAGAGGTCCTGGGTTCGAATCATATATGATTCGAACCCAGGACCTCTAGCTAGGTAGGTAGCATAGGTCGTGTTATTGGGTTTTTCTATGAAATTCCCAGTAGCAGCTCGGAGTTAGGAATTTGTGCCCGGTTAATGGCAATAGGCTCGCTCCCTATTACATGAGACCTAAAACATACCTACCGGAACTGTGGGTGTACATTAGTACGCCTCTGCCTAACCCTTCGGGGAATACAGGCGTGATGGTATGTTTATGTAATGTATGTTAAAGTTAACAAGCCTGAAAAGTTAATTTATAACTATATCAATAATACATAAGCGGAATAAGCTCGCCCCTATTACATAGGACCTAAACATAGCTGTGCGAACTGTGTGTACAATTAGTTAATCTTTGCGTTACTCCTCGGAGATTACTACGTAACGTAACTTAATACGTAATCAACCCATTATAATGTCCCACTGCTGGGCACGGGCTTCCTCTCGAAATGAGAGGAATTAGGCTATAGTCCACCACGCTAGCCTAATGCGGGTTGGTAGACTTCACAAGCCGTCGAGATAATCTCTCAGGCATGCAGGTTTCCTCACAATGTTTTCCTTTACCGTTTTAGTGCGTCATAATTAATACGCACATAACTTCAAAAAGTCAGGCGTGCGTGCCTTGGTTTTGAACTCGAGACCTTTGACTTGGCAGTCCAATGGTCATATCACTGCTTCGGGGAATACAGGCGTGTAGTATGTAAAATAATTAATCTGCCTCATTAGCCAAGTGATCCTGCTACGCTAAAGGTCCTAGGTTCGATTCCCAGGTCGAGCAAAGTGTTATTGGGTTTTTCTATGAAATTCCCAGTATCAGCTCGGAGTTAGGAACTTGTGCCCGGTTAATGGCAATAGGCTCGCCCCCTATTACATGGGACCTAAAATATACCGGCGAACTGTGGGTGTACATTAGTACGCAGTAGTATGGTTGAGTCGAACCACGCTGATACTCACGTCATGCTCGTGAACGGGTGCTGTCTGTCAGGGCTGGTCAGCTCTTACTTGCTGTGGCAATTCCTTTTTTTATATAATAAGTAATGAATGGATCTTGCTCATCAAACTGCATCATTCTGAGTAACTATTTAATAACAAAGTTGTAAAGCTTAATAATGATCCAAGTTGATATATTTTTTTAAAAGAGTATCTATGGAGTTTATTTCCGGCTCTTCTCCATATGACCCACTTTTTGGAACCGTGCAACTAGTTTGACTTTTCAAAAGTACCTTTTATAATGGTCTAATTGAAATAAAACATTTTGACTTTGACTTTGACTACGCCTCTGCCTAACCCTTCGGGGAATACAGGCGTAATAGTATGTTATGTTATAATTAATCTAAAATCTTCCAGATCCCTAGACGTAGGTACATCCGAGTATATAGCAAAAAGGCCCACCCATCCTGCCGTACTGCGCATGTAACATCCATTACAACAGAGAATTACGAAACTCGGTCCTGTGGTTTTGCAGGCCGCCATTAAAACCTGTTAACGAATTAAAATCGGAAACTTGCGGTTGTTCTACCAAGGGAACGGCAGTTAGTGGACTTCGGGATGAATGGCTTGGGTTTCAATCTTTCATAAAGTACTTTGCATAGTTGTGTTTTTGTGCGATTATCTTGAATGGGAAACAGAGTTTGAACTTTTTTTTCAAAGATCGGATTTTAAGTATTTCCTTTTTAATTTTCTATAGATACAGATATACTGTTGCCACAATCGCAGCAATTCGTCTATCTAGCGGTCGTAATCACGACTTTGATTCCCGATATTATTGGGAAATATCCGATATTTTTAATTCATATTTAATGTTCAGTGCGTTATAGCGTATACGTTATAAGCGTTATAAATTCGTATTAATTAATTAATGAGCTAATTTTGCGTGAATCATTATAAGCTAATAATTAACAAAAATGTAGGTACATAAGGTATTTGTAATTAATTGTAACATTAAGACATCACATTACCTATAATATTAGACATATATTTTTCTCGATATAAATAAAAATAATAATTACCAAGTCTTAGCTTAGCTAAACTTTGAAATCTTAGTTGAGCAAAGCCTTGGTAACTACCTTATTCGACTAACTCTCCATAACGAGTGAGATTCCGGGTTCGATTCTCAAGTTAAATATCCATTTTCCTATACAATTTCCACTACCAGCTCGGAATTGTGGTCTGAAATAGGTTCACCCACAATTACATGGGACCTAGTACATGTACCTGACCTTTTGAGGAATACAATCATGAAGGTATATTATGTTACATACAGTACGTGTTATATTATTTTTTTCACCGTTTCATTCACACTTTTTTGGACCGTTCGTATTTATATCGCTCGTAAATTACCAATTACATGCCAACAAATTTGGCGCTGTAAAAATAAAATGTCAGAAGGCAGGAAAGAGATGCTAGTAGTAATTGGTCACATCCGGCGGATAGTACGCGAGTTGAAACTGGCGCATACGCAACGAATTAACAAATAGGCAATAATTCGTCGCTGGAGTGCAAAGTCAACACGGTGCTATCGTAAAAAGTTTTATTGCATGATTTTCTTGATGTTCGTTTATTTGGACTTAAAAGGTAAGTTAAGTAGGTTTTTTGTTGAATATTGATTTTTGATAGCGGCATCTTGCGAGCTCTCAATTTTTACTCAGTATTGGTTTTTCCGCTGTACCTTTGTAATCTTTACTTCAAGTTCAAGTTCAAGTTCAAATGTTTTTATTTCAAATAAGCTTTTACAAGCATTTATGAAACGTTAATTCTAGTTGCACGGTTCTAAAAGGTCGATCCTATGGAGAAGAAACCGGCAAGAAACTCCATGTACACTCTCTTAAAATAAATTATGTTACAATCTTCACAGGTACAATATTGCGATAACAAGATGTGTTGAGAAGTTTGACCGAGGTCGACTATATTAAACGAAGATTCACGTAATTTGAGAACCCGATGTCATTTCTAGCTAATAAATAAACTATGTGGTAAAAATGCACACCATCAAAGCGACAAATGAAACTAGGTGAACTTAGGCAAGCTACAACGTACACACATTTACAGTTTTTTTGTGGTAAACAATACTAACCATATGAAGACATCTCGATATGTATTTATTAGAGGTAATTATAGTTCCTAGCCTTACTGCATGCAACTGTTATGGTTGGTTATGACTGAATATCACTATTTGGCGCCTGCGTTCGCAAAATTTCTAGGTGAAATGAAATTATTTTTGTTTCTGTAAATAGATCTGTTACAAGTTACGTCATTTTTTTAAACAGGTAATACTGATATCCTAACTGGTTACCCGGTGCTTTGGCCTTCTGCTAACCACTAACGATTGTGTTGTGGGAAATGCTGTCCACGACACTCAGGGGTTTTGATGTGCTTCAAATCCATCTATATACGGACCTTGGTACAATGGTAAGCTCTGCAGCTTCAGTTTGCAGTTTGATCCGTGTATTTAATACACAGCCATGAGCCCCGCCGTAATAAAGAAAATTATAATGTTATAAAAAGTAGATCAGATACCTTCTATTTGTTACGATTCTATTAAACGCAAACCTAAGAAATAATTGCTAAATAGTGGTCAAACCAAGTGAACTTTTTCATAAAAGATCCATTCCAACACTTGATGTAAGGATATTGTAGTGATTAATTACCATTAAGGAATAAAAAAATGTTATTATAAACGACAGGAACAAAATGTATGTAAGACAGACCAACCAATAAAGAGCTGCAAAATGAGAAGTGAAATCTTCACATTTTCTCTTAGCAAAAGCGCTAATTGCATCACAGTGCCTTAAATAAAATATTAGCCAGACGAGCGGAAATGTATTAAATTCTAATTGCCCTACACCGTATGATTCACGTGCCGAATCTAATTTCGGTTCTAAATCAGGATGGACATGGTTAGGATCAGAATCGTGGAGTTTGCTAGGAGTTCGTCCGGAAGAGGAGTTTTAAGTCGGTTTTTAGCCCGTTTTTTTATAAATCGTACCGTGCTAAGTTGAGGTTTTGGTTCATTTGTGTGTAAGACTCCTGAATTAAGAATCGTGTTTATTTTTAAGTACGTAACTACCTTAGTATAATTTCTCCTTTTCTCACGAGTCCATCCAAAGGTTGTCTGTAAGAGATCGCTGTTAGCGATAAGACCGCCCATTATACCATTCTATGATTTATCAAATTGTACTTTACATTAGTTTTTGGTGTGCAATAAAGAATATTCTATTATTTTCTATTTTTTTGGACTTAAGTTACCTTTCTACTTACGCAATATGCACTTTCTTAGTTTTCTTATCGCAAAATTTTAAGCAACCGTCCAAAAATATTTTGTCAACAAAAATTGTTCCAACCATTTCCCAGCAAATTTTTTCCTTAAACAATAGCTCAAGTTGACCATTTGATAAGTCGAAAATAAAGAAAATGTCCTTGAAATTAGACAAAGAATTTCCATTCTTTCACTTGGCTAAAACAGAACGATTGTTGCGAAACAAAAGGACCTATAAAATCAAACTTCAATATAAATAAAGCTCACGCTGTTTCGACCCGTAAACGAACAAATAGTGCCCTTGTGAGTATTTTATAGCCCGTTAAATGTCAGTAAAAGGTTTTAATGAGATTATTAAACCGAGTCTTTTGTTGTAGTGTTATCAATACTTAAAGTTCATTTGCTCAGTTTATGACGGATTGCTGCTTGTTTGTTGATGAGTGATTGGGTTTGTTAGTCATTTCTTACTTGGAGGCGCTTTAGTCATTCCTTGCAAAATAAACTGTCTTGCAAGGGTAACTCGCGACATGAAATAATGAAACCTCTAGTGGCATTATAATAAAGTTCTAATTACATCAGTAAAATAAAATCTACTCGTTCAGCAATGTATAATATACGCACATAATCATCCCATTAGTCTGTCCCACTACTGGGCACGGGTCTCCTTTCACAATTTAAGCGATTATTAGGCTATAGTCCATAATATACGTACCTGTTCTATATTTTTTGTAACGATAACTTTTGTTCTTCTATGATTTTTCTTGATTCGATCGTGTAGAGAAATATCAAGCAAATATCTCTCTATAACTTGATAGGTGAACTTGAGCTTTTTTATTACCCTTAGTAAGCGGCCACATATTATCTGTGCCATATGTCATCACTGGTTTAAGTCTTGTCTGAAGACACTGCGGTATTGTTATCGAAAAGATCTTACGTAATACAAAGGTACTTATAACTCCATGGTCACAATCCCTATTTTCTATGAAATTTTCAATAGCAGCTCGCGTATTGCAATATTTCCCGTTTTATGGCAAAAGGCCCTTGTTACATCGGACCTAAACTTACCGATGAACTCTGGATGTACATTAGTATGCCTCTAACTAACCCTTCGGGGAATACAGCCGTGTTAGTACGCCAGTATGGCGGTATGTCATAACCCTATAATCACCTACCTGACGAACATACACGTAACACGCATTAATCAAAGCGTCCCATCTCAAACTGAACTGGAGCAAGTCATGCTTAACCCAACTGTGACATACCGCAGATAACCCGAATAACTTTCGGAGATTGTTAACGTGCTTATATAATTTATTACCAGCGGCATGGTTTAGTGTGGAAATCTTCGTAGATGAAGTTTATTGAGGAAACAAGGATTTTGTTGGTATTTTCTTATAGAATAAAAATGTTTTTCGCCTTACAACTGCCTCTTTTGTCTTGTGGTTGTAAGTCTTGAGTTCTATTGGAAGCAAAATGGTATTGGGTTTTTCTGTTTAAAATCAGCGGCACGTAGTTTGGATATGTGCTGGGTTAATGGCAATAGGCTTAACCTATTACATTGGAACTACGGTAGTAGTCCTCTCTCAAAATCAGTTTATTTAAACTTAGGTACTTTGTTTTCTGTTTATATTGGTAGGTAGATAGGTATCTATATCTTCTCATTATGATCAATATTTTATTAATATTATGACTCTATACTCTTCTGGTTTCCACATCCAATCATTTTCGACCTTAACAACAATCTAAGTATTAACTTAAACATTACGATGAATCATAAAATATAGACATTCACTTTGCACATGCAATTTATCCCCTACAACGAATTAAACACGATTAGCAAAGTCTTGGATTACATCGTTAATCACTTAACTAGGATATTCCTTGTACGTCAATCTAGTTTGAGACTACGCAACTTGATTTTTAATGAGTTTAATGAAAATCACTAGCATTTTTATCCTGTAAAAGGCGAATATGTGCGGCGCCAACATAATTCACGCTTCAGATATGGACGGAAAAAAATATTACACCTTGCTATCGTAAATGTACAGTACCTAATGAACCGCTTATTTGTACATTATTGCAATACTGTCAAGTGGTACATTCTTACTATAATCAACCTGCCGTCTTATATATTAAACATATGTCCTGCTGGAGACGGGTCTCCTCTCACAATGAGAGGGATTAGGCTATAGTCCACCACGCTATCCTAATGTAGGTTGGTAGACTTCACACGCGCCGTCGAGAAAATCACTCAAGCGTGCAGGTTTCCTTACGATGTTTTCCTTGGTGCAAAATTATTTGGAGGAATAATCCGTGTCATCATGGTCTCAAAGTCCAAACATCATAAGGTATTTAATTATTATTTGAGTAGGTATCACAAATTGTGCAACGTCTGGAATGGCCGAGAGAGAATAAAGCTTAGTACACACACGAAATAAAAAAAATATGCGTGAAAGCAAAAGTACAAGTGAAAAGACCGTCGCAAATTCAACTCGACAGTTTCGCTTCGAGTAGTTTGAACGAGCGTTGTAAACGGTGTAAATATTTGTTTTGTTCGTTCAAACGCATCGAAAGTAGGTATCGGTCTATCGGGTACTTTCGGAGGCCCTCGGGTATTTTCGGGTCGTAATCGGAAGTGGTAGTGCGACTTTGTTTTTATACGCCATATTTGCATGGGCGCGGAACACAAGTGATGTTTGGAAATCGGGAAAAGTTGGCAGAAAACCTCGTGTATGTGAATTTGAACTAGTCCTGTTACACAATGTACATGAGTTTGAGTAAAATTTGCTGGTTTGAGTTCCGGTAAAATAAATTGCTTGGATATATTATCATTTCGAACCGCGAACCTAGCTTTTACAGACTCAAAAATTGATACCTGTAACCACTTTTTGATTGATTGTATCAAATGAGTTAGAAGTTGATTTGCATAGTAAAATTTAAGAATCAACCGGGCTCCTTGATTTCAACGAGATATTGGGAAATTTCCACAGAAATGGGAAAAGCGAGATGTAGCGGGTACACAAACTGTTTTACTTTTTATTAAAACTATGCTCTTTTATTTGCTCTCGGGCTATTCAGACTCAATTCAGTGCCCTATAAAAGAATTCCCTTGATCGCCTCAGTTGTACCTGGGTCTTCCAATACAAACCTGCAACACAAATTGCAATGTTAAATTCAATACATCGCTTCTAGAAGTGCTTTAATAAATTGTAAGGTAGGTACTTTATTGGATTTGTTCGAGCATTTGCACCTTCGGGGCTTTCTACGTAGGTACAGTTGACAAAAGAGTTAGTTATACAAACCGCTTACGATTGTGCCATATATATTGGCCACTACATTTGTGTAGATGATTGTTGCAGCGCTAGTGGGGTTAAATTAAAACTAAAAACTACGGGTTGCCACATCTCCGCAAATGGCTGTAGAGCCCTATAGCAGCACGGCATTTTTTGCCACATCGTTCGCAAGTGAAAGGAGTATCCGCAGAAGGTAGTAAAGCACAACGTTGACTTTTCTGCTTGAGTTTTTGTAGCCAGTCTTCATCATGCTTCTTGATGAAGACTGATCGCCGACGACAGACCGATCCGACACTTATATCGCGGCACCACACGGGTCTTTTTTCTGCACGTTGTTCCCAACCGTCGGTTGGAATTCCAAAACTCATCATATCTCGCTTGCAGGAGTCTTTGAATCTGAAGGTTGGACGCCCAACAGGTCTGCTTACGTCTGATTGTGTCATATAATAATTTATAAAAAACAGTTGTTATTAGCTTCAAGAAAAATCTTTTGCGGATAATCCATAAGTCCATTATATGTTACTGTATCGTTTCACGCCCAAATCACTGTGCCGATTACGATATTTCCCAAGAATAAGGATTTACACTCTAATATAATTTTTACTGAAAAGGTGTGTCTATGATGATTTCAGCCACCGGCAGTAGCTAGCTATTTATAAAACTTAGTAAAGATGGAGATGTCGTTCGCAGCCTGTATAGTTAACTCCATTTGACGACCTCTGTTGTTTAGTGGTTCGAGTACCGGACTGCTGACCATGAGGTCGTGGGTTCGATTCCCACAGGACACATACATTTATGTGATGAATATAAGTGTTTGTATTCGTCTGGGTGTTTCTTATGTATTATAAGTATGTATTTACAAAAAAAAGGATATAAGTAATAAATCCATTGTCTAGTACCCATAGTACAAGCTCTGCTTAGTTTGGGACTAGATGGTGCTGTGTAAAAATGCCCCAGAATATTTATTTATTATTTATCATTACACAGAAAAGTACAGTTGCCAATATATGGCAACTGTACTTTTCTGTGGAGAATGTAAGTGAGAACTATTATCCATCGATCACTATCCTTGAAGAATAAGATAACATTTAACGTTCCAGCTTTAAATAATATCACTATATGGTTCAACAATTTTTTTTTAATCAAAACTAAAACTTTTCTTAGTGGGGTTACTTTTGAAACAAAAATAACTAAATCAAAATCGGTGCATCCGTTTGAGAGCTACGACGATGTACAGACAGATACACAAATGCTCCCGTGAAACTTTTAACACCCCTGTGTTTTTATCGGGGGTTAAAAGATACAAAAAGTTAAGTAAATATTTCAGATACATCTAACAGTAGTGCAGACGAGGTCTATATACAAATTGTCTGCAATCCAATTTATCGAACACGAGCTATTAACCCTCAAATGCGTATTTACACAGAAATAAATGCGATCACACTCATTGCACACGACGACGTTTACAATAACGACTAAAGCAAACGGGGATTTACAAATATTTGCGTGTGTTGCTCGTTTTCAATCTCATTTTGAGTGTAACGAGCTATTTGCAAGTACCCGTTTATTGCTCGCCCGCTCCACCGAATACCGTCAGCGTCTGCAGGGTTACACCAGGTTGAATATTATTTTAATGCTTTCAAGTGCTCACTTGTGTGGCGCGTGTTTTATAACCCTGAACCTTATTTATGTTTACATATTGACGGGTATAATAACATATTGCAGGTAATGAATTTAAAAACGAGTAATTTACGGATGGAGGATGTTAAGTATCAACCTCCTTTCTTTTTTGTATAGAGATATATTTTTAAAATGGTATACTATAACAATACCATCTAATATATCTTCTTTCTCTCATATTGTAGGATATAGGCAGGGTGGGATATTAATTTCCATTAAATGATAATTAAATTTATTTACTTTTTTACAGATTGACGAGAGGACCAAGCGGCTACACATATCTGTAAGTTTTTCAATAATAATTAATTGGTTATTATTAAAATGTGTTGTTTCTATACTAGTTAACAATAAAAATTCTAAAAATTCTATCGAACCTGAAGAATGGCATGTTAGTGAACTTAGCAGATCATTGTCCAGCAGATCAAAAATAAATGAGAGTTCTTTTCGCATGCACTAGAGTTCTATAGTTCCTGATACTTTTCAGAAATAGTTCTGCCGTATTTTCGAAAAAAAACTCAGTTGAAAAAATGATCTGCTAACTTCCCGTAGCAGATCATTTAGCAGCAAATCAAAAATTAATGTAAGTTCCTTTCGCATGCAGCTGAGTTCTACAGTTCCTGATACTTTTTAGGAATAGTTCTAGCGATTTTCCTAAGAAAAAAAAATAATTGAAAAAATGATATGCTAACTTCCCTTAGCAGAGAATTTTGCAGCATATCAAAAATTCACGTGAGTTCCTTCCACATGCAGATTAGTTCTACAGTTCCTGGTAACTTTTGAATATAGTTCTGTAGTTTTTCTTAAAAAAACAGATATATAAACTAAAATATACACATATAATAGCTTAAGAGTATAAATAAAGCGATGCAATATTTCTAAGTGGCTTTGATCATTTCAAATCATTGCTAGAGGTGGGAACTCTCGTGATTCTATAAGACCCATATCAGAACTATAAGATAGAACTAGATTTGAGGCCAGAACTCTCTCGAAAATGCCAGCAGAGCATGGTAGAAAGGTAGAAAAGCTGAAAATTAAAAAAAAAAATTTTGTTTAATTGAAATCATTGCTAGAGGCAGGAACTCTCGCGATTAAATAAGATCCATATGAGAACTATAAGATAGAACTCGATTTGAGGCCAGAACTCTCTTAAAAATGCCAGCAGAGCATGGTAGTAAGGTAGAAAATCTGAATAATCAAAAAAAAAATATTTTGATCAATTCAAATCATTGTTAGAAGCGGGAACTCTCGCGATTCTATAAGATCCATATGAGAACTATAAGATAGAACACGATTTGAGCCCAGAACTCTCTTAAAAATGCCAGCAGAGCATGGTAGTAAGGTAGAAAATCTGAATAATCAAAAAAAAATATTTTGATCAATTCAAATCAGAGCTAGAGGCGAGAACTCGCGCGATTAAATAAGATCCATATGAGAACTATAAGATAGAACTCGATTTGAGGCCAGAACTCTCTTAAAAATGCCAGCAGAGCATGGTAGTAAGGTAGAAAATCTGAATAATCAAAAAAAAAAATTTTGATCAATTCAAATCATTGTTAGAAGCGGAAACTCTCGCGATTCTATAAGATCTTTATGAGAACTATAAGATAGAACTCGATTTGAGGCCAGAACTCTCTTAAAAATGCCAGCAGAGCATGGTAGTAAGGTAGAAAATCTGAATAATCAAAAAAAAAATATTTTGATCAATTCAAATCATTGTTAGAAGCGGGAACTCTCGCGATTCTATAAGATCCATATGAGAACTATAAGATAGAACACGATTTGAGCCCAGAACTCTCTTAAAAATGCCAGCAGAGCATGGTAGTAAGGTAGAAAATCTGAATAATCTAAAAAAAATATTTTGATCAATTCAAATCAGAGCTAGAGGCGAGAACTCTCGCGATTAAATAAGATCCATATGAGAACTATAAGATAGAACTCGACTTGAGGCCAGAACTCTCTTAAAAATGCCAGCAGAGCATGGTAGAAAGGTAGAAAATCTGAATAATCAAAAAAAAATATTTTGATCAATTCAAATCATTGTTAGAAGCGGAAACTCTCGCGATTCTATAAGATCTTTATGAGAACTATAAGATAGAACTCGATTTGAGGCCAGAACTCTCTTAAAAATGCCAGCAGAGCATGGTAGTAAGGTAGAAAATCTGAATAATCAAAAAAAAATATTTTGATCAATTCAAATCATTGTTAGAAGCGGGAACTCTCGCGATTCTATAAGATCCATATGAAAACTATAAGATAGAACACGATTTGAGCCCAGAACTCTCTTAAAAATGCCAGCAGAGCATGGTAGAAAGGTAGAAAATCTGAATAATCAAAAAAAAATATTTTGATCAATTCAAATCAGAGCTAGAGGCGAGAACTCTCGCGATTAAATAAGATCCATATGAGAACTATAAGATAGAACTCGACTTGAGGCCAGAACTCTCTTAAAAATGCCAGCAGAGCATGGTAGTAAGGTAGAAAATCTGAATAATCAAAAAAAATATTTTGATCAATTCAAATCATTGTTAGAAGCGGGAACTCTCGCGATTCTATAAGATCTATATGAGAACTATAAGATAGAACTCGATTTGAGGCCAGAACTCTCTTAAAAATGCCAGCAGAGCATGGTAGTAAGGTAGAAAATCTGAATAATCAAAAAAATATATTTTGATCAATTCAAATCATTGTTAGAAGCGGGAACTCTCGCGATTCTATAAGATCCATATGAGAACTATAAGATAGAACTCGATTTGAGGCCAGAACTCTCTTAAAAATGCCAGCAGAGCATGGTAGTAAGGTAGAAAATCTGAATAATCAAAAAAAAATATTTTGATCAATTCAAATCATTGCTAGAGGCGGGAACTCTACTGATTCTATTAGATCCATATGAAATCTATAAGATAGAACTCGATTTGAGGCCAGAACTCTCTCGAAAATGCCAGCAGAGCATGGTAGTAAGGTAAAAATCTGAATAATCAAAAAAATATATTTTGATCAATTCAAATCATTGTTAGAAGCGGGAACTCTCGCGATTCTATAAGATCCATATGAGAACTATAAGATAGAACACGATTTGAGCCCAGAACTCTCTTAAAAATGCCAGCAGAGCAGGGTAGTAAGGTAGAAAATCTGAATAATCTAAAAAAAATATTTTGATCAATTCAAATCAGAGCTAGAGGCGAGAACTCTCGCGATTAAATAAGATCCATATGAGAACTATAAGATAGAACTCGACTTGAGGCCAGAACTCTCTTAAAAATGCCAGCAGAGCATGGTAGAAAGGTAGAAAATCTGAATAATCAAAAAAAAATATTTTGATCAATTCAAATCATTGTTAGAAGCGGAAACTCTCGCGATTCTATAAGATCTTTATGAGAACTATAAGATAGAACTCGATTTGAGGCCAGAACTCTCTTAAAAATGCCAGCAGAGCATGGTAGTAAGGTAGAAAATCTGAATAATCAAAAAAAAATATTTTGATCAATTCAAATCATTGTTAGAAGCGGGAACTCTCGCGATTCTATAAGATCCATATGAGAACTATAAGATAGAACACGATTTGAGCCCAGAACTCTCTTAAAAATGCCAGCAGAGCATGGTAGAAAGGTAGAAAATCTGAATAATCAAAAAAAAATATTTTGATCAATTCAAATCAGAGCTAGAGGCGAGAACTCTCGCGATTAAATAAGATCCATATGAGAACTATAAGATAGAACTCGACTTGAGGCCAGAACTCTCTTAAAAATGCCAGCAGAGCATGGTAGTAAGGTAGAAAATCTGAATAATCAAAAAAAATATTTTGATCAATTCAAATCATTGTTAGAAGCGGGAACTCTCGCGATTCTATAAGATCTATATGAGAACTATAAGATAGAACTCGATTTGAGGCCAGAACTCTCTTAAAAATGCCAGCAGAGCATGGTAGTAAGGTAGAAAATCTGAATAATCAAAAAAAATATTTTGATCAATTCAAATCATTGTTAGAAGCGGGAACTCTCGCGATTCTATAAGATCCATATGAGAGCTATAAGATAGAACTCGATTTGAGGCCAGAACTCTCTTAAAAATGCCAGCAGAGCATGGTAGTAAGGTAGAAAATCTGAATAATCAAAAAAATATATTTTGATCAATTCAAATCATTGTTAGAAGCGGGAACTCTCGCGATTCTATAAGATCCATATGAGAACTATAAGATAGAACACGATTTGAGCCCAGAACTCTCTTAAAAATGCCAGCAGAGCATGGTAGTAAGGTAGAAAATCCGAATAATCAAAAAAAAAAAATTTTGATCAATTCAAATCATTGTTAGAAGCGGAAACTCTCGCGATTCTATAAGATCTTTATGAGAACTATAAGATAGAACTCGATTTGAGGCCAGAACTCTCTTAAAAATGCCAGCAGAGCATGGTAGTAAGGTAGAAAATCTGAATAATCAAAAAAAAATATTTTGATCAATTCAAATCATTGTTAGAAGCGGGAACTCTCGCGATTCTATAAGATCCATATGAGAACTATAAGATAGAACACGATTTGAGCCCAGAACTCTCTTAAAAATGCCAGCAGAGCATGGTAGAAAGGTAGAAAATCTGAATAATCAAAAAAAAATATTTTGATCAATTCAAATCAGAGCTAGAGGCGAGAACTCTCGCGATTAAATAAGATCCATATGAGAACTATAAGATAGAACTCGATTTGAGGCCAGAACTCTCTTAAAAATGCCAGCAGAGCATGGTAGTAAGGTAGAAAATCTGAATAATCAAAAAAAATATTTTGATCAATTCAAATCATTGTTAGAAGCGGGAACTCTCGCGATTCTATAAGATCTATATGAGAACTATAAGATAGAACTCGATTTGAGGCCAGAACTCTCTTAAAAATGCCAGCAGAGCATGGTAGTAAGGTAGAAAATCTGAATAATCAAAAAAAATATTTTGATCAATTCAAATCATTGTTAGAAGCGGGAACTCTCGCGATTCTATAAGATCCATATGAGAGCTATAAGATAGAACTCGATTTGAGGCCAGAACTCTCTTAAAAATGCCAGCAGAGCATGGTAGTAAGGTAGAAAATCTGAATAATCAAAAAAAAATATTTTGATCAATTCAAATCATTGTTAGAAGCGGGAACTCTCGCGATTCTATAAGATCCATATGAGAACTATAAGATAGAACACGATTTGAGCCCAGAACTCTCTTAAAAATGCCAGCAGAGCATGGTAGTAAGGTAGAAAATCCGAATAATAAAAAAAAAAAAAATTTTGATCAATTCAAATCAGAGCTAGAGGCGAGAACTCTCGCGATTAAATAAGATCCTTATGAGAACTATAAGATAGAACTCGACTTGAGGCCAGAACTCTCTTAAAAATGCCAGCAGAGCATGGTAGTAAGGTAGAAAATCTGAATAATCAAAAAAAAATATTTTGATCAATTCAAATCATTGTTAGAAGCGGGAACTCTCGCGATTCTATAAGATCTATATAAGAACTATAAGATAGAACTCGATTTGAGGCCAGAACTCTCTTAAAAATGCCAGCAGAGCATGGTAGTAAGGTAGATAATCTGAATAATAAAAAAAAAATATTTTGATCAATTCAAATCATTGTTAGAAGCGGGAACTCTCGCGATTCTATAAGATCCATATGAGAACTATAAGATAGAACTCGATTTGAGGCCAGAACTCTCTTAAAAATGCCAGCAGAGCATGGTAGTAAGGTAGAAAATCTGAATAATCAAAAAAAAATATTTTGATCAATTCAAATCATTGCTAGAGGCGGGAACTCTACTGATTCTATTAGATCCATATGAAATCTATAAGATAGAACTCGATTTGAGGCCAGAACTCTCTCGAAAATGCCAGCAGAGCATGGTAGTAAGGTAAAAATCTGAATAATCAAAAAAATATATTTTGATCAATTCAAATCATTGTTAGAAGTGGGAACTCTCGCGATTCTATAAGACCAATATGAAAACTATAAGATAAAACTCGACTTGAGGCCAGAACTCTCTTAAAAATGCCAGCAGAGCATGGTAGTAAGGTAGAAAATCTGAATAATCAAAAAAAAATATTTTGATCAATTCAAATCATTGCTAGAGGCGGGAACTCTACTGATTCTATTAGATCCATATGAAATCTATAAGATAGAACTCGATTTGAGGCCAGAACTCTCTCGAAAATGCCAGCAGAGCATGGTAGTAAGGTAAAAATCTGAATAATCAAAAAAATATATTTTGATCAATTCAAATCATTGTTAGAAGTGGGAACTCTCGCGATTCTATAAGACCAATATGAAAACTATAAGATAAAACTCGACTTGAGGCCAGAACTCTCTTAAAAATGCCAGCAGAGCATGGTAGTAAGGTAGAAAATCTGAATAATCAAAAAAAAATATTTTGATCAATTCAAATCATTGTTAGAAGCGAGAACTCTCGCGATTCTATAAGATCCATATGAGAACTATAAGATAGAATACGATTTGAGCCCAGAACTCTCTTAAAAATGCCAGCAGAGCATGGTAGTAAGGTAGAAAATCTGAATAATCAAAAAAAAATATTTTGATCAATTCAAATCAGAGCTAGAGGCAAGAACTCTCGCGATTAAATAAGATCCATATGAGAACTATAAGATAGAACTCGACTTGAGGCCAGAACTCTCTTAAAAATGCCAGCAGAGCATGGTAGTAAGGTAGAAAATCTGAATAATCAAAAAAAAATATTTTGATCAATTCGAATCATTGCTAGAGGCGGGAACTCTCCTGATTATATTAGATCCATATGAAATCTATAAGATAGAACTCGATTTGAGGCCAGAACTCTCTCGAAAATGCCAGCAGAGCATGGTAGTAAGGTAAAAAATCTGAATAATCAAAAAAAATATTTTGATCAATTCAAATCATTGTTAGAAGTGGGAACTCTCGTGATTCTATAAGATCCATATGAAAACTATAAGATAGAACTCGACTTGAGGCCAGAACTCTCTTAAAAATGCCAGCAGAGCATGGTAGTAAGGTAGAAAATCTGAATAATCAAAAAAAAATATTTTGATCAATTCAAATCATTGTTAGAAGCGGAAACTCTCGCGATTCTATCAGATCCATGTGAGAACTATAAGATAGAACTCGATTTGAGGCCAGAACTCTCTTAAAAATGCCAGCAGAGCATGGTAGTAAGGTAGAAAATCTGAATAATCAAACAAAAATATTTTGATCAATTCAAATAATTGTTGGAAGCGGGAACTCTCGCGATTCTATAAGATCTATATGAGAACTATAAGATAGAACTCAATTTGAGGCCAGAACTCTCTTGAAAATGCCAGCAGAGCATGGTAGTAAGGTAGAAAATCTGAATAATCAAAAAAAAATATTTTGATCAATTCGAATCATTGTTAGAAGCGGGAACTCTACTACCATGCTCTCCTGGCATTTTTAAGAGAGTTCGGGCCACAAATCGAGATCAATCTTATAGTTCTTATAGAGTCACAAGAGTTCCCACCTGTAGCAATGATTTGAATTGATCAAAATATTTTTTTTTGACTTTTCAGATTTTCAACCTTTTTACCATGCTCTGCTGGCATTTTTAAGAGAGTTCTGGCCACAAATCGAGGTCAATCTTATAGTTATTATATAAGTCTTATAGAATCAGAAGAGTTTACACCTGTAGCAATGATTTGAATTGATCAAAAATTTTTTTTTTATTATTCAGATTTTCTACCTTACTACCATGCTCTGCTGGCATTTTCAAGAGAGTTCTGGCCTCAAATCGAGTTTTATCTTATAGTTCTCATATGGATCTAATAGAATCAGGAGAGTTCCCGCCTCTAGCAATGATTTGAATTGATCAAAATATTTTTTTTTGATTATTCAGATTTTCTACCTTACTACCATGCTCTGCTGGCATTTTTAAGAGAGCTCTGGCCTCAAATGGAGTTCTATCTTATAGTTCTCATATAGATCTTATAGAATCGCGAGAGTTCCCGCCTCTAGCAATGATTTGAATTGATCAAAATATTTTTTTTGATTATTCTGATTTTCTACCTTACTACCATGCTCTGCTGGCATTTTTAAGAGAGTTCTGGCCTCAACTCGAGTTCTATCTTATAGTACTCATATGGATCTTATAGAATCGCGAGAGTTCCCGCCTTTAGCAATGATTTGAATTGATCAAAATATTTTTTTTTGATTATTCAGATTTTCTACCTTACTACCATGCTCTGCTGGCATTTTTAAGAGAGTTCTGGCCTCAAATCGAGTTCTATCTTATAGTTCTCATATAGATCTTATAGAATCGCGAGAGTTCCCGCTTCTAACAATGATTTGAATTGATCAAAATATTTTTTTTTGATTATTCTGATTTTCTACCTTACTACCATGCTCTGCTGGCATTTTTAAGAGAGCTCTGGCCTCAAATCGAGTTCTATCTTATAGTTCTCATATAGTTCTTATAGAATCGCGAGAGTTCCCGCTTCTAACAATGATTTGAATTGATCAAAATATTTTTTTTGATTATTCAGATTTTCTACCTTACTACCATGCTCTGCTGGCATTTTTAAGAGAGTTCTGGCCTCAAATCGAGTTCTATCTTATAGTTCTCATATGGATCTTATAGAATCGTAAGAGTTCCCGCCTCTAGCAATGATTTGAATTTATCAAAATATTTTTTTTGATTATTCAGATTTTCTACCTTACTACCATGCTCTGCTGGCATTTTTAAGAGAGTTCTGGCCTCAAATCGAGTTATATCTTATAGCTCTCATATAGTTCTTATAGAATCACCAGAGTTCCCGCTTCTAACAATGATTTGAATTGATCAAAATATTTTTTTTGATTATTCATATTTTCTACCTTACTACCATGCTCTGCTGGCATTTTTAAGAGAGTTCTGGCCTCAAATCGAGTTCTATCTTATAGTTTTCATATGGATTTAATATAATCAGGAGAGTTCCCGCTTCTAACAATGATTTGAATTGATCAAAATATTTTTTTTTGATTATTCAGATTTTTTACCTTGCTGCAAGCTCTGCTGGCATTTTTAAGAGAGTTCTGGCCTCAAATCGAGTTATATCTTGTAGTTCTCATATGGATTTAATAGAATCAGGAGAGTTCCCGCCTCTAGTAATGATTTGAATTGATCAAATTTATTTTTTTTTGATTATTCAGATTTTCTACCTTACTACCATGCTCTGCTGGCATTTTTAAGAGAGTTCTGGCCTCAAATCGAGTTCTATCTTATAGTTCTCATATGGATCTTATAGAATCGCGAGAGTTCCCGCTTCTAACAATGATTTGAATTGAACAATTTTTTTTTTTTTTGATTATTCAGTTTTTCTACCTTACTACCATGCTCTGCTGGCATTTTTAAGAGAGTTCTGGCCTCAAATCGAGTTCTATCTTATAGTTCTCATATGGATCTAATAGAATCGCGAGAGTTCCCACCTCTAGCAATGATTTGGAATGATCAAAGCCCCTTAGAAATATTGCATCGCTTTATTTATACTCTTAAGCTATTATATGTGTATATTTTAGTTTATATATCTGTTTTTTTAAGAAAAACTACAGAACTATATTCAAAAGTTACCAGGAACTCTAGAACTAATCTGCATGTGGAAGGAACTCACGTGAATTTTTGATATGCTGCAAAATTCTCTGCTAAGGGAAGTTAGCATATCATTTTTTCAATTGTTTTTTTTTCTTAGGAAAATCGCTAGAACTATTCCTAAAAAGTATCAGGAACTGTAGAACTCAGCTGCATGCGAAAGGAACTTACATTAATTTTTTATTTGCTTCTAAATGATCTGCTACGGGAAGTTAGCAGATCATTTTTTCAACTGATTTTTTTTTCGAAAATACGGCAGAACTATTTCTGAAAAGTATCAGGAACTATAGAACTCTAGTGCATGCGAAAAGAACTCTCATTTATTTTTGATCTGCTGGACAATGATCTGCTAAGTTCACTAACATAAGAATGGCAAATTAAATAAAAACTTTAGCGAATGCTAAGATAACATACAGAGTACTTACAAAAAGTTTTACAGAACAGAAATAAAACAGAAAATATTGAACAAAACTTATTCCTTGTCCCCGCTCTAAATCTTCAATTTAAACCAATACTTAACGTTATTGTGTGCAATTCCAAACGACATCCTAGTAGATAGAGTGGGGAAAGTTTTGTAATAACAATATCGCTATGTGAAACGGTTGGAACTGGGTATTTTTTTGCAACAAGGGGCAATACAATCGAGTTGAGAGGTGTCTCTGCTACGTTTACTATAACAGCGCGATAGAAAATTGCGTCGAGAATTTTAAAGAAAGTCTGTAAAGTGTTTTGTTATATAGTGGCTCTGCTTGGGGATTTGTACCGACTTTACAACTAAGACCAAATATATTGCGGAAGTATAAGATATTGAGGTTATTCGATTTCTCAAGTGTTTTCATTGTAAGATTTTCCTGTTTATCCAAGAAAGTATTATTACACGTAGAAGCTGCATGTTATATTTAAACATGAGTATTTGAATCATTAATTTAAACATCGGTGATTTTTATTTCACTGTTTAATTTTCACGGAACCAACTCATGATTACATGGTTTTAAACAATCAGCACTATGAGACCAACAACACTAAAACATCGAAAAAATAAGTTTCGTACATGCCGTCCTAATATAAGTAAGTACCATAAGGTAAATTAGTGCATTTTTGTATGAAACTTCTGATTATTTTTAATTCATCAAACGCAATGGTCAGTCAATTAGCTGCTGGGGTTCCATTAATGGTCCTTGTAATGGAACCCAATTGTTTGTATTAGTAGTTAGTAAAACAATTACATATTTGTATGGCCTACGTTTTGTACCCAATATTGACGTTTGTAACAGAAGATTTTGTGTTTTTAAACACACTCACAGTACAGCAAAAAAAACCTACTATATACAGAATAACGATTTTATACAAAAAAAAATTCAACACCGTTTTCCAGAAATATAAAATTTTATAACCCATTTGAAAATACCAAAAGCTCTAAAATCCAGTGCTAAGAATCAGGAACACGGGGAAAATCCTCAAGGATTCCGAGAATTGCTTTCAAAATTTACTGTTGCCAATATATCTGGAGATTGGATCCTCTATCCTGCATTCAATAGCGGTGGAGGCCGGATCACAAGTTGCACCGATCTTCCTGCATTCAATCTTACAAAATCTTTTAAATACTCAAAGCTGGTGTATTCTGCTAGTATAAATACTTACTACCTACTTTTAACTAATAATGATCAATATAAAGGTCAATAACGACGGCCTCTGTGGTTTAGCGGTTCGAGTACCGGACTACTGACCATGAGGTCGTGGGTTCGATTCCCACAGGACACAAAAATTTATGTGATGAATATAAGTGTTTGTGTTCGTCTGGGTGTTTCTTATGTATTATAAGTATGTATTTACAACAAAAAAAAGTATATAAGTATTATATCCATTGTCTAGTACCCATAGTACAAGCTTTGCTTAGTTTGGGACTAGATGGTGCTGTGTAAAAATGTCCCAGATTTAAAAAAAAATTAAAAAAATAACATAATTTTCAAAACTGCCCCAATAATTTAGTGGTCACAAGCGCAGCTCCTGAGCGTGGATTTGATTCCAAGACGAGATTGTAATTAAGTTTTTCTATGATTTTTTTTAAAGGCAGCTCGGAGTTTGGATTTGGCGATAGGCTACCCATTGGAAAATACCAACAAACTGCCTAAACCTTCTCGTGAGAAGGGTTTTATAGCATATTACCAAATTAAAAAAATGTGTAGAAGAGCCAAAGTATTTTTCGTTGCGAGATGCTTTTCAGATTGATTCGTTCTTAATGACTTTTTTTTTAAAGCTTACTAGCAATGCGGGTCGCACATTACTAGTATTCTTGTTAACCCCTCGTGCTAAGCTAGATTGCTTGTGTTACGAGTGGGTTCATGTCGGTACTGCAATGGGTGGGGTTCGAACCGGCAACCACATGATCGCAAGTCCGACGCCCTAGCTATTAGGCTACCGCCGCTTCACTTTAGGAGTAGTGTGGTAAAGAAAACGTATATCTTTTCCAATTACGTATATTTTCTAACTCATCATCATCAGCCTGTACTCGTCCACTGCAGGACGTAGGCCTCTCCTAGTGAACGCCACAGAGCCCGATCTTCGGCTTTCCTCATCCAGTCACTGCCAGCTCCCTTCCGCAAGTCGTCACTATACCTGGCCGGGCGGGTTGCCCTACACTGCGTTTGCCTAGTCGTGGTCTCCACTCGAGAACTCAGCCAAATTGAAATAATTCGAATTATCTATAAGAATGTAAAACAGCTCTTCATTACATATTAAGTATGTTTTAATGTACAGCAATTTTGGCAGCTTAGACTGTGGGTACTGTAATTAGATTACGTTATTAACCCATAATGTTACTGTATTATATTACGCGACATTACGCCTTTAATAGAGTGCTTATATTCCTCAAAATACCGCGTATGACTGGCGTAATTATGCGCGAGTGTAGACTGGAACCTAATTTATACAGCTATTAGTACTTTATTAACACCATAATTTGTAAATAAAAACTTTTCGCATAAATTATAATGTTATACACTTCCATATTCGGGTATAATTTTGTATAAGTAACTGCAGCGTAGTCGTAAGCGCGTACCATACCATCACGCCTGTGTCCCCTGAAAGGTTAGACAGTGTATGTTGTACATCCACAATTTGCCGGTATTTTAAGGTCCCAATTTCATGTAAGTAATAGGGAGCTAGCTAGTAACCGGGCATAAATCCAAACACTCAGTTGTTACTGAGAAAATCATTGAAAAGCAATTGAATCCATGAGCCCTAGTGTAGCAGTCGTAATACACTTGTGACTCCTCTGTCGCTGCGGGTGTATATGGCCGGTGGTAATCGCTTACCAGCAGGCGATCCGTCTGCTCGTAGCCCATAAAAAAGTAAAAGATATTATTCTTCTGAATTGGCCTCTAAGATTATATTCGACTTCCACTAATCCATCTTCCCGTTTCTAACCCTAATCCATATCTTTCGTTTGTACAAAGATTCATTCATCACATTTATACCTTGCGAAACTATGACGTCGCAAATATACTATACAGTTCTCTTTCATTAATCTCCTCAAATGTGATTCTATTTATATCAAATAAAAATAGCTGACACGATTTCATGTAACGCTATGATTGTTTTAGTGTGCAATGAAATAGGATACAGCGGCTTCACAAGACAGAATGACGCTTCTTCTTATTCCTTTTTTTTAAATAAACAGTGGCTGCGGTTTTGAGTTTTAAAACCCGACCGAGTATGTTACAAATGTCCGATTTCATAATTGTAAATATCTTGTTGCGGTCGGTTTAGTTTCCTTGACAGCTGCCTTAAGTGTAAGTCTTTATAGAGGCTGTTAGCTCTTCTTGTATTTTCTTTTCTTTAATTCAGCTTCAGGTATATTGGTGCCGAGATAACATATTGGGCTGAATGAGGTAATTTGGGAGCTTCGTAGATTACAAATAGTAGACTAAATTAGAACATATTATGGATGGACTACTAGTAGTACACATGCAAACACACACAAAACATACCACTCAGAGCCCACTTAAATGTTTCCCAAGCATAGTAATACTAACAACTTGTCTCTTTATAATCGCACTCCTGAGCCCCAAGATACAATTAAACTATGCTTAGTATGAGGCTCACCATAACTCCTGTTCTCTGTTTAGTACTTTTCTGACAATGAACTATTTTTATTTGAATAAAAAAACTGGTAGGTACTTATACCCCGAAGGGTTAAACAATGTATATTAATGTTAGTCAATAGTTCACCGGTATGTTTAGGTCGCATGTACCTATTAGGGAGCGAGCGTTTCGCCATTAATTGGGCACCAAACCAATTCGGTTTGTGAGCTAGCAGCTCAGAATTCGAACCACAAAAACAGTTACATAATAATAGGTAGGCTATCTAACGAGATAAATTTTTTGTCGTAGATAGATCTTATGTCATTACATTATGACAGCGTAGTGAGCATTGGTTGTCATAAGACTAAGTCGCCCTATTCACTCGTACTAGTTACAACTCGATCACGAGAAGATAAAAAATAATCTAAAGACTAATCAGGCATTTCTAACGCATTACCGACTTAATTGAAACAATAACAGCTTGTTGGGTAGAAAAAAAATATTGTCACGTAATCAAGGTCAGATAGCCAACACCAACGAATGTCTATAATATTGAACACATATTTTCATCGTGAAGGAATTCTCAGAAACGATACCAATACAAGGTGTATCAAAGGTTCTCGAGAGTCACATCGATTGCAATGGAATTTTTCTTCAAAGGATGGTGTATAGAACGAAACCTTTTCAGTGATATCGGTTTGAGACTCCATTACATTGCGTTTCGTTCATTGCTTTTGGCTTGTTTAATGGAGTATACACGACATAGAACTATCGCTTCGATTTAGGAATAAACTGTTGCAGCGGACATTCTATTTATATTCGAACTGTTTGTTCTGTATTTGAACTATTAGAAATAAATTAATAATCCACGTAATTTTTTAATGGTATTGTATAATTTTTACTAAAGATTTCTGACAATGTAAGATAGCTGTTAGTAATGTTTACATCGTAGCACCTAACATCTTGCGACCCATCTATCGATATCTATCGACGGATTTATTATTCTGACTGGCCATCATGTGAATATGTATTTAGTTTAGTAAACATGGTGATTCTATATATACGCAATAAAATAAAATACTTTACTGTCTACTTTTTTTTCCATAGTAGACTTACAGTTTGATAAGCTGTACTAGAGCAGTTTCACTGTACAGTAAGTCACACAACAACATCTACACAGTCTACACTTAATGTAACATTTCACATAAGTTTCAGAAACTAGTTAATTTAAACGTCTGTATTTAATCTTTTCTCACAGCTTTGGAAGTTGGTAATGGAGATGATCCATAGAAGTTATATAAAATATATATAATCATATCTCTCAAAAATATTTCCACAACTATAAGACCTCAATGTCATTACCTTAAACTAAGAAGTAGAAGCTATTCTAATCATTTTAAACAATACTACATACTTGTGTGTCTCACATCATGATTGGTTAATTCTATGCACACCCCGCAGTGATAATAAATTGTTATCTCCTTTATCACGTTTGCATATTATGTAGCACATTAAATCAATCACTTTATCTCTAGCACTTAGCATTCCTTGTACTTCATTACGCTCATATTGCATAATTTAAAAGAATTCGGATTACATTAGAAAGCTAACAAAATCGTTTGATAAGCTACAAAGTTCCAATCGATTTGAAGCTCGGTTACAATCGAATGATTTAATGCGCACTCCTCGATAATCTTGTCGGTAATTTTTCAATCAGCGCCTTTTTACTGAGCAAACAATTATAATCGATAATCGGTTCTACGCCGTTGTGTTAAGAACATTTTCAAGAGATAGTATTTGTTTGAATAAACTTGCGGTTGATTTATCGATACTAACTGTGTAATCGATACTATCGATAATGATGCACATGAGCCTAAATAAATACAGACACGATAAAAATCATTGAATGAGAAAGATTTACGAAGGTGTGGGTGTGTCTATATTTGTTATGTAAATATAAAGAACTTTTTTCTTTGGCGCCGCATTGGACAAATACGAGTACCTTATTCAGTTTTAATCCGGCAAACGGTCACACTAAAGTAATTCTACCTTAAGACAACAAAAATAGTGATCCAAAGATAGTGAGCCAAATAGTGAGGTTATTTTACTAACTCCCGATGAAAATTATTTTTTTCCATGCCATGTGATTAACCGGTTCTTCATAACTAAGATATCAAAATATCCATTGACATGATCATATTAAGAACTTAAACTTATGAACTGAAAAAAGCACAGGACTTTAGTAGATGCGCATGAATTCCATCTCAGCATTGGAGAGCTGACCTGGCAAGAGTTCTCCATCTTCATAATTCGTAATTCTGTTGAAGTCACGAAAATATGAAAATGTAATAATGGAACATTAATGGGACTGCCATATGCTCATATTTCATTTGACATGTGGTGAGTGTCAATCTCTTTTCCCTCTTCTTCTCTACTATTATAAAATTGTAAAAATGCTGTTTGTAACGGGTTGGAGCAAAAACTACTGCATAGATTTTAATTTTTTTATGACTGTTAGTAACTTTATGCTCCAACTTAAAAACTGGTGAACTTCTTATCACAATTAATTAATCGGATCCTGAGATACAGCTAGACCTCTCTGATGTATACAGTTAGAGACCCATACAAAGAAGAGATCATCACTGTTGGTTTTTAATAAATTATGTTTGAAATCCATTTCTAATCCTACTATAGCTTCAGGTGAGCGAAACTGCGGGCAAAAGCTGGTTTGTGATATTTTAACACCAATGGCATGATTCTTGTTTAGGTAATAAATTGGAAGTTGTATATCATAATGTTGTTTTGTGTACCAATAAAATAAAATATAGGAAACGACGAGATACTATGACGAGAAATTATGTCACAGGGCATAATATTCAAGCAAGATATGATCGTATATTTGTAGACTTGACACTGTTTAGCGATTGAGGCAAAAGTTGATCGGTTCGGTTCATTATTCAAGGTTACAAAAGGCTTGGGTTAAGGTAGGTTAAAATTATTCAACTAAGAAAATTTCAACAGCTTATAACAGCTTCTTTTAAAAACATACGCTTTAAACTTCTTCAATCAATTTAAAAAGACAAAAGCCCCATATAGTCATTTAAATTTCTAAAGTATTAAGCCAGCCACGTGCTTTACTGCGAGTCACCGACATTGAATGATTCATTCAGTTGCTCATTCATTAAATAGATGCCATCGTAAAGTGCCAGTTGGCAACGGAACCGTTTATGACAAATCACAGTATGCTCTGTATGGAAAGTGCCTTATCTGTCTGAAGTATGTTCTATGACTGTGTTTGCGCTATAAATTTATTGTTCTTTCAGGAAACTTATAAACAGTCTAATAACTTAGTCACTGTATTTCCGATGATGACAATAGAACTGAACAAAGTTTCCTAGGAATAACTAATTGCCAAATATTCGAACACTCTTATTCAATTTTAGAAATCCAATAAATGTCCTGCCGTCGCAGTCAGTTTTACTTAAAGTCTCTTAAATCGGAGTATCGTTTGAGTTTTTGACCATATGGTATTAAAAATGTTTAGGACTCATTATCATCAGCCTATATTTCTCCATTAGTAGATAGGTTCCCCTAAGTAATAGCCACAAAGTTCTTCGGCTTTCTTTACTCAGTTACTGCTTCTACCTTCTGCAAATTATCACACCCGTCAACTGCATTTAGCTTACCGATTTTCCACGTCCAACATTTCAGGTTATAGTTGAAAACCAGCGTTGAGAGGTTGCATTGCTGCGACGATGTACGACTCACTGCAATTATGCTGGATTTTGCTTTTTACACCGCGAACATATATCTTTTTTTTTGTGGGATTGTAATGTAGGGTTGGTACTCATCATTTGCTGAAAAGTATTTTTTTTTTCTTGATATGGTCTCTATACAAAAAATCATTGTTTATTATTGTGAATTCTTCGAGTGGCATGCTGAATGTCAAATCAGTGTATCACAATATTAATATAACTTTCTTGGTTTACCACTTTAACTTTGCCAGATTCTCTGAAGGGTAACACCCCGACAGTATGTAGACATGGCAGGTAGGACTCGCGGTGGCTTAGTGGTCATAGCGTCTGGTGTATCAAACCAGAAGACGCAGGTTCGAATCCTGCCTGCGAGTCGAATTTTTCCTGCACTAAATTAACTTTATAATCTTAGCATGAAAAATGCAAAAAAAACACAAAAAGATAGTATGTAGCCTCTTTAATTTTAATAACGTTGGTCATCACGCTTGCTTAGCGATATCTCTAATCGTTAATTTTAGTGCTTATTGATGCACATCCATATTCGGTGTTACGGGTTGATTGTTCGCCATCAAACCTGAATGGAATTGGTAAGGGCTCACAACGTAAATCATATTATACATTACATAACGTGTAACAATTTATATCCGTTCATGTTTAGTTTAAAAATTTGTGGAACTTCCTTCGAATTTGATGTTGTTGTGTTGTCCAATAAAAAAATGATTTCTTTGACCAAAATAATATTTCTTATAATTTGAATTGCCACATAAATTATCGCGTGGTTGTAAATGCCCACGTAATGTCACAGGTAATTTTTAAAGGTTATTACCTGGCTTATATAATTATTACCAAGTATAATCGTGAACATGGCTCTTTGAGTCGTGCCGACTAATTAAATGTCTACATTTCTAGAATTTACCTTTAAGATGTTCAACTATTATATGTTATTTATAGTGATAGACGTATTCTATATAATGATGGAGGTAGTTGCCATATAGTTGACGATATTGTAATAATTCAACAACAGCCACAACCTCAATACGAAAACATGTCACCTCATGAACCTCAATCCTACGACTATGGATGATGATACTAATCAGGTATCTACCAGAAGAAGAAAGATATCTATTCTTCCTGATTATCAGCAGTAGTTTTTACATCGTACATCGTATACATCACAATGCAATGTATACGTTCATATAACATTTATAGGTCACAATATGCACTTAAGACGCTTTATAAGATCTGTTCGGGTTATTAACCTTTATGCGCAACATTCTGCCGCGCCCTTGCCATTGAATTAAATGAAGCCTCGTCAATGTGTGTCAATAAACCAACAATAATTATTTATACAGGGTATGGTAAAATGATAAATGGGTAAGGTAAACATTCAAGCAAAGAGGTCGGAAGTTTGAAATCCTACAGTTTTACCATTGATAAGCCCACTTGTTTCAAGTTTATCATCCGCAGCTTAACTTCAGCAACATAATTTACGTAATTTAGGAAGTTAATAGATACTTGTTCTACATCAGTATCATATAGGGATTGTTCTAAATCGTATCATACAAGACCATACATTATTCATAGTCCAGGAATTGTCTAACTATAGTAGACGAAAATATTATAGCCCCTGTCACTGATTAACTTTAGAAGCTTCGTATTTCGTAATAGTCGAAAATTCGGCTACAGAACAAATATAGGTTAACGCATCTACGATAGGAGAAAATCCCGTTTATTATCCAATATCAAACCTTTGCCGTTTAAGTTGCCCATGCGCTCAGAATTATTTACCGCACAGGATATTTATGATGACGTATCGAGTTCAACAATTCTAAGGCTACCGACACATTAATGTCCAATAAAACTCCCAAACGAGTCGCCCCATAATTGATACAACGCACAATAAAGATTTGTCGCGCACAATTATATATGCGTCGTGCGTTTCCGGCTGAATACGACAAAACGTGTCGCGCTTTGTTTGCCTACCAGAAGTGTATTGTTACAAATTAAAAAAAGATTTATTTTTGCCTTGGGAATGGAATAAGAGAGTGGATCGTTAACATGTGTTTTTGGGGACGTATGTGATGTAAAGTTGCTCTAGATGAATCTTACGCACGTTCTCTATACCGTGTGAACCGTGGAAATACTTGAAAAGAGTAAAAAAGAAGAAAAGGACATATTCATGCGGGATATGTTTATTTAACACACTTGATATACGGAGAATGTTCATTCGCGAACAAAAATAGATGTAAATACCTACTTTCTGGTACCAATTTAGTGAATTAAACTTTAAAGGGAAAAATAAAGTATTTATAAACTTATCGGTATAGAATTTGGAGAAAAAGATAATTATGAAAATCACAATGATCAATCTTTTGAACTGCATTGCTGCTTCTATTGATACCTTGCATCGAAGATCGAGAATCGTGGATTCATTTATCTCCAGAATTAAATTATTTTTATCATCCACGCTCCAAAGACATTTCCGATTCTCGTAAGGTCTCCCACGGCACTAGATTTGTTCCCTAATGCGGAAGTTGTATTATCTAATAAAAATATTCTACGATATGAACAATAGTCTTTCATAACTCAGTTGCATACCGTTGCAACTATCGAAATACATGTCCTTTATCAACAAACCCGATACTTGGTCCCTCATTAACAACGCAGAATACCGCAATACAACGGAAACTAAGCATAATTGATGGGCCTGCTCTCAAACGACACACAGGGAGTGTCCCCCAAAATCTATAGATTGTCACTCTCACGATACCCATTTGACACTTCATTCATCAATATCGAACGACTAATTTAGGTGCAGTCTACCGAAAATTGGTAACCGGTTTTGTATTTACGAAAATATAGCAAGATACCAACATAATTCTGTTTTAATATGTGTTAATTCCATAACAGACAGAAATCTATTACTGTGGAGTTTGCTGCGCTGTTACTTACGTCTTCCTAGGCAAAATGCTAGCATGTAGCAGCTAGCATTTTTCCTGTTACGCAGTCCAAAACGCGCACTCAGGCACTGCAGTGTACTGCAGTGCCTGAGTGCGCGTTTTGGGGACTCTCTGAAATATTAAAATGACGTTAATAATAATACCTAGGATTAATGGTCTAGTAGGTACTTGTGTTTTGAATTAATGCCTTTGATTTTAATCTTTAATGGGCTTAAAGTTGGTACTTCTAAACTTCTTAATAAGTAATACAATACCATCACGCCTTTATGTCCCTAAAACTTAGGCAGAGACGTACTAATATACTTACAATCATAGTTCACCAGTATGTCTAGGTCCCATGTAAGAGGCGGCAAGCCTATTGCCATTAAATGGGCACAAAACCGAACTCCGAGCTAGAACTAAGAATTTCATAGAAAAAACCAATAACACTTTGCTCGACCTCTAGCGTAGCAGAGTAATGCATTTTTCTTCAACAAAATACATTTTTCAGACGATTTTCGAGTTTTTCTTAATACCTCAATTCAATGAAACCTCAGTATGCACGAGTGTATGACGGGTTTGTATTTATAACTGCATTTTTTTCACTCGAAATGACTGCAATAAATATTTTTTTACAATTTATGTATTTAATAAGTACATAATAAATATGAGATCAACACAATGCTTTTTACGATAAACTTAAGTCGGTTGTGATAATATTGGATTTATACGAAGGTATCTGTTTATCTACTTTTCTTGCAGGAAATTGTCAGAAAACAAGTTTGAATGTAATAATTATATTAAATGGTATTAATAGTTCCTATACAATAAATCAATATGATATAGTAGGTATTTGTAATGAGACCGATAGGTTCGAAATGCATTTTGAACATTCTCAATGGGGTGCGAAACTGAATAACTAATGGCGCCACTTTGACTTGGCCAATGCAATCCTATTGGCTTTATAATCATAGCATGAAAGATGTAAAAAAATACAAAAAGATATCAGATTAAAATTCCGTGTGTTTTCAATCCTTCCACTCCGTTTTCATAGAATTTTCCTGGGTGCTTTTTAGCTATAGTTGATCCGGTAGGAGCGCATCAATTTTATTAAATCTGTATTTTTTTTAGATAGATATCACTATCAAATTGAAAACTTTACACATGGTTGAAACCATGTTGATAACCAATTACAGCTTATTACATAATAACTAGATGAAACCATAAAGAGGAAACTAGGATTACCAGCCTTTAAATAAATAAAGCACTATACAAAATTCACAACCGTATATAGACGACGCAAACCAACAATCGATAATTAATCCTATTCCCCGATGATATCAACGAGAATTTCTGAACTACGAGTACCTACGACTTATAATAAATTATTCAGCCACCATAATGGTTAAACTGTTACTACGCGACATTAAATGTACTATGTGACGAGCATGGCGCTTGGGACATTCTGGTTGTAATTTTAATTACCGTCGCATGGAGATGTTGAATCAGGGGCTGTAATAAGCCGGGTCCGCGGACGAATGCTACAGCGCTCCCGTAGGACCGGCACCAGGCCGGCACCGGCACCCGGTGGTGACGCGAAACGCCAAGGTTGGTTTTAGTCGGTAGATCGCTATTTTCAGAGCGGAGTCCGACACACCCCACCGCTCTCCTCTCACCTTCAATTATTTCTTCAAAATGTACTTCATATACACTAGGTACATTTATACCAAGAGTTAATTGAATCGTTCTTTGAAGTAGGAAGGTAATAAGTTGCGCGTCCATCGCTCTTCTGTCAGTACAATTTTCCCCTTTCTTACCTTTAGTGATGTATTTGATTGATTGGAATCAATAAACAAACTCTGTACACAGACCAGTGTTGTGAAAAGTAAGTGAATGCGTTGATTGATTCGTAAACAGTTCTTCTTTATTCATATTTTATTTTGTAGTTATCCGTCGGCGTTGATAACGGGTTCAGAATTTTACTACTAGACGTTCAGTGAAAATGGAAAAATAGGGTAAATTTATATTTTTGGATCAGATCTTAGTTGTTGCAATAAGTTTGTGTTGTTTTAACTGAGCAGAAAACCAAACTTCGAGATGAAACACCTAACAAATGTTTGCTTTTAAACAGGGAACCAAACCCGGGACCTTGCACTCTGCAGGCGCGTCTGTAACCACTAGACAAATAAGGCATATATGTGCGCATAGCTACACAGAAAGCTATAAAGGCTAATTTAAATATTCTTTATTGTACCTACACCAAAAACGAAGCTCCCAAGTAGCATTGAACCCAAAGCTTTTTCAATGTAAGCGTAAAGCTTATACTAGTAATGTATAGCTATTGTATAGAATTAAAGTTATGTCATCTATTTAAATTTAATAGACAACGGCTATAATTGAAAAAGTTAACTTCTAAATTCATAATTTCATTACAATTCATTTTTTTTTTTGTAATCAATTAAAATATTACTAACAGTTGTTTTAGGGCGGAATTTAATATCACGACATCTATGTGCCCGTATTCTCGCCTACAATACAAACTTGAACTTTGAAAATAAACGTAAAATGATCATTAGTACCCACAAATTACATAAAATCTAACACAAAGCAGGGAAGAATATAATAAAACTGTAAATAATGTGATCATTACCGAAGGTACAGCTCTAAATCGCTAACAAATAGCAGGAAACGTTTTACATTTACAATTTTATGAGCGTAACGTATTGAGATTGGAAATAAGTTTAACTTTATCATTTGTTATAGATCACGGCGTGGTTGGGATCGTTTGAATATGCATGATTATAAATTCAAAAATATTTTTATGAAAAGCGATATGTAGAGTAGTATAAGTTCATGTTTTAATGCAGTTGTGTTATTTCAATAAATTCAACAAAAATAATATATATAATAATGCGTCACTTAAAATTTCAATTTGAACACGTTAAAACCTGCCAGCGAAGGTTTCTCGCAAAAATCTATTCTAATTACGCTCTGCTTCCTTCAGTTCGTCTTGGCGGGGACACCGCCGCGCCCCAACATTTCGAAAATAATAGAGATTTTATTTTAACATAATTTCTCATAAATAAAAGACAATTTAAATATTATTACCAATAAACAAACATTGAGCAAAGCGCATTAACGATCGGATTACAAATAAATTGATGATCATTAAACTTTACAATGTACCATTAAATAGGAAAGATCGAGAAGAAATTAATTATGGGTAAGTTTTGAAGTAATAGCAACGATAAACGCCTGCCCACGGACACCCACGCTCAACAATAGAATAACTATTACGAAGAATCGGAATGCAATAAAAAAATACTTTTATGTTACCTAAGGTTTGTGATCTCTGGGGATTAAATGCGGGTGATACAGGAATAAGCTCGTAAGATTAAGGTGACACCTATGACCGGTCACGTACCTATAAATATCGTGACGATGATCATCATCAATAAAATATTGTCACGCTTAAATGACGAAATTTGGTAGAGACCTTTCTTTTTTAAGTAACGTTATGCAGCATTAGTGGCAAGACGTATTGTTTCTAAATTCTAGTACTTTGTAGGTACCTTAGTAATCCAATTCAATAACTTTACTTTTTAAATAATCTATTCGGTTTTAATAGTTTTTCGATACACGTTCACGTGCGTAGATCGATAGTTATTTGTTTAAAAGCCATGCTTAGACAGCGTCTGATTGTGTGAAAGACATTTTCTGTGTAGAATCGACCTCTTAGTCTCATTGACTGAAGTTTTATAATTGTACCTACTAGGTTCTCAAATTATCGGCTTTATGGTGATTAACAAAATTTCTTAAAAAACTGCCTGATTATAGTCTACTGGTCAAGCGCGACTGTTACGCTACAGGTCGTGGTTATGATCCCCAGGTCGAGCGAAGCGGCGGTAGCCTAATGGCTAGTGCGTCGGACTTGCGATCATGTGGTTGCCGGTTCGAACCCCACCCATTGCACTACCGACGTGAACGCACTCGTAACACAAGCAATCTAGCTTAGCACGAGGGGTTAACAAGAATACTAGTAATGTGCGACCCGCATTGCTAGTAAGCTTTAAAAAATATATATAATGAGGTTTTTCTGTGGACCGCTAAATTAATTTGAGCTTAATATATTTGACTATTTGATTTATTAAACACTAATTAATTTATTACCGGCCGGCGGTTACACCCGCGTCCCAAAAAGGATTAACTTTCATCTCCTAGCTTGCTTATTTTTGGACTGATTTTGATATTAGTTTAGTTTCTTCTAATACCACTAAGGTGGCAAACAATACCAGACAGACACCTGGCGATCATGAAAATAAAGGAGGACCATAAATGCCCAGCATGCGGGGAAGCAGAAGAAACAAGCTTCCATCTAATAGCAAAATGCACAATGTATGCGCTACTTAGATGGGAAATACTAGGAAAAGATGAGATAAATGAAGAACAGCTAGCAGAACTCTCCATCGGACAACTGGTGGGCTTCTGCAAGGCTACGGGAAGATTTGCGACGCCGAGCGCCAGTAACCCATGACGGGATCCACCAAAATGGGGAACTGGGCGAAATAATCCCAACATGAGGACTGATCGCCCGCCTGGTGCCTGCCGGCGTCCCCGAAATATAAATAGAATAGAAAGTGGCAAACAAGCATACGGCCCCCGCCTGATGTTAAGTGGTTACCCCAAGGGTATAGCTCGTGCGTTGCCGACTCTGTAAAAATCTTTTCACGCCTTTTCATCTTTTGTTAATCAGCTCTTTTATTTCCAATAAATTTTTACATAAAGCCATGGAAATAATCAGTTCAGTGTCAACTAAATTACCATTTTTTATTTATATTCTAGTTCACAAACCTTATCTTCTAGAATGAGTATTGGGAAAGACAAACAAGGTTATGGGTCGTTAATGTGCCTGCAGGCGCGATGCGAGCAGTCCGTAACTTGCACTGCAATTAAACATTGCATAACACGCTGTAATAGCACCTTTAGTTCAAAGTTGTGAGAAATGCTGTTTGTTTTAAGTGCTAGCAATTATAAAGCTATTTAAGTTTTTGGGGAGACAATGCTGAGTTTTTTAGGTTAAGTTTAGTTTTGTAAAGGTTTTTAATAAACCAATCATCATCATACCGTCACCCTGTATTCCCTGAAGGGTTAGGCTGAGGTGTACTGATGTACACCCACATTCGCCGGTATGATTTGGTCCCATTTAATAGAGGGCGAGCCTATTGCCATCAATCGGACACAAACTCCAAGCTGCAGCTGCTGCTGCTGGGAATTTCATAGAAAAACCCAATAACACTGGTCGACCTGAGAATCGAACCCAAGACCTCTAGCGTAGCAGTCGCGCTCAGGACCAGGAGGCTAATGAGGCAGTTTAATAAACCTAACCTATTTAAAATGTTAAATCTCGAAATATGTCCCGTGTGAGGATGGGTTAGAATAGGTACCACACTTCCCCGCGGACGAATGCTACAGCGCTCCCGTAGGCCCGGCATCAAAGTGGTGACGCGAAACGCCGAGGTTGGTTTTAGTCGGTAGATCGCTCTTTTCAGAGCGGAGTCCGACAGACCCCACCGCTCTCCCCGGAGTGGTGGATAGTGCATAAAGCATTTCCAAACCCGTCATCAAAAAAAAAAAGGTACCACACTGCCACTCAGGTAGGTATCTCGTAAGAGGCGAGAAAATATCTGACCTGCTTGGTGATGTCGGTGACTCTTGGGATCTAACTGGCTGGCGACCACCCTTACGTCGGAGTCTATCGTGAAGCACCTAAGTGTATTTTAGTGAAGGAAAAATTCGACTCGCAGGCAGGATTCGAACCAGCGTATTCTAGTTAGATACACCAGACGCTGTGACCACTAAGCCACCGCGAGTGCCACCTGCCATGTCGAAATTTGCCCTCACATTCTGAACTTACGTCTTAAAGGTGACGTCAAGGTCAAAGACGTCAAAGGTTTTTCCTTCACTAAAATAACTTTATAATCTTAGCATGAAAAATCCAACAAAATCACAAAAAGACACCTTAGTGTATGTTTCGACTTGCAGTCTCCAGTCCGTAGGGCCTCTTAAGGGTCGACAACGCATCAGTAACTTCTCCGGTATTGCAGGTATCTATAGGCAGCAATGACTATTTACCACCAGGTGTCTCGTCAGCTCCTTTGTCATATCAATCAATAAAAAAATGAATGAATGTGAAACATTTTACGACTCAATTATCTTCATATTAAAATTCACTACTGATAGACCACTAGTGGACAATTTTAGTCAAGCATAGTTATTTCAACCGAACTGTACCCCCAGTAAAATAGTTTAGTAAATATTTTCATTATTTATTTTCACTTTTGACAAAAATATCGGTAAACTGCTGAAAATCTGTATGACTGCTGAAAATCTGTATGAACTGCTGAAAATCTGTATGAACTGCTGAAAATCTGTATGAACTGCTGAAAATCTGTATGACTGCTGAAAATCTGTATGAACTGCTGAAAATCTGTATGAGACTGCTGAAAATCTGTATGAGCCAATTGTTGTGAATGGGGATGCACTCGAGAGGGTGAAAGTTGCAGAGAATCTGGGGCTGCTTATAGACGATGAACTCCGCTTTTCTGATCACATTAATAGTCGGATGCGTAATGCGTTTTATAGGCTGAAGGTCCTATATGGAATTCGTGACTTCCTCTCCGAGGACATAAGGAAGCTCCTTTCAGATTCGTTAGTGCTTTCTTCCTTTAATTATTGCGATGTCGTGTATGGTCCTAGACTTTATCAAAAGACAAAAAAGTGCATACAGAAGGTCCAGAACGCTTGTATTCGCTTTTGTTATAAAGTACCAAGAAGGTCTCACATAACTCCTATTATTACCGAAAAAGGAATACTTGATATGGAATCCCGACGTCATCTGCATTTGCTGTGCTTCGTGCACAGGATTATTACAAGTAAATGTCCATCATACCTTTACAACAAATTATTCTGGTGTACAGATGCACACAACCTAAATACAAGGTCTAGAGAAACACAAAAGCTTTTAATACCGAAACACAGAAGACAAGGATACAAAGGTAGCTTCAAATATGCAGCTTCAAAGATTTGGAATAATATACCTCCCCCCTTTCGAATAATTGAAAATACGCTTAACTTTAAAAATAAATGTAAAAAAATAATCCGTGAATTCCAGGAAAAAAATACATATCTTGTCTAGGTCATGGTTCAGTGCTGCCAATCCTGTATACTTCATTTTTTTTTATTATTAATTCGAGTCCTATATATCTCTTAGCCAGAAAGCCACATCTAATTTTGTGTTAGTACTACATAAATAGTATATAGTTATTGCTGTTTTTTTTTTTAAATAAGTGTAACGTATGATCATCACGATCACGATAACCTAAAGATCTTTATAGTAGTACATACCTATTTAGTTGTTATCGTTGTAAACGGGAGTCAAGGGTTAAAGCTGAAAACCAGCGCTTGGGAACCCCTAGGGGGGCTTAAGCATAAGCTGACGCTGTAACCTTTTGCTTTCGGTATTATAGTTATTTTGTAAGTACCCAATTGCTACAATGTTGGCTGTAATATCGAAGACAATAAATCTCTATTCAATTCAATTCAATTCAATTCATAAACATACAAACAAAGATAAAACCTTCTTTTGATGTCCGTTAAAATGACGATGACAACACAAAGATAAGTAAAAAGCTTCTCACTAGCAACATTTAAATTATCAATCACGCAATTTGTAGCAACACGAGATCGTTTACCTACCGCATGCATAAATAATAACGAATAGTTTTTGTTAAGTAACGCCGACTATCGATATAGGTCGATTAACAGTTAATCGAAGCACAAGAATGTGTAAAGCAGTAATAAATTCGTCATCGAATGAGCGTTGAATAAGTATATACATAAAATCAAAATACTTCTTATGGATTTTATCGCGTTGTTTTGAAATATCAAAACAACGCGACTCCTCTGGTGTTGAACAATAGTTCAACACCAGATAAGTTGCTGGTGCATTGCCGAGCTTTAAGATATGGACTGAAAACTGCCTGAGCCACAAGGATGTGAGGGAACTAGCACTCACGACCAAAAGTCGAAAAACACTTTACAATAGACACCGACGTCAGGGTGTTTACCAGCCAGTCAGACCCCGAGAGGCCCTGGACCACCGAGCAAGTCAGACATTTTCTCGCGTCTAAGATATGCCTATCTGAATTGCAGTGAGGAACTGTTTTCTAACCTGTCCCCAAATTTCTTTTTTTTCCATTTTTTCATTCCAATTTTTAATTAACTAAATAACAAATGATATAATATGTAATTTCCATAACAAACCACGAACGTCCTCGATATCACGAAGACCAATTTCACCAAATTCTCCCCGCGGGAGTAAGGCCTCATGTCGTGAGGCCTTACTCCCGTGATCCATCGATGAAGTGTGAATTATCTAGCCGGCCTTTAATAGTATTATAACAGCTTATAATCAAAAATTTAGTGTCAATTAATTCAGTAACAGTAAGAGCGACTAAGAGCCAATCATAGTAGAGGTTAATAGTGTTAATAAAAAGCGATGAACTTTCGTCAATGTATAACTTGACGCATTTGGAATGGACGCTCGATAAATTATAGCGACTGGTCTTAGGCCAGTAGCAGTTGTAAAATTGAAACAGTTTAATAAAATTCGGAGTAGAGTCAGTATTAGAGTATAAATTTATGATTATGATTAATCTCTTTAAGGTGATAAGAATTGCGGACTGCGGAGATGGTCTGGGATAATCCGGTGGGACACCACCGCTTAGCAATCATGTAGTAATATTGTGTTCCGGTTTAAAGAGCAATGTAGCAATTAAACTGGCAGAATTGTCATATTGAATAGCAATTCTTTAACCCGAGAACAAACTCCCCATCTGGACAAGCGCGTTATTCATAAATTTCTGGTGCTTCTACAACTGAGTATCGTAAATTCCTATGTCGATTCATTACAATTTTGATAACATAATCAAAATTGCAACAACCCGAGCTTTTACTAAGCCGAGAGATTTTACTAACATTTTCGATGGTTTAAAAAGTGTTAAAATTTTGTAAAAAGGAATCTACATTATTTAAAAATATGTTTTCATCGTTGTGTTTTACTAAACGAATAGTTACCGACTGTTGGATTACCTGAACATAAAACAGAGTTAAAATAAACTCGAAGAAACACTATTTAGCGACTTGACGGGCTATTAACCTATATACCTATTTACTTTACGCACGTACCTGTCATTATAGCAATAGTTTAACGATCACATAAACAAACAATAAAACAAAGTTAACACTGGTGGCTCAGCCGTCTAACTTTGCCAGTTGTCATCCATTAATTCAAGCGCTCGTGACGAAGTTGTTACTTTATATAAACGTCTGTGGGCCATTTATCTTGGTGTGACAACGTAACCAATGTCGGCAGCCAAGTAAGCGTATTAAAACTAAGCCTGCATCGTTATAATGTTGTATTAACTTAATTTAATAAAGCAATAACGAACCTTAGTGGTACGTAATAAGGGCTAGAGATGCGACAGTAGTTTGTATGAGGCATAAATCTTTGCGGATGCCTTAAGTAGTGTAGTCGGAATGGTAGCTACAAGTGTACAATATTGCGAATAAATCTTTTTGGCAAGGATCTCTGCGTGTAGTGAATCAATGGCAACGATGCGTGTAGAACCTGCTTGTAATTTGTTATTCGGATTGACTCCTTAAAAGGTCTATTCTAGCAGTCTAATTGCACCATGACTGTATTACAAAGTTTATAACTCAATCAAATGCAAGGTAAAGATATGAATTTTGTGTTATTAGATTTGAAGCCCTGTTATGGTCGTGACTAAATCTAATTAATTCAATTCGTAGTGAGCACTTCAAGTAGGTACTATAAAATTGAATTACAATAATCTTAGATGACGGCTGAGTGATTTGCGTAGATTCTGGAGAGTTCAAGTTTTGCATATCTGTTATACTTGCAAGGATCCCTTCTAAGAGTCTAATTTAGCGTGAATCATTACATTTAGTGTGTTATTTACATCAGACTGATCATTTCAAACACCGTACAAGGTAAATACAAACTACAGATGTATGTAAAAGAAATGTCAGAAATGCAATAAAAACTTCAACGCTATAATTAGAATGCGTGTGCTATGCGCCGGCGCCGCGGTGAAAGAACAATTTCATGCGGCAACTGCGCTTAACATTTGGTGTGGTTAAACATACATTTACATTAGAGATGTACTAACTAAGCAGTTGGGAAGCGTGAAGAGATGCGTTGATGATGTGTTAAGGAAAATTGTAGAATGTTTAGATTGAAATTCATAGAAGTCCAAGAAAAGACTGAGTGTTTCGAGTTTGATTACCAAATAGCCAGGGCTACAGTGCCAGGAGCTTCACTTAAAGCTAACAGCCAACAGTTTAGTGAGTGATCTTAGTAAAAAACCGTATTAGCAACTATCGCATTGGACCTCTCTACAAGCTAAGCGCTCCTCGTTCTTCTAAACAAGCATTGGTCATAATGTAGCTGTTAGATTGGCATATATGGTGTGGCAAATTTTAGTGTCGGAAAACTGAATTTTAATGCTGAAATATTAATCTATTTGGGGTTATTAGCTCATTTGCTAAATAAATCGATGTATACATAATTATTATTACTCCACTGGTCTCCCATTTGGGGTAGGCAGTGTCTACAGATTTCCACTTGCTAATATCCTGGCACACGATTTTCGCATCCTCTACGTTCATGAACCTCCTCATACTCTATCGTCGATTTAAGGCACTCTTGACTTTTTTTGAGAACGTTCTCAATTTTACTATGGTACCTTCACTGAGGTCAGCCCCTTCCAACTCTTCCATCCGCGTATACTTTTCTTCCATTTCCATTCGCTCATTAATTGATTAATGACCTCGATACGACATGATATTTAGGTAAGGAGTCATAGTCAAAGAGAGCCTTAATTTATTCTCTCAAACATATCTATAATGACGTATACCTATAATTGCCCTTACAATGGGCCCGCATGCATGGGTCTGCATCGGCCGCATTGTCACCAGTCTACAGGTGAGACAGCAGTTGTCTTGTGATTCCTGTCCACATTTCCGCTTCGTGTTTCACGACCCTTTTGTAGTGTCATTGTTTATCGCTTCGAAACAAGGTGATAAATGTTTTGATTGGCCTATTAATTCATATATTTGTTATAGTACCTACCCATAGTCACGATTTTGATCCAAAATCTAAGGTAAGTCTCATTGACAATTAATGACAACTCAATCATGATTCGACTGAGCATAAAATATGGGTGGAGTTTAAGTTTGTTTTTTTTTGGTCTGATGGAGACATCAGCCTGCAGGCAGGGCCTGTAAAATGGGAATTGAGAGCATGGAACACCTTCTGTGTATATGCAATGCAATGGCTAGAAAGCGAATGTGCCTCTTGGGGCAGGGTTATCAAAGGCCAGAGGACTACAGACTTATCCCCCCAAGCCTCACTATAAAGCTCATGGAAGAGCTGTTTGTAGAACTGGGAGAGGATGAGGAATAGGTTATTTAGGGGAAGAACAAAAGATCCCATTTGGTCGAAGTGCACTGAAACCTTGTTGCCTCGGCCCCACACAAAATAAGATAAGGTTGGTTTTAAGTAGATATTATTTATTGTAAATATCAATGCAAAGAGAAGTTGATAATCCTTGATTTATACAATTGTTAGTTTGAGGGAGCGTTGACATGACTCCAGTCAGGGGTGAATTACATACTAAGCGACAACGGTTCAGGGGGTCCCCGAACGGCACTAGGGCAGTCCCGATCGCGCTACCCTAGATATCCTGGATTCAATTCCCAGGTCTAGCAAAGTATTAGGTATGGGATTTTCATTACATTTTTTATTCTTGCAATAGGCATGCCTCCTATTACATGGGACCTATACATGTCGGTGAACTAGGTGTTCAGTTTTACCTAAATCTGTGCCTAATCTACCGGGGAGTACAGACGTGACTGTATGTATAATAAAACAACAGTCATTTCTAAACAAATATTAAACAACCTCTTTTAATTAAATATATCCAAAAACGTATATAAAAAAGCATAGGTACCTATTTAAATTCACTCAACGCTCTACACATGAGCTCAACAGAATGAGTAGAACTAATTGGGAAGGAAGCACGCATTCCTAATGAAATTCAACGCGAGTGTAAAGCTCTTAGACTAGTGGAAAGTGGCGCCACCTGCGGCTGTTTATACAGTGAAGGCGCAACGCTAATAAACCCAGTGTTTGAAGTAGGTATTAGTTGGGCATCATTTTAAATTATGTATTACATAAAATAATAGGTACTGATATAACTATTCGACTGTCGAGTCAACTTTTACGAGATTTAATCCAAGAAACGCACAAACGACCTGAGAATTGGACCAAAGGCCTCTAGTATAGCAGTCTGAAAAAAGTAAAAAAAAACCTTTAAACGTTATTGCAATATGTTTTGTCAGCTAAGATGATTATTACCGGTTTCTGACACTTACGCAAATAATGTCAAACTGTTTTTACGGATTTTATAGCGATGTATTGATATGATTATGTGAATCAGATCCGATATCACATTTTTGGTTCAAAGACGTTTTATACCCTTTACTTCTCGTTTTTTTATATCTTCATTGTACAGAAACTGCAATTTTACGATTTTATAATAGTAGAGATGATGATTGTCAAAATTTAGCTCATAAATTTGCCAAAAAATATACAGACAAAATTCAAGGAAATAATAGAAAAAGGTGTTCGTTTTAATCACTCAAAGTTGGCATATCAATTACAAACTGCCAGATGTCCTGGAAACCCAAGTTTGTTCCACCCGAGTTCTAGAAAATACGTGACCATAATGCTTCTAAACTTCGCTTCTCTACGGAATTACGTAATTTCCTAACTGAGATAGTTTTATTCCAGGAGCGGAACCGCACTGTTTGAAAATAAGAGAGGTATCTTTTTAAACAGATTAAGTTTTTTGTCCTTGTTACAAACCAAAATTATTATTTGCATCCGTATTATTAGCTTCGTTTCTTCTAACTTTTTAAGTTCATATAACGGGTTCCTTACTTGATATTGATGAATTCCACCACGCTAAAGTTGTCACTAGCTTATGTGGCTATGTGGATGGATCTTAAAACCTATAAAATAATTTTGTTTAGGTATAATGACAAAGTTTTATCTTTCAACATATCTACTATTGCTTTATCATATTCACGGAGTTAATGATGCACTTCTGAAATCGATTCTTCTTCTCCTACAGTGTCACATTTAAAATCACCAATTAAAAAAAATTAAAACAGCATTTAACTCCGCGTGGGGACAGTTTATAATACAATTCCTCACTGCCATTCAGATAATTTCGTAAGAGGTGTTAAATTATCTGACATGCTTGGTGCATGCAATCTCTTGGGATTTAACTGGCTGATTCTCATCCACACATCGGAGCTTATCATAAAACACCTTTGTGTGTTTGTTTCAAGTTTTGCGCTTGAGAGCCAGTTCTCCCTCGGTTGCTGCGGCTTCCGCAATCTGAAGTCTATAGGAGCTGTTATGGCTCGACCACACATTAGCAACTCCTCTGTTTTACAGGTTTCCATGAACGATAAAAAGCAGTTTATACAATTAAACTCTACAGTGTTGAAACGTCTCGCCTCGTGAAAAGAAAACTTCTTTTTACTTTTTGTTCTTCTAATTACATAGATATTCTTACTACTGAATCCAGTGCAGGCTAATTGGATGCCTGTTAATTAGTTCTTGAAATCTCCTTTACAGACTCGTTGCTCAGCACTAATTAGAATAACAGCTACATCGCCAATTAAATGAGAATACTATAAATTGTTTTCGCCTATGTTTAAGTAGTGGCTTACGTTTGCTCACCTTTGCTCCTAGGTTATGTCACTTAAGCATGCGACTGTTTGTGTTTGTTACATAATATGTTTAAAAGCCTTCATAAACATAAGTATTATCCCTAGAACCTTTGGAGATTCAGACACAGGTTTCCTCACGATTACGTTACAAGTTACTCATATTGACTTTGACGACACGTTTGGCGTAGCGGCTTAGCGATCGTCTTCTGCGACACGTGTTGTGGGTTCGATCCCCACACGGAGCAAATATTTGTATGATCTACAGGTAGTTGTTCCGGGTCTGGGTGTTTGTGTATGTGAGAATTTGTGTTTGTAAACGCACCCATGGTACAGGAGAAAATCCTAGTGTGGGGCAACGTTTTTTCTAAAAGAAAAAAAAGATACTTATATAAATATCAAAACTTTTATACAAGTCCTCTGCGCACTTCTATAAAACTCTGATAACATAATATTTATATTAAACTAGCTTCTGCCCGCGGTTTCGCTCACGTGAAGCTTTAATAAGAGTAAAAATGGAAAACCAATATTGATGACCAATATTGATGGCCTCTATACATCAGGGAGGTCAAGCTGTATCTCAGCATTCATTTATTTAATTGAGATAAGAAGTTCACCAGTTTTTAAGTTGGAGCAATATGCTTTCTAACAGTGATAATAAAATTAAAATCTATGCAGTAGTTTTTGCTCCAACCCGTAACAAACAGACAAACAGACAATAATTTTAAAAATCACATTTTCGGCTTCGGAGTCGTTTATATACCGTAATCCACGTGTTTTTTTTTATATCTTCAATGTACAATGGGTTATAGCTGTTACCTGACCCACCCTAAAAACGGACGAATTTGAACCCTCTGCTTGTTACATTAAGAGTTATTCAATTTGTAATACAATAATAATACAGATACGCAAAACGTTTGCGTTAGGATATTTATAACTACTTGTTATTCAATTTAGATTTTTATGCTGTAAGACTAAAGGTTTATCTTAGATAATATAATTAGTGTCATTGCTACTAATAGCTTATTTTAATTAAAACACACAAGTAGATCTGGTCTTGTGGTTCGTGTGTAAGGCTGAGACGAGCAAGATGCGAGTTCAAATCCTGCATGGCGTATATTATTTTGTTTTCAATTTAGAATTTATTCAAGAAGTATTTCTTACATTATTGTAAAGAACTATAGACGGACACATTCTCCAAATATAAAGTTTCTAACTTGGTTATATTTTCACTTAACTTGTAATAAGTGGGTAGATGAAAGACAAATACGCGTTCATTATAAAACTGGTATTCACATGTTACTAAGTTTGAGGGTAGGAAAATTAAAATAAACCGTGACAACAAAGCTAAAGCCAGTCTACGCACAATTGCAGTGACTACGCGCGAATACTTTTTACCTTGCCTTACTAAATTGTGAAAAACAACGTATTTTTCCAATTTTTTAATTTATGTTTTGTAGTAGTTTTATTATCATGTCATTGTCTGTGATTATTTAAAATACAAAATAAACTATTTACACGATGAGAATGTTGGCATCAGAGAAATTGCTAGGAGACTTAATATAGCAGTAAGTGTTTTTTTATAATCTTAAATTTCATTTTTATATCTAGCTATTGCTTTAATCAAACCTATTTTTTATATACCTTCTTTGTTTCAGAGAAATACCGTCAGATTGTGGTTGAGACGTTTTGAAGAAACGGGAAATGTTTATTTCTACAAGTTCACCAGGTTGGTGGCCGATTTAATAGTCACTAATATTTTGAAATATTACGTGACAACACGGATATTTTCTTCATGCAAGATAATTGCGCCATACACTGAGCTGCTGTGGTGCAAAATTGGCTAGCCAGTCAAGAAGGTGTCAAGACAATAAATTGACCATCTAAAAGCCCTGCCTGACCTAAACCCAATAAAAAATTTGTGGGGTCAAATGATTTTAAATTGGGATTCATTAGAAGTCAGGACAAAAAAAAATTTGGCACAACTTGTCACTTCAACATGGGAACTGATGAGAGGAAGTAATGCTTGCTGAAACATGATGTGCGGCATGCGAAGCCACTTGCAACAAATTATAGAAAGAGATGGTGCTCCACTGGAATTAACAATACTTATGTGTCAGTGTGTTAAATCAATTGTTGTAATCAGAATTTCTAAGGAAGTGTTTCTTACAGTGAATAAGCATGTCCTTTTGCGATCATAACTATTATTATATAAATATTTAAAAACCTATAAAGTAGGTCAAAGTATAGTGCTATTATTGTCACTTAAATTTTAAAGTAGGTTTATTAGTTTATGTGGTGATGTTATTGTTATAAAAATAGAAATATTATATTATATTTCTAAACATTTAACATGTTGATTCACTACATTGACCACTGTTTAAAGTAGGCATGTATTAGATTAATTACCTACTTTAAAAATAATATGGGTATTTTATAGGCAACTTTAAAACGAAGAAAATATTTAGTAAGTAACAACTTTAATCAAAAAAATCAGGCTTATCATAAGTATTAAAACTTCTTTTTACGTTTTTGCTTTTTAATATATATTATATATATATATATAGGTATATATAATTATATAACCTTGACAAGTAATTGTGTATTTTATATTTAATAAAATCGTTATCATAATAATTAATGTTTTTCATTTCTGTTGTTATTTTTATTTAAATAGTTAAATAAAATAAATATTTTAATATCATATAAAAACATTTGGAATTCAAAAAAACAATATATTTGAATATTGTAAACATAAAAAGCTAAAAGAAGCGCAGGGCTAGTTTTGTTTTGAACTCATAACCATGCTAACATAGATACACTGTTGCAACCACCAGACCAAATCACCTTAACAAGTGTTATTGAAATTAACAACTCCTCAATCATGTGACAAAACAATATTCAAAGATTACCTACCCTAACGTTACGTGTTAAAGATCAAATTGGCACAACTGAAGTTTATAATATTTGCCTATCTTGAACAAGTCGTTTTAAAACAACGACCTAGGTCGTTGTTTTAAAGATCAAAATTGCTTAGTAGGTTAGTGCTTATAGGTCTGTATTATTATTTTATTTGTCATCGAGTAGCGCTAGTCTATTGAATAACCCGTAATATCACAAGCAGAGGGTTCAAATTCGTAATTTTTTAAGGTGGGTCAGGTAACAGCTATAACCCATTGTACAGACACAGCTTTTTTACAATTTTATAATAGTAGAGAAGAAGAGATTTGATATCGCATGATATTTTATGTACTGTTAATGATTCAAGGTTATATGATTTATTTATTCATACAGGAAACTTCACAGCTTACAGTTCATAAGTAGAATTGAAATAAACTTAGCAATACGCCAATAAAGAAGTTTACAATTAATTATTGATAATTATAGAGAGATGTTCAGCTTTTATCTATTATTCAAGTTATATATTCTCATTAGCCAACTGGTCCTGTACGCGACTGCTACGCTAGAGGTCCTGGGTTCCAGGTCGAGTAAAGTGTTATTGGGTTTTTCTATGAAATTCCCAGTAGCAGCTCGGAGTTTGGAATTTGTGCCCGGTTAATGGCAATAGGCTCGCCCCCTATTACATGGGACCTAAACATACCGGCGAACTGTGGGTGTACATTAGTACGCCTCTGCCTAACCCTTCGGGGAATACAGGCGTGATGGTATGTTATATTATATTTAAACAAAAAATTACGATTTTTATCTCAGTGTTACAATAAGGTATAAAACTTTATTCCATTGAAGTCAGTACATATTCGCAACCTAATCAATATGTACGACTAAACGAACCGCCGAAAGTGGTTCAGAGATAATTCTACCAGAGTCTATTTGCACGAAAATTAACTAAGAACTCTATTCAGAAGTTTGGAAACTTCCAAAATGTAACGTAATAGACTCAAGCTCCGCGCCTTTCGAGGACAAAGAGCTATTGTATAAAGATCTAACCTGAACAATTCTATTGATATTAGCAATGTTTAATTGACCATTGTGTTCCAATTGTAAATGTTTTTCAAAAATAACAATTTAGTTATTGATGATTAAAGGACGTAGGTAATTGTATTGTTTATTTCGACCCGATTCCCCTCGGCTTGTATATTTAAGGATTCACAGTTTTCAATTCAGATGATTTGATTACATAACGAATTTACGATACAGGGATCCGAAGTTATAATACAATTTCTATATATAATCATTATATATTCTCAAATATAAATACGTTTTTTTTTATGGGATAGGGGAGCATATGAGCAGACGGATCACTTGATGGTAAGCGATAACCGCCGCCCATGGACACCTGCAACACTAGAGGAGTCAAAAGTACGTTGCCCGCCTTTTAAAAGGGTTTGGGCCTCCGGTAACCTCACTCAGCGAAACACAACGCAAGCCTTGTTTCACGCCAGTTTTCTATTTAAAATACCTAATAATAAATTTGTATCAATGCGAAATTTCTGTCAGTCTTATATATTTTACACTAACAAAGTCATCAAGATTGATAATGAAATATTCATCGAAATTATCTTAGTGGAGTAAAGCTTCGATTGCGGGCAGGATTTGTACCTGGTCATAGCGTCTGGTGTATATAACCAGAGGACGCAGGTTCGAATCCTGCTCGCAATAGATTTTTTCCTTCCCTAAGCTAAGATAGTATGTTTATAATCGTAGCATGGAAAATGCAAATAAAAAAAAACACAAAAAGAAACTTTTGCTCACTATTTTTTTCGTCTCACCCGTTATGATTATCGACCATTAACGATCAAAGCTATACATTGCGTCATCCACAAAAATGGTAAATAATGTGCTTTAACAAAACGAGCATTGCACTATGATGAAATTGTAAGACAATGGACGATCGTATCTTGATCGTATCAGCCGGTTGGCGCTCAAGCAATAGAAATATTTAGATGCACTGATAATGAGGACAATGTTCTAGAAACCTAGATCTATAGTCGTTATTGACAATTTCATTAAAGCTCACTTAGAATGCAATGAATTTGATGTGACTCGTTTGAGATCACTATCTATTGGCTTCATGTCCATCAAAGACACAATATCTACTCGTAATTCTTTAGATCTTTCACAAAAATCTGTCTTAAAGTTATATGCTTTAAGAGTCGATCCTACGTCCTCACAATTCGATATTTTGAAGACCTTTATAGTTTGGGTAATCGTTTATTAAATTTTCATTTCGAAATGATTTCCATTATAATAAAAAAAACATAATTCGATATAACTTATTTCAGCTGTTATTGTTTTATAAGCATTTCAGTATTTTCTTTTATTTTGAAACATTATGAAGAAAATCGTATTGTTATGATTACTTTGTAAATTGAAATAAGTATTTATCATGAACTTTATTACAAAATTCCAAAACATGCCCCAATATCTTGAAAGTAACATGATTTATAAAGACTTATGTGGCGTTAGTGACCATTGCAGAATCCGATAGCACTCCATTCGCAATATACCCACTTCAATCGTCCATGTTTTATTGTCTTAAGTTGATGTATGACCTGCCTTGATTCTGACTGGCCCCTTCGTGCACACGTACGATGCCCATACATCATGATGTACTGTGTCAATATCTCATAGTGCTTAAACTTCATTGCGATTTCTGTCTACAAACATATGTTATGTAATCTTGTTTGTAGGTTTTATTATAGGTTTGTTGGTCATTTCATTTGAAATGATAGGTACTAATTATCATATTTCAGCTTTTCTAAGAACTTTGACATTATGTTATTCTAATTTGGCTATTTCAGTTTTTCTAACAATAATAGTGCTTCTGAAACTTGTTTTAACTGTTTAGAATAAATTATTAAAACAAAACAGTACGTCCATTTCTCACAGCACCCGATTACTGTTTATTTTACAACACTAATTCGGGTGGTTATGTTATTTTTTATTATAAAACAGATCTTTATAGACTAACCGGGTAAATAATATTTTTTATTGAAGATAAAAGTCTACGGTCGGCTTGTTCAATGCACCGCGCAGTTTGCATTAAAATGTTGACTAAAAATAGTTTTATGAATATTACAGAATGCAATTAGACTGGACCATTAGCGTCCCAATCTAATCTCGGGAAGCCCATAACAAAGCTGACCTTAATGATTTATTACTTTATAATTGATAAAAATGTTACATCATTTACAGATGCCCAAATGAGTGGCACAAAAAGGAATAAGTTAAAACGTTTTGTCGGCTAAAATAGACATTGATTTGCTCTAAGAGCTGATGTTTTATCCAGATGATCTATAATGAAGCTAACCAAGATACAAATAAAGTTATTGATTATTTTACCTTACCAGTACGTGAGGTATAACTGAGAAATCAAACAATAACAATAAAATAATTACGGCATGCATTTGGCCCAGAAACAGTTGCCATTACATGAACAAACAAACCCTCCGTTCCAAACATGGCAACCACAGTTTCTAAACACGTAGTCAAAGTGAATTTCACATAAGATTGTAAGATTTACAACGGCGTAATGTCCTGAGAATTCTTAGAACTGATAAATCGGTGTCAGCTGCGTTTATGCAGAATGTCTCCAAATCTGCATAGCAAAGGGAAAGGCATGATTTTGACTTGGACAGCCACAATATTAATGGATATGGTAACGCTCCAGTAAAAATGTCTGTAGATTAAATTTAGCGTAAGATTTATGCTGGACATAAATGACAGGATGAAACAGAATGTAACCTAAATGTGTCATTGAAATAAAATAAAAGTAGAAAAGGATACTGGAATTATACAGTCTCATTAAACCTAAGTAAAAAAACATATTAGCATTATTTTTGTATTAAAGGATGTTTTATTAAATGAACTTATTACTGAAACAAAATTAAACACATTAAGACTTTAGAAACAGATCATAAAAGACGAAGTTTTAACTGAAAACTAAATTGTTTCTACATTTCAAATTAAAACGCTGAAACGAGCAAAAACATCAATTCACAATAGTCGAGTTTGACAACTCAGCGTAGTCTCAAGTATATTTCAACAGTCCATACATAAATCTAGAAGATATGACTCTGAACTTTAACAAAAGGACAAACAAAACTATTTACGGTAACATCTTTCATCTCAAGTAGAGTTGAAATGTCTTTTGAAATCGCACCTAATTGGTATGCCCTCTCTGCACGTAGTACCAACGACAATTTATTTCATACTCTATGACTCAACTGTGATTCATGTAGCACTATTGACTCCACGAGTGCAGAATAAAACAAAGGGTCGTGTACCGAACATTTCCATTTTAAGAGGATCAGTTAAGTTGGGTTACAAATCAGTGTCGCCTCTGATCTTTGTTATTGTAAATTGTTTTCGGATTGTTTAATTTTCCATTATACGCTGGTTTCAGCATTATATTTACGACTGTATTACTGCTAAGTATGATAAATAAAAAATATAATTTACATAAAATGCCTCTCTGACAAGCTTTATTATGCTGGGTTTTTCCTAATGGATAGTTTCTTATTTTTTAAATATATTTTCTTATTATATAATTCGTCTATATTTTACAATTAAATGTTTTACTATTTGTTTAAAATATTGTTTACTCTTGAACGGATAGATGGCGTTGTTAGGTGAGAGGCCATTCCTGAATCGCGGTGTTAAGTTTCTCCGCGACTTAACTAGGGTCGCGACGTTGTAATATTTTGACAGTTCCGAATACACAGTTATAACAGCAAGTCGAGTTGTTTCACTGTAATATCCTCACCCTTGTTACGGATCGCGAGTGCTGCAGGAATCTTAGTGCGTGATAGTGAACGGTTGTTGACTATTACATATAATAATATATTTTTTCTGAACTACTGATATTCAAAACATTGAGAGTAAAATTTTGTTGTCAAATTTTCAGGGTTGCTTTTATTCAAATTAAATACCTATGGCTTAATATAACTACGCTCCTGGAAAGAGGGGTGTGAACATTATGTGCTTAATTCTAGCTTCTTAATTCTTAATTCTATATATTTTTTAATTGCTTTGCCCCACACTAGCATTTCCTCCTGTATCCTGTAGGTCATATAAATATTTTCATCGTGTGGGGATCGAACCCACTATATGTGGCGCAGACGCCTATCGCTCAGCCGCTACGCCAAACGTAACGTGGAATATATAATGTTACTGAAACCACATGAATTACCATAATTTTACCAAGTGTAGGTATTACGTTGGGATCTTGCGGAAATCTATAATATAGCACGTATTTTGCATGATAAAACACAATAAATATCCTCTTACTTGATTCATAAATTATTACATATGCATCTTAGTACGTAGTGCTATTATCATCAATATTATGTGCATTTTGTTTATCTTTGGGTATTCTGTTGCTGTTTGAGATTAGACGGATTTTATCGCGATATATTAGCAAAATAAAATCCCGACGTTTCGGACCCTTTATATAGTCCATGATCACGCGTAATCTTCAGAGATCAGTTTTTATAAACTAACATATATTTACCAAAGGAAAAAATAAATGCTCTTACCAAAAAAATTGCCAATTACAAGAAGCAAATTAACGATAATGCGTTACGTTATAAATGAAGTTTTGTCATCATATTATAACTATACGGACTATCTAAACAATCAGAATTCTCCATTTACATTATATTAAAAACTAATATAGTGATGTAAACAAACAAATTAATTCCCCACGTAAACGTCAAAATCAAAGGGAACCACAAACGTCAGCTGGCTGCTACCCACCGTACAATTCAGACCTTTTGTGACATATCCATTGTTTTCGCCGTAATTTATAATATGTCACAGTACTCTCTATGAAAGACAGGTAATTTCATGTGTCGCTTTATCCCGAAACAATAGGGGCGTGTATATGACAGGCCATTAGGTAAGGCCATCACACCGACAATAGACGGACTATCTATATCACTTTATTTAATGATTAATACCGAAAACGATGATAGTGTTGGGTGTCGGTATTAATTGTTCGTAGCATTTGTCTGTTGCTGTTATTGTATCGAATCATGTGTTTTTTCTATAGAGTTTTATATTTTAATTGTGTTAGTATCTACGAATTTGTGTTCTTTAGTTGGGTACAATATTTTGACTTGTACAAGAAATTGTTCGGTACGTAGGTACGTGTAAGGCGTCGTCGTCTTCGAGACATTCGTACTGGAAAATCTTAAACTTGGAGATTTTTTCTTTTCAACGTTAACCAAAAAAAAAACAATGACGTAAACTAACTACTACTCATCTACTGGTTACTGTTGTATATTTGCGCCCAATAATTTTGTTGTTTACTTTATATAGGTTACGTTTAAAGCTCTCAACATAAGCCTCTTCGAATAAAGGATAGGCGTTCACGGCCCAATTGAAATCTATAGAACAATCCATTCAAATCCGGCACTATCGCCAACTGAAAACACGTAAGATTTACGTACAAAACATATCCTTCTACAAAATGGATTTCACTATAGCACGCGAGGTCGCTAGAGACAGTGGAGAAAATTCTATTGTCAAAATGACGCAAGTACCTACAGGGGGTCTACTAAGCCAATCGAACGAAAAGCTTCAGATCGAAACGAAACAATAATGTAAAATGATCTTTGAAAACAAGTACTGATTTAGTCAATAATAGTTGGGGCACCGCAAGGTAAAAGGTAAACTCACAAAAAGCGCAACGATTTTGAATCTGAAACATTTCCATAGGAGAATAGAGTGCAGTCCTAAACTAAAACTTCGAGGTAGATTTTAATAGTCCTTCTCCTCCTCCTTGAGTCGTTATCCTCACTACTGAGGGTCGTGATCTCTATGCAAGTTTTGTGTGGAGTATGTTACGCCATTTCGCTCTATCCTCTGCGGCATAGATGGCGTCGCTCACACTGGAGTTGCATGTCGAGCGAATTTGGTCGGACCAACGCATTGGGCTCCTTTCCCTTAGTCTTCTTCCTTCGATCTTGCCTGTCATGAGAAGGTTTTCTAGATTATCACCACGTTTTCTGGCTATGTGACCAAAGAAGTCAAGAATTTTTCGAAGACATGTTGTAGAGAGCCTGGTAGTATTTTTTTAGCTTTTCGAGGATCGAAGCATTAGTCCTATGTGCCGTCCATAAAATGCGATGCATATTCCATCTTAAGATTTTAATAGTAGGCCCCCAGAATTACTTTAAAATCTATTTTGATTGTAAAGACCTAACTATGTCACAACAAAAAATATCACAATGGTAATTTAACAAAATCGCAAGAGAATCGATCGATATATCGATATTCACTAAAATATCGCAGCTCGATCCTCGCAACAACAACACATCCTCGCAACGTCAGAATATTGCTGTAACAATTGAAACACGTCGACGGGCGCGCGGGCGTTTCAAAGGAACTTACATTGATTTACATGTCAATCCGCTGCGTTCTTAGAAAATTGGCGTAGGTATGTTTTATCTTTCCTAATACGGTTTTTACATATTGTGTAACTGGAAAACAAAAGTAGAAGAAATAAAATAATCCAATATTTAAACGAAGTTAAATCAATCAAAATAGGATTTGGAGCTAAAGTAAGCCCATTAACCTATTGTAGATATTATTATGAGCCTGTTAAGTCAATTACATTTAGTTATTTTGTTCTTTCTTTCTGGGTACTATCGCAATCTAAATATTCAATTCATAGTCATTATCAGCCTATAACAGTCCACTGCTGGACCAATGCCTCCCCAATTTCACCTTGTCAAATATTTTATAACAAGTTCTTTTCTTTTATCTGTGCTTATACAAAGATTTCAGTTCATATTTGTTCAAACTTAGTCAAATAAATCACTCATCTAAGTTTTTTATTGCTTCAAGAATGTTGAGTTGGTTATACTTAATAGTTAGTTTCAGTATCTAAGACCAATTTGATTAAGTTATATAAACTTTAAATGAAATTCCAATATAATTTCAAATGTACAAAACAATAACATCTTTCTCTTCATTCAATCAAACCTATTAAAAATAAACCAAAAAATATATTTCAAAGATGATCTAAAATCAGCCCTCAGTGCATATTACTCACAGACTTTAATCATAAATCTAAATGTGCACTCGCCAATCATGTAGGCACTTTGCAGCTGCTTTTAATTTGTCTCGACATTTCACACTGCATACACACTGTGCACTCTTTGTAAAGAACCCTGTAGATCTAATCGCGAATCGCTGCGTAAAAAGATCAAATAAGTTTATGGTTGGCTTCTTATAAACTCATACCACAGATGCTTGTGAAAATTAACTTTTGCTTTGTATTTAATAAGATTTACGTGGAAGTTCTATTATGATACACTTTGTTCTGCTCTTACAAAATAATTATATCCGACATTAAAACTAATGATTTCTCAGAATTTTCGGAAATTATTTACATTACATCTCCTAATATTATTAAATTAATTTTAGCTACAAACAGCACGTCACTTTCAGTTTATTAAAGTTCTTAGTGCTTGAACTCACGTCTTCGCTCTAAAAGGAACCATAACTCCCTATGACGATGGCCAAGAGTGTTGATTTTGGCAAACGTTTCTATTTGGCGAACTTATGAGATGAGGGCTCATAGAGTTACAGACGCATGAAAAAAATTTAAATACATCTGAATTGGAGCCAAAAATAATTGACTTTTAAGTCTAGATTTGAAGCCATAGATGGGCTACCTGCTCTCAAAAACATGTATAAATAAATTAATGTGCTCCCTTTGAAATAAAAAAATGTCAGCGTTTCCATAGACGTAACAGAATTATTCTACAAGTTCCTTAATAACATCTGCGGTATCTTCTGCTGTTTGTTCCTTTTGCTAATCAACAAGTGTGGATTGTCTTGAGGATTTTTCATTGAGCTCGTTTATTAAAACCAAGACTAGACATTGTTTATGGAGATTAAAATAAATGTGCATGCGGATTTAGAAGCTTAATTAGTGTGGAGATAGATTGATGTGTACCATTAATTACTGCGCGTAATTGCACCGCCATCCTTAGCCGAGATGTTGAGATATGTGACTTCAAACGGTGTGAACACACCTGGAGTGCTAAAATAGCGTCTTTTGTTTAATCACAATATAATTCACGGACACACGGCTACACATACATTGACAATAGATGAACTCCATAACATAGGAATGTCCTAGCATGGAGGTCATGAATCACATAATATGTATAAACAAATCTTGTACAATTTTATATCTAGGTACTGTGTCAAATTTTTGTTAGGTACTCTTTTAAGGCAAATAAAAGTTATTTATTTATTTATTATAGTAGTTGATCTGTCATGATCCGAAAAGGCTATGCGGGGGGCTATATTCATCAAGAGTGGCAATTTTGGCCCTTTTGGTATTAATGGTGAATTGAAATACCCACTTAGCCTCTTGCATCTAGTAGGTAATACTAATAGTGATAATGAACCTATGCATACATTTATGGAAACTAGTGGGGCAAACGAGCAGATGCATCACCTGATGTTAAGCAATTACCGCCGCCCATGAACACCCGCAACACCAGAGGAATCAAGTGCCTTGCCCGCCTTTTAAAAGGGTTTGGGGGCTTCGGTATCCTCACTCACTCGGCGAAACACAATGCTAGCGTTGTTTCACGCCGGTTTTCTATGAGGCTGTGGTATCACTCCGGTCGAGCCGGCCCATTCGTGCCGAAGCATGGCTCTCCAATAGTACAATTCATTATATACTCGTACCATACCATGACCCTAGTATTCGCGAAGGCGGAGGTGATCCTTGGTCTTATGATATAATACTTTCAACCGGATCCAAACGGGTCTCGAGTTCTTTTCTTAGCAAGGGTTATTGAACTTTATATTTTAGCGATTGAATTTTTACTCAGTTATTGGGAATAGGCTATTTTATGGGATCTAAAAATACTGACAGATAGAAGGTGTACGTCAGTACACCACTGCATACCCCCTCCAAGAAACAGGCGTGATGCTATACATAATTTAAAACATGCCGGTAAAAACAAATTTACCATTTACAGAATTTGTTGTGTTTGCTAACTATTTACGTGAGTGCGAGTAATTAATAATACTCGCTAATAAAAGTTTGTTTAGCAAAACATAATATTTGAGTATGTGTATGTGATTTCTATCAGTTATGTGGCGGATTTTTATTAAGATAATTCTTGCAAAATTCAAAATTTCACGCTGAAATAGATTTCACACTGAGAAGAAGAATAAAAATATACAGAACAATAATATAAAAACTATTAAATACATATAGATAGGTATATAGAGAGCATAAGTGGCCTTATTTATGTAAAACTACAAAGGACGGTCTTGCTGCAATCAGAGATTTCCAAGAAATAATTTTCTTACCAATGTAGCCTAGAGCCCATCCATGGTTTAAGGAGAGAAATCTCACAAATAAATACCTTTTTACGGAAAAGGAGACCGACTTACAGCATTTTAATGTGTATATTTACATTCATGCCTGCTGATCAAATACTAATAAAAAGTATACTTCACACTCTTGAGCAAGGGTTGCCAGGTCATTTTCAATACTTACTTACCTATAATCCTATATGTATGATGGACCCTATAAAACGTTCGGGTCTGATTGGCTTACGACCATATATACATCGGAATCTACCATAAAGCTAGTTGAAGCGGCGGCGGCGGTAGCCTAATAGCTAGGGCGCTGGACTTGCGACCATATGGTTGCCGAAACCAACCTATTGCACTACTGATGAGAAACTCACTCGTAACGCAAGCATTTAGCTTAGAACGGGCGTTAACAAGAATACTAGTAATGTGCGACCGGCATAGCTAGAAATCTTAAAAAAAAAAAGAAATGACACTACATATTTATGTTCCGAATTTTACACATGAGAGCCAGTTCTCACTCTGATTTACTGTCTCCGGCAATCTGCAGCCCGTAGCCCTGGTGTTCACCAGCGATTCCTCTTGCGTTTCATGTGTCCATGGGCAGATAAGATTTCTTACCATCAGGTGCTCATCTGTACATTTGGAAACAATTTAAAAAAACATACCATCACAAAAAAAAAACCTTGCAATATAACCCGAGTTATGGCGTTCGCATTTCTTTATAATGTATCTGTACTATCAGTATTGGGATATTAATGATCCAGAGTCAAGTTTAGTTCAGGTATTCAACCAGACGCCAATACGTTGATATGCATTCAGAGCTTGGCATACGATTTACACCCACTTATATATGTAATTATAGGGCTGGTAGTATGTTGCCAGCAAACAAAGGACCAATTGGAGCTACATCACCATCGACACAGGTCGATGTCCTCCTTACAGCTTAATGCGTTACGAATTGCGAGTGTATATTTACTGACGTTACCGATAAATGACAATTTCGGTAAATATTTGGTAAAGCCGATCGGGTCTATGTCGATATTGTTATCTACGTTATACGATATTGTTACGTTATAAAGAAGTAAGCATGTTTAGCTCTATATATGAAAGGTATTTATACAGTACCGATTTCATAAATATGATGTAAATTATAAGCAATGGTTGTATCACAAATTTATAGGTTCAACGAGATTGGAATAAGTTATTTTTATGGATAATTATGTATACTAACACCAAAAAAATATCAGTTTTGATTTATTTTTATTTTTACTGCCTAATGCATCAGTATTATATAAAATTAGCTTCTGCCCGCGGCTTCGCTCACTTGAAGCTCAAATCCAATAGTGATGATTTCTTCTTTGTATTGGTCAAGCTATATTTTAGATTCCGTTTAATTATTTGAGATCAATTCAGTAGTTTTTTGCGCCAACCCGTAACAAACAGACAAACAGACAAGAATTTTAAAAATCACATTTTTGGGTTCGGATACGTGTATATACCCACTTGTTTTTTTTTAAATACCTTCAATGTACAGACACAGCTTTTTTACAATTTGATAATGGTAGAGAAGATATTCATTAGTATTATAAAAAATATTTTACTGAAAATTCCGTTACAGCTGCTTCGATTTTTTATCTGCGGCTATGATCACTTATCGAGTGAGTCATTTACTCGTTTCTCCTTATTCAGAAAGTACATAATATAAAAAAAAAATGTCGTATATACCACTATCAACATCAAATACTGCATCGGAAATTAGGTATGATGTGAACACCTGATCAAACGATTGTCAAGACAACATTAGTACGTGATTCTATGTGGTTTCATATAGCCAATATTGATTGAGTCTTGTTGCAGTGAAAATGATAGTTCTAATTTGTTTAATGATAGAGCTTTTACTTTTGAATACAATGTTACTACTTTGTTGTTGTACTTTTATTATAAAAGTCCAGTTTTAAAGCTTTTTTTTCACCTCATTGCATTGTTTGCAGTATATTAAGAGCGATAGTTTTCATAAAAAGGCGAGCGGAAAATTAAATGTAGGAAAAATTACAGTATTTAGCAATATAGTAAACACTTTTCACTGGGGAAGTAAAATTGTATTGTTACCTATAGTAGGTACAGTTTTTTTACTGGACTACCGACCCCAGAAAGAGGGTTAAGTTTTTCAGTGTACAAAAGGAAAGAGAATTGAAAGAGAGAGGAAGGAGAGATATCGTTTTTATTGGCTTATTGAATTAAAGTAGTGTTTTATGCAAATATTAAAATCTAAAACACATACTAGCACGCCTATTTTCCCCGAAGGTTTAGGCAGAGGCGTCCTATTTTTTTTTTATTAACTCGCTCATTTCGCCGATATGTTTAGTTACCAAATCTCAAACACCGAGCTGCTACTGAGAACTTGCTTTGAACTTTGCTCTACCTGGTAACTAAACCCTGGACCACTAGCGTAGTAGTGGCGCTCAGGACCACTAGGTTAATGATGCAATACAGATATTTATTAAGACTGCTATTGTCTAGGTGTATACTGTAGGTGTGTGTACTGTATTTGTCTAGGACTAGTATTCTATTATCTGTGGTCTAGGTGTTCGTGGGTCTGGCCGTGGTGAATATCACGAATCCTACCTAAACCTACAGTTTTTAGTCGGAAACAGTAGCTATGGTATATCGGACTCATCCTGTTGTTTCCCGAGATGACAAACGATCCATGTAGATTTTCCGTATCTACTACAAAATAGAAGGTATTTGTGAGTAGAAATTAGTGTTTTTAAACGGGTCAAAAAAAACAAACCAAAATTAGCCTAATGGTCCTGACCGCGACTGCTAAGCTAGAGGTCTTGGGTTCGATTCCCGTGTCGAGCGAAGTGTCAAAGGGTTTTTCTATGAAATTCCCAGTAGCAGTTCGGAGTTTGAAATTGTGCCTGGTTAATGGCAATAGGCTCGCCCTATTACATGGGACCCAAATATATCGGCGAACTATGGGTTATTTGTACGACTCTGCCTAACTCTTAGGCGAAAACAAGCGTGATGGTATGTTCTGTTAAAAAAGTCCCAAAATAGGCGACATTTTATTTTTTAATCAATGTCAATGCCTAGCCTAGAAAATGTTCAAAAGCTTTGAACATTTTCTAGGCTCTTTCAGAAAAAATATTTTAGGCAAGCCTAAGTAATATTGCCTTTTATTAGTGATGTTGGAATAAGCAATAAGTAATATTATTAAAAGTAAAAACTTTCGTTAAATTACGTCATAAATATTCATAATTATAAGTAACGGGCATTTAAGACCTCTGCTCTTTATAAAGAGGGTTAAAGCTTAATAAGTTTGAAATAAGAATTAAGATTTTAAACGGGTACCACAGCAATAAGACAGGTAGACCTATTTTTTTTATTATATTTCGCATTTACGCAAGCTAAACATTTTTATAGATATTTTTTGGCTGATAATGATGATAATGAAATTTGTGAGTTTGGATGTTCTTTTGAAAATTCTTTCATTATTAGAAGGGTACCACTTTTAATTTTGGTAAATAAATATTTTCAAATAACCGATTTGGTTCAGATGAAGTTGCGTGGGTCAGCTAGTATTGTTTACAAAATATTGTCACTATCCAGCCCAGATTCTATGCCATATCATATGCCAGCTCAAACTCAGGCTATTCTTGTTCTCTACGATGTTGTTGATGATAAAGATAGTTAAAGATAGTTACATCATGTTAAAGATAGTTACATCATGACCAATCTTACGCCATAGTTACACTAACCCATGCAAATACATTGAACAAACTCATTACAGAAACACATCAAAATTTGTAAAACAATGAAAAACGCTTCAGAAGTCAAGTCATCGCCTTACATTATGCTCCTAGCCGCTACCTATTACCGTTACGTTCCTAATTTACATCGTAATTAGTTGTAAATCACTCATAGGAAACAACGAACCAATTACTGTTACTTTCTTCTTAACCAAATGTTAGGAACGTGCCGCAGAGGGAATTTCTAAGCCTTACTTTGCGTTTAAAATAAACGGAGTACCTACTATGTATGTACTGTAATTAAATTTTAACTAGCTTTCACCTACTTCGTTTGCGGAATGTTAATTGATTTTGATTTGACTTCATGAGCATCTCAATTTATATATGTTGCCATGGCTGGTAGACAAATTATAACTTCGTGTTTGAATCAACGAACGGATTGAAAAACAATGAATTTATGGAAATTAAATAATCTTTTGACTATTAAAGCATTCCATGTCATTCCCATCAGTGGGTCATGGTTATGTAATAAATAACTACGCTGATCAACCAACCAGGTTGAGCTGCATTTACAGCGGACAGGGGTGGGTGACCTTTTTAAACATCCCTCACTCACAGATATGTATCGGTCTGAACGCATCATCATCCATCACCTATTGTTTCCACATCACTCCGTTTGCAGCAGAAAGCTGCAGCAAAACTTTTCCTTACTTGAAAGGTGGCAAGCGCCCCCGCCAAGTTGTAATATAGACACGACCAATTCACGACAGGAACTAAATCGCTCATAAAAATAACAAGAAATATGGAATATTCGAGACCTTCGAACTTTTAACGAGAGAAGAAAAGTGGTCACTGTTTTTCTCTGTCGTCTTGACAATATTACACGAAATATTTTTGATTGAGATTAAACACAATAACCTAGAAATGTTAATTCAGTAAAAAAATTCAATAAAATTACCTTCAACCTTTCCAACGGCATAATTATAACAATTAGTATTCAAAGTTTTTAAACAATTTGTACACGGGACGTCAACCATCACGAAATGAAAACAAGACGACGGTGAATGAACAATGCCGTCCAACTTTTTTATTTTTATTTTTTAGCATCTGTATGCAGGTGTGGCCAGCATTAAAATGAGTTTGCTACTCAAAAAAATATCGTTTCTCGCAATCGATATTGTTTTACGTACAAATTTTAAATGTGTGAGTTTTTATTTCTTTAGTGTTGACCGCAGCAAGATTTACATATTCAGTAGCAAGAAACCCAACGCAATTTATTTAAAAACAAGTGAAGTATGATGTAGGTACATACCTGCATGCATGAGTAATTAAGCGTAGAACTTGGCACCCATTTATAGGTATCGTAATTATTATATCGGTGCAGCCGTTAATTCTTACTTTGATACTGAACTTGGCTAATTTTTACAATAAATATTTGTGGTGGCAAAAGGAAGACAGATAATCTGGTAAACCCAAGTCGTTATACATATATTATCACTCGCAAAGTTTTATTAGTGCACCCCATTCATTGACAGCGGTATTCATTCATAAAATTATATAATAAATGGAAAAAGAATAATTACAATTTCATTTTACTTGTTTACATAATTTTTTTCTCGAGTTATACGGAACAAATATCAGAAAAACATAAGTTAATTACGTATTGTAATTCTACCCATTACATCGCACTGAATTTATTTTATGGGGTGTGAAAGAATAATTGATTGCAACCAATCTACATTTATTTCCCTCAATAAAGTTTAATGCACTGTAAACTTTTCACTTTAAAATCGAATTACCGAACATTTTTGTTGGAACCGCAAATTATTATCAGCTTCCATACTCGCATGTATGTTATGAACAGCATAAAAATTACTATAAAACTCAGTAGGTACCTACTCTCTTTCAGTGCAATCCCAGGAAAAGCTCGATGAAAATACTGCAGTCGTAATTTTAAATCAGAATTATATGCAATCAGCTTCATCAATAAGCTTTCCGTGAAAAAATAAATAGATTAATCTGTTCACTATTTAAATTAACAAAAGATTTCAATCAACAGCACAATGTTTCTGAATTTCGCGTCATTTACGTGAAAATCACAGAAGGTAAGCCCTCAGTGGAAGCTGAGCGAGTAATGAGCGAGAGAGCTTTATGGAAATGTAAAGTGCAACAGCTTAAGTACCATTATAATAGGGCTCGGAATTCAGTTTGGAGCATAGCATTACAAGTTCCTAATGATTAGGTAACAATCCGACACCGTACTTCAAATAATCTTATTACAAGATCTGTATTGATCATGCTGCATGTCAATATATATGTATATATACTAGCTACTATTAAATTATATGACTGGCGAACTGTAGGTGTGTGTTCACGCCTATTACTTACCTACTTAAGACAAGTTACAAATTAGGCAAATTAACATAACATACCATCACGCCTGTATTCCCCGAAGGGTTAGGCAGAGGCGTACTAATGTACACCCACAGTTCGCCGGTATGTTTAGGTCCCATGTAATAGGGGGCGAGCCTATTGCCATTTACCGGGCACAAATTCCAAACTCCGAGCTGCTACTGGGAATTTCATAGAAAACCCAATAACACTTTGCTCGACCTGGGAATCGAACCCAAGACCTCGAGCGTAGCAGTCGCAGTCAGGACCACAAGGCTAATGAGGCAGTCCAATTAGGTACAAGAGAAAAAAGTTAGCAAAAATGTTTCATTGAGCAATTCAATTTAACATTCCGCTCAGCTCATTTCACAGTGGGACCACAGCCGATCATGAAAATCGCACAAATTATGGAGCTCATAGTGTGACCAGTCATGCGATAGAAGATTGCAGGTACACGTTGAAATTCCATTTTCCCTTTGTGAATTACTACGATACTCCTCTACACGATCAATTACACACATAAGGACTTTGACAGTGTCAAAATGTATATTCGTGAAAGTCACCTGCTATATGTTTCTCCCTTTTTCTAGAAAGATTTTACTTTGATGTTCCTTAAACAATTTGGGGTTAGCTAAATATCATTTTTCACGCGACAGCTCCTCTATCACAGAAGGCTCTTTGACGGGAGGGTAATTACCAATTAAGAATTAATTTACACAAAAATGCACAGACTATAAAACTCAAAATTGAAAATTTTGAAGAAACCCACGATGAATATTATTGCAAAAGGATTAAATAACTTTTTCGAAACCCTCGACAAAATAGCTACCTACATAATATATTCACTTACCTACAAGAAAATCTGTTGGGGCTGCCATACCCGTTTCTGTTCTGAATTTTAATAAAATTGCATCTCAATCGGTCAAACCGTTATGGAGATAAATGGTAACATTCGTTTGAGGGCACAAACAAACCAACAAAAACCTTCTCACCCTATTCTGTCTAGCATAAAATGAAAATGCTTATAATGAGGTATATCGTTCTTAACTTTGATGACACATTTCGCGTAGCGGCTGAGCGATCAGCTTCTGCGACATGTATTGTGCGTTCGATCCCCACACGGAGCAAATATTTGTATGATCTACAGGTCTGGTCGTTTGTGTATGTGAGAATTTGTGTTTCTAAACGCATTCACGATATAGGAGAAAATCCTAGTGTAAGGAAACGCTTTTTAAAAACACAAAAAATAACTATTTTAATATTTGTTTATGGGCAGTAGTTATGTTAAACATTTTCCTAAGGAAATACATCAGTCAAAGAGCCAATTAAAATCACTTAAAATGCCTACTAGACTGACTTTTGCGACATAAGTAAATATTGAACATTGTACATTGATTTTGTTTCAATACTTAAAACACCTCTATTGGTATTTAATAAGCTACAAAATTCGAACCTCGACACCCCTAATTTAAGTTCAAAATACTTCCAAACATTTTACGACTCCCGAAGAAAGAACCCGCATTGAATTACTTCTTTTTTATGGTTACAATGTACTTTACGCAAATGTCTCGAGACGGTGGTAGGGCGTACTGTGGTATTGCTCCCCAGGGCCCAACAGGGAGAGGTGACATTTTCTTTTTTGTTCTTTTTTTTGTTACCCAGACGGGAAATGTTGTTTTAATAATTCATGAAGGTGTCGATAGTTTGTTTTGACGTTTGGCTATTTTACTCTGGTTCTTTTGTTTTGACTTTGTTTTCAATCGTTTCTAAATGAGACGGTGCGGCGTGATTTCATAATGAGTTGGGACCTTGTACATGCATTATTTGAAACAAATGTCTAAATAAAACTATGTAGTTTTAACTGTTTTTATTTATACAACGCGATCAAATGTTCAAAAATAAAACTTTTAGGCGCTCCACCCACTGCACCGCGTAAATAGTTGTCAATAGCTGTTCAATGTCAAATAGTCGTGTAAGTGTGGAAAACCGTAAAATTATCTAAATCGTGATTTACTCATGCCTTTTTATGGAAAGTAAAAGATCTTTGATATTACCTTCCAATAATAGCTTAGGTATTTTCTTTGTTTTGAACAAGCTTGTGGCTCCATAATGATTTACTACGCTGATCAACTGATCTGCAAGGTTAAGCTGCGCTCGCCGCGGTCAGTGAGTGGAAGGGTGAACATTCTTAACACATCGAGACTCCTCCGTATCTCGGAGAGCACGTAAAGCCGTCGGTCCACTGTTATCTTACGAATATCTTTGACAATTGTTAGTAGTAGTCAGCAGCCCAAAAATGCCTGACAACCAGTCTGTCCTCCAAATATCGGTATAACCCAGAAATTGGGTGGCGGCGGTCTGATGGCACTCGCTTCGTGTAAAATACTGATATTCAGCCGCATCTGGGTAGACTGGAAGCCGACCCCAACATAGTTGGGAAAAGGCTTGGAAGATGGTGATCAAGAACAAAACTATGTAGGTACTAAAAGAAATTAAATAAAATCTGAACTGAGTATCGAAAACCAACCAATATATTTTTTTTTGTTTTTTTTTTTTGCATTTTTAATGCTAAGATTATAAAGTTATTTTAGTGAAGGAAAAATTCGACTCGCAGGCAGGATTCGATCCTGCGTCTTCTGGTTTGATACACCAGACGCTATGACCACTAAGCCACCGCGAGTCCTACCTGCCATGTCAAAATTTGCCTTCACATTCTGAACTTACGTCTTAAAGGTGACGTCAGTAACATCTATTGACAAGCAAGTGACTCGCGGTGGCTTAGTGGTCATAGCGTCTGGTGTATCAAACCAGAAGACGCAGGTTCGAATCCTGCCTGCGAGTCGAATTTTTCCTTTACTAAAATAACAAACCAATATTTATTATTTTATCAATCATTGTGACCATAGCACGCACGGTTTTCTAACGCGTGAATCTGTAAAAATAAAATTACGTCATCGCCACTCAATTATAGATACCATCGAAAATTGGAAAGTGATGACTAGACAATATTTCATATTTTGAGATCAAACAATCTCAGACTGAATATGAATCGAAACTTTATAAAAAATATATGAATCTAAGTTAACATTCTATACTCTAATGGCCACTTGCACCAGCTTCATAAATATATTTAAATTGTATTTAAACACAATTTTTCATAGAAATATTTAGGTAAAATACAATTTAAATACATCTAAGAAGTTGATGCAAGTGGACCTAAAACTAGTTCTTATGCATCTGAATATGTTAAATTTGAATAAATTGAAGAAGAGGTCTTGGGTTTGTTTCCAGTGGTAGGTATACCTGTTATCTATATTCCGTAACAATTTTATTTCTATGTAAAAGTTTATTATCTACATCAAAGCCTTCTTCACCCACGCATGAAAACGAAAGTGACAACCGATTATGCTCACACTATTAATTTACGATGGAGAATAAACCCACACACACAAACACACACCGCTCAATCTCTTTTGTTAGTCTCACGGCCCTTAGAAAAAGGTATGAAAGCAAAATTAACAAAACGCCTTAAAAAACATTGTGAAATGATAATGAAGAACTGAGAAACATAAACAAATGAGCGCGTTATTCGTACTTCAACTAGCTTTAATTATTCGAGTAAACGAAACACTCAAATAAGACCTTTCAAGTCTAAGGAAAACTTATTTTATAATGAGCACTATTCAGTAGCCAATTAACTTCGATACGTATTACAAGTTCCCCGTCGTCATTTCAAGGGAAAAGAAACTCTAATTCAAACAATCAAGGATTCTATTTGAAATTGTATTAAGTAACGATCTGATTAGTTCAATATTGGTTATTGCAGTATCGCTCCACGTTATTAGTGGGGCCACTAAAATCGCGACTAGTTTTTTGATAAATTGATTCGTTAATAATTACTACTACTGAAATTTCATAATTATTCAACGTGGCAGATAAAGATTTCTCCTATTTACTTGGTGTTTTTCTCTGTAGGTATCTCTCTTAAATGTTGGTAATACGCTCCTTTGATTTTATTTTAACAAAAGTACGATAGCCATATAAGCAGAACAACTTTCCTATAGTATTGCATTATCCTTGAAATGATGCCGAATTTTCCTGTGATAGTGGCCCCAATCCCTTCATCGACTAGAAAAGATCTGATAATCTTCAAATGGCTGAAAAGCTTTTCTTGAATCTTAGCTTAGAATATTCTCAATCATTAGGTACAAGTTAAAACACAAAATTAGACCGGTTCTTCCGTTAGGGAGTTACGGTGTACGTAAAACCCCAAAGTATTTTTCTAAAAACGAAACGAAATACTGTTTTAATCTTCAAAATCTGATTATTCCTACGATTTTATGGCCACAATCCGAAATATTCACCAGTTGCATAATTATAACCAATAATTCAATCAATCTGCACAAGTAGGTGCTTGGCATATCTGGTAGTATTACGGTATTAGTAAGTAGATAGGCATGTCTTAACCGTCAATCAATCCGCGGTAATTGACAGCAACACTGTGTTTATTGGCTTAGCTAGACGAGAATTAGACTAGGTTTAGTAGGATTAGCCTTCTACTTAATACAATGGCAAACATAGTGTTCATGTCTCAATTCATAACTGGACAAAGTTGATTTCGACATCGAAAATCTGTCAGAATTAGATATAAATACATAATCAAACCATTCTATGTCCCACTGCTGGGCACGGGTCTCCTCTTACAATGAGAGAATATAGTCCACCACGCTATGCGAGTTGGCAGACTTCACACGCCTTCGACAAAATCTCTCATGCGTGCAGTTTTCCTCACGATGGTTTTCCTTCACCGTTTAAGCGCATGATAATTAACTATTAATACGCACATAACTTCGAAAAGTCAGAGGTGCGTGCCTTGGATTTGAACTCGAGACCTTTGACTTGGCAGTCCAATGGTCATATCACTAGGCTATCACAGCTCCATTGAATTAGTTTTGGCTGGTTGAATTCGGGAAAAAATCGGTTAGGTTAGAGTTATGATCACAGAACTGAATTTTAGGAATTGTATATTGTACCTACAAAGAAGAAATAAAAGTTACGTTAGTAGTATACGTCAAGAAGACTTAACTAGAAGAATTATGAAGCTTGGTAGACATAACATACCATCACGCTTGTATTCCTCGAAGGGTTAGACAGAGGTGAACTAATGTACACCCACAGTTCGCCCGTATATTTCGATCCCATGTAATAAATGGCGAGTAGACTCTACAACACTTTTTTTTAAAAACGTTGCCCCACACTAGGATTTTCTCCTGTATCGTGGGTTCATTTACAAACATAAATTCTCACATACACAAACGCCCAGACCCGGAATAACTACCTGTAGATCATACAAATATTTGCTCCGTGTGGGGATCGAACCCACAACACGTGTCGCAAAAGCAGATTGCTCAGCCGCTACGCCAAACGTGTCGTCAAATAATTATTGATAAACTATAATAGATTAGATAGGTACTAATAAAGGAATAATAGAAAAGTTAGTATATAATAATGGTATATAATACCTTAGACATTATCAAAAACATAACACTTTTATTAAGTTTTGTCATTGTTGCAACGCCCTACATTTTTGTAACACCTCAATAGTACAAAAAATATTATAAACACGGAAATACTGCGACTATTATAATAAAAACTACAAATATAGCGTGTCAACATAAAATGTGCTCATTTTTCTCATATTATTTGTACCGCGACAAATTTTGTCACCATTTTTCTCATGCGGAAATTATTGCTGGAGACGAGATAATGTGACGACAAAATTATGTCGCAGCATGTTTACCCGCTGTGGCTTAGGAGCAAAACTATCGCCCTACATTTTGTTCCTAATTACAAGTACTGAGTTAAAATAAACTTTGCGCATAGCATTTGAACGCGACATATTAGCTACTTTCACAGCTCACACATACATGTCATCACGCCTGTTCTCTATGAAAGGATAGACAGAGGTGTTTTAATGTAATGTACACCCACAATTTGTCAGTATATTTATGTTTTTTTATGACATGGATCGCCTGATGGTAAGCGATACCGCCGCCCATGGACGCCCGTAACACCAAAGGAGTTGCAAGTGCGTTGCCCACCTTTTAAAAGGTAGTATCCTCACTCACTCGGCGAAACACAACGTAAGCGTTGTTTCACGCCGGTTTTCTGTGAGGCCGTGGCTTTCCCACGGTATTGGAGTCATATCATTGGGGGCGAGCCTATAAGCTTTTTTTATTTAAATAATGCTAGGGCCTCTCCATTCTTCTTTCACGTATCTCTGTTCATTACTTTAAAGGACTAGTCTTTTTTGGAAATAGACTAGCTCATCCCGCCCTTCTGTGCCTGCCGAGTTAAATATTTGCATGGCCAACGCCTCCTATTACAACAAAAAAATACTTCAGACTGATATGCAGAGGTGCATTAAGGCTGAATAAAATGATCATTGTTTTTTTTAAATCATACATAACATATTCAACTCACTATACTGTCCCATTGCAAGGCACGGGTCTCCTCATAGAATGAGAAACAGGCTATAATCCTCATGGAAACAGGCTATAATGCGGGTTGGCAGACTTCACACACCGTCGAGAAAATCGCTCCTCACGATGTTTTCCTTTATAATAAAAAGTGCGTGATAATTAGTTATACGCACATGACTACCAACAATCAGAAGTGCGTGCTTTGATTTCAATCTTGTGACCTTTGGATGGTCATAATATCACCAGCCTATTACTGCACTCTCTAGGCTATTTATTCAATGTATATATAGTTGCTCAATACAATAGCCCTTAAATTAATGAACGATTTTACAAGAGCATTAAAATTCCGAAGTTGTTGAGTTCAAATCGATTAATCGAAGTACTAAAGTGTCTTATTTGAAATTCGAAAACAAAAGATACTTAACAGCGTTCTAAATTTAAACAAAATTATTCTCAGTATTAGTAAGCGTCTATCATTAATAGACCATAAACTTTGAGGAGCCTTTTCGATTCAATTTTGATTGTGAAGCGTTTTTAAAGAAGTTTTAATTATCATCTCTTCAAAACATACTTTTCAATGTAGTAATACAACTAAGTGGTGTACTAATTCATAGATCTTCTATGATAAATTATTTTTATTTCTGTCGTCCGCATAAACTCTCACTTTAGAAAAATATTCCGACACAGAGTTTGCTTGTTTAAACTTAGTTTCCGGACGTGACGTAGCATATCTTTTTGTATAAGGTACACCTTATATTCTATATAGACGCATAATATATGATTATTCTTTTTCTATTTAAGAGCTAGAAGCTTATCGCTTCAGTATCTTCCACGGATCTGTTGAAAATTAATTCTTAGACCTCATTAGGTAAGTTGCGAACTTCACGTTCTCCTTTATTTGTGTAGTGTAGCTCTGTCTTGGCCTACCACTCTCTCTTTTCCCTTCTATAATATTTTTTATGGGTTCAGCGTGGCATACAAGGTCATATAATTATCATTTTACTTCTTCTAGTCTCACTGTTACCTAGCAAATGCATTTTTCATTTAATCTTTGATTATAGTTTCCATCCAGTTGATTCCCTCCGTTCTTCTCCTTATATAAATTACTAGCTTCTGCCCGCGGCTTCGCCCCCCCGTGGAATTCGGTCTATCATCACATCCCACGGGAACGGGATAAAAAGTATCCTATGTCCGTCTCCTGCTTCTAAGCTACCTCTCCACCAATTTTCAGCCAAATCGGTTCAGCCGTTCTTGAGTTATAAATGGTGTAACTAACACGACTTTCTTTTATATATATAGATAAATAAATCACCCCTTTTATTGCTGAATGTGATGTATTAAAATTACTGCGTAAATAACGGAACCACACTTTCTTGTGTTAATCCATACAAATCACATACACAAACATTCAGATTCGGGACACAGATATTTACATGCACGAGAATCCAGACCCGGAACTAATATCGGTCAGATCTTGCAAATATTTGTGTAACGAGAAAATTCAACTTCGAGTTTACGCAGAATACCTACAAGAAGGGTAGCCATTGTGGAAGTTATTAATAAATTAAACAATACCTACGTTACATTTATCAAAGGGGCTTAATGCTTGGAATATAATATATTGTCGTGCTAACCATATCCTTTTTAAGCTAGTCAACAACTTACTCGATATTTTCTCGTATTCCCACAACCTATGGGAAAATCCCTTAATGATATCTTAATAAGGTTTTATCAAGGCATTTCCAGTAAGCGATTGCCGATTTTTATTGGCCGTTTCAGCTTTTCGAAAGTGATACAAACTTGTACAGATAAACTTTGAACCTAAACCCCGCATAGTATCTTATTTGATAGCTGGTCGTAGGGAGTGCAGGCACAGTTATGTTACATTGCATTCAGAATTTTAAAAACGAAATATGGTTATTTATCACAATGACGCTCTGAGGGCAGTGTTGGGAAAACCGCGGGTACTGCAGTGCTTCTTAAATGTTTGTGTAAGCGTTTACTGATGACGTCTTCGCCGTCATAAGGAAAAGAATAGCATCGGTGATAAGCAGGGTCCGTGGTAGTACCAACAGTGTACTCAGAACGCTATCGAACAAGACAGTAGGGCACCACTACTGGGCAGGTGTACATCAGCAAGCTACTAACAAGAGTAGAAGAGGAAGAATTTAGGCATAAGTTGTAGATTTGTCTTGTTTATTAACAAACTACCAACACTTCTTTTATATTATTGTGTGTAATACTTCCCTAATATTTACTATACAATAGCAATTCTATGGACCTATGTCTGAAGTAAAGAATAATAATTATTTATACTGGCAGTTGCTAAGCAACATACTTGCAAATAAATAAACCTATCCAGTACCTGATAAATGCAAAAGCGAAATGGCTTTAAACTTCCAATCGGAAATACAAAAGCTTACACAGTTCCCCTCGACATTCCTTCAGGACAAGAATTCCCACATTACTCCCAGTTTTACCATATCAAAACGCATGTATTCAAAGTACTTACGTAAATGCAAAGCAGACATTGTCTTATGTCAAACGCTGCAATAATGAGGCAGTTAGCTATTAGGGTTGAACGCTAGTCAATGTTCTGTTTAATTATTATTATTTTCTTTATATACTTACCTAATTAATATTTTTCTCTCAGATACATCTAAAAAATGCTGATGCTCTCTACTACTAAAAGTGTTAAACATTTTGTAAAAATGTATTTTTTAAAGTACCATGTACGTAATACCTCCATTACGTGATTCCTCAGAATTGTATTAATCGTAATTATATCCTTTCCAGAACTTCTATGCAGTCTTTTTATACCAATATAACTAACTTTCGGCAAATAGAGAATGTGACATGAGGATTTGTAAAATCAATAGGGGATATAATTAAAATAATTATAATGACTGTATCGTTATGACGGTGGTGTGAAAAAATATCGCCATTTTCACTTTCCACCCATTCTCGTATCGCAACAAAGTTTACCGTAAAAAACTTGTCAGAGATAACAAATTGTCTCACAATAGGTACATCACACTGGCACCCACTCGAGTATCAAAAGGAATATTTCACGCGAGCCTGCTCCGAATGCTAAGTAGACATTGTCTCATGTCGAACGCTAGCGATGATGCACCAGTGTGGTGGAGGACGTGGATCACATGTTATTTTTTTAATTGATAACTCATTGAAAGTTTCTTCTCTTCTCTCTTCCTGAAATAAGACTGCTTTTTCTATCGAAACATAAATACCATTATGTCTGTATTTCCCAAAGGGTTAGGCTGTACTACCACAGTGTATACCCACTGTATACCGAGCCAGTCAGAAATTTTCTCGCCGCCTAAGATATTCCTGTCTGAAATGCAATGAGGAACTGTATTTTAACCCGTCCCCACACAGTTGCCAGTTTTAACTGTACCTACTCAATCTCAATTTTAAATTAAGTGGTGGTTACTTAATACCTCAATGGCGCATACACTACCTACAGAAATAGACGCCGTAAAATTGACCTATATTCATAGCCTTTACAAATTAGACGCTTGATCGGTTTAAGCAAGGATAACAGTGCTACTTATACTAATTCACCCATTCATCCGACTCCTTTTTCATTCATCCGTTATTTCATTTCAATAGGTTCTCTGAATCAAGCTTCGATACCATCAATGCGTGACTATGAATACGATTGAAGGTAGCGGACCCGAGTAAATTTATAGCTGACGTGTGTACGCAAATGATTAGTTAAATGGTTGTAAATCAATCGGAAAAGCTTATACTGAATGGTGAATTTAATTGGTAGTTTGCTCAATCTTACGTTGTTTGTACCTTATAATAATTGTACATTGAAAGAAGAAAGAAAGAACATTTATTTTTGCCCATAACGACGCACAATATTTTTTTATCCATTCAATGTGTCAGTTTACTTTCACACACTACAATAATAACATAAACACAAATAAAAAATAATATTTTTTTTACATCTGACTACACTGGCAAATGACAACCAAGTGCCAACACTGCCAACATAACTAATTGCTTTTATAACCATTTATAGAATTTTTATTATCCATCAACAACTGATAGCATGGTCACTAAGTATATTTATACTTAGTGACCATACTTAGATAAGTATTGTAAAAATGTACAATGAACAGCACACGGTTACACATGAATCAATTCACTTCCAGTATATGTAAGCCGACCTTTCAATGTAGGGAAAGCATATAAAATGTGTAATGTGTAGCCGTGTTTATTTCCAGACTTCAGATTTTTTTTGTGTGTTTCATTGTGTAATCAGGGAATCAAATGTAAGTATTTCGAATCGATCAGTGACAAGGCGACTACCTTAACCACTAAACCAAGCCAAGCCGCATACTAATAGATACTCATTCATAGAATAAAAATCCATACTTCACTATCAAGAAAGAATTTCAAGCTTCTAATGCATTACTTTTTCCAGACAACTTGGCACCTCTTACAAAAACGTTTTTAATGGGATACCTGTTTTTTTTTTAAGAAATAATGTCGAATAAGCATTACTATCATTAATCATTAGTGCACAAGTAGACTTTATCGGAGACAGTTTGGTAGGTATCACAGAGACATTAGGGAGGGTCACATAACTAGCACAATCGCACTATAAATTATATTATGCACATACTAGGTTATAATTTATCATTCACTAACTGTAGTGACAATTTACATAGATAATGCACTGACTAAACTAGATCTTAATAAATTATGTAATCGAAATTCATCCTTGCTATCATCAAATTAAAAGTTCTTTTTGTCCTACACAAGCGACACAGGAGTTTTGAAGACGACAAGAGAACTACTGCAGGAGCTAAGTTATGATGTCGATCGACGCAGTGATTGAGCAATCACTTGCTGCGCTACAGGTTGCAAGTTTAAATCCCGTACCAAAAATTGTTCGTGTGGCCTACATTTAGTTGTTGCTGGTCTGTGTAAGATAAGAGAAAATCCTAGCAAGGAGTAAAGAATTTTACAAAAAAAAACTACAATAGAAAACAACCATAAAAAACACCAAAATAATTAAAAAAGAACTGAATCACACAATAGCGCATCTGAAACAATATTTAAGTACAACCCTAGTTACGCTGCAAAATAACCCAATTACAATCCAAATAGAACCTTATTTATTTCCGGCAAACGTTTCATAATTACATATCTGTCAAAGTTCAATAGAAATTAAGGTCACAATCCACAATGGTAACGGTTTAAAGCCCAATAGGAATAAATAATGATACAAAGGTACTATGCTCGAAAATAATATGAACTTTCACCTTAAGGGCTATTTATACTGTTTGGATGATTTGTTACGGAATTTATAACAATGCCTTAATGCGTTAATGATATTTTTTATGTTGCAACACGTCATGCTGTGATAAAAGTGATTGTGTTTAAGAGTACAGCGGACCGAACTTCTTATACAAATGTTATACCAAAATAAATCGTAATTCAAAACAATTTAATGAATATGTGTTATTATTCAGATCCCGATACCGTTAATCTATGTCCCTTCTCTACCAATTCGTCAAAAAATCACATATACCATTTTTCACTTCGGCACGAATGGGCCGGCTCGACCAGAGTGATAATGAATGGTCTCACAGAAAACCGGCGCGTAACAACGCTTGCGTTGTGTTTCGCCGAGTGAGTGAGGTTACCGGAGGCCCAAACCCTTTTAAAAGGCGGGCAACTCACTTGCGACTCCTCTGGTGTTGTTGGTGTCCATGGGCGGCGGTTATCGCTTAATATCAGGTAATCCGTCTGGTCGTTTGCCCCCCTATCCCATAAAAAAAGATAAAAAATACTTCACTGGAAATAAATGTACCTAAGCAAATATCCGTACGGTACCGTACTGGTCGTTTATTTTCAGTGAAGTAGTAGTACATGAAATATCACGGTAGGCACCTTAATTGGAATAACACTATTTCATAAAATATTGTTTGGATTAGGATTTATTTTCGTATTACGATTTTGTGGGCAAGGTTTGCCGAATTCTTAAGACGCATCTAGAGTTCGGGTTGTGTAATGTAATTTATCTATCTCTATGGCTATAGATTTGAAGTTATCCTTTTCGAACGGCAGAATTAGGTAGTCAGAGATATAATATATTTCATTTTTAATTAATCGTCTTCAAAAAAAACAGGAGATAAAGTAGTATGAAGGCGGATGATGGAAAACAATACCATATCATTGCTCTTAAATATAAATACGAGTTGTTCAAACAAACTCATCGTATTATTTCCCTGTTTTATTTGATATGAATGAATTGTGAACATTCCTTGTAATCAAATAAGACTCAGTTTCAACTGAAGAGCTTTTGCAAAACAGCGTACAAAGGATTCCAATGCTCATTTCAGAAATACAAACAAGAGAAGGCAAGGGCTAAGTTTCAAACGCGTTGGAGCTAAACTATGCGTTAATTCTAATAAATATAATCTCCGGGTCTCTTGATTCTCAACTGAACAACAAATAAAATTCTAAAATGCTAATAAACTGTTAAATATGTTTCTTTACATTGCATCTTACAGGTAGGAAATATCTACGGTGATATTTAAGAAAAAATATACATGTGAAGGGAGTTTATAAAAGCAATAAAAGCCAAAATAAGTATCGTTATAATTTCTGTTTAGATTTCTGTATGTTCGTACACGCATTAGGTTATGACTACCTACTAACCATCACGTGGCACATCAGGTGGCGCCGAAATAAACAATAAATAAAAAAAATCTTACCAATTACGGCCAGTCGGCCATTAAAGTCATCAGAAAGCTTGGATCATTCGACGAAGTAAAACAATCATTATTCCGCTATCAAAGGTTTTTTTTATGAAACTTTAAAAAGGCTTCAAATAGCTACTTTGTACAGCTACCTTACTTAAAACTATTAAAGTTCAAAGAAAACGTTCTAAATGTATAAACTTTTACTTTTACTGCTTTATAATAGGTGTTTATATTGAAAAGTTCTATTAATAAACGAAGGCGTGGGAAGCGTTGATTCATTATTAAAGTGTATATTATTATAGGGGACGTGTGAATCTCACTCACAGTAATTACTCACAAGTCATTTGTAAGGTACGTAGGCGATCTAACAGTTGAGATTATTACACAACCGGTAAGACTCGGCGCACGTTTACCGACTTTTGCCCTCAGACAAATACGTTACAGAAAAATTAAGCCGCGACAAATAGTGGGACGATATAAGAACGATGTCCCTAATTTACGTGTTTTGGGTGTTTAACGAGTGGAATGATGAGTGGGTAATAAAGGAGAAGCTTAGTGCTTAAGCTGGCTAAATTCTTGCGATGAGCATCATATGATGAGTTTCAAGATTAAGCACAAGACTTATGCACATTGCACGTGTATTCTCTACAAGATTATTGTGCTATTTGGATTATAATTGGGTTATTTTGCAGCGTAACTAGGTTTGTACTTAATAATTGGGGGATTCAGTTTTTTTTCATAGTTTTAGTATTTTTTATGGTTTTTGTCTATTGTCGTCTTTTTATAAAACTATTTACTCCGTGCTAGGATTTCTTCTTATACACACCCAGACCCGCAACAACTATATATAGGCCACACTACTATCTGTTTCATCCGGGATTTAAACTTGCAACCTGTAGCGCAGCAAGTGATTGCTCAATCACTGCGTCGATCGACATCATAACTTAGCTCCTGCAGTAGATCTCTTGACGTCTTCAAAACTCCTGTGTGGCTTGTGTTGGACAAAAATAACTTTTAATTTGACTTCAGCAAGGATGAATTTCGATTACATAATTTATAAAGATCTAGTTTAGTCAGTGCATTATCTATGTAAATTGTCACTACAGTTAGTGAATGATAAATTATAACCTAGTATGGGCATAATATAATTTATAGTACGATTATGCTAGTTATGTGACCCTTACTAATGTCTCTGTGATGATGAGTGGGTAATAAAGGAGAAGCTTAGTGCTTAAGCTGGCTAAATTCTTGCGATGAGCATCATATGATGAGTTTCAAGATTAAGCACAAGACTTATGCACATTGCACGTGTATTCTCTACAAGATTATTGTAGAGAATACACGTGCAATGTGCATAAGTATAGACTAGTGGTCGCCTGGTACTCTAAATTCGACCATAATGTTACGCTATACTTTCAAACTTCATTTAACGTTAACCATAAATAAAAGATGTTTATCAGCGTATTAAATACATGGTAGTCTATGTAATGTTTATTAATATTTTTTTATTATTATAGATAAATATTAGCATTCCTTTTATTAATTTATACCCACAACAACTGAAAAATACTCTTAATTAATTACACATTACTCGCCCGTGTATCTACAATTACGTAATTATCAATTTTAAACTGATTTTTGAATTTACTTATTTGTTCTTCTGAGACGCTAATATTAGATATTGAAATTAAAACTACTTTTTTACGGATTTTATCGCGTTATATTGAAACGGAAATAATATCGTAAAAAATCCGTAAAAAATACATTTATTTCAATTACATATTTTATCTCCAATACCTACCTGATTTTTTCTTGAATTGTCTGAATTATGTTCAATAGTTAATGTTTATTAAAATAATAATTTAATTATATTATCATCTTTGGCCACAAAATAAATTATGTGCAAATTTCCTATATTTCCATCGGCTAATGTGTGCCTGCTCTAAAGCAACCTTTAAACGACCAACTTCGTAACACTAAAAGTATCTAATAACTTATAATTTTAATAGACACAATAAACTCAAAGAAAGACAACTTGAAAGACTAGTAAATTATTTTAATTTAATTACATTTATGACTTTGATTTATGAATCCCATACATTTTATCATAATTCGGGTAATTATCGATAATCCCAAGATGTAAATACAAATTGATAATTCTGAATCAATGAGATCATTATAAGATCAAGATTTTTATGAGGATTATGCATCTGGAATATTATGAAAATTAATTTGAATATTTCTTTCGAAATCCCGTATTATTAATTGCAATTTTAATACAAATTTTAATTGATCTTGATTAAGCTGCAGCTATTACAAGTTTCCGAAACTAATTTTGTTTATCATCGTGAGACGGCGTAACGATGAATTTATTTTTTAATTTGTTTGGTGGCTTATATTAATAAGCAGATCTTAAATTCAGCTAAAGTTACATATGAGTTTTTTAATCGTGGTACATGTTCATTGTTCTTGGGTTTTTTCTATGAAATTCTCAGTAGCAGCTCGTATTTCGGGATTTGTGGCAATGGCAATAGACCTCCTATTTATAGGTACACAATACACATACTTGCAAACTATGGGTGTACAGTTTGCCGTTATGGTGTACCTGCATCTCCCAAAGAGTTAAGCATCTGCCTAACCCTTCGCTGAGTACAGGCGTGATGGTAAATACTTTCATGTGAATCGGGGGCATTTTTTTGACTGAAACTACTCACAAATATATACATATGATTTTCTTGCCTTATTTTATGATTGAGCAACATTCGACTAAAATACACTAGTTTAAAGCTCAAATCTAAGTAAATTACTCACACACGGAAAATTTATTATCTATACCTGGTCAATAATGATGTAGATAAATGCAGAAACTACACTTTTAGGTATCAGGGACCGTGTTTCACAAGCGTATTATTCTTCCATATCGTAGGAGCGTTTAAAAAGACTTATTGCCACATACACAAACACCCAGACAACTGGCAGTACATACAAATATTTGTTCCATAAGGTAATCAAATCTACGACTTCAGAAGTCGACCAGTTATTACATTATATACAGGTATTCATAACAAATTTATCTGCGCAAACATTCCGAGGGTTGTCACGAATACCCGCAACCCTTTTACCAAACAATGACGAGACGTTCATAATACAACACAAATCCGCATAATCTCGTTATCAACGCATTGTTCAGCCCTACCATCTGAGATACGGGACTATTCTGTAGAGAATGGACCTTGAATTACGGAAACGGGCGAAATTAATTATCGCAAGGGGAACAAAAGTCTCGAGGATCAATCCATCACGCCCTGAAGGCGGACGGACAACGGTCTAATTTGTGCACTATTCAGAGTGATGGAAAGCGTATGAGGAATTTTCTAGTGGAGACGAGAATTAGGGCTTCCATTTATTTCGAATGCTAGGATAATTGGTAAAGTCTTAAGTGCCTCAATGTCCTAGTTGTTGTGCCCGATAAATGGCCATAGACTCACCTCGTACTGCTTATTCGGGGTCTTAAATATAGCAAAGAACTGTACTGTGAGTGTAATTAGTAGACCTCTGTCTAACCCTTTGGCGGACACAGGCGTGATGGTATATTTAGCTATATAGAAATTATTTAAATACGAAAATATAAATGCTACACATGTCTGTTTCTATTTTGACATGCGTGTTCCTTTGTAAACTTTAGAAGACATAGTTAATTTTTAAGGATTTCAAGGAACAAAACATGATAAATACTTAATATAAGACAGGATTAAATAATACTACGCTGATCTTCCGATCCGCAAAGTTAACCTATGCTTGCCACGGTCGGTCTGTGGATGGGTTTTACCAATGACTTTTTTTAAATCGCGTAATTAGCGTTATTGTTCAAGAGAGAAGTGCACCATGCTGTTAAAAGTATTACTAATTAATTTGACACTCATTAGGAGGTCGCCGACTTACACCCACCTACAGTGTTGATGTTGTTTTAACTATAATGTGATAAATGATTAAAACAATTTATTCGATTATTAATCGGACTCCCGTGGACGTGGGAGAAGCTAAATAATACGTAATTGTAATTTATTAACAAAACATTTCTGACTGACACATCATTACGGAGTCAGAATCTCGAAAATCTTGCCCAAAACTCATAGTTTCATCCTTAAGTTAGGCATCAGTATCGCCCAGAAATTAAGTTGAGCAGTTCTGTTGCTTGTTGCTCCGTGAAAAAGACTGGTATTCAGTCAAATCTAGCAATGAGCAGAAAGAGAACTTTGTCTCTTAAGCTGCTAGCCCAACTATTCCTCTTTATTCTTAACAGCAACCTCTCAAAAGGGTGTGAAAAGAGTGGTTGGTGTTGCAAGCATCTATTGGCTGCAGTAACCGCTTACCATTAGGCAGGCGGTATTCTTGTTTTCCATCTTAGTGGTACCTATACAAATAAATTCTTCCCTTTGACCACTATATTATCTCTTAACGTGGAGAGCCATGCTTCGGCACGAATGGGCCGGCTCGACCGGAGTGATACCACGGCCTCACAGAAAACCGGCGTGAAACAACGCTTGCGTTGTGTTTCGCCGAGTGAATGAGGTTACCGGAGGCCCAAACCCTTTTAAAAGGCGGTCAACGCACTTCTGACTCCTGTGGTGTTGCGGGTGTCCATGGGCGGCGGTTATCGCTAACCATCTGGTGATCCGTCTGCTCGTTTACTCCCCTATCCCATAAAAAAAAGTTAGTAAAGTTAAGCAAGCACACGCAATTATTTTATCTTCGCTTTACAGTGGCAGCATGCATGTTAGCTTCCCTGCTAGTGAGATAGTGGTCTCACAAGCCCACGTAGTATAAAAAAAGTAGCTAGATGTCTAGATGGTCAACGTGGTTGTCAAGTCGTGGTTGAATACTAGTACCTAATCAATAAATTTCTGGGAATGACGCATAAAAAACCCAGTTCAAATAAATTGAAGTTAGTACTGTACCTACCTAATTAATACTGATGACCTTTCAACGTCTGCAATGTAGATAAGAGTAGTATTAATTAATTTATCGATATTTTGTCGCCTGATGTCTGCAGGATACACATTTTATTTGATATTATCTTTACATTGTAAGTAGGTTAACAGTTTCGAATTGTCGTTCGGTGATGTGTAGGTACAAGTATCGATAAAAATATCGTCCTTTGTTCTGCTCTATATATTTTAACATATAACGTAAGAGTGACTTTATACACCGGTTTTTACTGTGTCTATGTCATTTAAATTAGTGAAATGTCAGTTATATACCATCTTTTTTATGGTATGGGGGGCAAAAATTTTGTTTTCATATAAGAAAACCGCATTCAAAATCATAAAAAATGTTATGTGCGAAACCGTTTCGGAAGTATGTGCCTTCGATCTGGTCGAAATAGTCAACAAAAATAAATAAGTAGGAATTGAAAAACTACGACGTGTTTTGGTTCTCGTATTGACAAGTTGCTTATAATTAAATGCGTTAATTTATTAACGAACAAATATATACGGAGGGACATAATTTATATAATAAATAACCACGTGGGAGAGCCATGCTTCGGCGCGAATGGGCCGGCTCGACCGGAGTGATACAACGGCCTCACAGAAAACCGGCGTGAAACAACGCTTGCATTGTGTTTCGCCGAGTGAGTTCACCGGAGGCCCAAACCCTTGCGACCCCTCTGGTGTTGCCGTTATCGCTTACCATCAGGTGATCCGTCTGCTCGTTTGCTCGTTTATTATATATACCTATATTGTCTAATTCATGCTATTTTTGAGCTTATTATTAATATCGTAAAAGCGTTAATGCTATAACAGGGTATTGGTGCGACCCTGGTCCAAATTTGACCATATAGCCATATAGACTTATTGGTTATATATCATCAGGCTTTAGCATAAAAATCACTGGGGCTACCGCCTATTACTTAGTCTTTTACAAAAAAAGAAACAGTTCAAGTTCAAATGTTTTTATTTCAAGTAAGCTTTTACAAGCGTTTTTGAAACGTTATGATTCTAGTTGCACGGTTCCAAAAGGTTGATCCTATGGAGAAGAATCCGGCAAGAAACTCCATGGACACTCTTTTAAAATAAATTATGTTACAATCAAAAACATGTAAAACATTTGAACTTGAACTTGGACAGTTATGGCACGTTGTGCAGTCGTGTGTCCGTGAATCATATTATGATTCATCAAATTAGCCATTTTGGCCCTACAGAACTCTAAACTCTAGACAATTCTTCGTATGACCAACACCTAAGCAGCACTGCATTATCTGCATAGCATACCATCACACCTATATTTCCCGAAAGTTTAGGCAGAAGTGTACTAATGTACACCCACAGTTCGCAAAGAATAACCCAATAACACTTTGCTCGACCTGGGAATCGAGCCCAGGACCTCTAGCGTAGCAGTCGCGCTCAGGACCACTAGGCTAACGAGACATTTGCCTACATCAATCATCCTTATTAAAGGCGTTAACCATCCGTACAAATATTCCAACGTAATTGAGTATTCCAAATGCCGAGTATTCACGGCTGATAAGTATTGATTATCAAATTAAATGGTAGGTCAAAGTTTATAATCGTGTAATTGAATTGAAAATGAATGTCTTTAAGATTATTGTTTGTTGCAAAACATTGCGGGTCTAGATTGAGAAATAATAATTATCGTGACATGTCTTGAATTACGGTGATTTAAGTTTACTTGTCTATCGATGCCAATTATAATAATAAGTCTTTGAAATAGGTCATAGCATAGTAAAGTTGAGTACCTATACTATTAAAAGGTTGTCTGTTCATCTATCCATTACCTTCCTTTCTATATTCCATTCTATCTTCTTCTTCTCTTCTCTACTATTATAAAATTTAAAAAAAGCTGTATCTGTACAATGAAGATATTATAAAAATCAAGTGGGTTATGGTATAATAACGTCTCCGAACCCAAAGGGGTGTTTTTTAAAATTCTTGTCTAGTTGTCTGTATGGTATAAAAACTACTGAATAGATTTTAATTTTGTCATCATTGTTAGAAAGAGTAGGTATGCTCCAACTTAAAAACTGGTGAACTTCTAATCTCAATTAATTAAATGGATCCTGAGATAGCTTCACCTCTCTGATAACACACACATAACAAAGAAGAGATCATCAATGTTAGTTTTTCCATGTTTGCTCCTAATGTAATGTAGTTTTTTTTTCTGGGATAGGGGAGCAAACAAGCAAACGGATCACCGGATGGTAAGCGAATACCGCCGCCCATGGACACTCGCTACACGAGAAGAGTCGCAAGTGCTTTGCCCACCTTTTAAAAGGGTTTGGGCCTCCGGTATTCACGCCGGTTTTCTGTGAGGCCGTGGTATCACTCCGGTCGTGCCGGCCCATTTACGCCGAAGTAACTATGGGTCTCCCACGTCTAAAAATTCTGTCTGCATCTATTTACGCATATAAAAGCACATAAGTATAGGTTATTTTTTATGTGATTAAGGGCCACTTGCACCAACTTCTTAAATATATTTAAACTGTATTTAAACACAAATTTACTATGAAAAATTGTGTTTAAATTGAATTGAAACATATTTAAAAAGTTGGTGCAAGTTGACCTAAATCTTTATCCAGCAGTATCTTAAAAACAAATAGATTTTCTCAAGAAAAAGTTTTCATAATAATTAAAAATATTTTTTTTAGCTTTTACTGGCTTCGGTAAAAATAATTACAGTGATAGATTTTGAAAACGTAAACTACATTCGACAGCGACGCCAATATTCGTTTCAATTAAGCTCTCTTCAAGCGAACGGTTTCAAACACGATCTGAATTGCAAATACACACTTTTTCTTCTCGTTCCCAATGTACGTCTAAATGGATCTAATTGGAAATTCAGCGCCTCTTAAATCGTCTAAGTTTGTTTCCAGAAGCGAATTGGTCCTTTTGACAGATTGCCTATTGAAAGAACGCTTGGATAAATCGAATCGTACATCAGTGTCCATTTTAAATTGGTAGGCGGCTAACTAAAGAACTACTTACCTAAAAGGTCGTTTCAGACGTTGGTCCTCGATGTCACGTTCGTAAAATTTCCACCACAACCTTAAGAAACCGTGATCTTTAAATTTATTTGAGCATTTTTTCACGGATATCTTCACATATTAGTTAATACCATCAATAAGTATTAACCTGCAGAATAATGTTTTATAGATGTGGGTAACTACTATTTAATTAAAAGCGGCGGTAGCCTAATGGCTAGGGCGTCGGACTTATGATCATGTGGTTGCCGGTTCGAAACCCACCCATTGCACTACCGACGTGAACCCACTCGTAACACAAGCATTTAGCTTAGCACGAGGGGTTAACAAGAATACTAGTAATGTGCTACCCACATTGCTAGTTTAAAAAAAAAAACATTTCATTATGACTCAAAAATCTAAATTAAAAGTTTTGAGAAAACCCACGACGAATTTAATTGTAGAAAGATTAAATAATATTTTCGAACCCCCGACTAATACCGAAACATATTCAATCACCTACAAGAAAATCCTACATCTTACTCTAGCGCCGCTGTAACGTGTCAGATTATACTGGACACTGTATTGATATCCAATATTTGGTATTCAACCATTCATGTCAGCTAATGACCAGTTCGTATTGGGAACTCAACAGAAAACAAATGACAAATATTGACAGTTTTATTTAGTGAGCACCGAATGTTGGCTGAATAGAAAATTCGGCACGTACATATTGATACGAATGGCAACCATTTGAAATAACTAGTTCTGTTGAAAGAAAAATATGATGTGCCGCGGATAAAATTTATTATTTTGTGGAGCGAGCCAAAAAAAAATTTTTTTTTGCGGTTTTTTAAATTGAGAATTGTGGACAATACCTACTGCCATCTATCAATCACTACTGTAACTCTGCTTCAAACGACATGTTGATTAATTAGTAGACTAAGCGCCACTTGCACCAACTTCTTAAATGTGTTTAAATTGATTTAGATACAAAATTTCTATGAAAAATCTTGTTTATATACAATTATGAAGTTGGTGCAAGTGGCCCTAAACCTATCAAAAATGAAAAACAAAAGATTTCCACGGCCTCACAGAAAACCGGCGTGACACAACGCTTACGTTATGTTTCGCCGAGTGAGTGAGGATCCTGGAGGCCCTAACCCTTTTAAAAGGCCGGCAACGCACCTACGATTCCTCTAATGTTGCGGGTGGCCATGTCCATAAGCGGCGGTATAGCTTACCATCAGGAGATCCATAAAAAAAACATTGCTCGCCCTGTTAATCGCTCCCAGAATCTCTAGTGTAGCAGGTTCACTTCACTCAATAACACATGACAAATGAACGATGATGATTTTAATATAACGTTTTTTCTTTCTTTGCAGGTACCAATTGTTTCTGACCCTGCTACTGACTTCACTATGCTCAGCTAACGATGGACTGTTTGGGTCCAAATTCCAGACCGGTAATCCGTTTTTCTTTGGTAACTATTGTTGTAGATTTAACCCTATTCTTCCTTTGTATATGTTCCTGCATGATTCTCGTTTAATGCTTATGACTCAACCACAGTGCCGTCGAAATTACTGTGCTTGCGTGAAGTCAGCCGTTCCTCACGGCCGTGCGGGTCACTTAAAAAATATCGAAATAAGTAATTACAACAATCACGATGAAACATTAAACCTCTGTTGTATTGAAAATGATTGGCTTGAGAGGACTGTAACTCTTTTATTTTAAATGATTTACGATGATATGCACAACTTGCTACGAAATGTACCTATGTGTCTCGCTCAGGGCGGAGTATTTGTTGAAGTGGTCGGTGCGCTGGTTTCAACGTAATGGACACGCCCCGCTCCCCTCTCGTCCTGTTGCGTTCGTTGAAGTGCAATGGTTGTGTTCGCGGGTGAGGTTCGAATCCTCAACATCTGTTGTCTTATCACAGAGTTTTTCAATTAAAATTGATCACTGCAAAACCGCTTGCGGACAACGTAAGACGCGCAGAGTAATTTCGATCTACTGTAATAATTGTGCCTGTTCCAGTAAGTAGGTAGGTACTTTTATTTGGTTATTCTATTAAATTCCTAGTAGCAGCTCGAAGTCCGTATTACATGGGACTTAAACATAGAGGGAAACTGTAGGTGTACATTAGTACCGCTATGCTTAGCCCTTCGAGGAATACAGGCGTGATAGTATGTTATGTATAACGCTCATGGAACGCCTATATAAACCAACAAATAATACTTATTGTACGCATATTATAGAGCTAAAAATATTTGCGATGCTTATTGAAAACTCACTATTTGTGTCACAATAACCATTACAAAGTTAAATATGAGTACAATGGATGCATACAAGCCTGGAGTTTCACAAAGGGGAAGCTAACTATTGCTGCTATTGTTACGAATCCTGAAGTGACAACTCAAATGAAACGTGAAATGTATACTGAAAAGTGAATTCATTGTGAATAAATACAATAGACCGATATACTCACTACACACGTACTATTACGCTTGCATTCCCCGACGATTTTGTGGAGGTTTAAGTATGTAGCACACCTATTTTACCGGAAATCCCCGAAAAAAAAGTTCAAATCAATCTATTTATTTAAAACATAAAATATTTTTAATATAGATTTGGTCACTATCAGATCTTGTTAGGTTAGCTAATTACGTAATAACTTAGACCGAAGAACTTTTAAGTAGGGACTGAACTTTTTACGATAGAAGAACTGAGTGGCGAGACTTGTTTTTTTTACAAGTTATGTTTTTATTGGCATTGTTATTAAATAGAGGAAAATATTATTATTAAAGAGAGGAAACTGAAATGACAATATTTTCTAGCATTTTGGGCACGACGACCTTGAATTTTAAGCTTCATTAGTGATTACTTTCATGATTAATGTTTCTTCTTATTACATTTAGTGATGTGATTGGGATAACTATAAGACCATTTTAGATTGGACAATTTTTCTTAACACAGTGTATAATATAAAATAGATACTGAGGAGTGAATGTGGCAGAAGCAAAAGAAGTGTGCAATAATCGTAGCAAGTGGCTGTCTATAGTTTCTGCCTACCCCTGTGGTAGAACGGCGTGAGTATGTATGTATGTACAGAGGAGTCTCTGTGTACTAAGTACGACCACCCATCCATAGATTGACTGTGGCAAGCGTAGCTTAGTTTTGTAGATCAATAGATAATAGATTAGTGAATAATACAGGAATATTTTTTAAGCAGTGCGCAAAAAAAATTTGGTAGTTCAGTATCAGTAATAGAACACATTCCCATTATTAGGTCAAACCTTTTTTTTAAAAATTTTATCCGGCTTGAAATCAGCAAAATATGGACACATAATATCTATTCGCAATAATAACAATATGCACGTGTGCCAGCCGACTCACGCGCCGGTGTACAGCTGATGTAGGTACTAAGGCGCGCGCGCTTTGCCGTGCGCTAGCGAGTAACCATAAAATCAGTTTCAAAGTAAACATCTTTCGTTAACGATAACTTCGATATTTTGTACTAAGACATATCAAAATAACAAATTGGTGTTTAATAAAAGTCGTTTAAGTATCAATTGTCAAAGTTTGCGCACTGAATAAAAAATATTCCGGTATATTAGCTACGAGCCTTACCTTAAAACTATACGAAATGACAATATTTTATAGTCAAGGAAAACCGACGTGACACAACACTTATGTTGTGTTTCGCCGAGTGAGTGAGGATACCGAGAAGCCCAAACCCTTTAAAATGGCAGGCAAAACAATTGCAACTCCTCTGGTGTTGCGGGTATCCATGGGCGAAGGTAATAGCTTACGATCAGGTGATCCGTCTGCGCGTTTGCCCCCTTATCACATAAAATAAGAATTCATGCGACGACAAATAACCCCTTTTTTACCTCTAAAATGAATTAATCATCGCCTACCGTTGAAAGAACTCACAAATTTCTAATAGCCAATTTATACAAACGACTAATTTATCGATAAATCATAAAACGCGATAACGCGCCTACATTAATACGTCGTAACACGAATTAACAACTTTATTAGACCGATTATTATTCATTAGGATTATAAACGGTATTGCTCAGTCAACAGAGCTTATGATAATAAGCCGACTTTAACTAATATTGGACATATTTCTTTTTTGACTTTGATTGCGACATTTATATGATCGACTTAAAATTCCGTTAAAGATTTCATTTTGAATTTCAATACATTTTTGTTAGTATGGAATTAAATACTCCTACCGATATTTTTGATCTTTAAAGCTGTTTAATACTTTCCCTTTCATATTGGATTATACCTACATACATAACATAACATAATCAACCTATTATAAGTCCTACTGCTGGGCACGGGACTCCTCTCACAATGAGAGGAATTAGGCTATAAGTCTACCAAGCTAGCCTAATGTGGGATGGCAGACTTCACACTTCGAAAATATCTCTCAGTGGTGCAGGTTACCTCACGATGTTTTCTTTCACCGTTGTAAGCGAGTGATAATTAATTATCTATACTAATATATAAAGCTGAAGAGTTTGTTTGTTTGTTTGTTTGTTTGCTTGAACGCGCTAATCTCAGGAACTACTGGGTCGATTTGAAAAATTCTTTCAGTGTTAGATAGCTCATTTATCGAGGAAGGCTATAGGCTATATATCATCACGCTAAGACCAATAGGAGCGGAGCATCAATGAAGAATGTTTCAAAATCGGGGTTTTTCCTTTTGAGAGCTTCCGATGCATGCGCTGCGTAAACGATTAAAGTTTCGCAAAAATCATATATGACAGAATTGTTCCTCTTTAAAAGTTCTAAAAAAAAGTCCGGGACAGCATATGTCTATCTTTTAAGGTTGGCTCACTATAAGCGTTTTTATGCTAACTTTGTTCTAAAATTCGTTTTTTTTCCTTTTGAGAGCTTCCGATGCGTGCGCTGCGTAAACGGTTAAAGTTTCGCAAAAATCATATATGACAGAATTGTTCCTCTTTAAAAGTTCTAGAAAAAAGTCCGCGACAGCATGTGCCTATCTTTTAAGGTTGGCTCACTATAACCTTTTTTATGCTAACTTTGTTCTAAAATTCCAAATGCATTATTTGCGTAGGTGTTTTTATAAACATGATATGAATCCTTATCCAAATAAATACGTTATTCATCAGCCTTTACAGCTTTTGTTTTGTATCCGTGCGGACCGAGCTTGGTTCAGCTCGGACCCAACAAACGCTCTAAAAGACATATCCTCATTTAGCGTTCTTTTATTATTCCTGTTCCCGTGACATATTTTACTAAAGTTCCGCTCGGATACTCAATACTCAATTATCAACTAACAATATTGGCTATATCTTGAAGTGAGCTTCAATCAAAACATACTACAAGCCGCTGAAGGGGATCATCATCTTCCTACCACCTGTCAAGTGCCACCTGCCAAGTTTGCTTGAACGCGATAATCTCAGGAACTATTGGTCCGATTAGAAAAAATCTTTCGGTGTTAGATAGTCCATTTATATAGGAAGGCTATAGGCTATCATCCCACTAAGACTAAGTAACTATTCCACGCGGACGAAGTCGCGGGCGGAAGCTAGTTAATTTATAATCATGATCGACTTAAAATTCTGTTATAGATTTCGGTTTGAATTTGAATAAATTTTTGTTAGTATGGAATTGAATACTTCTGCCGATATTTTTGATCTTTAAAGCTGTTTAAAGGGAAAGTACCCTTTCATATTGGATTATGCTCATTGTTAAATATTGTTATAGTGATAATTATTATAAATTTTCATGCGGTCTCATAATTATGTCAACCGCGTGTATAGCTGACCATCAGGTGATCCGTCTGCTCGTTTGCCCTCCTATCTAATAAAAAAAATACAATTTGTAGTTACGTAAAGCCGTGTACAGAGAAACGAAACACAGAGACAATATCGGATTCGGCACGCAAATAAAAGTCAAAACTAATTGCGTTATTTTATTAAAGTACCTGCCTACCTATTCAAAATTCAATAGTCATGTTAATGGCAGCTCACATTATGAAGAATTATGTTATTGACATATAATTATGAATAAGTACCTCATAAGTCTAGTGGCTCTAGCCCAACTGCTATGCTAGAGGTCTTATGTTCGATCCCTAAGTCTAGCAAAGTTATTGGATTTTATTGTGAAATTCTCAGTCGGAGTTTGAATTTATGTGTCGGAGGTTAATGGCAATAGGCTTGCCCCCTATTACATGGGTGATGAATACAGGCGTGATTGTATGTTATGTTAATAATAAATCAAAATTTAACAGTAGGTACCCACGGGTATTCCTGTAGAGGTTTTTTTTATGGGATAGGGGGGCAAACGAGCAGACGGATCACCTGATGGTAAGCGATAACCGCCGCCCATGGACACCCGCAACACCAGAGGAGTCACAAGTGCGTTGCCCGCCTTTTAAAAGTGTTTGGGCCTCCGGTAACCTCACTCACTCGGTGAAACACAACGCAAGCGTTGTTTCACGCCGGTTTTCTGTGAGGCCTTGGTATCACTCCGGTGATTAATTTATCATAGCTACTTCTGTCTTTAATGTCCCGTTGTAACATTAACAATCGAAATCAGAACAGTCACCAATAACAAAAGCTATCAAAATCGCGATACTAACAAAACCCCAGACATCCTAATTAATGGCTGTCGTAGTAAAACCGACAGAGAAGTACGAACGCAGAGACGCGGCACGCAATTACAAGCCGATGATAAACCTATATTGCGTCGTTTGAAATGCTCATCCCTGTTCTGAGAACCGCAATCGTTTTAACTACGTCATTTACTGAACAAAGCGGAGAAAATCGTCAGGCGTTAATTGTTTCAGCGCTGCAAACAATTCGCATGATAAGTGCTGTGCTTCGTAGAATACCATAGAGTATTTAATTTTATGCTCTAGTCGCGCTATACGACCGTTCGGAGACTGGACGTATGTGATTTTAGAGTGGTCATTTTGATTGTGTCAGTTTTGTATGTAGGTTAGGGAGTCCTGTTAATTGGTTACGCAGCTGCTAATGTCCAGGAAAACGAGATTTTGCTCTGGTAGGCGAGTTGCCAGCTCATTTCTGCTGCACCTAATTAAATGCGTTATCGATACAAATCAAATAATCAATACAAATCGTCTACACACCGAGGTTGATCAACCGTATATTCCTGAATCTCTCTACCATTGATATGAGAGAGGAAATAGGTATTCCTTCTCTCTTCGTTTTTGTTCTGTTTAATAGGAATATTAGTTTTTACTCCTAGCAATCATCCTCCGAGCTTTTTCCCAAGTATGTTGGGGTCGGCTTCCAGTCTATCCAGATCCGGCTGAATATCAATATTTTACACGAAGCGACTGCCATCAGACCTCCACAACCCAATTTCTGGGTTACACCGATATTCGGAGGATAGACTGGTTGTCAGGCTTCTGATTACAACTAACAAATGTCATACATGTTCGTATGACAATCGGGACCGACGGCTTTACGTGCTCTCTGAGGTATGGAGGGGTAATAATGGTCACCTATCCTCACACTGACCGCAGTTAGCGCAGCTTAACTTGCAGAGCCCCTCTTTTTACTCCTAGCAATGTAGTATCCTTAAAAGCTAGCACGAAAGAGTCTGGTATTGAATCTAAATTGAAAGAATAAAAGTAGCTAGGTACGTTTTCTCATCAAGTAATGTTATCTGTTATCGAAAGCATTTTAGAAAGGAGCTTTTACGCTTAGTACCAGACACCACCTTCCAGTTGTTCAGGAAATTAAATTAAAAGGATATTGGAAGCTTATTTTCTTCACATAACAGAGACACAAGAGGGTTATTTAATTTGTTAAGACTCTGTTGTAGTGGTAGTGCTAGGAATCATGAAAGGTATAGAGGGACAAAAATGTTGTCAAACTTGCAATGTTGAGTTAAAGACTTCTGTGTTTTGAAAGATTATTATCTGCAGCCAAGTCGAGCAAAACAAGCGGTGCAGCTGTACCATCCTTTTCTTTTCTCGAAGCAATTCAGTCCATTTTCGAGCCGATCTCACAATTTTTTACGATAGAAGAACTAAGTTGCGAGACTTAGGGCCACTTGCACCAACTTCATAATTGTATTTAAATTGTATTTAAACACGATTTTTCATAGAAGTTTTGTGTTTAAATACTATTTAAACACATTTTAGAAGTTGGTGCAAGGGGCGCTTAGTTTTTTTTACAAGTTATGTTTTTATTGGCATTATAGTTATAAGATTATAATTATGTAAATGATTTTTGTAAGATTACATTATAATTGCACTGCCTCATTAGTCTAGTGGTCCCAAGAGCGACTGCTAAGCTAGTAAGTCTTGTAATGATTTTAGTTTGTCAAGTGACCGCTAGAGGGTTTTCCATATTTAAAAAATGCCGAAGGCATGAGTATATGTTTCTCTAAACTCCTGGTTGAGCTATAGTGGACAAAGGCTAAGTGACTGATTATTTTTATAGTCAACTGCCATAATAGACTAGTGTTGCCAAGCGCGATTGCTGCGCCAGTGGTGCCGGGTTCGATTCCCAGGTCGAGCAGTATTATAGGGTTTTCTATAGAATTCTCAATAGCAGTTCGGAGTTTGAGATTTGTGCCCGGATAATGGCAATTGGCTCGCCCCCTATTTCATGGGACCTAAACATACCGGCGAACTGTGGGTGTATATTAGTAGTACACCTCTGTCTAACCCTTCGGGGAATACAGGCGTGATATTAATGTATTACGTAATATGTGTCATTGCAGCTGTTGTCGACTTCTTACATACCAAGCCGAATTAGTTCAGTCAGTGTCGTGGGTAATGCCTATGATTTGAATTACCTTTGAAAACTCTTTGACTAGGTCATAAAGATGAGACACTCTGGAAGTTCCCTACAAATGTAGCAAGTGCACATGACATAAGGCACAAAGTTCAATTCCCTCGGGAAAATATAGTGCAGGAGCAGCAGGAAGCGGCTAAAGACATGCAAATATATGGACCTATGCATGCGAGTTACGTGCGTCGTGCATAGCATGCATTTCTGACTCATTGATCATGTCGTTTGTTGTTAAACTCATTCCATCGTAGTAGTACACGCTAAGGAAATGAAAATTACAGACAACGACAAAAGACGGAAAAAAAACTTATTCCTGACATAAAAAATCTATTTACTAATATATAAAGCTGAAGAGTTTATTTGTTTGTTTGCTTGAACGCGCTAATCTCAGGAACTACTGGTCCGATTTGAAAAATTATTTCAGTGTTAGATAGCCCATTTATCGAGGAAGGCTATAGGCTATATATCATTACGCTACGCCGACAAAGTCGCGGGCAGAAGCTAGTAATAAATAAATCTAGAAAATTAATAAGATAAGACTTCAAATTATTGGTCTTGGTACTTGGCTCAGCAATGTGTAGTACTAGTTTTTAATGTTCCTGTTCATCAATTCCTGCTCAGGCCACACAGTCACGTCGCAGACACCACAGCTTATAGTAAAATAACGTAAATAAAATACGTAAAAATATATTAAAATACAAAAATAAAGTAGGTTTATAAGGTCACGCCTGATGCCCTGAAATTTTAGGCAAACGTGTACTAATTTACACCCACAGTTCGCCGTAATAGATGACCTTTTGCCAGAAATCCAAAATTCGAATACTGCTACGTGGAATTTCATACACTAAATCCAATGGCACTCTTCGACCTGGTTCTCGAATTCAAATCCAAGGCCAACCTCTGACTTTTCATATTCATATTTTTATTTGCAATCCATAATGTAATAATAGTAGTAAGAAACAATTATGGACCCTGTCGGGCACAGCAATATTAATAACTAAGTAGGAGAGAGGAGGAGCTCTTTAATTCTTATTTCCTTAAGTTTTCATTTATTAATCTATAGTAATTAGCGTATATAAATGTAAAATATTTAAAATATCTATTATGTTCGAAGTTTATTATTCATTTCGAAGTTATGTGTGTATTAATAGTTAATTATCACGCGCTTAAACGGAATGGTGAAGGAAAACATTGTAAGAAAACTTGCATGCCTGAAAAAAATTCTCGACGGCGTGTGAACTCTGCCAACCTTAGGCTAGCGTGGTGGGCTATAGCGTAATCCCCCTCATTCTGAGAGGATACCCGTGCCCAGCAGTAGGACAGCATAATGGATTGATTAACTATTTATTGTGTTGTTTGACCTAGGAATCATACCCAACAACATAGCATTCGCACTTACAATCTCAAGACTCCTGTTGACTGACTGAATCCTAGACTGTTATACTCATCAAGCTTCCTTCTATTTTTTTATCCTACTTTTAAAACAACAACAAATACAAAAATATTTTGTTCTAACTTCCGTGAAGTGAAGTAGAAAATTCCGGGAAAAATTTCGCATGCATGAAGAACTCGGTTATGTTTGTGGAGGTATCTGAATTATTTAGGTCCGCGTTCGTAAGGGCTTCATTATTTTCTACTGCCAGACAAGGTATGTCTATGTTTGTTGTTTTAAAACACACACGACAATGAGTTGAATGTTTACCTAGTACATAAAGGAACGTTTCAATTAGCGGAATATACGGGTACTATGATTAAAATTTTAGTGAAAGATTTCAGGCAGCTAAGAACTACCGAATTACTACTTTTTTTTTATAATATTTAAAGATGCTAATGCCAAATATAGGTACCTAATAATAAAAAAATGCTATAATTTTATTGTTTTTTATTGCATTGTTGGTTTAGTACCTAGTCGTAAACAGGACTGCTAAGCTAGAGGTCTTGGGTTTGATACCCAGATCGAGCAAACTATTATTGTATTTTACTATAAAAATAATAAGAGCTTGGATTTTTGCCCAGCCAATCATTATATACGGTTGAACTGGGAATATATTAATTATGTGACTAGTAATAATTAGTACACTGCCTAACTTTCAGGGAATAGCTACGGGCGTGATGGTATGTTTATTTTTGAAGTGGGAGAGCCATGCTTCGATACGAATGATACCACGGCCTCACAGAAAACCGGCGTGAAACAGCGCTTGCGTTGTGTTGCGCCGAGTGAATGAGGTTACCGGAGGCCCAAACACTTTTAAAAGGCAGGCAATCCACTTGTGACTCCTCTGGTGTTGCGGGTGTCCATGGGCGGCGGTTATCACTTACCATCAGGTGATCCGTCTGCTCGTTTGCTCCCCTATCCTATAAAAAAAAGAATGTAGGTACTTAATTCTAATAATATAAAGCAACATGATAAAAATTGAATATCGACGTGAATGACCAAATAACTACGTTTATACGTAACTTCGGATGAAACTATAATGTTTCTATTATAGTAAAAGGTTACGCCACTTCCCACAAGTAATAAAATTAATCGCAATTTATTTTGAGACAGACTTGTCACACGAACGTCGCACTAAAGCCAAATGTCCTCAAAACAAAGAGCAGGACACGTCAACGTGTGCTCTTTCTTCGTCTCAAAATAAACACGAGAAGTTTAAAAAAAAAGATAAAATATATTTTATCATAAACATCATAACACACGTCTATATTTCCCGAAGGGTTAAACAGAGCTGTAGATCTGCCGGTGTATTTTTTTCCACTTAATAGGGGGCAATCCTATTGCCATTAACCGGGCTCAAATCCGATCTGCTACTGAGAATTTTAGAAAAAAAGGCAATAACAGTTTCCTCGGCCTGAGAATCCAACTCAAAACCTCTAGAGCAGCAATCGCACTTGGGACGACTAGACTAAAGAGGTAGATGGTTCAAGGCAAGGTATTATTCCAAAAGTCTAATAACAACACTGCCAGGCTTAAACTGTGTACAGAAAATTCTACGAAGGATCCCAGGCAGCCAGTATTAGGTAGTCCATTATATCAATTGACATTCTACCAATACAATTTCATTTCCCAGAAGCTAGTTTCTTATTCAGGACATTTACCGTAGACTTTCTCAATGTACTTAGGCTAACATTTTATAGCAAAGAGATCCGCCTTAATAACACTCAAACTAAGTGTCTCCTTGCATTTTCTGAACGCTGGCTGCATTAAATAGTGGCTTAGATATTTATATAAAAAAAGAAAATGAAAAATGAAAATGGAACATTAAACATTACTGGCGACTTAACACAAGTTTATTACAATATCATTTGCTTCCAATTTTGAAACTAATTTTCAAATATTGTCATCATAATGAAAATATGGGATCTCCCGTTGCTATCTTCTACAGTTACACATCATGGAGATGTAATGTAGAGATTTTATTACGTAGCGATGTTTAGATAATTCTTATTTTGGTACTTTAGGTTTTTTTTTCTGAAAACAAGTCACAAAAAATATCGTTTATAAAAAAAGGAGGTACGTCTTCGATTTTGAAAATCAAGAGATAAAGTTGGGGTAAAATTATTTAAATAGCAAAATAATTGTGACAATTATTATTTTATTTATTTTACAATAATATTGATACTTTTATGGTATTTTTTTATTAACATTCTTTTTTCTATTTTCAGATATCCCCGAATACGATTTACTGCACGCAATCGGAGTTCCATTCAGCAATCCAAAAACCCAATACTTCGATGAAGGCCTTGATGGATTTCCAGCCTATGGCCTCATGCCAGGCTCTGATATAAAGTCGCCATACCGGCTCTTTATGCCAGAAAAACTGTATTCAGAATTTTCTATAACAGCCACAGTAAGACCGGCAAACAAAGACGGTGGTTTCTTATTCTCAGTTGTTAACCCCTTAGAAACTGTAGTACAATTGGGGGTGCAATTGATCCCTTCAGGGCCAGGGTTGACAAATATTTCCTTACTGTACACAGACGCAAATATTTACGCGTTATCACAAACGATTGCTTCATTTGTCGTGCCATCTTTTGCGAAGAAATGGAGCAGATTTGCACTGAGGGTCACAACTGAGAATGTGACACTATTCTTAAACTGCCACGAATTTGATACGGTTGTCGTGAAGAGGAACCCGCTGGAACTGGTCTTCGATTCTGCGTCTACGCTTTATGTTGGACAAGCCGGTCCACTGATTAGAGGTGCTTTTCATGTGAGTACATTTCCATTTTTATTACATTGACAGCTTAACATAAAATTTTAATGATATAAAGAATTTCGAAATAAAAATATATATATTTTTTATTGTATTTCAGGCCTTATTATAATGATTTTTAGATTTAAGAACTCTTCAAATGACAGTTTATCGACCGTTAATTTAAAAAATCTACCAATTTGAATACGGAAACGACTTTTCTTAAAAAAATCATACTGGTAATTTACATTCAATGAAAAGTTTTAATACGTTTAGAAACCCGTTTAAAACAACCCCTCACTTTGCAACAGTTTGGTATAAAGATCCCCCAGTGGCTATGGCTATACAATAGAACTTTTCTATTAAGTTGGAGTAACATGAAGTTGGAAAGTATTTAATCCCTATGCACTAACATGTTGATGTAATTATCAATGTTATAATGTAAATATAAAATACCGAGTCAAGAGAATTTGAACAGGGAACATTCAGTTTTACTTTGATTTGGAAAAAAGTTCGATTTCAATGTCCATATTTTTATGTAAATCCGCACATCAATGTGTTTTCTATAAACCGGTTTTGACGATTCTTTTATAGTAATAGAGCACATTCCTGTTTTTTTTCAATTATTTAATAGTTTCCTTCCCTGTAATCCAACTTTCTCAGTTTCTCTTATTTTTTTCAAGCTAACTGCTGTTTGTACTACTTTTCATTCTTTTACGGTAGTAAATAAATTGCGAATATCTTTCAAATAACTCGCCTTTCAAGTGGCTTAGTTTCACTGGGTCATAATTTTTAATGTAAATAGGGTAAACAGCAACACGTACAACCTAAAAGGTCAACTTAAAGTTAAAATTTTAAAAATATATCTAAGAAATCCGAATATTTGAGAGTATACTATAATCCCTATGTAACTTATAACAATTATAATATATTATAATATACATAGACCTTTTAAAGTTAATGAGAATAAACCTGAACCTGAGATTAAGACAAACGTTACGAGCAATTATTATAATGAAATACTTGAAGAAAGCCACTTCAATTAAAAAGATAAGCGACTTTTTAATAAACAGTGGAATTGCAATTCTAAAATGTACTTTTTAATTTACAAAAGACAACAGAGAAAACAAATTGCAACATAAAGAACTATGTGGAAATAATTATGAATTATAAATGCATTATAATTTGGATTTATGATTGATTTATGTATACAGTGTGTCCCGAATCTCAACGTCAAGCGGGTACCGGGCGATATGCTAGGCAAAAATAAGGAAAAAAATCCATGTCACTTGGTTAAGCGGTAATAGATATTTTTTTAATTAAAATAATAATACTAAATAATGGATTTGTGACTGTAATCAATAGCATGGTTATTTAGGATTACGATTAAAAAAAAACACTGCAAAATTGGGAAATTTATGACTACAGAACCTAAGAATACAGCCTAGGGTGTCAATTTTCACAAATATACCTATTACCACTTAACCAAGTGCCATGGATTTTTTTCTTAATTTTGCCAAAACTGGTGTAACCTAGCATAGCACCTGGTGCCGGCTTGACGTTGAGTTTCGGGACACCCTGTATAGGTCGCTTACCATCAGGCGATCCATCTGCTCGTTTGCCCGCTATCCCATAAAAAAAGCAAACCAGGTAGCTCTCTGCAGGGCTTAGGGTGGTTGCCAGCCATTCAGACCCTAACACATCTTACCACTGAGTAAGAGCATGTTTATCTCAATAGCAGTGAGGAATTGTTTCTTAAACCATTCCCAATTATGCAGACAATGATGACGTCAAAATTGATTGAACGACGTCTTTCCTCAATTATTCTGCCTTCCGTACAGTCCACAAAAACACTATAGTCTACTTCAAAAAAAACCCGCCCTTCCAAAAGGAGATCAAGAGCTTAACTATGCTTCGCTGTGTTATCGTGACCCTTCATAAACAAAGCCGATTTTACTCGAGACAGATAAACAAAATCCGAGCGCTAAGGTTAGGGTTAAGAATTTACGAGACATACTGTTATTTTGTTTGTAGAATAAGATTTGGTAAGCAGAAATTATATTTTTTCTTTGCTTTCTTTTTAGGGTCTCGTACTTCAAAAGGAAAGAAACGTAACCATTATAGGATCACTTTGTTGTCCGTCTGTCTATTCGTCAAGCACCTTTTTCTCAGGAACACGTGGAGGTATTAAGCTGAAATTCATATCAAATACTCAGGTCTACTGTCTTTTGTCCTACTGTCCCCCGGGAGCTGTGAAGAAATCAAACTTCTAAGCCAAAGCAATCAAAAGATACAGGAGTTTATGCTACAAATTTTCGACACTCGCAAGGAAATCATAATCTACCTACAGGGTACTTCGCGTGAACTCAGAATCTTGAAATTTAATACGAAGCAACCTTATAAAGCACAGTTAATGGAAAAATTGCGAATAGCATACATTTTTAGTTTCATCATATAATAAAACTTATATACCTACAGGTTTGTACAGAACCCTCGGTGCGCGCGTCCGACTCGCGCTTGCCCGGTTTTTTAAATAATAAAGTTTGTTAATTTTTGAAGCTAAGACGACATTATTACCCTTGTACAATGTATGTACATTAACGGTTTGTCTTGCATGGTGCATTGATTTTGTAACTGGTATTAAGCCAGGACGATATTTTTTAAAATTTACTGAAACTTACTTTCTGCTATTGTAATAATTGACAAGAGTACAACAGCCAATACGCCCCTGACCCCTGTTACACTTATAGTATATCTTGCGCGTTTTCTCAATTGTTGTCTCATTTGGCCAGTAATTTCACTTCACCCTTCAAACAAAAAATCAGTATTGTAGGAAGACGAAGACGAAGCTTAGCAGCAGAATATTTGAGAATGCTGTGTTACCACGACAGAAGGGTTCAAAATTCTAAAACCAAAAACAACTTACTGAATTCTCAGCAGCAGCTCGATGTTTAGGATTTATGCCCGATTCGCTACTTATTACATGGGACCTAAACATACCGACGAACTGTGGTACATTAGTTCGCCTCTGCCTATGTCTTTAGGGAATACAGGCGAGATGGTAGGATATGTTAAAAAAATCTCGCTTTCCAAACTGTAAAACAAAAATATTAATTTTTTTAGTTGGTTGAACGTAACAACACTGTGTGTCAAAGCTATCGTATTTTAGGTAGGTACCTGAAATACCATTTGGGTTATACTCCTGAATATTTCATGACCACTTCATGTACAATGGGATTATATTTGAACGCAAATCATACGTAACTTTACACCCTAATTTATTTTCTTTGAAAGAATTGACTCCGTTTTTTTGTAAGCTGAGTAGTATGTTCAATGTTTTCCCGTAAACTTTTTGACTTACACATTAAACAATTGCTATATGAAATATAGTAACATATATTACGCCTGAACCCCGTTAGGTAGAGGTGTAGTAGTTTTTTTTTATGGTATAAACAAACTGACGGATCGCTTGATGGTAAGCGATACCGCCGCCCATGGATACCCGCAACCCCAGAGGAGTCTCAAGTGCATTGCCGGACTTTTAAAACGATTTTTTTTTAAACGATCCGTTATCCTCATTCGCTCGGCGAATCGCAAACTTAATCGTTGTTTCACGTCGGTTCTATGTGAGCCCGTGGTATCACTCCGGTCGAGCCGGCCCATTCGTGCCGAAGCATGGCTCTCCCACGTGAAAGTCCTGATAGATCGTCTTTTTTCATACCAAGTACCAAATATTTACTCTCATCCTACTAAGAAGTACGATTAGATATAATTAAAATCCTAAGTGCCTTAAGCTATGCTAGTCCATGCGGTTATTTTAGATAAAACGTATTATCCAACTTTTGTTTTTCTTGAACTTTGCTTTGGCCATAAGCGTCCAGGAAAGTCAGGATAGGGTTGGCAAAAATCAGTAGTTTTAAAAAAAATCCTAAGTGTGGATTTGAGATTTTTTATTGTTCTTAGAAGAATAAATTTCAGCCATAGTACTCTTACGTAGGTATTTAAAGCTACCTACCTAAATCCTACCTAAATTTTCTACTTATTTTTGACAGGAGTTATATGATTGAAAGTACCGTAACTTAAGTAAATTGCAGAACTGGGAATATAATTAAATTCTGATTCATTTTAACTGTGTACCTGGCTTTTGGCTGAAATGATTATTTACCTATATTTTATTTTTAGAAAGAATGTCGTAAAAAGTGACATAATTTTACTTTTCATTTATTTATTTATACAGCATGAAAGACTTACAGCAAATGATGACACTTTACATTCTTGAACAGTAATCTGTCCGTCTGCTAATAATAAGTCTTCACGTTTAGAATCAGATTAAAAAGAACGGTGAACTTGTGCTATCTAGTAAATATGAAAATAAACTTTTTAATATATTTAGTACACGTAGATTTTATTGTTTGCTTAAATAGTCTTGCACGCCTATTGAACGCGATTTTCTGGAATCGATTCCAGTCAAGATTGGACTTTTATATAATTTTTCCAAGAGCAAAGAGTAAGCTCGGTAACTGGCCCCTAATATATGAGATATAATAACATACTGACAAATTGCGAGTGTATTAATACATAAAGTATACAACTCTGCCGAACTTATCAGGGTTTCATGCGTGAGGGTATAATAGGTTATTGAGCAGCATTATAGAGAATGTAATAAAATAAATTTATGGAAGCAACCCTAAGTTATAAAGGTAGGGAAAGTTTGTTCATAAGTTTGGCGATGTGAGGCCACGTTTGCATATCAAATTTAGCAGTTAAGTTTACAGATGTCGCTTGCACCGGGCAAGTTCCATAACTTTGTAGTTGCTGCTATAATGTATAAGCAAATTATTTGCAAATTATTACAGGTTTCTTTTTACTTTTTTTCATGGATTAAGTCACCTGGTGGTATATAGTGATTGTCGTCCATGGACACCTGCAACACCAGAGGAGATTCTAATGCGTGCGACTCCAAGTGACCAGTCACAGCAACCCACGAGGAACTGACTCTTACGCGCAAAGGTCGAAACACACACGAAGGTGCTTTACGACAAACTCCGACGTGAGGGTGTTCGCCAGCTAGTCAAAGTCAAAGTCAAATGTTTTATTTCAATTAGACAAGTAATACAGGTACTTTTGAATTGTCAAAAACTAGGTGCGCGGTTCCAAATAGTGGGTCAGTCAGGCCCCAAAGATCTTACCACCGAGCAAGTCAAATAATTTTACTTGGCTTTTACGAGATCCCTATCTAAAAGGCAATGAGGAATAGTATTCTAACTCGTTCCCACTCAGGGGATTTCTCGCAAATTGGGGTAAATAATTAAGTGTAGTGGTTTCTGGAAATCAACGAAAAATATCTATACGTATAATTACTGACAGACAATAAATTCTATAAACATAGAGTTATTTATAAAACGTAGATTAGTAAGGAGTTTGGAAAAGTAGGTAGGTACGAACTAATTTAAACATAACATCACGCCTGTATTCCCCGAAGGGTTAGGCAGAGGCGTACTAATGTACACCCACAGTTCGCCGGTATCTTTAGGTCCCATGTAATAGGGGGCGAGCCTATTGCCATTGACCGGGCACAAATTCCTAACTCCGAGCTACTACTGGGAATTTCATAGAAAAACCCAATAACACTTTGCTCGACCTGGGAATCAAACCCAGGACCTCTAGCGTAGCAGGCGCGCTAATTTAAACTACACTACAGACTAATTTAAACTACAGACGTAAATACAGATACTTGATAGTTAATGGTCAGAAATTAGTAATTGAAATTTCGAACAATTAATTCTGGAATGAATACCAATCTCCAGAGCGCTGAAAATTTGTTAATTTGCATCTAATAAACGAACAACGGCGTTCGAGAGTTTCTATTCCAAAAATAACTCAAGCTGTGTTCTATTGGAAGTTCACGAACTGTTGTAAGTAAGTTCTGTGTTTGTTCAACTGCTATTCACTGTGTAAATATATTGGTTATTTGAAATAGGAAACTCAGTGGAGAGTTCTGTGGGAAGTGTAGAATCATTCTGAAAGACCGCCAGCTTGTGGAAATGAAAGGAATTAAATCTAACAATTACAAGTCACCAATGTAGCGACATCTATTGCGCTACTTGGTAATCACTCATTCACGTTCGATTACGACAACTTACAACTAACCAATCACAGCGCTAATCCTGCATCGCACAAGCAATTTTTTTCACGCAAGTTGCAATAATAGTGCCTGACATTACTACGTAGCCTGTTCCACCTCGTCCCTTGCTTGAGCTAACTATCGTCGAGCCAATGGTTATCTACATATTTCTACGACTATTCTAGAATCTTCTTGAGATATCTCCGCCGTCCTAATAGTCACGTAGCTTAACAATAGCTAGAGTAAGACAACAACTATCGAGCCGTGGGCCAATGAGGTCTATTTTAACCTCTCCGTTGGCCTGGAACAGTGGTGTCCTATAGCCGTGGTCTTATGCCGCTGTAATTACAGTTAATATGCATGTATATGTAATTATAGTTAATGTGCGTTTGCTCCCTATCCCTAACGGTAAGCGATTAGCGCCGGTTTTCTGTAAGGCCGTGGTTTCACTTTGGTCGAACCGGCCCATACCTACCGAATCATGGCTCTACGGTAAAATAATTGTCTTGTTTCACACTTACCAGTTATTTTTTTTCATTGTCGGGTCGTAGTTTTTGATTTTTTGTTTTATTAACCAATATTTATTAAGAAAGATTAACTTCGAGAAAAATATAAAAGGAAAATTTAAGATTTTAAAATAAAACACATTACCTACCTAAACGGCGGCCCAAAATCTCTCACTCAGTTTTAAAACCTACAGTGAAAAGTTCCATCTGAAATCCTCTCAAAAATTAATTCAGCGTATATAAGGCCAGTACCTACATAGGTACCATTCAGCTACCTCGGGTGACTTTCGTGCGCTCGAACGCTTTTATTCCGCATGAATGCTTCCGTAAAACCGCTTCTACTTATTTTTTTATATTTTCTTCGTGGTTTAGACGATTTTTCAGATAAGATTTGAGTATTGGAATTTTGAGTACCGAGTCATAAGAACGACTCATCTCTTTAATAGGATTTGCTGTACACATATAATTTCCTCATATCGAAAAAATATACGCATAACGTGCCATACCATCACGTGTCTGTTCTCTGATAGGTCAGGCAGAGAAACTATTTTTCTTTAATGGGTTAGGTTAGGTTTTTTGTTCTTAATTCCAAATTCTAGGCTGTTATGATAGTTAAAAATATTTCTAGATCGATAGATCAATTAAATACCTACTTTAAAAAAATCACTAATATGTTTACTGAAGCAGCCAGTCCAATGGTCACATCACGAGGCTATCTCATTGATTGCCTAGCGATATGGTACCATTGACTCAAGTCAAGTCATGTGAGTTTTGAAACGATGAAGGAACACCTGAGAAATTTTCTCGAGGTGTGTGAAGTTTGCCCACCTGCATTAGACCAGCGAGGTAGATTATAATTATGAAGATAGAATGTATAGAATATTCTTTATTGCACACCAAAAACCAACGCGAAGTACATGCTTCCAAGTATTAGCTACAGAATAGTACAATTGGCGGTCTTATCGCTAAAAACGATCTCTTACGGACTACCAAAACTGTAATCAAGATAAAAATAAATTCATGACATGGTAGTCTTACCTACAAACATATAAAATACATACAGAAAACAAATTGGTAGCATAACTTTTCCTGGAGTAGGCTCTAGTAGGACAGTCAATTGATTGATTTTGAAATGAACTTTCACTATAGACAAAGAAGGCTTTACATCCTTCGATACTACGATATAACTTTTTAATCTCCTCAAAAATCATCCAGCAGCATCCTCACCATAGTTCACGAGTAGGGCCTCAATAATGACCGTTTAGGGATTTATACGATGATTAATCGAAACTAGGTCGCCAGCCCCACTCTAGCACGCCCCAATTATTAACGAGTTTCGGTACTTTATTCCCACGTTAGTCTGAATTAAATAGACATTGAGTGCATTAGCTGCTGGCTGCAGCTCGTACTAGTCAATTGGAACATAGTTTACCATCGTACCCTTGCACACTGAATTATTACCATGTAATTCTATACAGCTGTTTATTTATTATGGCAGCCAAATGGTAAGAGTAAAACAATGCTTTATTAAATCCATGCTAGATATTATAATGCAATGCCGTCTCTCAGAAATTGGGCCCTTCGTATCATACTGTGTAAAATTATTCGTTTAAAAAATATTAAAAATACCCATTTAGAAAAATATTCTACGTATAGCCTGCTATGAATAAATTGGTTACGACGAGGGTTCAAAAAAGAAATTCCTCTGAAATTTATTTTATATTATTATGATTCATAGTTGTTCAGCAAAGTTGACATCCACAGAGCGCACTGAAGAAGCCGCCACTTAGTGCAACTGCAAGTTATGTTGGCGACGGAACCAATGATATGGAAGATAAACATCTCTTTCAATCCGTAGTATATGCACCGGACGCCAGAGAGCGCTAATGTTCCAACCTCTATGAGCCGCCTGTGGATGGCTGACTTGGGGAATCCGCCACCCGAACAGACAAAGACCCTAGTAGAGGGCGCGCTTGTTTGCCATACGCGCGACTTCGAGTAGGATGACAGGGAAGGTCCAGACGATCATGACGTTCGTTCTATCGTGGAACAACAGGCTCGTGCTAACAATATTGAAATCCAGTGTGTCCCCCAGAGAAAAACTGAAAATCTTGTCAATATTGTAACACAGCTTGGAAAAACCATAGGCTGTAATATTAAGGAAGAAAATATAAGTAATTGCACACGTGTAATGAAGATCAATAATAATAACGATCGCCCTAAGTCAATTGTGGTCCAATTTAACACACCCAGATTACGAGACACATTCCTGGCTGCTTCTATCACCTTTAACAAATCAAAACCTATCAGCGAAAAGTTAAACACATCTCATCTCAAGCTTGAGGGTGAAAAATCTGCTATCTTCATTACCGAGCATCTGAGCCCGAACAATAAGGCGCTACATGCGGTTACGCGTCTTAAAGCTAAAGAAAAAGGATATCGCCATGTTTGGGTTAGAGGAGGACGTATATACGTAAAAAGAACAGATGATTCCGAGACTAAAATAATTAAAGATATTGACTCGCTACACTTAATCGTATAACAACATTCACCTTAGCTAATGTAATAGATTCACCGATTCAAATTCGCCACTTTTAATATATATTATCAAAATACCCGTGGGTTACGTTCTAAAACTCAAGAATTCTATAGAAATTTAGTATGTTCAAATCATGACGCAATAGTGTTAACAGAAACTTGGCTTAACAATTGTATTCTTAGCGGCGAACTTTTCGATGAAAGGTATACAGTCTTTAGGCGCGACAGAGAAACCTCGGGTTTCCATAGTAAGAAGGAGGGAGGAGGAGTTTTGATTGCCATATCAAAGAAGTTCGCTGCTAAGAGACAATGTTCTTGGGAAAGTAAGTGCGAGGACTTGTGGGTCACTGTGGATGTTGCACCCGGTTTCAAATTAGTTATAAATGCACTTTACCTACCCCCACCGGTGCAACATACAACTTTGGAGCATTTTCTGGATAATTTTAACTCAGTAGCAGAAATAAATGATCATTGTACTGTTCTTATCGGCGACTTTAATTTGAGCAACATAGATTGGAATGTAGTAAGTAACAGCAAAGATACCCGTACTTGTCCCACTTTCTCACAGATAAATTTCAAAACAAATCAACTACTTATAGACTTTACACATGTAAATAACCTCAAACAATATAACAGCGTTTGTAATGTTAAAAACAGAATACTGGACTTGGTTCTTGCAGACATCCCTGACTGTCAGGTGGTTGAAGCCCCCAATAGTTTAACAAAGGTCGATCCGTATCACCCCCCTCTAGAAATATCCCTAAGACCTAAAGTAAATAATAACCTAAAACCAGAAAAAAATACTAGACTTAATTTCAAAAAAGCTAATTACTCCGCTATCAAAACCGAACTCGGGAAAATCGATTGGCATGCGTTATTCTCAGACTCTGAAGACCCGAATATAATGTTAGAACATTTTTATACTGTAACTAACGAGATAATAAAGCAATTTGTTACATCGGCCATAGTAAAAAGTAAGTCGAGACCACCTTGGTTTACAAAAAGTCTAGAGAGATTATTACGAGAAAAAAACAATTTCAGAAGAAAATATAATATATATAAAAACCCCATGGATAAGATATCCCTTCGTTGGTGTAGTAAGCGGTGTGACAAATTGGCAAGAGAATGTTACAATTCCTATATAAATAACATAGAACAGAAAATAACAACTAACCCTAAGTTCTTTTGGTCCTACATTAAGTCAAAGCGAGGTGTTGCTAATGCATACCCAGCTTCCATGTCAAATGGAGTTAATAGTGCCTGTAATGGTAACGTTATGTGCAACATGTTCGGGACTTACTTTTCCTCTGTATACTGTCCGGTTGGCCAGTCATGTAATATAGTTAAAACGTCTCCATACTTAAAAAGTCTTATATACAACTCTGACTGCTTTTCAGGGATACAAATTTCTAAGGAAGAAATAGTTAAACATCTCAAAAAATTGGACCCTTCTAAAGGTTGTGGTAGCGACGAAATTCCTCCTAGCTTTATTGTAGCGTGTGCTGATCAACTGGCAACTCCCTTGTCCTTAATTTTTAACAAATCACTCAGCGTCGGTATTTTCCCCAAACACTGGAAATTGGCCAAGGTAGTTCCGATCTATAAAAGTGATGCAGAAGATCTGGTTAGTAATTACCGGCCTATATCAATCCTTCCAACGCTGGCGAAGGTTTTTGAGGCAATAATATGCCCGAGCATACAATACTACTTCAAGAAGTATATTTCAGAATACCAACACGGTTTTACTACTGCAAGATCCACCAGTAGCAATTTAGTTACTTTTATAGAAACTATTTCAGCTTCACTAGACTGTAATAAGCAGGTTGACGCTATATATACCGATTTCAGTAAAGCGTTTGATAAGGTATCTCATGTACTTCTTATACAGAAACTTGCTGCTTACGGCTTTGCTGGGCCAATTCTTAAATGGCTTCACTCCTACTTAACGGACAGAACCTTTTATGTGGTTGCTAACGGATATAAATCTGAAATCTTTAAAATAACCTCCGGCGTTCCGCAGGGCTCTCACCTTGGTCCCATTTTATTTATTGTCTTTATTAACGATCTGCCACATTGTTTTATGAACTCCACACCATTCATTTTCGCCGATGATTTAAAAATAATCCATGTAATTGATTCCCAAGCGGACACACTACTACTTCAAGGTGACTTAAATAGATTATCAAAGTGGTGCAATGATAATAACATGCAAGTTAATATAAAAAAATGTTCCCAAATCACATTTACCCGGAAAACAAATATTATCGACTTTAGTTACAGCATGAACGGTTCGTGCCTGAATAGGGTGGACGTAGTTAGAGACTTAGGGGTCTTGCTCGACCGTAAGCTAACGTTCATTCCTCACATGGACTACATTACCAAAAGAGCTTCAAAATCACTTGGATTTGTCATACGGAATGCTAAATGTTTCCGCAAACCTAAAACTAAGATTTATCTATTCAATTGTCTTGTTCGCACCATTTTGGAGTACTGCGCGGTTGCATGGCGTCCTCACTATGCAACACATAGTCTCAGACTAGAGCGCATCCAGAAGAGATTTCTGAACCACTTGGCTTACTCAGCCAGGATAGCCAAAAAAGTTCCAAGCTACGCTAAGCGTCTCGACATGTTTAACATGACAACACTTGAAAAACGGAGAGATATATCTGATTTAATCTTCTTCTATAAAATTTTCCACAGCAAGATCGACTGCCCCCAATTGTTGAGTAAGATAAATCTCAGAATCCCCTACAAATGCCCGCGAAACACGGTCAAGCTATTTTATCCCCCATTCCGTAAAACTGTTTCCGCGTCAAATTCCCCAATCCCAAGAATGTGCAGACTACATAATAATTTTGGCGATCGGATAGATATTTGTTGCTCTTCACTTCAGCAGTTCAAGCGCCAAGTCCACCAAATTACCACCTAGCTCTGTTATTGTTGCTTCTTTTTCTATTTCTTTTCCTTAATGTAAATGTAAGTGTTATAACTTAACTTAACTTAACCATTTTCTTTTTATGTGTGAAACTGTGTTGCTTGTTGTGTTTGCCGACTAATATTGTACACTTAGTCTTAACTGTAGCCTGTACCTAAATGATGTATGAGTGTAACAATTGTAGGTAAACCATTAAATAAATAAATAAATAAATAAATATAACGCAGCCTTTCCTGATCATGACGGATGTCACAAAACCTCATAGCCCTGAAGGGATGAAATAGGGCAAGGAAAGGCAAAGTGCGGTTTTTCGCCGATTCGAGTCCGACTCCCCAGATAGCAGAGAATCTTTGAAGATTTACCCACTCAAAAAAAATTAAATATCCCCTGAGCAATGTTCGATTCGGCGGTTTAATAAAACACATGACGTAAATAAAGTAAGTCAGCTTTTAGTCGCTAAAAATAATGAAACACGAAGGCTACTTTATGAAAAACTCATTCGAGACATTGCAGTTAGCTTAGGCAAATTTGCATTCACTTGCAGTAGGTACATAACCTACTGCAAGTGAATGCAGAGAGTTGCTCCCTAACCGCCCAGAGCTAAGCCACTCAGCCTCAACACAGTGCGGAAATATACAGAAGGTCAATCTCACATAATCACGAGTTAGGAGTTAGTTGACATTATTTTTTTATGTTTTATAAGCCTGGATACACGCCTATTTATAATTTCCAGTATAAAATCTCTCAGGGTTCTATACAGGAAATATAGCTTGATAAGTCACCGTGTGTACTATACTTAGGTACTTATATATATTACTAGCTTCTGCCCGCGACTTCGTCTGCGTGGACTTCAGAATTTAGTCCGACCTGGATAAAAAGTATGTGCCTATGCCTGTGTTATTCCAGACTGTAATCTATATCTGTGCCAAATTTTATCCCGATCCGTTCAGCCGTTCTGGCGTGAAAGAGTAACAAACTTCTATCCATCCATCCATCCATCCTCACAAACTTTCGCATTTATAATACATATTAGGAGAATACTTTAACTACTTCATTGGTCAAGTGGCCGCAAGCGCTCCTTAGATTCTGAGGTGGAGTAGAGTTTTTTGTTTTTTAAGTGTTAAATTTGTTAGGATAGGATTATATGATTTGATAGGATCAACCTTTTGAAACTGTGCAACTAGAATCATAACGTTTCATAAACGCTTGTAAAAGCCTATTTGAAATAAAAACATTTTAACTTGAACTTGTTAAAAAAATATGTATTCTTAATAAATATCAAAGGAATTATATCTATACATATGTTTCAGATTTAGTCTAGAGGTAATAGAGACAATCTTGGATTTTTCCAAATCAACCCATAATTATGTATCTTGACTATTTCTAATTTACTTGTCCTAATATTTGTCTTTTGAGTCTTTTGAGAAATTATCGTAACATCAATTATAATGGTTGCGTAATTTTTTCTTCAAAATTATCTGTAACGGTAATCTTGACCTTAAGTTTAGGCGCGTTATTTAATTAAAATTAGTTAATAGTCCCAAGAGTCATTTTAAATTAAGATCTTATCGTGAATACCGTTCTATTAGCCTTTTTCAAACCCGGTTCTCCAAAATGTCAATGTTCATTGCACTCCGATCTATCTTTCTATACTCGCACGGCTATTATAATAAGAAAGTTTATTCTAACAATCACATTAACACAAGATAACAAATGTCAGTAACCTGGCATCCATCCATCAAGCAATTTTATTTAAAGTTGCGAAATCGTATCATTATGATGACCTGGCGCCAAAATTGTTCAGATGTATGTTCATCAGACATTGGACAGGATACACAAGAAAATTAAAGAAAGACTGTTCTGTATATCTAACCCTATTTCATTTTTAAAGTTTGTACTATCATACCTTCTGTTTATTTGTTTCATAGTCGCAACTTGCATTTGGCGTAAAACTGAAAAGCTTTAGTCTTGTTACATAGTCATGAGGCTGGTTTTAAGCAGGAAAATATATTTGAGAACATTATTAGCTCGGCGAGGATCCGAGTGAAAAAATTAAGTGGGGGAGATACATTTTTATAGTTGGGTAAATTGCTAAGGGTGTATTCACATTTGCCAGCATCAATTCAAAATGTGTGTATGAATTAGATATAGGTACCTATACAATTAGTTCAACAAGTTAGATTCAGTTTTAGTTAAAAAAGTTTTATCTAGAACATATAAAAGCAACATACTTCAGTCATTTGAGAAATCCGGGAATTTCGTCGACCCCTTACAGAAATTTCCATGGGAAAATTTAAAACTTCATAGGATTGGGAAAAAATGGATTACAAGAGTATAAAAAAAACTAAAAAAACCTTTTAAGGGGCACTTATGAAATGTCGAGTTTAGGCGTACGGTTAGAAATTAGTCGTCTTTGCATCCAATATCATAACTAGTGATTATGTTTTAGTTGAACGAATGCGACGCTAGCTGCACTAGTCATACTTATACGTAAGTGTTTCTTGAACCGTTCAGATAAATGCAAATGGAAGCAACTAAATAGATAAATGACAATGTAACTCGACCCTAACGGATTGATAGAATAAAATTGTTATTTTGAGGATTCCTTACTACATAAGTTGGTGAAAATTTTGTATTTTATGGTAGCTTTGACTCAATTTAAGCAATCAGTGTGCTATTTGGGTATAATTTCGATAAGATGGGATTGAATGAATTATTTTTAGTTCGAATAATGTAATTTTCGAGGTAAATATTATTTAGTATATTATTTAGTAGTAGTTACACTAGTTAATCGATTATAATTACGAATAACTAACCGAATTGACTCGAGAATGCTTAAAAATGCGTATATTTAATTAAATACTAGTTGTTCCTCGCAGTTTCACTCGCATCCCAAAGAACTTCTTGAGATAAAATGGTAGCGTGTGTTCTATGCGAGAATGCAATCTATCTCCTAATCTAATTTTATCGAAATCTCTTTAGTGGTTTAGGCGTAAAAGATAAGAGATAGAGTTACTTTCATATTTATAATATTAATATGGATCTATTTTTCAATAGCTACTTATCCCATATTTACCTAGTTGCCCGCTTTTCAAGCCAAACAACTCCTATAATCTACATATCTTCATGAATTCTTAACACTAAAATGTTCCACAATATTTTAAAAGATAAGCTTCCATAAAAAGATTACTCACCCAAAAGTTAATTAGAAAACTAAAACAATGTTGCTCGAGTCGGTTATAAAAATGTGGTACATAATCCTTTTTGCCCGCTTTTTCAGATACATATTATAAATTCATGCATATTCTACGTGTAACGCTTTTACGAATTCATGCAGCTTGAATTTTACATAGTCGCGTGCAATTTCTAAACAGAAATGTTCACAGACCGCGTTTTCTAAACAATGTTTGTGAATACTTTAGGTATCATACCGCCATCTATATCTAAGCGTTGGCAAAACAATCCACCCAACAGTAGCTCCATCTGTTAATTTTGTAATGAACTGAAATGTATGATGAATGAAATCGATTTTGACGAAAATACGAAAGTTCACCATTAAATAATTTAAAATCATATTTTTTCATTACAAACAAATCACTAATGAAGAATTAATCTTTTGGTTAAATTAAATATTAAAGAAGTGATACCCTAGTTATAAATAGCGTAATGCCTACCCCGAAATACTCACTCCATCACTTCTGAGAATTGCTAGTTGAATAAAATACATCGGCAAAGACGATACAGTTTTTTTTATTGGGATAGGGGGGTAAACGAGCATACGGATCACCTAATGATAAGCGATTACCGCCACTCATGGACATCCGCTACACCAGAAGAATCGCAAGTGTGTTGCCGGTCTTTTAAAAGTGTTTGGGCCTCCGGTTTTTTTTTCATCATAATCAATCCTTTTAAATTATCCCACTGCTTGTCAAGTCTCCTCTCTAAGACCATCCTGGCCTGATGCACATTGACAGCCTTTAAATATTACAAGAAAATCTCTCAGGAATGCAGATTTCATCAGGGTGTTTTTCTTCATGGTTTAAGCGATTGATAACTATCTTATTAACAGACAGCGTGATTTCGAAAAGTCAGACGCAAGTGCCTTAGCATCAAACTCGAGTCCTTTGACTTGGCACTCCAATGGCTATCCTGTAGATTGAACATTCTTCTTGAACAATAATATGTTCTGGCCTCTGGCCCGCAAACCATTTTCAATTCAACAAGAGTGTAATATTCTGTATTTTTGCTTAATCTCTCTACCGCCTCATTAGTCCAGTGAACCCAAGCGCTGCTCCACAACTTTTAACACCAGCACTAGTGGTTTCACAGTTGTCAGATAAAACCAGTCTTAATCAAACATTTCGATACTGCAGTGTATCTTTGAAACGAAAGCTCTGAAGCTCCCTGAATACGATTGCACAGACGTGCGTTTAGTCGCACCTTTACAATAATTATGAATCATATAATTAAAGAGTAATAAAATTCTTGGATACTTAAGAATATTTTTTATTGCAACAATTTTTACATAATTATAATACTTATACGGTTTGTATCATATTATATTAATTTCATTTGTATCCTAAGACTTTTGGGACAAAAGGTAGCCTAGGTATATCCATCTCCAATGTCATGTGTTTATCTCTGTATCAAAATTCATAAAAATTGCTTTACAGCCGGTCCCAATAACAAATCCGTCGATAAATTTGCATACTACAGATAGGATTTTGACATTATTTGTATGGACCTCATGTCAAAATTCTATCAGTACCTCTAGTAAGCTATCTGTCAAATTTGTTATTAGGTTCGGCCATTAGCGATTTAGGCGTGAAAACTTTACAACAAAAAGAGACATTTGCATATAATATTATATTAAATTATTATTGTAGCCAACTAGTTTTGAATACCATAAGATTTTTTTTTTTAAGAATCTTGACATTGTAACGTTTCTAAAATCTGAATAAAGGTTGAGCAAAAAAATATGAATTACAGGAAGTAACTACCTACATATTTACTGATTGTTTATTTCCTTCTACTGCAGGAAACTGCAATTGTCTCCTCAGTAGCAAGTCTACATCAAACTTCCACAGAGAACTACGACCAGAATACTCAAATACACTCTATACCAACGAAATATTATGTAAATGAATCATTAAAGTTGCTAAAATGCTTTTTTATATTAAATAATACCGGGGGTTAAGGTCGGCATTGCATTTTTGTGGAGAAAAATATGTTTGTTGACTTGTTGAGAGCTGCTGACATGATGAGTTAAACAACGTGGAGGATTTAATAATGGAGTGCTCACTGCTCATGACAGACAAAATGTTAACCTGTCAAGTAAAAAATTACACAACCAAAGCAAAATATAAGGTTCTTGCCCGGGGCACAAGAACCTTATATTTTGCATTGCATTGGTTAGAAAATAAAGAAGTTATAAGCATTTTATTTTTATGCTAAAAGAGCTCTCAATATCCATGCGTTATAATATCTTAGAACTTGATGAGTAAAATTAAATGTGTTTTTTGTATGCATATAATTAAGAATTACTTTATTTTTGTCGAGCCTTTTGTGGGTGGTCAAGTTCTCTCTTACATTTTACAAAAGATAGACGGAGAATAATATGACTCGACTGGAATTGACACGTAAATTTTCGTCGGATAAATTCAACTTGGGCGGTAGAAATTTCAAACTTAGATGATACTTACGGAAAAATAAGGCGGCCTTTGCAAGACAGCAGTGATATCGCCGCTGATAATATATATCTTATGCTTACCTACTAAACTAGTACTATGTAACATCGATTGGTATTTTATATACATCTCCCATCCAGTCCAAAGTTTTTCGGTATGTTTACGTCCCATCTAATAGGGGATGAGTTTATTGCCATTAACTGGGCACAAATCCAAACATCGGACTGCTACTGAGATTTAAAAAAACATAATTCTTGGTTTACCTTTGCTTAGCAAGTATCAATTCGGGAAGATACCATCTGTATCACTTCAAAAGTAATCAACTATCTCTAGGTATAATGATGTAACTTGCTAACTCTGCGTAAACACCTTCATGTGATCCGATGTCCCTAAACAATGTAGGTAATAAAGTTCTAGGAACATATTATATAAGATAGCTAGCTTGAAGGGTAATTCTGGTACCTACACAAAATTTTGGATAGCAAGTAAAACCAAAACGCTTGTAAACTTATGTCCAGTTAAGGAATAAATAGGCTTGCTCGGTCTTACATCATCATCAACTCATTTACCGTAGGTACCAATGCTGGGCAGTGGGCACGGGTCTCTGCTCAGAATAAGGCTATATATAACACCCCTCGACTTTAGAGACGTTGCAATTGCGATTGCAATTGAAATTGCGAAAATCCAATTGAAATTTGAATTTGAACGATTCAATGATCAGGTGAGTGATCAGCCTTAAACTAAATAAGATTTGGAAATTATGTAGGAGCAAGATTATAAATTACAAACATAGGATCAATTATTAGGATTGAAACATATTCGTGGTAGGATAGCCTGAGAACTGACTGCTTCGTAACTTGATTCAAATCGATCAATTCGAACGAATATTTTCCACAAACAAACAGATTGGAAGGGACAAAAATAGACGTTTGAAGGTTAAAGCCGATGTTTGCTATAAAGGTAGAGATCAAAGGAGTTTGTAAACATTAAGCGAAGTTTTAGTTTTAGTACAAGCGAAGTCTTAGTTTTTGTTTTGGCATAGGAGGGCAAACGAGCTGACGGATCGCCTGATGGTATGGTAAGCGATGGCTTCCAGTATCCTCACTCACTCGGCGAAACACAACGTTGTTTCACGCCAGCTGTGAGGCCGTGACAGGTATCACTCCGTACCAGTTCGTCAATAGCTTGCTTTATAGAAGTTACTTTATAATATACAACCATGTGGTTTTAATGTTAAGTCAGACAAACTTTAATTATATTTACTACGCGTATACCTACTAAATATCCAGTAAAAGTAAAAAAAAAAGAGTTTACTATCCCTGGTAAGAACATCTGCCATCCAAGACATGTTGCAATCTGACAATCGAATCGAAAATTTTATCAACAACCACGCATTTTAGCATAAACTTCTTAAAAATATATTCCGAAATAGCCACATTACCACGTAAAAAGTACTACCCAAACATAATAAAAATTTCACGCCACAATCAGCGCGGTCCTTCACGAGGTGATGACGTGTTTACTTTAATCATTCGGGTCCTCGTTCTGTATTCAAACCCATCTAACCGGCCGGTCCTCGAGATTGCTTTACATCGTGCTTTAACATTACTAGAGGCGACAAAGGTTTTATACTAAAAAACCTGGCTGTTCTGGATGCTTTTTAATCAGTGGCAACGCATTCTAAGTTTAAACTTTTAAAACTAAAAAATAAACAGATACTTTGTATTCGAAGTCACCTGAATGTATAATGCTGATGGGGCTTTTTTAATAAATATAAAAAAAAAAACATTATTCTTCGAGGATTAATATTGTCTTCTAGATTTAAAACATAAAGTTTTTAATTAACGGACGAAAAAACGGATTCTCAAGCTATATAATTTTTACAGAGTAGATAGTCCGATTTTGATCATTCTTTTTTTATTGGAAAGGGTATACTTCTACCCCGAAGTTGGTTCTATATGAATTTGAAATAAAAAAAAACCTAAAAAATGTTACACTAATATTGTAGTTAAAATGAGTAGCAATTTTAATACTTTGCTCAACTTGGAATCGATTAATGGACCAATCAGGCAGTTTTATCATATCCTATGATAATTAAATGTCAAAGCCAAATATAAAAAATTATATCGAATTATTACGAAAACTAAGTATACCTACGTTGTTTCAAAAATAATCGTCACCAAAGTAGATTTTTTAAGATTTTTTTTAAAGAACTAATCACGTAACTGTGTATGAAACTTTCCACATTACCGACTGCAATAACTATAAAAGTTAGACTGTCTAGTCCAGTATATAAACTTCATAGACGGCTGGTTTAGATTTCCAGTTGATTTGGACTAACACTGACTGGGGAACGAGTAACTTTTCGGTACAACTTTTCGATTCCGAATGCTGGAGTAAACATAGATTTTACCAGAGTTTATATCGAAATAATTAAAAACCTGTTTTACTATATAATATTTTAGACGATACAAGATAGAATTCCACTATCGTACATAAAACCACCCCATCATTGGCACATAATCAAACCCAACTACCGACTTATCCCGCCCAAAATAGAGACAACGCACCAAAACTTGTTACCTTAACAAGTCCATCCTTATTCGAACTTCGTCCTAATTTAATGTACCTTAGTTTGTGATACAATGGCGTTTTTATCCTTCACGTATATTTTGGCAAGTATATACCGAGAGAAGTGGATTACATCTCAGTCTAGATCGGTCGGTTGCGCGGCGCGCACGTTAAATTCATAGATAAAGTGACAAACTACACGTGTCATATTGACGTATGAGTGACGTGAAGTGACGTTAACTGAATGCGCGTGACACGCCGATGCGATCCGCCATGACGGTCACATGACTCGAGCCAAAATTGAAATGACAGTTACGCTCGCATTTGAATTTCAAATTAGGAGTGCATTAATTACCCGCGTTTATGTAAGCCAGTATTTGCATTGTTAACTTATTAATGTTCGCGAAGTTTTAATTTGGCCAAAGTTGAGCATTATTGACTATAAAGTTTATTTCAGCTGGTAAAGTTAGTCGATAAAAGGCCTTTTGGTATTAAAGGCTAGCCATTCACAATTTATCACGATATTATTCTTTAAAAGTAATGGATTATAAGGACTTAACACTTGGGTACTTAAATAGAAAAAAAACTTTATTTTACACTGATCGTAAACGAAGTACCTATACAGTTAATACTAGTGAAGTGGAGCCAAAATCGAAATCGAATAGGTGTATCGATTTATGCTTAAAATAGTTCATAGTTACACATTCATTGGGAGTCGTAGAGATTCGTATGATACATTAATGAATATGGGTTTATACTTAGATCCACAATAACCTTTATTAGCCAAGGTAATTAAAGTATCAAGTAGGTACGTCTATTCGTGGAGTAATTACATCATATTCATATTCATATTTTTATTTGCAATCCATAATGTAAAATCAATCATTAGGCATATGAAATTAATCCGGTAAATATTAGATTATTTTAAGATTATTTCCTTAGTACCACCAGATTTATTTCTTGGTACAATAAAAAAGTACACGTGTGTATTATATTTATAACAGAAACCGCTAAACTGATATACATAAAACAAGGATGGTAACGTTTTTATAGCAAAAAAGCAATATATCACTGTGAAACTTTTAATTTGCAGCAAATAAATAAACGTGAACATACTCTGGGGGCGATGTAAAAACGTCGCTTAGCGGGTAGTCAGCACACTGCGGTATTCTGAGATAACTGGGTCAGTTCTGCAGACTGAGCGGCGCCTGGACTATTGACTAGTCGTAATGCGGGGAATACGCGAACAAACAATACAGAACCTACACTGAAGCTTCCATTCAAAAGCTAAGAATCTTTAAGATCATGAAGAAACTATCTTTGCTATCGAATGTCGTCTTCGAAATTGATATTAATCTCTTATTTAATCCCAAAATAATAAATTAAAACACCTCCAAATAAGAAATCCAAACATGAGACTCAACAAACATGAAACAAAACTCTGACACTAGATGGCGCCACATGTATGATAGTAATTAGTAAGAACATGATAAGCTAGAAACAGTGACGAGCTAGGTACTTACCTGCGTCAAATATAAAGATTCTTGAAAATTCTATAAAACTAAATTATAGTAAACTAATAGGTATTTATTATGCTTCAGCCCGCGACTTTGACCGCGTAGCTAGCTGATTTATATCCAATGTTTTAAGAGTAGTAGTTCCGTGGTGTTGCCTGCACACTATATAAACGCGATTCCCAAAACCTATTCACATATAGATACCTATTCAAATCTTCTAGACCCTGCAAGATTTCTAAATGGTGGCCTTTTATGGGTTTAAATTTTTTATTTAAATCTATTGAGCCGTTTCGAAACTACTTCAAGGCAATATTTCACTTAGACAAAAGAACTATAAATCTTAAAATGGACCTTTATGATTAGGCATCGCATAAATAGCAGGATTCACTTAAATTTTGGCATTTATTTTGAAAACACAGACAGACACTTGAATTCTATTTATTGGTTTATTATTATGTATTAGAGTTTGCTATTAATGTAGAAAATAGTAGGTACAGCTAGCACGACATGTGAGCGATATTGACTCTGAAGAAAGCATCGGCATCTCGATATTGAATGATAGCAACAATATCGAAATCTACTTCAAGATTTCTGTTACCTAGAAATTCTCTTCGTAAATGTGTGTTATAGGAATTTTATTGTTTGTGTATACTGACATTTTATTGTTCATTTTTAATAGATTTTTTTATCAGTACACCTATGCTTAGCGATGTCCATCAAAAAGGTCAAAGGTGCGTATTAGTCGCAACCGAGGCGGGTATGATACGTATTAACGTGGAACCTGGAACAAAGACGGAAGTGTATAAATATGTGTATTGTGTTTATTATGTGTACTTATGTTTCTAGTTTGTAGGTTTGTAGTTGATAGAATCTCTTTAACCAAATCAACTCTCGTTCCAATCTGATACAAAGAATAATTAACTTTAAAAAAAGATAAGGTCTTCAAGCACAGTGTATCTGTAGGTGTCTTCAGAAAGCCGGACATTACCCCAATCTATTTATATAAATAGTATACCAACTAAAAAATTGTAATGATACAAGTACTGGGATCAATACTATTACATAAGTATATAGAAAGTAGAAAAAACGTAAATAAAATGTTCCAAGAGACGTTAAAAATGTATATGAGACCAACTCGGAAATGACTTTGTACTCAGTCTATCAAGAAAACTAATGGTCAAAGTCGCTTCATAAACAGCAAAAGTATGTGTGAATTTAGATAGAAATAATTTTCAATATACACATTCTTCTTAATTTGTTAAAAACTACAGCAAAACAGTACCTACAACAAAAGAGACGGAAAAAAATATAATCTTTCAATCTTCATTATGTTTATGAAAAATCTTGAAGAAGCTTTGTCTTGCTATATTATACTTAGCTACTAGTGTCTAGATAATACAGAATTTCTAGACGGATTTAAGCTCCGTAAACTGTGCTGCCACCACTGTCGCCAAGAGATAAGCTGCGCAGTTCTGTTCTAGGTACGATTTTAAAATACACTAAGTTTTTCGACGTAATGGCTAGTTTTTACTTCATAGACGTCGGTATTGTAGGTGATGGTAAAATAAATGGTAGGTACTGTATTTGTTGTTTCACCTCCAGAAGGAACAATTGATAACAGTCGAGGCTCAAAACAGTAGTGGCATTAAATATGTCAATTCACCCAGATTTTTGTGTTATACAATGAGTAAATAAAGTACTTTCTGTTTCTACTAATTTTCGTTTACTATCACTTGCTTTTTTCATTTATACTATGTAGATATTTACAACTAGTCAAGTCATTGCAAACAATCTAGGTACCTATCTCTGTACTTTACATAAATTTTTTGGTGTGCAATAAAGAATATTCTATTCTATTCTATTCTATTCTATTCTATCACAAATGCTTGTCACGATAAGTTCTAGCTAGGTACTTCTTAATTTTCGGCAAAACTATGAATATCAAAGTTAATAGCGCATAATTTATTATGTATACGAACTCTTCAGACAGATTGGCGCCTCTATTGTTAGGTGTTAATGTTATGCGGAGAACAACAGCGTAGTACCTATTCGTGAATCTGATGTTTAAATATCAGGTTTGAAAATCCAGTATTCATTATTTAACGAACCTGTGAAAATATTGAATTTTGCACCTAATTAAACAAATCTATGTTGCCTTAATGTAGTAAAACCATTTTGATTATTCCACTAATTTCATTTTAATTTTTCAATCCTAAAAATTATAAAGGAACTCAGTCACATGTTTTGTAAAGTGTACAATGTTTTTATACTGGATAAGTAAAGATTACAGCACCATTGGGCAGATTCATAAAATATAGGCACAAAATTTCCAGAAACAAAAATAAAGTTATCCAGATGCGAACTAAAAAGTGCATCTACCTATCAACACGTGTGTTTTACGACCTGCTGAAATTTTCCCACCAAAACAGTTATAATTTCCAAAGCAACTTTAATTCTCAATACAGATATGGTGACTTACGTAACTGTAGCTGCGTCATGTAATTCACCAGTTATGGGAAACTAGGCTTCCAGACAACGGGGTCAGATTGGGAGACGAGACGACGCCACAGATATCGATGTGAACAGCTGATGCTCCAAGATTTTAGTAGCGTGAGAGCGGAGCCGTGCCGCGTGCACGCGGATTTCGAACGAAGTTACGCGCTACCAAATTCTCGTGTTACTTTTTTGTGAAAAGTGTTTAAGGTTGTATTAAGGCTGAATGTGCAATTCCTTCGTCATTTTCTCGACAAGTGTTGCAATAATATGCCACAGTGTTGCTGTCCATTAATTAGTAGGTAGGTAATTGTGCAATAATTTTTATCAAAATCGTTTGAGTTATTTATTGAACCTGATCTTTGGATTTTCTCTTTGTAAATCTCTGCTGAACGAATGAGTCTTTCGTATAGGTTTTAAAATAATCAGTGACAGCGTCTGTAAGTGATCATGACTGAAGCTAACTGTGCTTCAAACTTTATTTCCATTCAATAGTTACATTAAGTATAGGCGTTTTCTATTGATATTGTGTGTAGTATGTTTTCTATTAGTAACGAAATTCGAGTACAATCAAACAGCGTGTGTTTATTAATTCCTGACAAGAGAATGACATATTTCTATTCTTAATGTGTTTTCCTCAACGCTTTTGATCTAGAATATTGAATATTCTATGCTCTCGCTGTCTTTGACAGATATTCCTTTTGTATTTCTCAGCGTCGTCAGACTCATTTTCTTGGAAAATTAAGTTGGTCGTAAATAGTCACCCATAGATGTATTTTATCGGTATACCTAACCTAGTTTTATACAGATCTACAATTTATATAATACTAACTTGTGCCCGTAACTTCGTCTGCGTAGACTTCAGAATGGGGTCCAATCTACCAACCAATTTAGAAAAGTTGCCTATGTGCTTATGTAATTGAATAGTGAGCTGTCCGCCGATATTTACTTATTGGATTTTTTTACATTCAATCAGTACCGACTTGGTGTGATATAACAGCTGTAACTAATAGTTGGAGGTTAAGAAGGATTCCTGACATTCCACCTAGGCAACGAGCGTAGGTATATATATTATTCAATTTTCAATAACAACTCTAATCCATTACTGAGACATCTCATATTGGTTATTATTTCGAGTATTCTTTGATGTTTAGATTTGAAATTTTATTTATCTTGGTACTTGTTATCTTGGTAACAAATACATACTTTCTTTTTATATGAAAACTGCATCAATGGTCTAGTGGTGGCAAGGTCCTGGATTTAATATCCAATTCAAGTTCAGAATAAACAGTGTTTTTTTAAATAAACGTTGCTGCACACTAGTATTTTCTCCTGTATTTGGATGATTTTTACAAACATAAATTCTCACACATCCATAACAATTATCTGTAGGTCATATTAATATTTGTTCCGTGTGGGTATTGAATCCATGTCGTCGTATTCATTCATTTTCTTATGAAATTCTCAGTAGCAGCTCAGAGTTTACATTTGTACCCGGGAATGGCAATAGCTCACCTAAGATATACGTGTTTTTAGGGTCTGTACCTCAAAAGGAAAAACGTCTGTCTAGACCCTAGGGAATCAAGACCTACAGAGTACTTGCCGTCAACTCAGAATCTTGAAATTTGGTACCAAGCCTCGTCTAGCACAGATAAAGGAAAAATTACGAAAAGTTTAAATTTTTTGTTACATCATAATTATAATAAAAATATTTTTGATTACGGAACGCTCGGTGCGTGAGTCCGACTCGCAATTGGCCGGATTTTTTTGTTCTTCCTCTATCTTTCCTGCTATTTAAGATTAACACGTAATTTTTGGTACCTACTTTTATAAGACTTATCTTTCCTTTTAAACTTCATTATTTAGTCCGAATATTCCCAAAATAATCATCTCAATGCGTCAAACGTTGAGTGCAGATCAATCAATTTGCCAAATGTTGGAGTATTGAGGTCGTACCTGCGTAATTGGATCTGTAAAAAATCTGAAATACCATTTAACTACGTATAAAGCTAAGGTACTTGGACGAAGAGAAAGCAATAATGATCTACGGGTATTTTTTCGAGTCTAGTTTTACTTTGTGTCCATTAATTGTATGTTTGTGAAATTCTGCGTAACACAGGGCATGTTCCCTGTCTCTTTTAAACGTAAAAGACGACAGATAAAAGCTTACTAGCGTTGTTGGTCGCACATTATTAGTATTCTGGTTAACCCCTCGTGCTAAGCTAAATGTTTGTGTTACGAGTGGGTTCACGTCGGTAGAGCAATGGGTGGCTTTCGAACCAGCAACCATATGATCGCAAGTCCGACGCCCTAGCCATTAGGCTAGATTAATGAGAGAAATAACTGTAACAGTGTAAATGCTCGAATCTATGAGATTTCGTTAATAACAATGGTAGAGTCAACAGTGTCAATAGTAGTAGATTATGTCTGAATGGCTCTTAGAATGGTCTGTTTTAAATGATGGGGAGTAAATTATAGCTTGAAAGCTCCCAGAATTATAGTGAGCGAAATACTGTCATTGCATCCTTATCGGTAAATTGGAAAGTCTACCTGTAACGGAATAAGCGCGAGACCTGAAAGTAATTGGTTCAGAATCTATTACTGAATTGATTACAGTGGTTTTTATTCCGAAAAGATCATTGCGATACCTGTAACTATGACCCTCTGCTTACATGCGATACAATGGCTACAAAGCGAATGTGCCTTTTGGGTCAGGGTTATCCAAGACCAGAGGACTACAAACTCTTACCCCCAGGCCTCATTATAAAGCTCATAGAAGAGCTGTTTGTAGGACTGGGAGGGGATGAGGAATAGGTTATCTAGGGGAAACACAAAAGATCCCATTGGGTCGAAGTGCACTGAGGCCTTGCTGCCTCGGCCCCACACAAGATAAGATAAGATGACCCCAAGATAAGACGACAAGATAAGATATGATGATAAGATGATTCTTGTTCACCCCTCGTGCTAAGCTAAATACTTGTGTTACGAGTGGGTTCACGTCGGTAGTGCAATGGGTGGGTTTCGAACCGGCAACCACATGATAGCAAGTCCGACGCCCTAGCCATTAGGCTACCGCCGCTTAGCTGTATTTAGGTATAATGCTATTATAAAACCTGCGGTACTTCGGTTGAGACAGTCAATAGCTAGATTTGCTTACTAAGAGGTAGAATTTAGATAGAAGAACATAAGGTTCATCAAGCAAGTATGTCGACGGAATTGTTACTGATTGTAAAAATAACCAACTGCTAACCGGCCTCCTTCTTATTTTAGCTAGGAATAACATGAGGCTCTCCGCAGAAAACCTAATTGATAGATACTAAAAAGACTTTATTTATTTATTAACTGTGTGGGTCGATCAAACGCTGTAAACGGGATTCGATCTAAATTAATTTATTTCGATTTAGAGCGTGGGTTGATAAGGAATCGATCACTACCAGTTGTTGATCGTGAAGATAACACATTGGCACACGTTTAACAAGAAAACGTACAACATACCTAAGTACTCTTATACCAACTCTCTCTCCGATATTATACTGTAAGATTCTGGAGAAACTCTATTTTTTAAATGACTACGCACACAGAGGATTACAATAAGTTCTACGCGCATCTATGACATCGTAGCTCTCAAATTGTTTTTTTTTTTGTCTGGAAGATAACTAACATAATCCACAGTGTTCCTAAAATCTGTCCAATTGCTTGAAGATCATCAAGTCTTTCGTCTTAAGTAATTTGAGCAACTTTCACATAGTGTAGTCGATTCAAAATTTGGTATCCTGCAACAGGGTGACATCGAAATACAGTTGAGGTAAAAATCTTATTGATACGACTAACATTTTGAGAGGAGGTGCCTTCGATTTCTTCGGATTGATTTTGTTGTCCCCTCCATCTTCCGAAACTTCTTTACGCATAGCATTTATGTTTTCAAAAATTGCAAGTATAATTTAATCGGTAAGGAGAAACAATAACTTTGAAATTTAAATACACCAAATTTATTTTTCTAATTACTATCTACACTTAGATACTGGGTCATTTTGCTTCACTGAATACTGATATTAATTAGATTACTGATATATAGACCTACATTGAAACACTAATAACAGCTTAATGTTAGTACGTATAATCTATGGGCTAAGGCAGCAAATTGAATATTAAACTACGTTGTCAATTTGTTATGCAGTGTTAAAGCGACTAAGCGCCTTACACTTTATCTATGTAACACTGATGGAATACTAAATTGCCTTTCGTGTTTTAGTAGGCGTTTGGCGATTTAATGCGACATCGCCCGTGTCAAATATCCGAAGTTAATTTACGACGTAATGGTCCATTAATACTAAAAAGGAGTCCTAATTTAATCATTCAAATGACAGTAGGTACCTATGCTAAAAATAACTGTGCGCGTCTGAAATTGTTTGCAAGTTCTTTTGCAGTGGGCAATTTCTATTACATATTTAACTAGTTTTTGTCCGTGGCTTAGCTCAAGCTATTAGGATTAAAAATAGATCCCAAAAACCAACAGTGATGATATTCTCTTCTTTGTATGGGTCTCTATACATCCGTTTAATTAAATTAAGAAGTTCACCAGTTTTTAAGTTGGAGCATATAAATACTTTCTAACAGTGATAACAAAATTAAAATCTATTCAGTAGTTTTTGCGCCAACCCGTAACAAATGGACAACAATTTTAAAAATCTCATTTTTGGTATCTTTTTGTGATTTTTTGCATTTTTCATGCTAAGATTAAAGTTATTTTAGTGAAGAAAAAATTCACTAAAATAACTTCAAATTTTTGCGTTCAGAGACGTTTATTTACTAACCCACTGGTTTTTTTTTAATATCTTTGATGTACAGACACTACTTCAATTACAATTTTATAATAGTAGAAAGATAGTAATTGATAAATATTTCTTTAATAAACCTTACTAGCAATGTGTGTCGCACATTACTAGTATTCTTGTTAACCCCTTGCTAAATGCTTGTATTGAGTGGAGTGGGTTCACGTCGGCAGTGCTATGAGCGAGTTTCGAATCGGCAACCACATGATCACAAGTCCGACACTCTAGCCATTAGGCTACCGCCGCTCCTTTATTAAATGATCTGACCACCTAATGAAATTAAAGTATAATAATATCTCCATAACATAAATTATGTATTAAATTGAAAAAGTACACGACAGCTTCTTGCTAGCAGCGTTCTTCTTCAAAATTTTGTTTAGTGAGTACACTCCGTTTCATATATTTGATGCTAACTGTATGCCCAGCTACATATTAGGTCATTAATTTCCAGTACTATACTAAATTCCCAGCATACACTGGATTTTCTAATAATTTACAAAAAAAATATCAATATTGTGTAGTTCAAAATGTTAGATATCTAAATCAGCCAATTATAGTAGCCAAGCCATTGATTCCCGCAAGCTTTGACATTGAAGTGCAGTCGGACTGAATGGCTTCATAGACCGCACTCTCTGAATAGCTGTCACGGACTGAAATAGAGCATAATTGTGTTCTATCAGCCAGTATTATGGTTACCTTGATCAACTTTGTATTTGAAGGACGCCAATGGACTTCTAGATAGCTGTTGAAGGTCTAGTGTTGACTGTATTATAGGCTTTCTGTCGGTACAAACTGACTGAACTCACAAAATCTGCGTTGCAAACTATGGTTGTTTTTCGTTGATACTCAAAAGGTTGATGAGACATTGATAGTAATAGAAGTTGACATATGGGATGGAGAAAACAACAATAGGTCGTTAGAAATATAGAAGAATTACTTTAAACAGGAAATAATAAGTACAACAAAATAAATTGAAAGAGTGCACGCGTACGTCGTGGATTCTTTTCATAAATTAAATTTTGATATTTATAAAATTATTTGAGTGAGGGGAAAATTCGACAGCGGAAAGGATTTGAACCTAAAGACGTCAATTCAAAATGTGAAGGCAAATTTGTAGCAAATTTTTCAAAGTGTGTAACTCGCGGTCGCTTACATCTTATGTGATCATAGCGTCTGGTGTATTTAAGCAGAAGACGTACGTTCCTGCCTGTCAGAATCCTGCCAGCAGTAGAATTTCTCCTTCACTAAACTTACTATTATCTCAGCATGGAAAATGCAAAAAAATATACAAAAAGATAGATTGAATTTTAAGTTAAACTTTGTTAATGTCGCGTTTTCAAAATTGATGATCACGAAATCGAAATTATCTGAGCTGTTTGTGTTGTATTCAATCTTTCCTATAGGTAATTACAAATTACAAGTACTTAGTGACAAAGAAAAACAATGATAGCATAGGTTAATGACTTCACTCGTTATTCATTAGATCAAATCCTATACTCAGTGCCAGTGAAATGCTGCAGTAATCTTGCTCCAAGCAGATGCGGCTTACGTTGTTTAACGGAATGAATAATGGATTTTTGGTAGGAAACAGAATTGTCAGTAGGTAGCCAATGCATTGAACTATCTAAATTATTCAATGCCTGTTGGATCTCCAGACAATAATAGGTATCTAAGCAAATATCATAATTTCTTAAAAATTAATTCTGTCTGTTGTTTTTCGTTACGTTGTCACGCCTAAATTCTTTGACCAATTTTTATAAAAATTGGTTTAGAGATAGATTGTATCTTGAAGAAGGACCTAAGCTTCTCTGCTTAAAAATATGCTAGTAGTGCTATATTTTGGCCAAAGGCTTACCTATATATAAAAGGAACACAAGCTTAGTCCCTTATTCCTTCAACCTCTTGTAACGGATGAGTAAATAATGTAAGACAATACTGTAATACCCATTTGAAGTGCCTACTATATTAGTTAAAGAGTTACATAATATGTCGATACCAATCAAGTCTTTATGCAATAGTGAATACCTACCGATTAGTCTGTAATTATTTGCATTAATTTGGCTACGTTTTCTCACATGATACCACGGATATTTAAAACGCCTAAAACTATTAACGACATTTGTTTTTTTTAATCTCGAAATATACTTCAACATTTTGCCTTTCTCGTTGATATAATTATCTAGCCTGAACCATAAACTATACAAGGTTGTACTCTAGACATGTAAGCACATTACTTTTTTCAGGTAGGTAATAAATTTCTTCAGACTTTCATGTCCCACTCGACTAAATATTTTGTTGATGTCCAAGTGCTGCTCGTACCGTACGAATATCTTTTGATAGGGTTGCCAAATGACTAGGATGATTTTCATCGAAGTTCACATGATAATATTAACAAAATATTGGTAGTATGCCATTTATTGGCCCCCCTATTACATAAACCTACACTGAGTGGCCAACCGTTCGATGAAGTTTTAAGTTTTTTAGGCACTCAATTTTCAAATTTCTTCAATCTATTTTCAATTAAATCTCCATAATATAGAGTTTACAATCCATCCAATATGTAGGTAGTTTAGCATTTACCTGCAAATTTTAACCGCATTCTTTTATAATTTTGTAGATATAGGTACTTTAAAAATCACAAAAAATATATTATTAGGCAGGTAACTACTTTAATTTGTGTCAACCAAAATCGAAACAGTCGTTGAATCTACCAACTTACGCAACAATAAATAAATAATCTAGACACTAAAACAAAATGACATAGATATAAGTAAGTGCAGCAAGTAAGAAACTTGGAAAAAAAAGACTGATTCGTGCCAAAGAAACTTTTTAGTAAAAAGTGCTACAAACTTTAAAAAACTTCAACATGGCAATGGTGGTGTCAAGAAAATCCAAGTGTTGTATATGTTCACTGTTCTTGTTAGTGGCAATGGGTATCATTTTGGCTGTGGTATCGACACTTGGACTGTTAGAGCCGAGGAAGGAACATCACTATGCTTTGGCCGAGAAGTATAGTCAGACGTCCACACCGCAAATTGTCACCATCGGTACTGTAAGTAATGTAGTGTTAGAAATTTAGAAATAAGATGCTAGACCGCACGGCTCTTTTTGTACAGAAAGCCCATACAATTCTACGTCTGTTTATACTGTCAATCTATAGTTTGATAATAAATATGTAGACGTGTGAACTATATATTGCATTGTCTGTTGAAGAAAAGGTTATTGAGCAATGATAATGTGTCTTCTAGCAAATATAATAATATGCCACTGTTTCTTTTTTTCATTTTTTTTCCAAATGACAGTAGCTGTTGATTCATAGAAACTTTACAGCGTAACCGGACTTGGTGCGACCTACTAGTATTCTATTATCTGTGTTGGTGGCGAGGCACCGAATGCCTCCAGCAAGGAGAAACTTATAAGCTAAGCAACAGCAGCTAACGGCGCCCCTAACGGGACTCGGGCCTCGGCTTAGGGCGTTGCTGGAGGGACAGCTAGGGATGGCTGGATCTGGTTTAAATTATATAGGGAAGAATTTAAAACTCGGCGCGGGCCGGCTCGAGCAGGGGTCGGGTCTACGCGACGGGCCTCGGGTGGCGCTTGTTTGCGTGTGTTTTTTGAGAGTGCTAGTGTCTATTTGATTCCTGCATTGTGGTTATAGAGTCATCAGGGTACTTCAGAGCATACCACGGACAGCGGACTCTGCTGACCTGGGATATGCCGCTATGATCTGTTGGTGCCAGCTTAAGTAGCGGCATGCGACCACGGCTATAACTTAGGCCTGTAGACAGGGCCAGACCGTGAATTTAGGGGGCCCTGGGCTAATACTACTTACGGGCCCACCTAATTACTCAAAGTATAGAAAAAAATGAGACAGTAAAGTATTTGATTTATTAATATCCCTTAAATCCACGGGGCCCTGGGCTGAAGCCCAAAAAGCCATATGGTAGATCCGACCCTGTCTGTAGAGTAGAGGCAATCAAGCGAATAGAAACAAAATGTATGGAGATGACATTTGTGCACGCTCGATTTGTCGAAAGCTTATGTCATATGCATATATTGAGAATTATATTCTATTCAATTAGCATTCATGCCACGTCTACAGGCACTGGACACAACTGTTACTATTTTTGTTGATCCGGTTGAGCGAAATGACTTGTTTCATGCTTTTCAGTTGATTTTTTTCGTAGCTTCGTGTGTAAGTTTTATTAACTTTAGTTTTGATTAATATTTTTAAATGGTTTTATTTAATTCTAGTACAAACTTCATACTTAATAATTTAAAAAATATATAAAAAGTATTGTGTAATAAATGTAAAATTCATCTCATTACTCTAAAAGAATTCTAATTATAATTGTTTTCCGTATGTATTTCACTGTTCATTGATTTTTAGGCTCTCATATGCAAAACCAACCATTCCTTTAATAGGCCTCATTAATTTTATAGTAGGTACTAGCAACACGTAGAAGCGATTTGTACTAAATCGCCCACGATTAATAGTTTATTTGTCTTAATAGTTAGGTTCCATAAAACCGGATAAACGGTGATAGTTGCAATAAATCGGTACAATCACAACCGGAAAAACCTTCGGTAAAACCGGTCCTTACCGTAATGACCGCACTTTTATCGTACAACGTTATTACATTTTACCAAATTACTTTGACCCGTATAAGTTAACTGTTGAAAAAGACTTATGGGTCTGAATTTATTGGTTACCTGTGACGTGATGCTTGGAAACTGCCAACGACCTACAAATGAAATAATGGGATTCGCATGTCTTCTGTAATGGGAAAGAGAAGATGGTGCCTATTCAATCTTACCTTTGTCCCCGTTCATCCCTCACGTAGTCACGTACTTGAAACGAAGACTTAATGCGATTTAAGATCCTCTAAGTGTTGGGACAAGTATACAATATGTTAAGAAAACCTTGTCTGACCCGTGCAGGTATTGTTTGGTATCAAATTCCGGTTCTATTTATAATTTCTGTTTTTAAGAGTAAAAAAATACCACAAATAAATTTTCATAAAATGAGGAAACCTAATAGCCTAATTTCGGATCGGACAAGTTATTTTACCATAGTGTATATTTATTTAACTACAGAGCGAATTTCTATTAAGACGAACAATGTCCTGCGGTATTACCTATTTACCTGCGATTCGTAAAAATCGTTTTGTAAAAATTTCTATGTTTCTTAAAATTATCATTGAAATCCGTTGACCGTCATTTATGATGAAACATTGTTGAAATAGCTGTTTTCACTTAAATTTTGAATCATTGTGGGAGAGCCATGCTTCGGCACGCATGGGCCGGCTCGACTGTAGTGATACCATAGCCTCACAGTACACCGACGTGATCACTTACTTTGGGTTTCGCCGAGCCAGGGTTTGGGCCTCCAGTTGAGGATCCTATACCAAACCCTTTTATTTTATTGCGACTCTTCTGGTGTTGCGGGTGGCCGTGGGGGGCGGTAATCGCTTACCATCAGGTGGTCCGTCTGCTCGTTTGCCCGCTTATCCCATAAAAAATCACGGATGGATACTTCATTTTAGTAATACTATAGATAGATTCCATAGGTTGCCCCCACAGGTTAAGGTTTTTCCTATAACAAAAACAAAAACCACAACTACATACCTGTAGGCTTTACAAACTATTTGTTCCGTGCAGAATTCGAACCAAACGACCGGGAAGCTATTTGCTCAGCCGCTGTTCTATTCGTACCGTCAATTAGTGCAGTATGCATATGATCTAAAAGTGTAAAACTATATCGGAACTACCTACGGCACAACATTTTGTATGATCTGTGGACTTCCATACTGTCTTTATCACAGCCATTTGTACTACAATCTAGAGGGATATGAAGCGTCATTACTCGGGATTGTCTCGCATCGCCGAATCGCCTAGTTCACAGTAAGTACCCGTTATCGTGCGTCTACATTCAAGCAATAACAATTTGTAGCTATATGCGGTAGAAAAAACTTGGAGGCTGTTCACAAAAAGGGTCTCTGAGGGCCTGTTAAGGTCCTAAAGGCTTTGGTGTATCGCTTGTAGAGGATACTGAAGTGTAATGATAGTGTTTTGACCGTTTTTGTTACTAAAATGTAGAAGAAACGCACACGTATGCGTTTAAATAGTCCTTTACAAGTTTTTGTAGTAGGTATTTATTAACAGTAAAGTCAAAATTCTCGAAACGAAGGTTAACCACTGACATTTTGAAATCTTAAACGTGTTAACTATTATTAATAATCACATATTTTTTTAATTTGAATGTATTTATTATTTTTGTGTCTCGGAGCTGATAGACTAGACTACCCATTTCCTCCTACAGCTCCGTATCGTATGAGTAGTTTGGTACGTATAAACAAAATGTTTATATTCTCAACTCATGTTATACTTTTTGGGTACACTCCTTTCGAAAAGAGTCCGACTTCTTAGCAGCTACTGATACACCTAATCAAAACGGGATCGTCAACAAGCAAGACGGAGATGATGAACAACAGAATGTGATCGTGCAATCTACAAAAAAAAAACAATATGACATTCTAATAATAAATGTTCACCATTAAAGGTAGGTAGTGTAGTTACATCTATACTTACTAATATATAAAGCTGAAGAGTTTGTTTGTTTGTTTGTTTGTTTACTTGAATGCAATAATCTCAGGAACTACTGGTCCGATTTGAAAAATTCTTTCAGTGTTAGATAGGTCATTTATTGAGGAAGGCTATAGGCTATATATCATCCCGGACGAAGTCGCGGGCAGAAGCTAGTTTATTATAATTCCACACGATTATTTCATCTCACTGTCTCTATGCTTTACAAATTGGAAAAAATCCTTATTCTCAACGTTATTTCTAACCGAAAACTACAAAATTTTATATTTAGTTAGATGAGGGCCAAAGGCTATTATTTACTGCTAGTATTTACGATGATATATGAACTCGCGAGCACCTTAATGTTCATTGCACAGCCGTAACACGTGCCAAAAGTGAGATTACATTTTCAACTTTTATTTTACTGTATTACTCTTGCTACTATATAAATCAACGATGAATTTTTCTTTTAAACATTTTCACCTGCGTCATTGTAACTTAAAAATACATATTTCAAGTAGAAAAGTATATATGCGGAGCTATCAATTTTATTTACACGTCTCGCCTATTGTGACGATTTTATACGATGTGCCCTAAATCCGTTTAAGCCCTAATAAATCATGGTGGTGAAAAAAATTTGCGTTATTTCTACGCGGGTCACTCGTCATTATTGGGGGCATTCCATTATCGCCGGGGCTGGTTCGCCAGCCAGGGTCGTTTTTCATTAGAAGCCGAATGTACGATAAAAGGGTTAACGTTTTTACCTAACGTGATTGTATAAAGGCTTGTTGTAACAGTTTGTTGACTTAAATCTGTTAGGAAAAATATTTTTATATATTTTTTGGGTTCAGAGTGCTAGTCCAAGAAGTACCTACTATTGAAAACTAAGATTCAAAGTTGATTGAAAAAGTAAAGTCGTTTGAAATTTTAATTGTACCTAGGGATCTTTTTTAACGTAGCCATGTTTATTTTTCCTGAATTTTCTTTTCAATTCTGTATCATTTACGCGGGACGTCATCGTTATCTGATCCCGTGTCCGCTTTCCAATGTAAACTGTCGAAAAAATATGGTTACCCTACATGTACCTGAAAATAAAAAGCCCGCTACCGGGAATCACTTTTAGTCCAGGCTTTTGGTGTCATAAAACCGAGGTGAGTCCGACATACTCACTTTTGACCCGCAGTATTTTTAATTAAAAACATTTTGGGGTTCGAAATTTCCCTGACTTTTTATTGTATAGCTTCTGCACGCTTTAGTGATGTTTTAATAAAAAAAATACATATATTATGTCGTAACTGTTTGGATACCTATATTACTCAGTAGGTTTTCTTGTATCTTATGTTTAAAGTTCTTTTAAATAACGAATTATCCTTGCAATATGCTTCCAGCCAGATGACCTAAGAGCAATGGTATTTTACCACTCAAAATTTGTGATAGATCTGGTAAAGATTTTTTGTATTTTTCTTTAAAATTGCGAATATCTAAGGTTTGTGAAAAAACGGGAATTATTTGGTCGTATCTAAGTATGACAACTCATCATAAAACAGCTCATAAGAAGTCTACCATAAAAACTTAAATACAATGTTGACAAGCACAACTTCAATAATTATTATTCTTCCTTAGTAGCTAACTAACATAATTGCCATACCAAAACATACCTATCTCGTTGGCAATTTGCAAGCATTTAATTAAGGCCGACAGACACAATATCTAGATAGAACTTGAGTAGCACAAAGCTTTAATGTTCTATTAACTAACGAATGGCATGGAGCTATTCTCAAAGTAGTGGAGAAATGTGAAATAAAATCGCATACGGCATTCAGTATAAGAATTGTGCAGAATATAACTCGCTTTATTGTGTGTTAAAGCCTATTTTATTGCGCAGTGCCGTCTTGCTGCGGTTCTGCGTAGCTATATATTTTATTTTATGAAATAAATTACTACTGTATATCATTTTCTCGTCTAATGTGAAAAAATAAACGTGTTTTGTGCATGTTTATACAAGCACATAGACATTAATTATTTATATTATGATTTGTAATACTACACTCAGTTATGATTTCTGAATAACAAGAGAGTTTTATTCATCGTATTCGACTTTTTAAGGAAGCTTATTGCATCTAATCATACACCGTTGAAGCAATATTTTTTTGTTATATACTTATTTTATAGTTTCCTTTCTGTACATAATATAAATTAAATCTTTTCTGCACTAGACGTGGTGAGCTTGCTTTTGTAGAGACAACCAGGAAAAATAACAAGCTTACAACTTTGTGATTTCTCGTGATACAGTTTTGAAATTTTGTACAAACTTTACAATAAAATACTGGACACGTAATTTCGGGTTTCGCATATACAAATACTAATGTTCTCTATATGTGTGTGGTAATACACAGAGGTGTATTACCACACACATATAGAGAACATTAGTATTTGTCCAGTTACCATCACGCCTGTATTTTCTGAAGAGTTAGGCAGAGGCCTAACTCTTCAGAAAATACAGGCGTGATGGTATATATTTTTATCAAATAACCTACGCATTTTAGATCACGACAAACTGACTAAAGTTTCTACCACTCGCTATCATGTCGTGTGACTTTAATAATAGTTCTTTCACACTTCAATTCTGACAAGCTGCAGTAATTAGACGCGCTACCCGTGAATAGAACTTAGTGTCTCTACAAAGAGATGTGGAGCTCAATAGAACAAGTTCGTAAGTCTATCGTATCTAATTTTGATACATGTATGAGTATATGTTGGTGGCAAAGTGGCCTACGCACCTATGTAATATTGTATCAAAAGAAACTTTGAACTTGGTAAAATTTTGTGTATTTACATTTGTGATATTAATATTTAATGAAATATTTAAGTGAACCTTTAACGTATTACGATGTCAATCATACTTAGGACGCTTACATAAATATTTTTAGGCAAATAGATTTAACTAAAGTAAAGGTCACTTTAGTTAAATTTATTTACAAAAAAATCCTGTTTAATATAAGAGATTTTTCGTTACTATTACCTGCATTAATTGACCACATACATACATACCATCACGCCTGTATTCCCCGAAGGGTTAGGCAGAGGCGTATTAATATACACCCACAGTTCGCCGGTATGTTTAGGTCCCATGTAATAGGGGGCGAGCCTATTGCCATTAACCGGGCACAAAATCCGAGCTACTACTGGGAATTTCTTAGAAAAACCCAATAACACTGCTCGACCTGGGAATCGAACCCAGGACCTCTAGCGTAGCAGTCACGCTCAGGACCACTTGACTAATGAGGCAGTTCCACTATTGTAATCAATTAAAACTGAACCCACTTCTTTATAAGTTACTAGCTTCCGCCCGCGACTTCGTCCGCGTGGAATAGTTACTTGGTCTTAGCGGGATGATAGCCTATAGCCTTCCTCAATAAACGGACTATCTAACACCGAAAGATTTTTTCTAATCGGACCAATAGTTCCTGAGATTATCGCGTTCAAGCAAACTTGGCAGGTGGCACTTGACAGGTGGTATCCCCTTCAGCGGCTTGTAGTATGTTTTGATTGAAGCTCTCTTCAAGATATAGCCAATATTGTTAGTTGATAATTGAGTATTGAGTATCCGAGCGGAACTTTAGTAAAATATGTCACGGGAACAGGAATAATAAAAGAACGCTAAATGAGGATATGTCCTTTAGAGCGTTTGTTGGGTCCGAGCGGACCCAAGCTCGGTCCACACGGATACAAAACAAACGCTCTAAAGGCTGATGAATAACGTATTTATTTGGATAAGGATTAATATCATGTTTATAAAAACACTTACGCAAATAATGCATTTGGAATTTTAGAACAAAGTTAGCATAAAAAAGGTTATAGTGAGCCAACCTTAAAAGATAGACATATGCTGTCGCGGACTTTTTTTTAGAACTTTTAAAGAGGAACAATTCTGTCATATATGATTTTTGCGAAACTTTAACCGTTTACGCAGCGCACGCATCGGAAGCTCTCAAAAGGAAAAAACCCCGATTTTGAAACATTCTTCATTGATGCTCCGCTCCTATTGGTCTTAGCGTGATGATATATAGCCTATAGCCTTCCTCAATAAATGGGCTATCTAACACTGAAAGAATTTTTCAAATCGGACCAGTAGTTCCTGAGATTAGCGCGTTCAAGTAAACAAACAAACAAACAAACAAACAAACAAACAAACAAACAAACAAACTCTTCAGCTTTATATATTAGTATAGATGTAACAAAATATACTGTGAGTTCAAGTGTCAGCTTAAATCGGACGTTCAACCTTATCCTTTGGTTTGCTCCGTTTTAAATGTAGTGCATTGCGGCGCATGCTCGCGACTGCATGCGTCCACGCATCTTTAAAATTCCGGTTTCGCGTTTGTTTTTTCCGTTTTCATACAGGTTAATGTATTTTCTGTGAATTTTGTGCTCAAAAGTTAAAAGTCTCACAAAGTAATATTTTCGAAAATATTTTGACCAGTAATATATTTACTGATGTTGTTTTAATTATTATTTTGTTTTAATTATTAATTAGTTCTTGAAAGCGGTCTTATCAAACAGATCGTTTGTATTTACTTAACTTTTTTATAAAAATCTTAAACAAATTGTGAACTTTTAATGACTACTAAAAACTTTTGATTGAACATTTAAGTGAACGCTAATTAAGAATAAATTGGTTAACTTTTTCAAATTATTAAAGCAATAACACTAAGAATATATTTTAAGTTGATAGTTTCTTTCAGAGATATAAAAATAAACGATTTACTACGTTTATATCAATGACTAACTTCTGCCCGCGACTTCGTCCGCGTAGCGTGATGATATATAGCCTATAGCCTTCCTCAATAAATGGGCTATCTAACACTGAAAGAATTTTTCAAATCGGACCAGTAGTTCCTGAGTTTAGCGCGTTCAAGCAAACAAACAAACAAACAAACTCTTCAGCTTTATATATTAGTATAGATGTAGAATTAACATACGGGGTTAAGAAAACCGTGTCCGACCCGCACAGGTTTTGTTAGGTATCAAAATCCGATTCTGTTTATATTTTGACGACCTCTGTGGTTTAGCGGTTCGAGTAGGTACCGGACTGCTGACCATGAGGTCGTGGGTTCGATTCCCACAGAACTCAAATTTATGTGATGAATATAAGTGTTTGTGTTCGTCTGGGTGTTTCTCATGTATTATAAGTATGTATTTACAAAAAAAAGTATATACGTATTATATCCATTGTCTAGTACCCATAGTACAAGCTCTGTTTAGTTTGGGACTAGATGGTGCTGTGTAAATATGTCCCAGAATATTTATTTATTGATATGATAATTATCTCTTAACAAGGTAAAAAAAAAACCCCATAAAAACGAGGAAACTGAAATGGCATAGTGTCGGTCGCAGTGACACTGTCCAAGGATGGTAAACATACTAAGGCCTATGAATGGTTGATATAACAAGTTTAAAAAAATAGATTTTGGGGTATTTGCTGCAATGTTCATTTTAACAGTGTATTATATTCACACTTCTCACACCATTATTTTCATTATCCTCATTTATATATACCTATTACTTTTAATTTTTGAGTTTGGAATAAATTAATTAAATAAATGAAGAAATAACCTTCACTTCATTTTGAAGAAATAACGTTCTCAGGAATAAAACTCAAGCATTTTGTGGTTTATCTCCAGAACCGATTTTCAGATACCGATCAAATTATAAGACTATCCTGAAAGTATAATTATATCAAATAAAAAAAGATAAAAAAACTCGTTTAAAATTTACTTAATTTAAATCGATAAAATACTGTTCTACGAATTTGATTGCTCCCGAAAACTCTGACTTAAAAAACTCATTACCGTCTTCGGTTTCGTTAAAATTCAATGGAATATAAAAACTATTTATAGAGCCTAAACTATTAAAACCTAAAATTAGAAGACCACGTTTCGTCGTTTACATTTTTCTTTTTAAGAATGTTAAATTAAAGAAGTAATTATCCCTTTCCCAGTGCCATGAACTATACCATAATCATAGAATTTTTCAAAAGTGTATATAAATTTTCTTAAAAATTTAATATATCCATTTCGTATTTAGTTTCGCGGCAACACTCATACCACATAAAAATCATGTGTTATAATATATATAAAATGAAAAACGTAATTACCGTTTATCAGTGCTATGCACTACACCGTAATGATAGGTTTTTCTTAAATTAAGTAGGTATAGGAGCAATTTTTGACAAAAAAGCATTCAGAAAATAATAAATTATTTTTGCGTCAATACAAAACGAAACCACTAAGAGTAGTAACTACTTAACTACACCATCAATTATTAGAGTTTTTGTTCAAAAAGTTTTCTATCCGTATTACCTTATCGATTTGAAAGACGATAACCTTTAGAAAGCGCTACTATTATAATGATCAAGCAGAACGGTCGATAAACTGTCAGCCGATATGAGATCGGCATTAAGTCGATTGTTAACAATACTTGTGATACAGGGCGCCTTCCAAGAACTCAAGCTATATGGATCACCAACGCAAGCTGAAGTGCAGTGTGTCAACACGTTCGAGGTAAGCTGAACATTTACATAATATTTAAGTAAACATCTAAGAAACATTAACATTGATGAAGAAAGTACAGACATAAATTTACAATCATAATAATTAACATTAAAATATTATTTTGCCTTTTTAATTTTCATCCAATATAACCTTTTGTATTTGGTAAATGTATAATAAAGTCTATTAGATATGGCCGTACCACAAGTAAGAGAAGGATAACGCCCTTTAACTTGTAGAGCCTCATCTCTCTCTATCAACATTATAAAAATCGCGTAAGCACGTTGTGGTACTACTACCTTTTATTATTAATCGATATCAAGGAACAATATCGATTGAAAATACTCGCAAAAATCTTATACAATCAATTAGGTAGATTTTTGTTTCACACAAACCACATTACTCATTTTTCAACATTTTGACAGGAATCCAGTGATGGAGACGAGATTGACATTGACAATTATTTGGTGATTACAACTATTTATAAAGCTTTCCACTAAAACGTCACTAACCTGGTGTAATCACGTCCTAATTCACTGTTGAATGTCATATTAACAAAATAATAAATGCACTGTACTAACAGCTTTTGCGGACGGATTTACTAGCAATGGGGTCACGCATTACTAGTATTCTTGATAACCCCTTGTGCTAAATGCTTGAGTTACGAGTGGGTTCACGTCGGTAGTGCAATAGGTGGGTTACCAACCGGCAACCACAAGATCTATAATCAGACGCCCTAGCCATTAAAGCTACTGCCGCTTCATTTATCACTAACACATTAAACTATGTTAAAATTCCTGTCCGCTCCGAATATAATATGGGTATCACAATTAAATCCCCAATTAAAATAAGAAACATACATTCATTAAAGTAAACAACATTGAAGTTTAAAATTCATGATTTTCGTTCCCAAAATGGTGCAATTACCACAAAAAATGTGATAAATGGAACATCGGCATTTGACATTTAAGGACGATGTCCTGTCGCTGCCACCATAGGTGTTGCCATTATATTGTCCGTGTTAAAAAAAACTGAGTAATTTTTTTACTAGAAAAGTCAAAACTATTAGGTATATAAAATAGAACTGGATATCAATACCTTGACAAGGCGGACAGGATTCTCTTAACATATTGTATCTTATAATCTTCTTAGTGAACTTTTATAAAGCAAAAAATAATATATTAGAGGAACTATGAGAAGGTATACCTAATGGGAACTTGGAGTCCCCATAAATTATTTCCAACAGTCCAATGCACTCAGCACCAACACTTGCACTTTAAACTATAGTTTCAATTGATAAGCATAGACTGTATTCTTTATGTAAGTTATACAAATTTAGAGATTTACACAAACAAGAAAACAATCCTAAGTTGGGCATTCACATTGATAAAATCTAAAAAATATGAATAACTTACATAAGTACGATGAAGAAACTTATCAAATAAAACAAAAAAATACCATATCTGCGGAAAAAAACCACTTATAATGAATAATAAGTAATAATATAATGTATGTAATATTTACGTAATTAATGGTTAAGGAACGCATAGAGGTTCAACGCATTCAAAGAAACATTTTCATTTACCTACATGAAGAAAGCAGCGCTTTATTCTAATCCATCGTTTTGCTCACTTGAAAGGCGAGAAAACACTTAAGTCGATACTCCTTAGATGCAAATGGGAAGGCTAGCATAACAGTAACAGTGTTTTCAAGTCATCGACACCGCTACAAAGATAATCTTTATTGCGAAAGTGGAGATAACGGCACTAGTTAATTAGCTGATGCGTTAAGTACTGCAATAAAATAAATGGCCTGCAAAATTGTCTAGCAATAAATTACATTGCCACAAATATAAGGAGCATATTATGCTCCAGGATTTCTATTATGTCTCCTTAACGCTCTTTGTGATACCACAGAATCTCAATTCTAAAAGGACATTATCAAGTTATATTAAAGGACATGTTTCAAAATGTTATGAAGCCTGGCCCAATGCAATTTCGACTTCATGTCGAAATTAGACCAAAATCTATCTATCTATATATATAAAAGAAAGTCGTGTTAGTTACTCCATTTATAACTTAAGAACGGCTGAACCAATTTGGCTGAAAATTGGTGGAGAGGTAGCTTAGAACCAGGAGACGGACATAGGATACTTTTTATCCCGTTTCCGTGGGATGTGATGACAGACCGAATTCCACGGGGGCGAAGCCGCGGGCAGAAGCTAGTAATTGTTAAAAAAAAACATGTAAATCAATATCCTGTATCGTGGGTGCGTTTACAAACACAAATTCAAACATAAAAAAACACCCAGACCAGGAAAAACTACCTGTAGATCATACAAATATTTGGTCCGTGTGAGGATCGAACCCACAACACGTGTCGTAGAAGCTCATCCACCAAACGTGTCATCGATGAAGTTATTTTACCGATTTATCTTTAAGGCTCTGTATTCATTTTGATTATTTTTCTTATAGAGATAGATAGCACCTCGAAGAAGGACATAAGCTGCCTTTTATATCTAAAAATTCTTTGGAATGCGAGTGACACCGCGGGCAAGAGCCAGCATATAATACATGTTAAAGCAATACTGCCTGTGTATTCGTTTGATATTCTTTCAAGCCTAAAACCCAAGCCAAAGCCCTTACGCTAACTTCTGTTTCCAAAAAGTCTGTCCAAAAGGTCTGTACAGTTTTACTAGCTTATTTCAGGAAATAAGCTAGTAGAACTGTACAGACCTAACCAGTATAAAAGAGTATCACCCTGTATTCATGTTGACATACGAGTGATCCAGATAGCATGATTTCTAACCTCGGTTGTAAGTTGACACGGCAACGCACAAACAGCCATATCGTAAACAAACTCGGTAGCGGAACATTGGATTTCAATCAGGCAGCCTGAGGACTCATTGACAGGCGGGGCGACAAATGTATTAAAAACATGGTCCAAAAAAGACGTAAGAGAAAAGTTTTTAACCTTTTTTTTTTTTGTTGACGGGGTTGGAAATGCTTTATGCACTATCCACCACTCCGGGGAGAGTGGTGGGGTGTGTCGGACTCCGCTCTGAAAAGAGCGATCTACCGACTACAACCAACCTCGGCGTTTCGCGTCACCACTTTGGTGCCGGGCCTACGGGAGCGCTGTAGCATTCGTCCGCGGGCCCGACAGTGGCGGGCCGCCATTTGCGGCCCCCTACGCATAAGGGTAGGCAGACGTAGACGTTCACCCTCCCCTTCTTCTACCGATCCGCTGAGCGGGGCGCGGAAACTGCAAACCGCGTCGCCAGCTCGGGCCTTGTGAGTGGGCGGTCGGACTTCCCCAAGTCCGCCGCCCGTGGCCCTTTATGGTGGTTGGAACAGGGCGTTGTGTGCCCTGTTCCTACGCCCGGTGCGGGTGCGCCGGGCGCGGATCGGCAGGGTGGAGGCACTCTCTCTCACCCTCTCTGCATCTTCCTTCTGCGAGAGAACCTCCTCGCAGAAGGCGACCGTTGCCAGGCTTCGGCGTCACCGACCATAGTAGATACTACGGCCGGCAACGCAAGGTCCAAACCAATTGCATCCCTAAGGACACGGCGCTGCTCTGCCCACGCTGTACACTGCTCGAGCGTGTGCTGCGCCGTATCCTCAGGGCAGTCGCTGCAATGATGGCAGCGGGCGTCCGGCTCCCTCCCGGCAACGCGACACAGGTACTTGCCGAAACACCCATGTCCGGACAAGACCTGCGTCAGCCGGAAGGTCAGCACGCCGTGACGCCTGCCCACCCATACCGGCAGGACTGGTCTGAATGCCTCCACGGTTCGGAGGCCAGCGCCCGGGCGCTCTAGGCGCTGCCTCCACTCCTCTACTGCCGCTGAGTGCAGCCTCTCCCGCTGGTGTTCCACCTCCCTCGGGGGAAAGTTTTTAACCTACGCCAACCTAAACCTGTGTCTGTGGCATTGTAGCACCCAAACGAATGGACAGATACTCTTTTGCTTAAAAGGTCACTTGACTCAAGAAGTGGTCTTGATGTGCTAAGAATAGTCACACATCTATAAACTGACCGCTGTTAATGCAGTACAGAATGTAGTTACTTTACCACGAGGCCCCCTGAATCAATATGTCTACACATGTGACCATAAAAATATTAGTCGCTTGGCAGATACTGGTCACAACCATTTTTAGTCTTTAATTAAATTATTATGACTCTATTCTTTAGTCCCTTCTTTGGTTATTATGTTCCCATATTCACATAATCAGTAAGGTTCAATTTACTTTGATACTTAGAGAATTTATAAGTTTTTTCCTTAAGACATTCTATACATTTTACACATCCGTGTAGACATACTTCTCTAGATCCTTTGTAAATTTGAAGGAAGAGAAAGCCTTACCCTCAGATTTTCTTTTGACCAATCAGCGCCTCAGCTAAAATGTCCCAAAACTATTCGCGTTAAACTTTCAAAGATTATACCGAAAGGTTTAATCCAAAAAGTTTGACATCTCCATTCATTCTTTCAACTGCTTTAAAAAAATGGATGCTATTGTACGTGATCGCATAAAAACCAAGAGTAATGTGTCTCCCCTGACTTTTTAAGACTTTTCAAATATTTCAAGTTCATCGAAAAACTTTTGTTCTTTATATTCATACATCACATCTGACATCGAAATAATAATTAATCAAAATCTTTACTTGTTTCTGTAACAATACAGTTTATAATCTGTATTATATCCAAGACAGTGTAAACAAAATATTCAAAAATAAAAATGTATTTACAAAAATTAATCCATGCATGAGGGATGATCATCAATCATTGGACAGGAGGAAATTAAAGTTATTCAATCACTGTATTTTATCATAAATAAATCCAATCCAATTAAAAACAATAGTAAACGCACGGGTAGATTAAATGGAGCTAGTAGTAATATAATAAAATTATTTGAGTCAACTTTCGGTTATTGTCTTCATTTTAAGTTCAAAAATATTTTCCAAATAAACCATTCAAGTTCAAAGTTCAAATGTTTTTGTTTCAAATAAGCTTTGTGGACGTTGAATGATGTCCAAATTTGACCGAAGTCGATAATATTAAACGAAGGTTCACATTATTGGAACAATCTCTAAATAACTTTCTACAAAAGCACGAATCAACCCAGATGTCGCTACCGCTTTTGAGCACTCAAACCGCAGCCCAAGTAGAGCAGAAGTAGCTATCGATGTCGCATTGTCAAGTGGAACAGCATCATAGCGTCGTGTTTACACTTAGCATTAGACACCAACTTTAGATAAACCACGACACAGATGCTGAGCTCTGCAAATTTTCATTGGAGCTACAAAGGCCACGTATGATAACGTACAAATATTGTTTTTAGCAGAAATAGGCGTTAAAGAAACATTAATCTACGATAAATTAAAAAAAGCTGATCATGGAAGCTGTAAAGGATTCCAAGTTTTGGGATTTAATTATCAGAACTAATATTATTAGGTCAAAATAACTCTGTTTGCAAGTTCAGCCGGTTTTTTTATGAATGCTTGTATAGAATAGAAAAGTCCGTTGGGGATGCTAGTAGAAAAGCTAGTTCTAAAGGCGATAAACTTTCATATGGTAGTTCCATCCACAAATCCGTGCACAAATGCCGTTTGGAGATAGGAAGGTTATAGTGGAAGCGAATAATTCCACTCACAATTGGAAGTGCCCGACTCGGGGAACCTTTCAAAATATCGTAGCCAAATAATATAGCTCCGTGCTATGTTGTGTTCCTAACGGCGAGTGAAGTCACCAGTTATCCGCGAGGAAGCATTGTGTTGGCTGTATAGGGACAAGTGGTGTTTAAGCAACGCACTTAGTGGCTCTCAAACTACCATCCCAACTATTCCTCCTTAATCTTTACCCCACCCTTTCAAAAAGGATATGAAAAGATTTTTACAGGGTCCGCAACGCGCAGGTGATACTCCTGGTCTTACAAGAGTCCATAGGCTCCAGTAACTGCTTACCATCAGGCGGGCCGTAAGCTTGTTTACCACCTTAGTGGTACAAGAAAACCCCAAAATAATTTTCTTAACTACAAATTACATTATTATTTACTTTCACTGCTCCTGGTGGAAAAATTTAGGTAGATACCATTTTTAAACACTGAGGTTGCAGCTTCCTTGGTTGCCAAAAAATTTATAGATCTACAAAAACATAAGTAAATCTGAAAACAATTGACCGTAGATACCATTTTTGAACCCTGCCTTTTAAAGCCTCCTTGGTTGCTAAAGAATTAATAGAGCTACAAAAACATCAGTAAATCTGAAAACAATTGATCGTGATGATATTCAAGGACAAAATGTATAATGTTAATTAATTGTACTCTGGCGACAGGGCGTAGAACTTTCCACTCTAATTCGTAATCAAACAAGTCTACGTATCAAGTTGTGCTCATAAGTACAAACTTCCTTGAAACCTTTGTTCGCAAACTCTTGTGTACTGCTATCGTGAGCTAACGACTCTTGTGTTTGCAGAATAAGTAACTACGTACAGTCGTACACTCAGGAACACAATAGTCAAAGCGGAATTCGTGTTATTCGCGTAACAAGATGGCAGTTGAATATTTTTTTAAGGATTTTTTGGAGGAGATAAAAGCAACGTAATTTTTATTTTTGTGATGGATGAAGGAAATCCTGTCGATTCTTAGTTAGTAATGTCTTATTTTGATGTTTGAATATTTAGTTTACAAACTTTGTAATACTATAATATGACTTAAAACAGACTGACACCACTTTAAAAATATTTCCCCACAATAGGATTGGATTAATGGATGGGATTGGATGCCCACGTGGATTCGTTTACAAATGCTTAGGTACATGCCTTGAAGGCCATACATACACATATTTGTTTTAGTTTCTTATCGTAATATATAATTGAACCTAATATCGTTACGGTCGGCTATAGCCGACAAATGAGATAACTCGTGTGATGTCATTTTTTGGTCGGCTTCCCGACCGTCGCTCTCGTGAGGTCAACAATAATTTTAATGCAACATTCATGCACATGCAATGTAACATGCCTACATTTCATAATAATGTAACACCACACGTATATCTACCACCTAAAATAATGCTTCAAACTAAATATAACTAACATCCTATATCTTCACTTGCTTCATAATTTCACAACGAAACACGCTTTAATTCAATGCTACAGCTGCATATTAATCATACAGTGTTTACTAAGATCTTAACCCTAGGAAATTCTACTACATTAATTCAAAGACAAATCTTTGTGTTTACTCAGTACACCCGTCACTAATTGCGGGATATACTGTGAATGTTTGAACACCCCCGTCCTATGTAATCAGTAGATTGTTAAAAGGTGTCCGAGATTCTGTGTACCCACCGAACCTTTTGCTAACCTCGAAAATTGCTAACCATGTTTTTATGAAATTTAAATTTAATATCTGAAAATTTTAATCTGGGTTAAACGATTTTAATTTTAATTTTTTTTTGGACACTTAAAATACCTACCGACGACGTACCTACATATGTAGGTATAATACGTCTCATGCAACTAAAAAGTTGCTCTTATAAGGAAGAATCTAGCAAGAAATATTGATTGTAAACAAAATCTCAAATAGGATATCAGTACTAACAAAATGTGCATAACTTGACAAATACTATTTTCTTTTGTACCGACCTTCAAGTATCTTTATAATCAGTTGTTGAATGCAGGTCGACCAAGAGGAAGGCGATGCCGAAGGCTCAGGGAGATACGGCACTATACCGCCATTTCCACCACCGCCGCCAGGATTGGATGGAACAGGTTTTTTAAAATCCCTACTCATATTTAGCGGCTTTAAATTATGTTCTTAATTTAACTATATTCTATAGTAGCTATTTACTAATAATAGTCTTGCTACAATACGGGACATAACCATTTTGGGATTATCTAAATTTTTTACAGTAAAAAAAAACTTCATAATATTAGATCAATAATTTATCAAAATCAGATTGAAATGATTGTGAAAAAAGAGAATTGCCTTGAGAGAGTAAGAGAGAAGAGTAAGAGTAATAGAGAAGAGTAAAAGTCAAATTACACGACATGGCAACATGTTAGGTATGCTAAAACCTCCTAGAGAATTTAAGCCATCACTTTGACTGTGTTCTGCGTCAATGTGCCTTTATCCTAAGTAGTTACAAGGTTAAAAAATCATAGATAATATTTTTATTTCAGGGTATTCACTACGATTGAAAGGCGAGAAAGGAGAACGTGGACCAAGGGCAAGAAGTTTGACTAATTATACATTGTATACATATTTATTTATATCGTATACACATTATACATTTATATTTTTTTAATATATTCTAAAATAACAACATCCTCCTGTTTGCTGATTAATTCTTAGTAAGCACAAGCAGTACTAGGAATAGTATGTAATATTTTACACGCATAGGTATACATACAGAACGGAATTTTATTATAAATCAGTACAGAAATTAAAGATATTAAGTTATCGACTACTAACATGTTATCTGAGCAGAAAAATATACAAAGTCACGTGACACGATTAGAAAAATCCATATCGTTAGGTGAGATTAAAGTGACTTCACTTGAAACTGAACTCACCAACATGAAACTAAAGTTGAGAGAGTTTTGATTATAGGTACTTATTCATCGAAATAATTTATTCTATTGTTTGTCATTTCAATCAAGTCAAGTCAAGTCTAATTTATTTTAATTAGACCAGTATTACAGATACTTTTGAATTGCCAAAAACTAGGTGACGTGGTTCCAAATAGTGAGTCTTATGGAGAAGAACGGTAAAGAAACTCCATAGAAACTCCAATAAAATATATACGTGCCTTCACATAATGATATACCTATCTATAGTTATTATTATTACATTAATCTCAGTGTTTTTTTAACCGTAATCCTTTTCATTAAGAGATATGATCATAATGGAGTGAACTTAATTCACCATTTTATACATATTTTAATTGCTGTCAACCCATAAGTCCACTGATTATTATTTAAAACATAATCCTTTTTAAATTTCGCTCTCTCAACTTTTTAAAATAAAGCTGTCATTTCGGTAATACGTACCCAGCTTCCTTATAATATTATATACATTGTATATTTATAAATTACATTACCTATGCATATTATATATTATATTAGTTTAATTTTTGTTACATGAACAGCCATTCATATCTATCGACATTTTCAAAGCGATTAAAATTTTTGGAACAAAGAGTATAGATTTAAAACGCCATTTAAATTCCAACGCCTGACAATATAACCATTTATTATAAACAAATATGTGATCAGTAACACATAGCTGGTCGTTTTCATACAAAAGGCGGTCACGCATTGTTTTGGCATCTGATTTATAGAGGACTGTCCTGCTATAGAAATTGACATCCCATCAACACGACCGTGGTTGTATAAATATCAATGTCGGTATAATTGACCCTGATCAACACCATCGATCGAGTTTAATCATTCCTGTAATAACTCCTTGATCTATCAACTGTCTGCATTTACTAAAACAGAGTCTACTCTGTTTTAGTAAATACAGACAATGCATTGTATATATAGACAATTTCAGTAAAATTAAATACTTCAATTATATTGCGTCGTTTTTATATGTCTTAGCCATTAACGAGTTTAGACAACGAACATTCCAATTTAAAAACTGTATATTACTATTTTTTCTTTATCAAACATTCCGAAGAAAATACCCTGGAAGAGATGCTTCTTGGTTATTAACCCACCACAGTGACAGGCCATTATGTTGACGATATATCGTGTACCCGTAACCTTTGTGTTTTAGAAATCTTAGTATATACCTACGTTATAAAGACAGTAATTGATCCCCCGACATGCGAAAAGATACGTATAAAGCTAAATAAGATCACCATCCTCGATACGTACACTTGCACAAATGCGCAGTGCTCAGTTTTATCGCGTGAAAATTCACACGCCATCGCGCCACCCGATACCCGTTTTTACGACCTTAAAGCGGAAGAAACGCGTCACTAATAGTTTGACAATAGAGAGTGATGTGTTTACTGATGCCTAAGCCTACAAACTATGTAAGTACGAGCTCGAAACTTAAACGTATCCCTTTAATGTTAGGGGTGTGTAGGAAATCTAAATTTTATTTTATCTTCTTTATTGTTTAAGAGTTATTTCGTCTCGTGTCGATTCTAAAACAATACTAGATGTTTTATTTAAAAACCTGTTATTCAACTAAAGCATCATTCATAGAGCATCAGCAGCAATCATATCGCATACCTAAGTGCTGATTTAATTATAATCATTATTATAGGTATCACAATTCACCAAACCATTTGAATTCAATATTTAGAATTTTGTTAAATACAAATTCTAAAAATGAGAGACACGATCATCTCAATATCTTTTTCTTGAACTATAAACCTGAAAAATACATTGCAAAAACACACGTGTGAATTTATTTATTTTGTATGAATGACACAATAATGACTATATTTTTTTACAGATGTGACTTACATTTTGATATTTACAGGGCGCACCGGGAGAGTCCATAAGAGGTCCGCCAGGACCTCCCGGTCCTCCGGGGCCACCCGGCGTCTCTGGCACTCCCGGGGTTATCGCAGAAATATCTGGCTCCGGTGATGATGTAAGTATGACAGTTACAAAATATGCAGCGACACTGCAACGGTACGGTGCATATTCAAATAATGATTCATCACTATAATTTATTAGTAGTTGGAAGCATCGCAGAAACACAACTCATAGTACTGCCATCTGTATCCCTACCGAGAATTTACAGAACAACCCAATACCTAACACAACACAATTCCCAAGTAGAGTTGGAGTACTAAAATGACCACTTTTGATGAATAATAATATGATTCATTTTACAAACTTCCTAAGGATTTCTACGAGTTCTAAATCTGAATTGATTTAGACGAATTGTCAATGGTGACAAAGGACTAAAATATTCAAACTCAGCAATTCCTCATTTCCGTTTAGCGCTCCTAGTCAGCATACGTGATTTTGCGAGCAATGAACGCAGCATTAAGTAACAGGGATTCTAATCGTCACTACCCACGCCATCCGTATAAAAATCTCAGAAAAGTTTTAGGTAATTAGAAGACAGGCTCTACTGTCACAGTACACAAACACACACACTGTCTTGTCTATATTATTTTAACCATTTGTATACTTAATAAGCAAACCATCTGTTAAAAATTACAAAAAGTATTACCTACTTTTGTAGCATTCACCGAAGCTTGTGAGAAATGTTATCTCTAAGAAAAATCGGGCAACAAATTATAAACCAGTCAAAATATCAATATTTTTGGAAGAAAAACCCGACGGAATAGTATAAAAATTGTTCCAAAGACAATTTAATTAGAAAAACACAACATAACTCACTAAAATGTTCAGTTGTCTAACCTGGACCTCGTTACCGTCCAATATGAATAGGACCCAGCCTTGCCCATATCAAAGTCTGGACCGCAGAGTTCTCATTTAGCCTGCGGACATCACCTGCCTCCCCCTAAGCAAGCATACGAGTCCCTTGTTTGCAGCAAAAGTAATAAGAAAACAGCGATAAACAACCATTTGGGTAAAATCGCTATAAATATGCATAGATGAACGAGGATCGGAGATATTAAAAAGACCATTGATATTGAGCTCTGGAATTTTATATTAGAATTAATTTTTAGAACTCGTAGCAGATGCTTAGCAATTTCATAATGTGATCATACTGTTAATTTTTTCATATGTACACCTACAACCTTAGTTTTAGTATATGCGAAACCCGAGAAACGTGTCTAGTATTTTTATGTAAAGATTCTTCAAAATTGTAACAGAACTAATTTCAGAACAGTATCACGAAAAATCACAAAGTTTTAAGCTTGTCGTGTTACCTGGTTGTTTGTACAAAAACATGCCAACCACGCCTTATTACCCTTGCCTCGCTATGCGCCTGCGCCTAATGTCGTGACTTGAGTTGTTCACTTGTTGTTGAAGTAATATATTTCACTCTCTCAAGTCTATTGAAATAAACTAAAGCGATAAGATTACAATTTTTCAGTCATCTATCAATGTCTTACTATTTGTATCGCAATTAAAATGATAATCATGATATCCAACATTTATAATTATGTTGTATTATACTTATACTATAATCAATCCACGTGCAATAAAATAAAAGTTTCCTCGCGATGTTTTCCTTCACCTTTTAAACGCGTGATAATTTTAACTAAATTAACCCGCACACACTTCGAAAAGTCAGTGCGTACCTACCTTGGATTTGAGCTCTAACCTTTGACTTGGCAGTCCAATAGACATATATAGACATAGATAATAGACATATCCAATAGGCTATCACTGACATATTTTTATTATAATTGGAGTTTTTGATCCAATATACAATAGAAACCCACGCCAATACAATGATCTTAATTGATTTAAAAAAAGGAGGATTGTATTTTTGTTTTTGAGTTTGTTACGAAATGATAAAAAACCTATACTTCTTAGTTGGTTCCATATAAATTTCCAGAACCATCGGTTCTAGAGATACCTACACCAAAAACCGACTTCAAGGTTTTTGGTTTGAAGTTATTTATAGCATTGACTGCCGATGTCATGCTGTCTCTCGCACACCTACGTGAGAAAGAGAGATGGCGTAAAATGGTACGAGTTAGCACGAGATGCAGATATTTCATAAATCTATTATTAAAAAAGGCGTTATGGTATGTCTCCTTTCACTTGTACCACACGACATAAACATAATAGCCGCTATCTCTGCTTACTCCAGTGGTCACAATACGCATAGTTATATCTAGTATGAACTTGAATAGCCTATTGAAAACCAACTTTTTACATTATTCTCAGTCACTTGAGACTCTGATATAAAATGAATACAGGTTATTCTGTATTATTTTGCCTACACAGAGATTTCAAATTACATATTGTTTATATTCGTTCGGGATAAACATAGCTTTAAATTTAGATATTTTCTGCTTAAAATTTTGATACCTTCAGCGTCATAGGTTACATGCGATCTTAATTCATATATTTTGTTGGAAATGAGCGATGTTGAGATATTACTAGATACTTCCATTTTCAGATAACAATGATTACAATATAATTCCATTTTCTATAGTAAAAACAATTGGGAAAATCTGTGAACGAAAATATTAGATCTAAAATATTTTGATGGCCCTAAAATATCTAATAAAATACTGACGCCAACACTCGACAACCCAATTATATCCTGCGTTCTGGTAAAATGAAATGTTCTTTATAGTTAGAGCTATAGCGAGAACATTCAATATTGGCGACTAAATTGGAACATTCTGCCCGTTACAGTCGTAACAAAGTTTATTATGCTCTTGGCACCCGTCCGGCATTCGATTTGACAATATCGATTCAATTGATTCGCTCGCCGAGAGATTTTGAGTCGAATCGTCGGTAACGAAGTTAACTAATCGAGTTCGTCAATCTCTATACTTATTTATTTCTATTCTTTCAGTTTCTTGAGGACTAATTCCATTTTCGTGCTCAAGCGCTCTCACTGTTCCTCTGAGATCTTTACTTTTCCATTGTAGTCAGTCCTACCTACCCTACCTTAATTTATTATATTTGGAAAGAATTGTAAGTGGTACCACTTGACAAAATATTCTCGTGCTTAAGTACCTATGTAATAGGGACCTTAGAACCTTGTTTTTAAGATAAAATATATTAATATACTTACGATTCTATATTTTCATGTCAATTGGGTTTGCCTCTGACTTTATCAATAAGTTATCTTGTAACTAAATTCCATTGTTTATCTACAGTCACAAATTACTTAAATGTAATAATAGATGTTCGAATACCTTATCTTGCTGTATCTCTTTTATGCACTGTTGATGTATTTATGCACCTCAATAGTTACCTAGGACCACGTTCAAACCATTATTTGGTTTGAACGTGGTCCTGTCCTTTTTGTATTATGAGGGATAATTCTAATACATAAAAACATTAAAAGTATAATTACAATCCAATGTCAATATAGTAAATGTTATTATTCGGTAATTCTTCAATGGTTTAATTTTGTAATTTCAGTGGTTTAAAAATCGTATCGCAGTATAAGTACCTAATGAAGTAATAACAGTGCATAGTCAATTTCATCGCGACTGTAAAGGAAGTGTTGCAAACTTTAAATTTAATGTAACCCTACTTAATATTAAATTTAAAGTACTAGTAGATAATTATTTATATTGGAAATAATTCATCTACATATTACCTACCCGCGTTATTTTAATCTTATTATGATTTCCATATTAATTTGTAAGTTTAATAATGTATTTGTCACAATACGTGTGTATATCATAACTCATCCATCCTGCATCCTGTCGTTATTATTATGTGTATGTAATTAAATTTTGTATTTCTTTTTCTTGCACCTCTTTGGCACCGACACAGAAGAGCACAGTCAAGGTACGTGCAAACGTTTGTTAAAATAAAAATTAACAAAACAAGGAAGTAACTAACATTAACTTTCTATATGCTATTAAATACTTAATAACTTTCTAATTAGCAAGAAATTATAATTAGCAATTAACAAGAAAAAACAAAGGTGCTGTGGAAACTTATACTAAAATGGGACAAAATCAACAAAGCAAACTACGTTGTATGTTGAAACTCTATTATATGAAAATGTTTCCGGGCGAATGTGTTTTGCATAATGAGAGATAATGCCTGACAACCCTAATGAGGCCCGGATCCTTTGCAAACCTGCCGGAATACGCTAACTTGGGGAACAAACACTACACAATGAGCGAGGGTTGTTACTCGATAAAAATAATCACAGACATTATGGTTGGATTACACTCGTTAAGCGCATCCAGCTTAACCGCACGTGCCTCGATTAAATGTGTAAATGTAGCTATAGTAATTCAACTAATTCAATTGGGCCTTCATTCCTATAGAATTTGGCAGTGTGCCCCATTTGGCTGACCACCACATTTGGAAGCCACATTAGTGTCTGACTTGATCAATACAAACAACCTAGTTCTAATCGATGTTTTGTTAATACTGTTGCCAAAAATTGAATAGTACTGGAAAGACCCATTTTATTCGTTCATTTTTATTCAGAGATGGTCTTTTCAAAACTACTAGTCAAGGCTAAGCAATTGTTGATTTAATCTTTGTGAATCCTGCCGCGAGTCAAAATTTTCCTTCACTAAAATAACTTTATAATTGCATGGAAAATGCAAAAAAAAAACAAAAAGATAGTTGTACAAATGATTGATTATTCATTTGATCAGCCAATCACTTTTCAGTGTTACCTCATTACACCGTTATCCCCGTTCTAAAGTGTGTCCACTCTTCAATATTGTAAAATAATTAAGAAGTTCATTCGGCCACAAGGACTTGATTCTGTTTGGTATCTATTTTCTTCGTATTAGTGTTGAGAGCTTATAAGAGTCCTACACAATTCTCAAAAAGATCTATCTACAACTTCACCAATTTATTTTGATCTTATTTGAGTGTTTCCATCTTTTTGGTTTTGAGTATACTTAACTATGTACCTAGGTACTTATTACCTTACGTTGTTTATCATGAGCTTCAATTTCTTCTTTTATATTTTATATTTCCGTTACTTTAGTAACAAATTAATCTTACTTTGACTTACTAATAAACTGTATTCTTCCTAAATACAGGTAATTGGTATTCTTATGCTGTACATAACGTCTTAATTTGATATCTATCTTGCTTTATTTATCGAACTACTCGTACATTAATTATTTAATAAAAACTTACCAATTATGGTGTTATAAGCCTCAATCAACCTGGACTTTTATTCATAAAATATACTCAGTTAATTTTTCTTTCAGCAGCAGATATTCGGAGAAAACTACGCATCTCTGGGTCAATGCGGCTGCAATTCCAGCACTATTCTGGCTCTTCTGCAGACAGCTCCTGAACTGAAGGGTCCTCCTGGCCCGCCAGGACTCACCGGTGCTGATGGACGAACTGGCGCTCCTGGACTACCCGTAATTACTGAATAACTATTAATACTATTTACATAATAATACTATATAAGTTCTACAACCAAGAAAATTCAATTATTCTTAAGGCCTTAATTCTCAAGCTCGCTGAAAATATTTTACAGGGTCAACCAGGAACTCCAGGCGAACGTGGTCCAATTGGTCCTCGAGGTGATAAAGGGGATCGAGGGGACGTGGGTCCCAGAGGACCAGAAGGTCCATCAGGCTCCAAAGGGGAGGCTGGGGTAGATGGACGACCGGGTACTGCCGGGCCACCTGGCCCCCCTGGGCCACCAGGAGCTTCAGACTATAGCAACTTTGATGTAAGTACAGTTTTAATAAGAATTTGCTTTGGAAAGCTAATTGAGCTTAACGTAGTACAAGATGCTGATACTAATTTGTTGGTTTGGTTAGAAAATTAAGCTTTTTGAAATAAAAAAAAAAATATATTAGCATACCTTAACGTGTTATTGCGATTGAAAGAGAGAGATACCGATCTATAGATAAAATAGCACCATCCCTTTCTCATAATATAACCGCAGTAACACATGGTACGGTCCCTGATTTATAAAAAATCTTTGGATTGTTTTAAAAACATCAAAAACTAAATAATCTTCATGAATTGTATGAAATTGTGAATTATATATTATTATATGAAATTATTTAATATTATATAATTATTATATGAAATTATAATAAAATAGCAATTATTCTAGCCTTATTACTTGATTAAGTACTTCTCATTCCGATTTTTATATACCGTTTAATTTACATATTATTTACAATATTAATTTACATGGAAAAGTAATTAAATAAAAATAATTTGTAATGTAAAACAATAGCAATAATCTATTTGAGTATACTTATATTTCGTGCATTGAGAAGTAATTAAATAATGATAATTATTTATGTCGCAATTTTAAAAGTATGTAATTAAAATATTACTGTGCTATTTCGAAGTAGATTTGTCGCTTATGTTCTAATCTGTGTGTGATTTTTATCATTTTCATGCTATCCATTTCTATTAATTTAGTCAAATTGGAAGCCTAGACAAATATACAAGGTAAGTTTTAGGCAATGTAAAGTAATAATATTTGCATCATCATTGCTTTATGCTATAAATTTATTTTACACAGGGGGCTAATTTGGATAGGGGAGTTTTTAAGGAGAGGTTCTCCGTTAAAGGGGAGATTTTTCTTCCACGCTATTGAAATAAAACTATATTTTACGTATTATATTAGATGTCGCGTACGACGAGTGTCGCTAGACATATTTAGGGACTCGGGTTATGTTGTGGGGCATTAGTCCTAGTCAAAAATCATTTTTTAAATATTCTCGTAAAATCAACAATTCAACAATACTTATATTCTAATAGAAGCACCTCAGCTACCAATATGACGAACATTATTTACAAAAAGACTAGTAAAAGAACCGATCTTCGGTTCCCTATTACCTTCATTGTCAACTCACTTTGTTTGTGACTGAAACGAATTGCTTTTCAGAGGCAACGATTGCGCCCGTTTTAGCAAACAAACCACTCCGAATAACTTGTGCAGAAGTGTGAAAGTAGCTTGTTCACTGTTGATTTATACTGACGACAGGCACAGATAAGGGAATTTATTTGAAAGTCTTTCAAAAGTTTTGTCATGTGTATCGTTTGTATAAAAAATAATATGAATCTTCCCGGAGGCTTCTTTGTTAAAAGTACTGTTGTTTTGTTTGTTTTCAGAAATATTTTCGGGATAAATATTTTTGTTGAATAATTTTTATTTGAGATTTTACGTTTTATTCAAGTACTACGTAATGTGCAAAGTCTAATGTTATAATTTAAATGTGTAATTTATGAAGTAAATTGTTTTTTTCTAAATTAGGTACAATACCTAACTGGAAAATTAATCCCAAAAATAAAATAAAATTGAATTACTAAAAATAATAATGAAGGCAGCTGCTATAGCAATTTGACGCTGTTAATGTTTCCTAAACAGGAATCTCTGCTTGGGTCGTATGGGGGAGCTATTGGCAGACCAGGTGCACCTGGTCCAAAGGGCGATGCAGGTCAGCCCGGGCCTATAGGCCCACAAGGCGAGCGTGGCTTTCCAGGCCATAAAGGAGAGAGAGGGCAGGCAGGAGTTGGTGGGGGTAAAGGAGATCGGGTGAGTTTGAAATATAACCTTGAATCTTGTCAACATTGCCTTTACTATTGAGACTTTTACTATTACTACCTTTGCTATCACTACTTATACATTCATGATGGTAGATAAGTGAGGACTTGTGTTTAACATTTTTTTAATCTCATTATTGTGGAAAATTGGTAGCTAACAATTACCTAGTAAGTACACCAGGTACCTAGTAAGTACAGCTGTACTTACTAGGTACCTTCTCTAATAGCACTTTAAAAATCATGTCTTATAATAATATGAGTAATATTTATGTAACTCAAAAATATATCTCTTACATTAGCAACGGGTAAAAATTAAAAAAGGACCCAGTCACGTTTGTTTTTATCTCTATGAAGGTACGCCAGAAAATATAATAATGTAAAACGTTCCTTATTTTGTGATAAAATATACAGGGTTACCCTGGACCCCAAGGGGAGCGGGGATATAAAGGAGATCGTGGCAGCCCTGGATTGGATGGTCGGCCGGGGATACCAGGTGCCAGTGGGAGACCAGCTGACAAGGGCGAGAAAGGTAAAATTTACTAATTTCATTTTTTATTTTCTCTCGAGCTTATAATATGAAGCCGATGATGACGAGTGAGGCCCGAAAAACACTTATAAAATTAAATTAATTGTACAAGACATTTTTTGCCCCGACATTTGTAAATACAAGGTATTTACTTTGATGCAATAATATAAATACTACGTTGGAAAATACAGCCAGCGAATTCTAAATGAAATTAGATTAATTAGACGGAATTTGAAATCAAATATGTCCCCTTTTCCCTTTTCAAATATGTCTTTTGTGATTGTCCATATATTTGTAACTTTACTTGTTTGATCATCTTAAATAATAAAAATAAAAATCAGGCCAATGCAGTTTTTTGCAAACCTGATTATATTATAATGACTTTCCTTTGATGGAAATCGATTCGGTTGTTGCAAAAGATAACACAAAGTTTTGTGTCAGTTTTTTTTCAATAATATGAGATAATCAATAACATGCTATAACGTGGAGATAATAGCAGATGATCAATAACATACATATTAAAACAGGTGAACGTGGAGAGCCTGGCCCACCAGGTCCACCGATGACTGGTGTCTTCAATCCTGATGACGCTGAATTTATTGCTTCTGGTACGTAGTATCTTCATTCTAGCTGGAGGCATTCGGTGCCTAACCACCAAGCTCGGTTAAGCTGTAAAGATTCCCTGAATTAACAGCCTACGTCCATATCCAAAAAAAAAGTATCTTCATGCTTATACTTATGTATTTCAGTTACATAGACTCTGTGGTTTAGTGGTTTGAGTACCGGACTGCTGACCATGAGGTCCTGGGTTCGATTCCCACAGGACACAAATATTTATGTGATGATTAGAAGTGTTTGTGTTCGTCTGGGTGTTTCTTATGTATTATAAGTATGTATTTACAAAAAAAAGGATATAAGTATTATATTCATTGTCTAGTACCCATAGTACAAGCTCTGCTTAGTTTGGGACTAGATTCTGCTGTGTTTTTACCGAATAAAATTTGTCGAATAAAATTTATTTTTGTATTTTATTTAAAAAAATAGTCCGTCTAAAGATCTAAAACCATATTTCCATTTGAGAATAATCTCAAAAATTGCTCATTGCTTAGTAACCACATAATTATCTGTTTTACTTACCCAGTTATTCATAATATGTATGTTGAATTCTCTATGATATATTTATTAAATTAAAATTATTTTTTAAAAGAACGATTGTAAAAACATTCAGTGATGTTTAAGCATGTGTTCATGTATAGAACTTTGTACCTTCCCTTTACATTTACGGCTTCTCGAAATGTGATAGGTTTTATTTTATATAATGAAGGGAATGTCTTGAACAATGCCTGTAATTCACAAGACTGATAAAGGTATTGGTAATACCACCTGCTTGCTATCTGTGAGAAAATGATTGTAATTGTGAGAACAAAGTCCATGTGATAAATTTGCGTAACTGTGATAGCAAAAAAAAGTGCGACTTGGAATATTTTTATTAGGTATAAGAATTTATCTGTGCTATAAGACGTTACATAGACAGAAAACAAAGTGATCCTTTATGGGTTCCGTTTTTTACTTTTCAGGTACGAGACCCTACAAAGTACTTACCATGTTTAACACTGACAATAGTAATGTTGTATTTAAGTAGTTTTGTAAGCAGAATCTTTCAAATTATTTATGCACACTTGTGAATGCAAGAATCGAAAGTGTATTATTACATGGTTACTACTCATGGTTTAAGAACAAGTTGTGTTTCTGTAACATTAAAAGAAAAAAATCTCATACAAAACACTTGACGTCCTTTTTAGGGAAAATTATTATTTCATTTATATATGATACGCCCGGTGCTCGAAATTCGACCATAACATACTCCGTATTTTCAACCTTAAAAATGGGTACAAAGTTTTCTCTTCACGTATCTATACTAATATATAAAGCTGAAGAGTTTGTTTGTTCGTTTTCTTGAACACGCTAATCTCAGGAACTACTGGTCCGATTTGAAAAATTCTTTCAGTGTTAGATAGCCCATTTATTGAGGAAGGCTATATATAATAACGCTAAGACCCGGTAAATATTCGGGCGGAAGCTAGTTAATATAATAAATTCATTCAATGTATTGCAACTAGTTTTGACTTTTTAAAAGTACCTTCTTTAATGGTCTGCAATAAAACATTTTGACTTTGACTTTGACTTTGCACTTATTATGGTACACCCTGTATATTTAAATCTTTTTTTTTTTAAATCATGTTTGATCAAAGTCATGTGGATCTAGGTATAAGCGAAATGAGAGCAAATTAATAAAGTTAATTAACTCTCAAGTTAACATTTTACATAATATATCGAATTGGCATATTAAATCATAATAAATGTTTTGGTAATCGTAAAAAGCTGAGAGAATATTCATACTCATAATTGACTAACAAAATAATATAAATTCATATTTGTAGGACAAAAGCAGTCTGTGGCTGGCTCGAAAGGAGACAAAGGTGAAAAGGTGAGGTTTTGAATTTATTATTCAAACACCAATTAGGGAGGGGCGCGTTCGTGAATTGTAAAGAACTTCGGAATCTTGTTTTCATTGATAGCATTATTGTTATGTAAGGTGACTTATAATAATTTGAATAGGAATATCTTATACCCCTAATTGGTGTCAACGTGCTGTTTTTATAGTTATAAATTTATTACTTAATTTAAGAGGGTAAAACACTTAAATGATTATTTCGATTAATTCGAAAATGATTAAAACGATTATCTTATAATAATATGAAGACATAATAATTATGTTTTGTCTTCATTTTCCTGTCACAGAATATCACGTGTCAAAATAAGGCAAAAAGCATTATAAGCTATGGAAGTTAGATGTCGTTTCAGATTTTTATGAATAATCGCAAGCAAATTTTTTTAGCTTCGATTTTTTTAAGTGAGAACAATGGACACACTGTTATACAATTAATAGTGTGTCCATTGTCAAAAAGTTTGTATTTAATTTTAGGGTTGTCGATTTAAAAAAATCATCTTTTAAATAAGACAAGGATAAGAAACAAACTTACACCTAAAAACATTATATCTATTTAGAGGGGTATGTAAATATTGTGGAAAAAGGCATAGGTAGATACCTAAGTGTTTTAACATTGATTGATATTAATGGCAGAAATAAAAAACAATTGGCGGAGTTAAAAATATTATACAGGATGCCGATTAAGTCACTTGCAACTGTTAAAGGGTGATTCTATCCGTCGCGCGTCGTACTTGATAGCTTACTACGTAACCTTTAACATGTTCGTAACAAATAGGTAAATACATCTTCCCATACAAAAGTAAACAGACCACATAATCACCCATTTACAGGTGCAGCTGACGAAATGAGAAACTTATATAACAGTTGGAGTGTTTTTAAGCATTTTACCTCGTAAATTATTATTATTTATTTCAAAAAATCTATATGTCACAGGGTGAAAAAGGCGGTCGGGGTAGTGATGGATCTCCTGGTTTTACGGGGAAAGATGGAAAACCGGGTGAACGCGGTGATATTGGACCGTCTGGCATGCCTGGCACCTCGGGCCCGCCAGGTCCGCCTGGATTGAAAGGAGAGAGAGGAGAGAGAGGTCCTCCCGGACCCATCAGTGTTACTATGGCTGGATCCGATATTGTCACAATCAAGGTAACATATATTTTTTAATAGAATATAATAAAAAAGGTCGGCTGTTGAGCTCAAGATTTGAAGGTGGTTTCCCAAGTCGAGCAGTGTTATTGGACTTTTCCATACAATACTTACTCAGTGGAACTCAAAGTTTTCTATTTTTCCCCGCCTTATTAGATACCAATGAACAAAGTGATGTTAAAAATATAGTTTCAAATTTGTGCCCGGTTAATGGCAATAGGCTCGCCCCCTACTACATGGGATGTAAACGTACAGGTGAACTGTAGGTGTACATTAGTACGTCTCTGCCTTACCCTTCGGGGAATACAGGCGTGATGGTATGTATGTACATAAATGAATATATTTTTTGTCGTCGCTACCATTTTGTTGTTAGTTCAACCTTGAATTTAAGGTAATTATAACTGGTTTCCGTTAATATTTCGATGGAAGCCGTAATACCGCTGATTTAACCTCCAAGGTTAAGGCCTGTGTTGCTATTTTTGCTAAATTGAGTCATCGTGACTGAAGTTCCAAAAGCCTAATAAGATGCCATCAAAAACATAACTTGTAAAAAAACCAAGTCTCGCTACTCAGTTCGTCTATCGTAAAAAGTTATGAGATCCATGAAATACAAAGTCATCAATTTATTCAGTCCCTACTTATGGGTCCTGCTGTCTTAAGTTATTACGTAATTAGGTAACCTAACTACATCTTGTAGTGACCATATCAATATTAAAAATCTTGTATGTTTTAAACAAATAGATTATCTTGGCCATCGCATGAAAACACAATGTATCTCACAAGTAATATATTATTACATTAAATTAGATTGTTTAGTGCGATTGCCAAGTTAATCTATTTATTTAAAACACAAAAGATTTATATTGATTTGATCAGTAGAGTAGTTATAATTCTTAAACTAGGTACTCAAATTGAATGAAATTTGAAATATAACGTGTTTATACAATGCTTGCATAGTTACTGAAAATTCAGGCTTCTAGTTTTGTCCACAACGAAGTTACAGGGGCTTGAAAATGGCCTAGACTGCTTCGAGAAAAGGATGATACGGCCGTGCCGCTTGTTTTTCGCCAAGTCGAGCATTCGAGTCAGATGAGTCCAAGAGTTCTAAACCACGTTCAATAATAATTAGTATCATTAATGATTAAGAAATATATTAAGAAAGAAAGAAATTAATATCTAAGTTTTTATTTCATAAAACGCACTCACACCTTATTTTATACTGGGTGTATGGTGCGACCTCTAAACGAGAGGTAGCAGGAGCATTACTAAAGCTACATGCTACATAGCAATGACCTTCAGAATGACCTTTGATATGATGATTCTATGTTACAAAGTCATTAATGCCAAATATTGAAGCAAATGAACTTGAAAGACAATTAATATTTAAATGTATCTCTGATAATTTTAATACGATTAGATAACAAACAAAAAATTAAATCGATACGGCAGCATTATCGGTGACATGTAGTTGATATTTGTTCAACGTAAATAGAGTCGATCGACAAAATCAAATAAAATAAATAAATCATTTATTCACTCCACAAAAACTCGATTAATTTTTTTACACAATCTATGACGATTGTAATAGTAAAAGGATTAAATAATATTTTCGAAGCCCCCGACTACCTACACATATTCACTGACAGACAAGAAAATCCCTGAGGGCTGCCATTCCCATTTTTTTCTGAATTTTATTATAAAGTAGCTTCTACCCGCGGCTTCGCCCCCGTGGAATTCTGTCTGTCATCACATCCCACGGGAACGGGATAAAAAGTATCCTATGTCCGTCTCCTGGTTCTAAGCTACCTCTCCACCAATTTTCAGCCAAATCGGTTCAGCCGTTCTTGAGTTATAAATGGAGTAACTAACACGACTTTCTTTTATATATATATAGATAACATAACATACCATCACGCCTGTATTCCCGGAAGGGTTAGGCAGAGGTGTACTAATGTTCACCCACAGTTCGCCGGTATGTTTAGGTCCCATGTAATAGGGGGCGAGCCTATTGCCATTAACCGGGCACAAATTCCTAACTCCGAGCTGCTACTGAGAATTTCATAGAAAAACCCAATAACACTTTGCTCGACCTGGGAATCGAACCCAGGACCTCTAGCGTAGCAGTCGCGCTCAGGACCACGTAGCTAATGATTTTATTATAAATGAAGTATAGAAATGCTATGAAGTGTCTTGTAGAACTAAATGCAGCTCCTACCGGTTTGTCTTATTCATTTTTTGTTGCACAGATAATGTGGAATTTGATAATAATAATAAAATCATCATCAACAACCCTCGTTACTATCCCACTGCTGGGATATGATATATTTACCGTGGTATGGGTCTCCTCTCAGAATGCGTGCCTTGAATTCGAACGCGGGACCTTGACCCACGAGACTTGTTAGTGCACTGGTCATATCACTAGGCTATCAGTTATCACAGGTTTATTTTTTATAACAATGTGTTAATTTATTTCAAAACTTGATAACAGGGTGATAAGGGTGACCCGGGATTACGAGGAAGGAGAGGAAGACCTGGTCCTGTTGGGCCCAAGGGAACTCCTGGCAGTCAGGGCCCTCCTGGACTGCCAGGCAGGCCTGGAGATAAAGGAGACATAGGTCTACCAGGATGGATTGTAAGTACTAAATCTGTAGAAAAATATCCTAACGTTAACATGTAAAAATCCAGTATAAGCTGACTGTGATTTATATAGGCCTTTCGTACAATGAGCGGTCCGCTTATACTGAACATGTTTAGCTTGCTCGATGTGTACCCATACGTACAAAATATTTTATAATAAAAACTAACACTACACATTTTATTTTTTTGTTACGTGCTGCTCAGAATGCAAAGGTAAATCAACTTTGGTATAAACATTTTCAGCATGACGCTTATATAATCATAAATTACTGTATCTCTTCTACTTCTTCTCTACTATTATAAAATTGTAAAAAAGTTGTGTCTGTACATTGAAGATATTAAAAAAAACAAGTGGGTTCAAACAACATATTTTGGGTTTGGAGACGTTATACACCCGGTTAGGGTATATACATAAAAGTCTCCGAACCCAAAAATGTGATTTTTAAAATTATTGTCTGTATGTTACGGGTTGGCGCAAAAACTACTGAATAGGTTTTAATTTTGTTATCACTGTTATAATAAAGTATATGCTACAACTTAAAAACTGGTGAAGTTCTTATCTCAATTAATTAAACAGATCCTGAGATACAACTTGACCTCTCCGATGTGTACAGACCCCTAAAAAGAAGAGATCATCAATGTTGGTTTTTCATTTTTAATCCTAATACAGCTTCATGTGAGCGAAGCCGCGGGCGAAAGTAGTAGTAAAGCGGGCAAAAGGGTAGTTGTTTTAATAAAAATAATAGCATCAAAAACGGAACTTAACGTGAGACAATCACAAAAAATAAATATATAAATATTCTGGGACATTTTTTTACACAGAACCATCTAGTCCCAAACTAAGCAAAGCTTGTACTATGGGTATTAGATAATGGTTATAATACAATACTTTTTTTTGTAAATACATAAGTACTTATAATACATAATTTGTCACCTCAAGTCACTTTTATCAGTATTTAATTATGATAATGTAAGCGTTTAAGCCAGTCTTAGCTTTGATCGAATCAATTAATAATTATTAATTTGTTATTTCAATTTCTGTAAACTAATTATAATAAGTTGATTGTTGGTCCACTTTACGGGTACCTACTTATCTACTGTAGCCTAATATATTAATTAAAAATTTGTATTTTATATAAGATTTTTTATAGGGACGCCCAGGAACGTTAGGCCCGCCTGGTCCAAAAGGACCTGTTGGACCAAAAGGAGAGAAAGGAGATCCAGGAGTTAACATTTTGGATGTTTCCATGGTAAGTAGGTAGTAATTTAATTGAATAATTCCTAGGTTCTGCCGGCGAATTCGTCTCGGTGACCTTCAGAACATACATGCAAACGTTCACATTAATAATATTAGTAAGATTCAGAACTGCATATAATATGAAACTGGCTCTAGTATCTATATAAAAATATAACAATATTTAATTATCACTTTGAAAGATAATAATTTCAGTTCTGTAGCGTCTACCACGTCATGCAAATAATTTTGTTTATTTAAGGGACAGAAAACTTAAAAAGATTTATGAAAAAAACTAGGTACATAAGTACTGATTTCTGACACTTCCGCGAATATAGGACATTGAAATGAAACTACTTTTTAGGGATTTTATCGCGCCATATTGATATTATTATTTATATAGCTAGGTTATATAGCTAAGTACCTAAGTTAAATACGCACCCATGCATAAGGCATGGCCCGTATTTTTTTTTATGATTTACAGTCAAATACAATTAATATTCATAATAATAATACAACAATCCGTCACTATACAAATTAATAGGTCGTTAAATCAAATTTTGAAGGTAAGTACTTGTATAACAGTCCTAACTGCTTACACCGATTTCAACCCATTTCAAGTTCCAATAAAAAAAGAATTAATCCTACCCAGAATGCACTCAACATTAGTCTTTATAATCATAAGTGATAAAATTTCTCACGTCTCCTCAATTTTAGAGGAAGTCCACCAATAAAACCTTCTGAAACAACTGCCGTGGGTTCTGGCAATGGGTCCTGGAGAGTGCACGCAGCTGGTTCAACGGAATACTTCTGTAAAACAGCTGCTAGCCCGGCCATAGACTGCATCTGTCCCAATCTAGCACCTGAAATAAACATTAAGGTTATGGGTAAAACACACTACAAAACACTTACACTATGTAAATTTTGAAGTCATTATACATACACGTGTATTTTCTACATAGTTTTTTTAAGTGAAAACTTCTTTAGCGGCGTTGTGCACTTCTTGGGATGGGTAAAAAATATTAAACTCGCGTCAGGACACGTGACCTGATCGAAAATTCGTAAGACGATTTTAATAGTTCCGAAGTGTTAAATTTTTAATGTAATATAAATTGTCATGTTTGTGTACGATAGCGCAATAAATGAATATTGTATTTTACCACATAATTGATAGTAAGTACATACTTCTGTACTGAAAATTAAAGCAATTCGAGCGAAATTATTCCGTAATAATTCCAAAATATAAAAAATGCACAACGTTAATGTTCAAGTTTTCACTTCTGCCGCCGGCACGGAGTGCAAGCCGTTGTTTTTTTTTTAGGTTTCGTTGAGTAACAACTTTGGTCCAACTTGACATTAACCTTTCAATACCCACACATTCTGGTATCGCATTATTGTCTTCTTAAAATAATTTCTGTGGATTATCGGATTTATGTCTATGGGATCAACTTTTTGGGACCGTGCAACTAGACTCATAATCTTACATTATAATAAGAATGTAAGTGAACCGTGTCTGTACATTGCTTATATTTACAAAATAACTAATAATAATTGCAACGTGCGTTAATCTTTACTGATGCCGAAACAGTTATTTGAGATTTTTATTTGTTTAGGTATGTCTGTTTATATTTCCATGCTTCTCGTCAAAACCACGTGAACAAATTTTTGAAATTAAGTAACTTATAGGTCAATTCAATTCAATTCTTATTCAATGTCAATGGCCCTAAGTGTATTAAAAATATAGAAAAACAGAATCCATTTTTCTATATTTTTCGAGGTAGTTAGTTGAAACTTGGAGAGGACAACGTCTGTCAGGCCAGCTAGTGTTATATAAATGCTCATTTAAAAATGAAAACGTTTGAACTTGAAAGTTGAACTTAAACAAATGATTGAGATGGCTGTATTTGATTTTAGTATTTTCTTTGGTGTTAATGAGTTGCTAATATTGTACGTTAGATATCAATTTTCAATCTCCATTTAAAAATATAAACAAAGTTTTTATTTTAAAATATATTCCAAGTTTCTATTAAGATTTATATTATTCTTTATCAACTTTTTGTGATTGTCTACTATTATTATCGTCACTACTTACCAACACAAGATCTGGGTCCTTCCCCAAATGGTAAAAATACAAAATTCTTTATATCTTCCTTAGCGCCGTCATTAAATCTTTCAGGGTCAAATTTGTTTGGTTCTCTAAAATACTTCTCATCTCTGTGAATAGCTTGCATAGGTATCAGCACCTTTACGCCTTCATTGATAGACAAATTAATTTCGGGAATTGTGTATTCTGGAACACTGCACATTCTTACTAAATATGCCACTGAAGGATACATTCTCATTGACTCATAAAATGCCATTTCCAAATATTTCATTTCCTTAATAGCATCGTAGGTTATTTTATTGTTATGTTTAGCTAATACTGTATCGATTTCTTTCTGTACTTTTTCTTGATATTCTGGGTGGAATGCTAATTGATGCAAAGTGTAACTCGAAGCTGTAGAGGAAGTTTCAAAACCAGCTCCGAAGAATACAAACGCTTGAGCGGTCATAATTAAATCATCCATTTCCAATTCTACTATTTTGGATGATCCGTCAGGATTTTTCGTTTCGATAGACTCTCCAATTATTTTCCCCTTTTGCCTGAGCTCCAACATCATATCAATGAAGTCATTTCTTCCTGAGGGTTTATAACCCCTATTTCTTACAACAGTTTGAACTAAGTGTGTCATATTTGATTCTAACTCTGGTGCTAAGAAATGCAAGTGTTTACACATTTCGGGAAACATTATTTTCAAAGCTGCTCGAACGGCGTCTCTAAATCTCCTTTCGAAGATTCTTCTGCCAAGCTTTCTGAAGTGGGAATTTTCATCAGTCAAAGAGTCCATATTTATACCAAAAGCACAGACGCCTATGAAATCTGTAGTGTACCTCGCCATAAGTTCTCTGACATCATAGTATTCCCTATCAACGACCTCGTCTGTGATAACCTGGAGCTTCTCCGCTCTGTCTGTGATGATGTGAAACATTGCCTTCAACTTGCCCGTGCTAAATGCTGGAGTGAATCTTTGTCTAATCAAACGCCACAAATCACCATCAGCGAAGAAAATATTCTTTAACAGAGGTTCTATTACTGTCTTATGAGAATTAAGACCTCTTGAATAAAAACAATGAAAATCTGTTACAAGAATTCGTTTGATAATTTCGGGGTCTCTTATCACTAATTCTGGAGCAGTGCCTCTGTAGAAACCGACAACTTTTTCATCTGGATATTTGTTGTATGCTTCTGTGGCCATCATAGCCATACTCGCTCGTTGCATAAATTGTCTCAAGTTTGTTCCGAAGATGGCTATAGGTCTGTCATGTTTAATGCCTCTTTTCTTCCAATAATCGAAAGTCCGCACTCCATAGAAATAAAGTGCCAGTAAAGCAAGTAGTAGCACAATCAAAAACATTTTGTTTAGTCAGTTCACATGCACGCACAATTTTTGTCCACTACACGCGCGATCCCCGCGTAAACTACTGGCGAAACGAGTAAGCATTCCTATTTAAAGATATATATTTACCAATCTTGTTAGTAGGTACATACAGTACGTTGAGCAGGTTGTGTTCGCGATATCTGTTTTTTATCTAAACAAAACCGTTAATCTCTTGTATTGATAATAATTTTGACAAAACAATAATAAATCATTTTGCGGAAGTACAATTAAATTTCAAGTAGGTTTCGAATCCTCCTCGAAGTCCTTTAGGTATATTAAGCAGTAAGGACGCAAGCTCGAATCCTGTCTGAAATTGAATTTTTCTTTGCTAAAACTTATCTCCCTTATTTATAAAAATACTAGCTTCTGCCCGTGACTTCGTCTGCGTGAACTTCAGATAAAAAGTAGCCCATGTGTTATTCCAGACTATAATCTATCTCTGTGCCAAATAAAGAATAACAAACATCCATCCATCCTCACAAACTTTCGCATTTATAATATTAGTAGGATAAAACGTCTTATAACCTTCATATAGCTATAATAATTATGTTTTGTCTTATTTCACCTGTCACAGAATATCACGTGGCAAAACAAGACAATAAATATTATAGCTGTAAGCAGTTTATAAGTTGAAATGAATATAATTTTTACGGAATTTATCGCGGTATATTGATATTATTTAGTTTCCGTCGTTTCGGATCCTTTACAGCATCCATGGTCACGGGCAGACGGAGTTTATAAGTTGTTTTATATTTTTATGAATACCATGTTTACCATGCGTTAACGCTAAATACAATAAAAAATAAGTTGGTAAATCATAGTGTTATCTAAGCTAGTTTTATTTTAAAATTGGCATTTGACATTAACCGGACAACTAATTTAAGCAAATAGGTATTATTCTAAAACAAAACCGGTGAAGTGTGAATCGACTTCATTAAAGCGTCATCACTATTTACTGACATAAAAAAAACTCGCACAAAGCGAATAAATGCTTCTTTTTCCTAATCTTAATCGCCTACTGGGGCTGTATTACGACGTGGTAATTCCGTCATTTTTAAGTTATGAGAATTGGATAGCGCTATTTAATTTGTAGAGCGGCATCTCACTCTTTCAATCGAAAAATGATGGCAATAACACGTCATAATACGGCCTTCAGACCTGATAAAAATTCATTTAATTATATTATTCATTACAATAACTCCTACTAGGTAAATAAATATGTACTGTACAAAAAAATATTTACAATAAAACCAGTAAGATTAGCTCACTCAAACGATATTTCGTATTCTAAATGTTATATACATAACATACCATCACGCCTGTATTCCCCGAAGGGTAGGGCAGAGGCGTACTACTAATGTACACCCACAGTTCGCCGGTATGTTTTGGTCCCATGTAATATGGGGCGAGCCTATTGCCATTAACCGGGCACAAATTCCTAACTCCGAGCTGCTACTGGGAATTTCATAGAAAAACCCAATAACACTTTGCTCGACCTGGGAATCGAACCCAGGACCTCTAGCGTAGCAGTCGCGCTTAGGACCACTTGGCTAATGAGGCAGTTATGTTATATATATTTGTTATATACATTATGAGATATTTTGTCCTATAGGTAGGTTACGTTAGTTTATAACTCCGAAATAAGCATTACAGCAATGCATCAGCAACTCCTCTGGTGTTGCAGGTGTCTATGGATGAAGATGACTACCTACTTACCACCAGGAGGTGGCTCGTCAACTCGCTTGCCGACTTAATCAATAGAAAAATTATTTTATAGTAATTATTTAATTGAGCAAAACTATATATAATTGATACTACTATAACTATATATAAAAACTGCCTCGTTAGTCTAGTGGTTTCAAGTGCGACCACTACGGTAGAGGTCTTGGGTTCGATTCCCAGGTCGAGCGAAGTGTTATTGGGTTTTTCTATAAAATTCTCAGTAGCAGCTTGGAGTTTGGAATTTGTGCCCAGTTAATGGCAATAGGCTCGCCCCCTATTACATGGGACCTAAACATACCGGCGAACTGTGGGTGTACATTAGTAGTACGCCTCTGCCCTACCCTTCGGGGAATACAGGCGTGATGGTATGTAAATGTATGTATGTATATATAATTTATTACTTAACGGGTTAGGTTATTCGAGTAAACTTTGATAAAATCTTATGAAGACGACACTAAAAACAATTTTTTTGCTAAATAAAATTTTTAACGGAAAAATCATGAATCTTCCATGACCCTCAAACTCTTTAAAGCAAAATTATCCTAGCGGGAGCTACACCATAAAACTGTTTTCACGAAGACACCATAAACTGAGATTTTCTGTGTCATCCGTAAGCTATGCGTAAGCTTACAACTTGAAACTTTATAAGTAAGTAAGTAAACACGGCAAACTGTGGTTGTACACTTAGTACAACGCTGCCTAACCCTTCGGGGAATACGGGTGTGATTGTATTATGTTTTTAAAACATTAGGTACCCCGCACATAATTTTTAATAATAAGTAAGCAGTAATATTTTAACTGTAGTATGAGTGCGTTTATAAACAGAAATCTATAAATAAAAAATACTACCAGACCCGGAACAACTATTGTAGATAATATAAATATTTGTTGTTGTTTTATGCAGGAATCGAACCACCCGTGACGTCCGAGGCGATCTATCAGCCCCTACTACAAAATGTACCCTCCAGATTCCAGATTGTTCTTGAATCCGTTCTTATGTGCTGGTATTCATTTTAACAGTTCAAAGGTGACAAAGGCGAGCGTGGCTTCGATGGTCTCCCAGGTTTGCCAGGCGTGCCCGGTCCTGCAGGGCCTCCTGGCCCGTCTGGCTCTCTCTCCGAAGCGGTTCAGTACCTTCCGGGACCCCCCGGGCCACCCGGCCCTCCTGGACCCCCCGGCTCTCCAGGGGTGTCTATAGTTGGACCTAAAGGGGAACCAGGTTTCACTCATTATGAAGAACACCCCGTGCATGGAAACACCAAATTCTATGGAAGGCCAAGTAAGTCGGTTTTTTGTTATCTTTAGAGATCTTTAGAGAGTTATCTTGTAGAGAGAGAAAAATCATATTAGTTTAGTTTTCTTATCAATGTTACCATCACAGTAAAACGGCGTAAGTTTTCACATAAAGACTTCCGATCAAAATAATAATACAATTTGTATAAAAAAATATAATTATGGACTAATTTGAAACAAATTATGTATCGGTTAATAGGTACAATTACATATTTACATACTGCTTCCTATTTACTTCCCATTCAGAGGTAATCAAAATCAAAGTAAATGATAGTACTTTGAGATTTATATGTATTTTTTTTCTTATAAAATACTTAATAACTTTTGTCCGTTTGTCCACGCTGCACTATGATAGTTGTGAAGAGTCCTCTTGATGAGCTCAAAGCTCTGAAGGAACTCAAGGACCTGAAAGAAAGGGACAGAGATAGACACGGTAAGTTATAATTATCATAAAAAGAATAAGACAAAAACTCTCGAGAGTATCAAGGTTGTCAAAGTTAAGATTGTAATTAAAAAATATTGATAAGCAGTTTAATTTTTTGACGACCTTTTATATAATTGGAGATTATATATAATTAATCTGTATAGATAATTGTTGTTTTTAATATCTTTCAGTTCGCGTACATAAGTAATCTGTCTGTCATATTGATGTTTTTTTATACCTTGTTGAACTTTTTCAAGAACATTCTGAGTATACAGGTGATTATTTGGGTGATATAAGAGTGCTGAGTTTATATACTTAGATACACCCTATAGAGATACAGTTAATTTCCTAAACCTATAGTTGCTATTGCTATGAAGAAAATGCATTGAAATCTTTTTCTTATAGACTCGTTTTCAAACATTACTATTCTATTGTCAAACATTACTATTATATTTTCAGTTAAGGTCATTGAGGTCAAAAACCGTTATTTTAAAATATATTATACTGTTTCCCGCGGTTTCACTAGCGAACTTACCTTACCATGCGAAATTACCTTGATTAATAATATAGCTTATATTACTCAGGGAAAATGTACCTACCTACCATTATAATGTTTGTTATTAAAAAGTTTAAATTATGGAATGCAATAAAGAATTGAATTGAATTATTGAAAGAATTTCTACAATCGGTCCAGTAATCTTTGAGTATATTCGTTACAAAAATACAAATCTTTCCTCTTTATAATATTAGTGTAAATACACCTCACTAAAAAAAGTAAATTCACAATACAGAAGATTTATAGAGCCAAAAATAAGAGAAGATAATTAGTGTTACCTACTGTTTGATGTCTGAACAAGGTCGGATAAACAATTCGACCATTCGTCATCACTCCACATTTGTACGGGGTAGGTATCAGATCTTTAGTTATAAAAAACCTACCAAAAATATCTCAAACATATTTGTAAAAGTCTTGAGATCTAGTTACGGATATAATTAGGTATCATTTAATATAATTATAAGCGACCGCACTACTTATCTTGTCGTTATCGTAACGTAATGATAATATTATCGCATTAATAAAGATCCATACTAATGAGTCATTATACACTAAATAATAGTCCTAGCAAAAACGCGATTTCTGCACGTAGACATAAATTCTATTTATACTACCAGAATTACTACTGGGGGGTGGCCTTGAAAACATTTGAAATATAAAAATGGGATATACCTATTATTTATATTAAAAATAAAGAGGAACTGCCTCATTAGCCAAGTGGTTTTGAGCGTGACTGCTACGCTAGAGGTCCTGGGTTCGATTCCCAGGTCGAGCAAAGTGTTCTTGGGTTTTTCTATGAAATTCCCAGTAGCAGCTCGGAGTTAGGAATTTGTGCCCGGTTAATGGCAATAGGCTCGCCTCCTATTACATGGGACCTAAACATACCGGCGAACTGTGGGTGTACATTAGTACGCCTCTGCCTAGCCCTTCGGGGAACACAGGCGTGATGGTATGTTATGATATGTTATAAAGATTAGATCCTTTACAGCATCCATGGTCACGGGTAGACTGACGGTATTTAACTAAAAAAAATAAGTACGTACCAAAATATTACGCAGGTCGTTACTATGTACCTACCTACTTACTATCACTTACTAATTTCTACGCTACGCTAAAGGTTCGTTCCCACATCGAGCAGTGTTGTTGGGTGTATAGGTATTATGAAATTCAGTTTGGATTGACAATAGACTCGCTCTTATAATTCGTAATCTCTTATAACTCTTATAATTCGATAGTACTTATTCCCATAATTCACCGGTATATTTAGGTCCCATGCCCATAGCCATAGTCCCCTATTCGGGACCTAAACATACCGGAGAATTATGGGAGTAAGTACATACCTAAGTACACCTCTGCCATAGAGGCATAGGTAGTACAGGCACGATTTAAAAACATGTTAAATGATGATTTAAAAACATTTCGTAATCTTACTAAACATTACCAAATCCGTGATTGTCCAATGTTCAAAGATAATATTGTAAGCAGATATATAAAGAATTAACAAATTGACGTAAGTATTTCTGTAGTTATCAGAGATATCAGTTATATCATTAATCTTATTCTACGCAAATTAAATTTAAAATTAATGCTAAAGTGAACACTTAAATATAATTAACCTTCAATTATTTTTTTACTTTACCGTTACTTATATTTTTTATACTTTAAAGCACTGAATAATAAAATTATTATAAGTTAATATTTATTTTTTACCTGTCAAGTAACAATTAACAGATACAAATAGTGAGAGGCCCCCGGGCGGCCAAGATTTGCGAATTAATTAAGAATTGCCTGATTATAATGAGTTAGGTACTATTTTCAGAGGATTGAAATATCTTAGTTAAGTTTTTGAATATAATATAGGTATCATGATGCCTGTATACCCGAAAGAATAGTGTATTTATATACCTACTCACGTGCGTGTATTTACTCGATATGCTAAGATCACCCCATAGTCCTTTGTAATAAGTAAGGGGCAAACCTATAGCCCCCTATTACATGGAACCAGGTGTAAACGGGGACAAATTCAACCTTCGCGCTGCTATTGACAATTTCATAGAAATGCCGAATAACTCTAGGGCAGCGATCGCGCTTAAGACCACTAGAATAATGAACTAGTCCAAGAAACTTATATATTACTAGCGTCTGCCCTCGACTTCGTCCGCGTAGCGTGATGATATATAGCCTATAGCCTTCCTCAATAAATGGGCTATCTAACACTTAAAGAAATTTTCAAATCGGACCAGTAGTTCCTGAGATTAGCGCGTTCAAGCAAACAAACAAACAAACTCTTCAGCTTTATAATTATATACTAGCTTCTGCCCACGACTTCGTCCGCGTAGCGTGATGATATATAGCCTATAGCCTTCCTCAATAAATGGGCTATCTAACACTTAAAGAAATTTTCAAATCGGAGCAGTAGTTCCTGAGATGAGCGCGTTCAAGCAAACAAACAAACAAACTCTTCAGCTTTATATAGGTATTAGTATATTAGTATAGATATAGATTATTTTCTCGTTGCTGATACAACTAAAGCAGGCATTATAGATAAAATTTTAGGTATTATTTATAATTTTAACATGATTTGTGTTTTGTGAAGCTAGTTTAGTCCAAGACGCATAAGATAATGATGTCATACCAACCTGGATAAAATATAAAACGCACGGTCAATATTGGGCTTAGAATTCAAAGGAGAAAAACTTACAAAATCTCCAAATGATAATTCATAAAAACTAACCTAAAGTGTAATTAAATAAGATGTCAATTTCAGGGCCCCTGCAATCACACCCTGGAGTGGTCCACCACACAGAAGAATCTAATAAGTCGGTTCCAGGAGCAGCTGTTTTTCAGACTACTGAAGAAATGTTGAAGGTATGAGTTTTTATCGTATTGAGAATCCCAAAGAAATATCATCATGAACGTACCTAATAAAACCAGTCCCTAATATATTCTATGGATCAATTTTATGCTGCATACATCCTTTGACTCCCAACGCCCTCTATCAGGTTATCTGTCCGTCACGTTTGAGGCTAAGGAAAGATAAGGAAAATTTACTAGATGCCCACGTAGTCCTCGTGCGTATTTACTATTTTTTTTGAGAAAAGAGGTAGCCTGCCACCTTAGTAGGCATTCTAACCCCTTGTCATATTTTATTGAAATCTATTCAGCAATTTAAACATGAAAGGAAACAGATGACTGTACTTTCGCACATTTATAATATTGTGTACATAGCAGTGCTGTTGTCCGGGGATTTTCGCATCTTAAAAAGAGGTAATTCTCGAGGCAAAAGGTAGCCGATGTCCATCTCCAAGGTCCAATCTATCTCTCTAGGAAAAATAATCAAAACTAGTTCAGCAGTATAGCCTTGAAAAATAAACGGATAGGCATAGTTTTTATTATTTTTAAGGTTTACTTTTGGATAAATTTGAATAATTGGAAAATTACCGCAGGTATAAACAACAAGATTCATTAAAATCCCATACAGCTATTCACGTGTCACATATTGTTTTTAATTTTATTTTATCTAATATTTGATTCTAGCTCGCATCATCAAGTCCTGTCGGCGCACTAGCTTACGTAGTCGAAGAGCAAGCTTTGTTTGTCAAAGTTAATTCCGGCTGGCAGTACGTGCTGGTGAGTTTTGTTCAAACTAACTGCATAAGCTTCGGATTTTGGCCAAATTGAATGGGATAGAGATGCGACAATTTGAATACCGGTCCAAACTAATCCCAATTTCTGGATTATCTGCTAAAGATTTTGTGAAACGAGTTTAATTCGGTGAAATTTATAAACAGTTGGTTCTCTTTCTTTATGACCTGTAAAACAATATGTAGAATATGTTTATAAGAATGACATTAGCTGTTGATTCAGGGAATCTTTACAGTTTAACCGGACTTGGTAACGAGGCTTAGCCCGAATGCCTCCAGCCAGAAGCAACTTATAAACTAAGCAACAGCAGCTAAGGGCGTCCCCTAATAGGGCTTAGGGCGTTGCTGAGGGGACAGCTAGGGACGGCTAGATCTGATTTAAATTATTTTGGGACAAATTTAAAGCTAATGCCACACCATGGGCCCGCTCAAACAATTTTGTAGAATATGCAGATAAAGTACCTATTCATATTAATCGATCGATTGTTGGTAACACTGGATTGCTTTTTCTACGTGCATTCGAGTGGCATGTAAGTCTACCGTGATTTCCATGCAACCCAACAGACATTGGGTTTTCAAATGCTGTGAACCTTCGTTAATAGGTATTATCAACTTAATCTGGTACGATCTATTTTGCTTTTTATTCAGAGTTTATTATTTATTTATTTAATAAGGCCCACTTGCACCAACTTCTGAAATGTGTTTAAATTCTATTTAAACACGAAATTTCTATCAAAAATTGTGTTTAAATATGACTTAAACACATTTAAGAATTTGGTGCAAGTGGGCCTAAGTATGAAAGACTTACAACTAAACAAGCCAAAGTGTTAACAGTTACAATAAAAACAGAGTCAATTACAAGTCTTCAGTTTAGATTTAGTGAAAATAAAACAAAACTGAACATACAGAATATACTTATATAATTAATTCCTTATGGGTATATAATACATAGTTATAATCTCTATGCATTATCATTTTATTTAATGTTTTCATCAGTTGGGCTCACTGATAACGCAGTCTGCGCCTACGCATCCAACACCGGCGCCCGCCCCAGCGCCGCCAATGCCTGCCGCTAGTTTAGTTCACGTACCTTCAATGTCCAACCTTGTTGAAAATTCACCCGCCGTTGGACCAAGCGTAAGTTCCTATTCTATCATCTATACAAAATACAAAAATATTTATGTGCAAGAAATACATAGTTTCACCTATATGGACTCTTGACTTCCAAACTAATGTAATGTGGAAGTCAAGGAGTTTTAAATTATTTCTACCGAATTATAATCACAAGTACTTATAATGATGCCATCATAGTTGTTTAGTGAACAGGTACTGCCATGGACATTTAATTTTAGTCATTTAACATTTTTTTTCATAATAATATTAATTAATAAATTTTAAAAAATGTAAATGGTAATTTAAAAAAATGCCTCCTTTAAAATCAGTTTATACTCGACTAGCTTCTATCCGTGACTTCATAAGTGGACGTCTTCAGAATTGGGTCCGATCTGAATTTATAAAAGTAGTCTATATATAAAGATCAAAATCAACTCAAATTCTATATGTGTGCTAAATTTTATCTAGATTCATTCAGCCGTTCTGACGTGAAAGAGTAACAAACATCCATTCATCCTCACAAACTTTCACTTTTATAATATCAGTAGGATCTAATACATTTCTGTCATCACCAGCTCCACCTGGCGGCATTAAACGAACCGTTGTCAGGCAATATGCATGGTATACGTCGTGCTGACTACGCGTGCTACCGACAAGGAAGGCGAGCCGGATACAGAGGCACCTTTAGGGCTATGCTGACTAGCAAGTAAGTTAAATATTAAAGCTCAAAGCAAACTTAATAAAGGATAGTATCAACCACACATAAAAATATTCAAGTTATTATAGTTTCGGTACCAGTACAGCCAATAGAGTGGTTCGCTGTGTCCAAACTGATCGAAATATTGCAGATAAATAAAAAAGGGTCTCCTATCAAAAAATCTAGGTAATTGCACAATTCGACATTTATGTTGATGATGAAAATATTCAGTAAAGTGACGTCTATAAGCTAATATTATTTGACACCCTAAACTCTTAAATGAAGATAAAATTGAATCAAGCAAGATTTTTTTCCAGAATTCAAAATCTGAACTCTATAGTGCGGTCCTCGGATCGCCACTTACCGGTCGTCAACACACAAGGAGAGGTCCTATTCAAGTCCTTCTCGGATATTTTCGACGGTAGTGGTGCTTTCACTGCTGGAGCCAGAATCTACAGCTTTAACGGCAGAAATATCCTCACGGACTCGCATTGGTAAGAAAATATTAAATTTGCTAGAATTTCACATCAATTCTACTTTTTCTACTGAATCGGAAAAGCATATGTAAAGTCTACATTTATTGGGCATTATTTAAAAATCTTAATAGACCTCTTTCGTCTTCGTCCAATATTATAATTAATTGGATATAATGGGACAGCGCTAAAGACTACGATATCATTGCGAAAATTAACACTTTCTATCCATAAAATATATATTTATAAGTATTGACTGAAGAGTCTATTTTCCATGCTACATTCATTTATACCAAGCATCATTCTATCATCGTTACCTGCAAAAACATCAGAAACATTAGAAAGCTGAAATTTGATATACCTATAGCTATAGGCTCGAATTAGCATTCAAACATTGAAAAATAAAGTAAATCTACAAATTTCACCCTCCAATCCTTCATAGAGGGTGTCATTATCATTATCTCTTTAAAATGTTTTACTGTTTTATTCTTAGGCCACAAAAAGTCATATGGCACGGCTCTCGCGCGAACGGCGAACGTGCTGTGGATAGTTACTGCGAAGAGTGGCAGAATGGTGACCCTGCCAACCGCGGTCTTGGCTCCTCTCTCTACACGCACAAACTACTAGCACAAGAGAGGTAAATTAGTATTAGTAATGATTACGCAATATGATTCACTCAGCGAACCCTTACCGTATTTCTTAGCAATGCGAACCCTTACCAGTTTTTCTCTAAGGACAGGTGTGTCCTTAAAGAAATACTGGCTTGATGGTATGTGCGTATTTATTAATTACTAGCTTCTGCCCGCGGCTTCGCTCACGTGGAGCTATATCACGAGTAAAAATGGGAAAACCAACATTGATGACCTCTTCTTTGTATGGGCCTCTATACATCAGGGAGGTCCAGCTGTATCTCAGGATTCGTTTAATTAATTGAAATAAGAAGTTCACCAGTTCTAAGTTGGAGCATATACTTTCTAACAGTGATAATAAAATTAAAATCTGTTCAGTAGTTTTTGCTCCAACCCGTAACAAACAGACAAACAGACAAGAATTTAAATAATCACTTAATCGGATTCGGAGACGTTGATATAAACCCACGTGTTTTTTTTTAAATATCTTCAATGTACAGACACAGCTTTTTTACAATTTTATAATAGTAGAGACTCTTACTATTCACTGATGAATAACATTGAATGTTGTGTATGTGAATATAGTTTTAATTTACACCGTGCATTACTATTAGCAATATAGGATATTAATTTGTGTGCCTTTTTTGATATTGACCAAACCATTGCATATTCGGGGTTTGCGCTATTTCCACTACTTACGCGCTTTATACCTAAACGATCATGTTTTTTTACAGATATCCTTGCAATAATCACTTCATAGTGCTCTGCGTGGAAGTAGCATCAGAATTAAATTCAAGAAGGAAAAGAGAGACGCCAAGGTAAGGCTACATTGAAATACAAGGGGTTTGGTGCAAGAAGCGGCCCAAAGGACCAAACAGTAAAGCTAAACTAATCTATTAAAATAGAATATAAACTACTAACATAATCTCTTCCAGATATAATGCGACACGCACACTCGATGACGAAGATTATCTGTACAATGCTGAAGAATATCAACAGCTACTGAACGAAATATTTGCTCAACCATTTAGAGAGAATTAATTGTGACGTCATCGTTTATCAATGTTACGTCAAAAAACGGCTCGTGATGTTCGAAATCGTATGACTGGTGTAGATGTTGTTTGCTATCTGGATATGCAACTAAGATATCTCACGAAAGTTCTTCATTAAGTTCTGAGGAGAAGATTAAATGTAAACTTTAAAATTAAAGATTGGCAATTTAAAAAACTCTTCTAAATTTGAATTTACAAACTATATAAATCGTTTTTGCATAGATGGCGAATAGAAAAGCAACTCTCTCATTGTATGGAACCTTCGAACATAATGAATAAAGACTAACGTCCGCCGTTGTATTCTGCTTCTATTTCCAAACGCCCAACATATTAAAACTATTTAGCCAAATTCCGAAATTGCGGGCGATTTTGAAATGAGATTAGAATCAAGTGTCGAAGCTTGTGTTCATTATGAGATTCCTATTAAATTAAGCGTATAAGCTTAAGCCACGGAAAGTTACTACAGACCTACATTCGTATTACTGTATGTATAGTGAAATGTAATTAGTTTTGCGCTTCATATTGCGCTTAGGATGTTTGTAAATAAATTTTGTAAAATGATGTATCGATTGGATTTTTAAATTAGTGTGGCTATGAGTCGTCTTACGGTAATAGTAAAATTATAATCTCATACAAAATTAAAGAATAATATCAATGAAGATTAGAAAATTACCTGAACAATGGCAGAAACATTAACTGAAAACGGTGAATATAGTAAAATAATAATAAATCTTACCAAATCTTTTGTATAGCCCACCGTATAAGTAATTTAGTTAAGTTCAAGGGGTAACAAAATGGACAAAAATAAAAAGGAATTTAATTTTATAGATGCCTGCGTTAAAAACATAACTTAGTTATTATGTTAATTTAACCTTGATCAAGCAGTTAAAATTCAACTTAACAAGACAGAGTAGTAAGACGATTCTTAAGCCTTAATTAATCGTAACTACTTGTTTATAGACACAATACCAATGTTTGTGATTTATTCGAGATATTAATTCGAGACTGTACATACTAATATTATGCGAAAGTATATACTATTGATTTTAAGACAATGGAAGTATTTCAACTTAGTTACATTATAATTATTTAAATTCTTAGTAAAAAACATGTTGACTGAATTGACTGATTTTTTACTTAAACACTTATGTTATTGTGTTTTGCAGACATGACAAGATAATGATCCCAAGTTGTGATTCGTCACAAGAAAAATAACCATAAGAAACAAATACTTACACAAAGTAATCCAGTAGAGTCTCCTATAATTGCATTATATTTCTTAAAAAAATTAAGTACTTATTGAAAACATTGTCAAACACAAATAAAAAAACTCATGCTTAGCTTTAATGTTTCACGTTTACTAGAAAAATTCGAAAGTAATAATTATTTTTATGAAAACAAATCGTCTAGTCTAGTCATGTCTGCCTTTTACAAATTCGACAATAAAATATTTTTACTGCCTAAATTTACATTGAGCATTGTACTCTTGTGACAGAAAAGTATATTAAAATACCTATAAAGAGTCTTTATTCAATTGAAAAGAAATGTATAATAATTGTACGGGAATTGGAATAGATGGATGGAATGGGAATTTTCCTTACACGGGTCATTGATCCCAGGGTAACCTGGTTGGTCAATAAGTATATTACAAGATCATTTTTCTTAATGTTTCATTGGGAAAGTTATCCATTAAGTCAAATGCTAAAATTCAATTAGACTATTACTATAGATTTATTATGCTTAATTTTTTCAAGTTACCTATAAACGGACTTGCATTTGATATACTACTATTATACTACTTCCGTAAGTAAAACTTGGTCCATATGCTTTACTTTTAGAACAAAAGATCCAGTAATATCTAACCTAACCACGTAGTAGTTAAAATACCTTTTTTACTTATTTTTACTAAGCCAGTGATATACTACTTTCTTTTTATGAATAGGACCGCTTATAACACAATAAAATATATATAATTAATATGCCCAATAAATTCCATCAGTTACCTACTAAGAAGTTAGTCTAAATATTATTCGCGTAAATCTTGAATACACTATTCCTCAAAACCAAAATTGGGTCTTACATCACGGCCAGAAAGACCAAAATTTTATTTGGTCCTTCGACCCTGTCATATTAAGTACGTGCCATTCGAAGATACAATAAAAGTCTGATTTTATTTGCTATCTGAACATTGTATTTATACTAGAAATAGAAGTAGTGATGTACCTACCTATCTGTAATTTTTTACCAGTAACTGTAATATTAATAAACTAGTCTCACACTGTTTCACTGTTTTTGTAAGTTAGCTTATTGTTATAAATTTAACTAAACAAATGTTGAGTGACTATTTGAACTACACTATTCAACAAAAATGATAAAAACTGTGTTAAATAAGATAAAGTTGTCCATAATGTCACTTTTAGTATTATTTTATTTTAAAATAGGTACTTGAATGTGAGATGAAAATATTTTTAAAGCTATTCGCCTATTATTTTAAAAGTAATTTAACTAAAAGGTATACAAAAGCAGTGAACCAGCAAAAAAAATATTATGATTACAACATGACATACCGACAAGCATTTACGAAATAATCGTTATTATATCGCTTTACATCGATTTAATTTACAATTTCGTGTATCATTATAACGAACGACTGTATTTCTATTGATAAGTAAAAAATAAATGTTTTCACGACAATGTAAATGAAAATAGTTTTATTTTGTTATAACCTTGGACGTTTGTAGATTTGTTTTAATATTCAAGCGCAAAGTAATAATAGGTTTTTCTTTTTCAGCATATAAAGATGTATATGGATTACCTACAGCTTCCGAGTGTATATGAGAAGTGTTAACTTGAATTTTTGTTTGTTAAAATATGGCGAGAGCTGGTTTGAGGCGACGCAAGAAAAGCAAAGGCCTCTTGCCCAGCAATGGCTAAAGAATAAATAAGCAACCACGATACCGTTTTTCCGAAAAAGATAAGAAAGTAGCTTATTAGATGAACGGAAAAATACATAGATTATTAACATTAAATTATAATTAAGTTATTTGACGACACGTTTGGCGTAGTGGCTGAGCGATCGGCTTCTGCGACACGTGTTGTGGGTTCGATCCCCACACGGAGCAAATATTTGTATGATCTACAGGTAGTTGTTCCGGGTCTGGGCGTTTGTGTATGTGAGAATTTGTGTTTGTAAACGCACCCACGATACAGGAGAAAATCCTAGTGGGGCAACGTCTTTTTTTTAAGAAAAAAAAATCATTGCAATCATGTAGAAAATGTATAACTATTCAATTATGAGATATACATATCTCGGTGATTCATAGTATATATATTTTATAATTACCATGCCACCAGTAGTAACTCGTCGAGGGGAATCGCGAAAATCACAAAATAGGAGTAATTTGATATAGTATTGACAGCACAATCTATTGAAACGCTCTCTCTGAAATTGTGAGGTAGTTTTGTTAGCAATACGCCACAAGCCTGCGATTGGCAGTCTAATTGATTTCAACTCAAACGCAGTCAGGTAAGTCGAATTTTAGCTGTGAATTTCTATGGACGATGCAGAGTTAGAACCGACTGCACGGGAAATATATTTCTTAGACAGATTTGCTTTTAGCGGATAAGTTGTTAGAGAGAATTAAGGTGACTATTCATTAGTTCCACTGTGATTTTAATCTCAATAATTCACTGTAAAATTTTCAGTTGGTGAAACATCTATTCATGAAACATGATTTTAAACAACTTTCACTATGAGATCAACCCTTGAATTATTATAAAAATAGCTATCAAAGATATTACATAAATAAATAGCTATTAATGAAAATCTGATGATTTTTCATGTTATCACTTTATATAAGAAACGATAAGGGAACGAGGAGTTACATTTAAAAATCCTCAGTACCGAACTGAGCGTACAAACTTTATACCAAAATAAATCCTAATACAAAGAAAACTTAATAACATTTTGATATTATTCGGAATGGGATACTAGAATACTAGTAATGTGTGACCCACATTGCTAGAAAACTTTAAAAAAAAATTAATCTAGGTTCCTATTCAACCATTTCTTGAAAAGAATTGTAGAAGTTTCGACCGATTTTCTGGTCGTTTATTTCCATGGAAAGCGTAGTAGAGAAAATGGTTGAATATGAACCCAGATTAACGGTATTCGAATCCCAATTTCCCATAATCCCAATTTAATTACAATTTATTTAGGTATTACGTTTATATGGGCAATTTGGCGACCATTGCACCCTTAAAGTTTTCTAAGATAATTGTATAGGTAAATTAATATCTATTATCAAACACAAATTAGACATACAAAATATTATCTCAAACATCAAGTCCGTACATCAGAATTTCTATTTCCGATTAATAGAAATTGTTTCCGAAACGCAATGACTACGGGAATGCTCCAGGTGTTTATATAGGGGGGAAGTAATTTTTTCTCGTTGACAAACTTTGTCAATCGAACAGAAAAGTTTTCTTGTTAAAGTAGAGACGAAGCCGCCTGAGAAGTGAAGGATCTTGCGATTCCATTAATGTTGCAACGACGCTGAGGTAACAGAACGGACTTGTTTTAGTAATTCCACAGGAACGGTATAATAAAGCTCGATCTCATCCGAATCTATGGACGAAGAACCGCTAACTAGGATTAAAATGTGGGATAGTTGTTACTGAAGAAATGTTCGATGTAGTTACACAAAAAGGATCGAAAGGATAGGTCAGAAAAAGGTTCTTAAATCTTAAAGTAGTAAAATATGAAGGATCAATAGTATTTTGTAAGTATGTAGTAATTTATATAAAGGTCCTACAAAACAATAAACCTAAGTGAGCATTATTTTATAATAGACACCTGGATAGATTTTAAACGTTCTCCGTCGTCATATAATCGAAGCTTAAATTCGAGCTACCGAGAAATTCATAGAAAAAAAAAACCAAAACACATCCATATTTATATTTATACTGATGATTAGTTCTGATAGATATCCCCAAAATTTAATAAATAAACGTCGTTTATTTATTGAAAATTATAACTTTATGACAATGAGCTAAAGGTCACTTTACGAGACTTCACGAGTTAGAATGACTATATTTGTATCTAGCAAGAATGTTATAATAGTTTCCTTATAATTCTAGCCTAGCCTTATAATTCTAGACAGTTTTTTCATAAACCGATATAGTATTTAAAATGAAAACCATACTAGTTTCATAGATATGACATTTATGTCAGCTTTGAGAATAGATATTATTCATCTGAGGCTTTGAGTGAAATGCAAACGATAGCAAAAGCATACCACAGAATACACAAAAGATAAAACATTATTTTATCCAGAAAGAAATGCGGAATGAAACGAAGTAGCACACAAAGCAACGTATTTTAAAATCCCTCTAAACTCAGTATTCCTACAATAAAGCCGACTCTACGAAAACAAAACGAGCAAATTGAAAACCAACAAAGTTAGGCGACCATCACTAGTAGTTCACTTTGTTAAACTATGAAATTTAATTGTAACGACGATAGAACGGACTATACATTTTTTGTAGGGAATCCAGTATTTTTGCCAAATATAGGTGGACGAATATTAATGAAAGTTTAATGCTTGTCGAATACCGATATCCGAATAAACATAACATACCATCACGCCTGTATTCCCCGAAGGGTTAGGCAGAGGCGTACCAATGTACACCCACAGTTCGCCGGTATGTTTAGGTCCCATGTAATAGGGGGCGAGCCTACTGCCATTAACCGGGCACAAATTCCTAACTCCGAGCTGATAATGGGAATTTCATAGAAAAACCCAATAACACTTTGCTTGACCTGGGAATCGAACCCAGGACCTCTAGCGTAGCAGTCGCGCTCCGGACCACTTGGCTAATGAGGCAGTCCGAATATCACTGGCTAATTACTACAGGCCGAATATCAGGGGCCTTGCCTTGGACTATGATGTGCTCTACATCTAATCTTACCGAATGCGGCTGAATATCAGTAATAATTTTACATGAAGTGCCATAAACCAACGGAACCCAATTTTTTATACTAGGTATACCAACTTCCTAAGGATAGTAGGATGGTGGTTGTCATATTGCAAAGTGCTTTTGACAACCATTAACTGGACCTACAAGTTCACGAATTGTCGGAGATGAAGCATGAGCAATTAGTCACCCATCCATAATATGACCGCAGCAAGAGCAGCAGATCGATTAATGAAATCCCTTCATTTATTTAAAAAGAAAAACATCTTCGAGAATCTTAACATACCAGCAGAACCAAATATATAATTATAGAAACCAATCATTCGCATCATTCAATACATAACATTGTTGATATTGAATTAAGATGGGTTATATCTTAATTCAATATCAACAATGTTATGTAGGTAGGTACATCAATAACCCTACACAAGTTAGATCCTACTTTGGACTTGTTAATTCAGTTGCAACAACAGAATAATTCTAACTCGCCAACTTTACGTTGTTGTAATAATATACCGGTCGGTTTATTAACTAGAAATCCTCCTACGAAAATAGGAAAACGCAGTAGTTTAGATATAGTCTTAGTAAATAGAAATACTTACACACTGGAAAGTACCATATTAGTACAAGGTACTGTAGGATTGATTACTGTAGTAATTACCAGTAAGGTAATTACTACAGTAATCAATCCGTATAACAATGTTTAACATGAGAGGGTTATTGCATGGCATGATAAAATTTATCACGTTGATACATTAGTCAAATACCAAAATTTTGCACGGTTCCAAAAAGTAGGTCTTATAGGTCTATGAAGTTTCTTAACGGAGTATAGATACTTATAGATACTTAGACAAGGGAGAGCCATGCTTCGGCACGAATGTTCCGCTCGACAGGAGTGATAGATACTACGGCCTCACAGAAAATCGGCGTGAAACGTTTCGTTGTGTTTCACCGAGTAAGTGCGGTTACCGGAGGCTCACTCCCTTTTAAAAAGCGGTCAACGCACTTGCGACTCCTCTGGTGTTGTGGGTGTCCATGGGCGGCGGTTATCACTTACCATCAGGTGATCCGTCAGCTCGTTGGCCCCCCTACCATAAAAAAACGTATCTATTGGAGTTTCTTTCCATAGACACTCTTAGTTCTTTACTGTCTGTATCTATGTTATATTATGGTCTACTAAAGGTACCCTATCAAAATGTGTACTTCGTTATAGAATTCGTTGTCTGTAAAATAAACCCAGGCGACCGATCATATAAAATCGAAAAAACTAAGGCAGCTAAGGAAAAATATCGTCTACAAAAAAAACCATTATAAATCTTGACGAATTTATAAGTCGGTTAAAAATCCAACGTGGACATTTATCAATCCGAATCTCGCTTGCTTGCTCGCTGTCTCACGCATGGATAGTATACGTATTGAAATGCACTCGGATATCAATAGACTGTATCAGAAAATACTTTACATTATCCGAACGAATGCTTCCTATGACCTTTATGAGATGAAACTTTATGTTTCTGAGATATGGTAGGTAGGTACTGCAGCTTTACAAGTCTTACGTACAATCGACAGAGGAGTTAGATATACAAGCAGCTAACAACATCTGTGCTTTAACAAATATTGAGTAAAAACAAATCACGCAATATGTTACTACGTAATATAATGTATCTAAACGCAGATGTTTTAGCTACTTCCTACTAATATTATAAACGTGAAATTTTGTGAGGATGTATGGATATTTGTTACTCTTTCACGCCAGAACGGCTGAAGGGTATGTGGATAAAATATGGATATTACACAGGCTACTTTTTCTCTATATCGGACCCAATTCTGATCTCCACGCAGACAAATTCGCGGGCAGAAGCTAATACCTACATAATAATTAGGTATATTCAACACTTTCGGGACTCAAAATGAAATCTTTTTCAAGACGCAGATGTCGTTAGCTACCTGCCTCTCTTTCGTTGACTATACATGCGTAGTATAAGAAGTAATAAATATCATTTTTAAGAGATTGCTTGGAGATGAAAATTATCACATAGCCAGCACTATGCGATATTACGATTGTAAATATTATCACAGAAGCAAAAGCTTGTCTTAGTTAATGCTCGAATTTATATAGGAGGCGATGCATAAATTGATTAATTAATTTCTTATGATAAATCTACAAGAAAAACTATGCAATACTAAGCAGGTGAAGATAAACCTAGGTATTTGAACAAAAATATTACAGAATATAAAATGTTTTCCTTTCCTTCTTAGCAAACTCACCAGTATCAGCCTATATGAGTCCATTGCTGAAAATAGATCTCGTCTGATGGCGTCAATTCACCCTGTCCTTGGCTTATCGCATCCAGCTTCCGCCGTCAACCTTTCGCAAATTATCATTCTGTCTTAGAAAACAAAATAGTAATTTTATAAATCAAATTTTATTTTTAATTGCTATTGAAATACTATAGGCGTTTTGGGCATATTTCAAGAAAGATGAAGCATTTTTTTAAATAATTTAATTATAACTATTTTAACTAACTTAACTACTTACCTGTTTTCGGTGGGTTCATTCGTATCCCAAAATAATTTTTGAAATAAAAGTTAGTCGTAGATAATTATCTCTGTCTCTAAGGACCAATCTATCTCTTTATCAAAACTCGTCAAAATTAGTTCAACGGTTTAGTTCTGAGAACGTAGCAAATAATCATAGACAAAAGATACGTATACAGAGTTAACTCACTAGCATTTTTGAAGATGGTCTAACATTTCTAGTTGTACCTAATTATAATATATGTTAGTAACTAGTCTTACTTGTTGCGTGAATAAACAAAATATTAAATATAATATACTTACCTGTAATATACAGTGTTTATATTAGTCTTTATCTGTAATAATTTTTATTAATATAATAAATGAAATAAAGCTTTTATATTTCAAATCCAATGACTATGGAACAGAAATCGGAAATCAAGCTAAAATACAAACGATAGCAATCTGGACCCGAGGAAATCCGGATTCAACAGAACGGCTACGTCATTCAAAGAGGAAGCGCTGTCAATTTATGAGACTTGTCTCACTTATGTCGGATTAGGTAATACAACACGGCCCCCGGCTGATTTCCCACAGGCCCACACAATACCCTACAACCCGTTTACTTTAATTGCGAAAGTATCAGTGGGTAGGTTTTCATTACGGTATTGCGAAGTAACATTTAGCTGAAAACTCCTAATGCGCATGTAGACTGATTTTATACAAGATGACTTTGTAATCAATCGAAAAAAGTAGTAGGTATTGAAAACAAAATCACTAATCATTATACCTATTCATAGACATATATTTATTTCTTTTATATAACATATATACGTATACATTTAACTATTATTACTATTGTTTTCTTTTTTGTATTTTATGTGTTTGCATGTTTTATTATAAGTAAGTAGGTCTCTTGTTTCTATTATGTACACCTGACTACCTTGTTATTGATTTCTTTTCTCTTCAGTCCATCCAAAGGTTTTTTGTAAGAGATAGCTTTTAGCGATAAGACCGCCCATTGTACCATTCTAGGATTAATACTTGGAAGCTTGTACTTAGCATTAGTTTTGGTGTGCAATAAAGTATATTCTATCTATCTATCTATCTAATCAACCAACCGATTTCGTTAGGGAGGTATTTTTATATAGGTACCATCTCAATTTTCAGGAATTTAATTATCATTTGGTGGACCTAGCGGACTAGTGGACCCGACAGACGTTGTCCTGCATGATACCTATACCTACACCAAGCGATTAGGATATTAAACAAAGTAACGATTCAGCAGTTTACTTGCAGTATAGATAATAACCTAGATACCGATTGCAGCGCCATCTTCCGGGCTTATTTGTGATTCTAAACCATCCTCGAATCCACTTGAACACACACAAAAAAAATCATTCAAATCGGTCCAGCCGTTTAGGAGGAGTTCACTGTCAATACACGTACAGAACTGTGACTTATCCAAACAAAAACAAACCCATTTTACCTCTATATTTCTTTAATTCCCAGTCTCAATGAAAAGCAATAAGTCGTTAACGGTTAACAAAAACTCAACCCAATTTAGTTACAGCGAAGGAATCCGGCGCAATCGTCGGTACCATGCCGTTGATTCCGAGGATTCGGTGTTTCAATTAACTTGGAATCGTCTGTGGTTGCCAGATAGAATGTGTCCGCTTAACCCTGTTGTGAGGTTTCCCGCCGGGATTCCTTGAACTAAAAGCTTGTACCTACAAATATAACTACTATACTTACCCGATATTGCTCCCCAGAGGTCTTTTTGTACGCGTTACAGGGAACTTATTATTTCAAATACTTACTTCTGTACAATGGCGTATTCAGTTTCAACCAATACACCAAATTACGTACATGAGTCAGATTAAACAATAAAGCTATAACTTATTTTAAAATCAATTAAAATCAAAACTTTAAGAAATCAAATAATTCAATAAAGAAATGTATAGAAGAAAGTGGTTCTAATAAAAAAAAAATTCTAACAAACAAACATACATATACCTACATTGTAAGCTTGAAAGCTTGTAAAACGACTTCGAATTATTAAAGCGTGCTTTTTGTGTACTAGTTTTTCTGGCGATGATTTTTTATTTTCACTATAAATCAAAGATTTTCGATGTTTAAAGAATACTTGAATACCTTTGTCACAGATAACAGAATACTAGTACCTTTGTCAATTAAACATTTGTCATTAATCGCAAAGAAAAACTATTATGTAACCAGCCATGAATAGCGCAAGCCAATAATAAATACATAAAACTATAAAATAAAGTACAATCAAAGAGAGAAATTTAAAATTTTCTACAATTTTAAAACGAACCGCGCCTGGGGCGTTCTCCCGTGTCGTTCCGTTTTATAACCAAACAACGTGTTTTATTGTTACCGTTTTGTTCAGTTGCTGTATTACCTTGTCATACAGTTTTCCTTGTTTCGCTATTTTGCCTCCCGCCATTGTATTTCCCAACTGAACTATTAAAATGTTTTTCTAGTTTGCAAACGCTCACCTTACAAATATTTTGGCAGCTTCGGTAAGCTTCGGTACGTGCCGATCGAAATTGTATTATTTTGTGAAATGCTAAGAATTCGAGCATTGTACCTAAATATTTCATATTACGTTTCTTCTTCGACCAATAAGTCAACATTCTTACTTCAATTAGGTTTTACAAGCATTTATGAAACGGACTCTAGTTGCACGTGCACGTTACAAAAATTTGATCCTATGGAGAACAATCCGGCAAGAAACTCCATGGACACTTTCAAAATGAAACAGAATGCTAAGAACGCTTTTCGTTTTAAAATTGTTGCTAAGATTTTACTCTCAAAAATGTATCCTGTATCCTGTAAGGATTGAAAAGGGGTGGCGTTTTTCTTTCCCGCAAAAGGAGTGACTATAGAATGTTATATGGTGCCCGGAACATTTGTCACATATTCCTATAGCATAAAATTAAAATGCTTCTATTTTCCTTATTTTGAACGGATTTACCACTTAACCGTTACACTAAACTTGCAGTCAAAGAAGTTTCACATTTGTACTAGGGTATCAAAGGAGGTAGAAAGTGGGTCTATTTTTATTTCTAGAAAATATCGAGAAACAATAAATATAATTATATGTCATAGTCATACCATACTATACCTACGAGTAAGTGTTTTAATTTAATGAATTCTTATTAATTTAAATTCTAAACAGTGTTCGAATTCATAGTCATGCCGCGGGTACGGAGTCCTTTCAATTAGAGTTCCAAAATCCCGACTGATTAAACTCAGAGCCGCCATCCTCCGACCTAAATAATTGTACGGAATGAAGAGAACATCAAAAATAATTTGAAATTAGAACCGAAATGGAAATGGCGTTTGAATTGAGATCCATTCGCGGTTTTCGCAATTTGAATAGAAGTAATTACTCAATTATAATTATTCAGGCATATATATTAGCAATTGTTAATAATGACTGCCTAAAATAGCCTAATATACATACATACAATCACGTCTTTCTCTCATAGGCAGAAACATACAACGTCTACGTCTACGAATGTCACATTCATACAACTCATACAGCCGGTTGCGAGTACTACGCACCTGACCTTTTTGAAGGACTTCGCCAATCAGATCAGCGTATGTCCTTCTAAAGCGACCTCTTCTGACGCTGGCGCTGATATTCGCCTTATAAATTACTTTATTTTAGTGAAGGAAAAATTCTACTTCCGGACAGGATTCGAACCTGTGTCTTCTGGTTAGATACACCAGACGCTATGACCGCTAAGCCACCACGAGTCCCACCAGTCATATCGAAATTTGCCTTTAAATTCTGCTGTATCTCAATAATTACTGATATACTTACCAGATACCTACTGAAATCGCTAAGTACACTAAAACACGGTTCTTATAAAAGACGTTCAATTTATAAACTCAAAACAATTTTTAAACGTGAGAGAGCCATGCTTCGGCACGATTGGGCCGGCTTGACTGAAGTGATACCACGGCCTCACAGAAAACCGGCATGAAACAACGCTTGCGTTGTGTTTCGCCGAGTGAGTGAGGTTACCGGAGGCCCAAACCCTTAAAAGGCGGGCAACGCACTTGTGACTCCTCTGGTGTTGCGGGTGTCCACGGGCGGCGGTTATCGCTTTCCATCAGGTGAGGCGTCTGCTCGTTAGCCCCCAAATCCCATAAAAAAAATGACTCAATACGACACATTTAAGGTATTGGAACATTTGTAGTTTACAATTTACACAATCAACACTATTACGATTAACATTTTGTGAATGACATAACTTACCTACCTTACTTGGCAAATATGAAAAATCTACATTTTTGTGAAATTATGGGTAGTCTTTAATCAAACATAGAGGAACTGGGGGTGTAATCAAAAACCGATCGCCGGGCGAGGACATTTTACCTGCCGCCATTTCCTTAAGAGAAGATATAACCCGCACTTTTTCATACCTAAAATGAAATTTCTTTAGGCTAACGTTTAAATAGACATCGGGATATTTTCCAAAGAAAATGGTAATGTGGATTGCTTTAAGGTAACATTCGCTTAAATTTCAATTGGTTTTTCGAATTTATGTCTTCATCACATTTTACTTAATTCATAACAGTAGTGAATACGAAAAGTAATCCTTTCAAACGTTGAACGATAAGAAAACTAGTTATTACAAAAAAGCCCTATCGTATCATGAATGCGAAACCTTATCGGTTCCTATAAAAAACTACGTATCATTTCAATCTAAACATAAAATTAAGGAAGAAAAATTGCTTACACAAGAAAAAGTTCTCCTTTGCGAAATATATCAGGAGGACATCTGCACTCTTTCGTCCAATCCGTAATAAAAGTGGATAGCAGTCATAAATTTTGAGTTGAAGGCGTCCCAATACCGCAGGGGCCGCGAGCCACCGAGCCAATCCTCTGTAGCAATCAAATTGTGATCAGTACCGCATGAGGAGAATTTTTATGCGCACCCTTCGAAGCCTACAAGATAAATTCGGCCCATGAATACAGGGCGGTGTTCAAAGTTATATGTTTAGATTGAATAAGTGATAATATTTTACGTATCAGTACGGCCACCTGATTTTTGATTTTAGAGTTTGTGTCTGAAACTGATAAAGTAGTCGTCATACTTTATGATAGGTAGTTTTGATTAAAGCCAACATAAGTCCGTCCTTCGACAATTAAAGCAGTGTTAAATAAAAAAAAAATTTAGACACCCACGACGAATATTGTGGTACCTATGGATTAAATTACATTTTCAAAACCCCCGTCGACCTACACATATTCACTTGCATACAAGAAAATTCATCAGGGCTGCCATCCTCATTTATATTTAGGCCCACTTGCACCAACTTCTAAAAGTGTTTAAATTGTATTTAAACACGAAATTTCTATGAAAAATTGTGTTTAAGTACAATTTAAACATATTAAAGAAGTTGGTGCAAGTGGCCGTTAGAATTTCAATTAAAATGTAAGAAAATATTCAATCAATCAATTTCAAGTGTCAAATCAATTGGAATATGAATTGGATTAAGGCAATTTAATTAAGAATATGTGTAGTTATTTAGTCGGGAGTTTTGAAAATGAGAATTAATCTTTTTCATTCATTGTAGTATGCCATATATTTTTTTTTGAGGTCAATTTTAACATTTTTTAGAATTTATTAGAAAACTTATCTCATTAAGTAAGTTACTTCTGTCAAAGTTGAAAAACACTTGAACAGCAATAACTTTTTATATTTAATATGTACATGAGTTTAAGCGCCGAGGACTTGGCCGTCCAATATTCACATTACTGTGTGGTTTGTGGTTCACATTACTATGTGGCCTCTTTTAGTCCCTTCTACCTCGAAAAGGGACGAAAAGAGGTTCTGTATACAGTGCTCTTATTTATTCTGTGACATTGATAACCTACGCGTTTATCACTTGGATACAAAAATACTTTCAAGGTACCATGGAGAGAAAATTTATAGCCAGAATTTAACCTTTATTTGCATATTAGGTGATTCGTTTTATTTAATACAATTGACATTTAAATTTATAATGCGGATCTGTTCTTGGCTTATGGCCATGTTTGTCCCAAATAATCAGGAAACTGATAATAAAGCCTATATACCTTGTTCCACGTGTAAGTAATTATAATATTAAATACTAGGTTCTTCAATTGACTTTAATGTAAAGAACATAACAAGTACATAACAGTCATCACGCCTGTACTCCCCGAAGGGTTACGCAGAGGCGTACTAATGTACACCCACAGTTCGCCGGTATGTTTAGGTCCCATGTAATAGGGGGCGAGCCTATTGCCATTAACCGGGCACAAATTCCTAGCTCCGAGCATATGTATTATAAAAATTTAAGGTAGCTGTTAGTAATTTTAACATTGAGATCTCCAACACCCTAGTCTACCTGTGACCATGGATGCTGTAAATGATCTGAAACGTTTCGAATTAAATAATATCAATATAACGCGATAAAATCCCTAAAAGTAGTTTCTTTTCAATACTTGCTTTTCTTTGCCTTAATGTCTCAGATCTGTCTTCCAGATATTCGCCACGACAGTAACAGGCTGTCAATGTTCGCTAGACCCCTTCAAAGAGCGAGGACTTACCCAGAATCAGTAAGAGGCGAGTCATGTTACACTATGGAATTGCCAAGTCGTAGGACTCGAGTTTGGTCGCGTCTAGGACGACGGATAGATAAACAAAAATTGTAAAGAGACCTTCTACATTTAATTTTAAAAATATGTACCTACAGACATCGGCCAGTCACAATTTCATAAACTTTGTATGAAAAGTCTACTTTGCAATCGAGATGCAAATCATGCGAGATCTCCGATCTATTTATTGTCTCAGATATCTGTCAATATTTATTTATTTTTTTATATCACTATCTTTTGTTTCGTAGATACCACTTTAAATTCAGAATGTGAATGATTTCATTTTATATTTTTAGTCTGCTCAACTGAATGTGCGTTTATGATTTTTTCTTTGAAATTTTTTTTATTTTGTAAAAATAGAACAGATATTGTTAAAAGGTTGCTTTTTTACAAATTTTCGTTAGATAAGTGTGCATTCACGTGCACATTTATAATAATGTGCTCTCTGGAATCCAACAGATGTAAGAATAAAATGTACTGTAATTTATTTTAATAGGTGCAATGATATTTTTTTGCTTAGTATATTACCTCAATATTTACGGAGTATCTAATATTAAATGGACACGAGACCAATTTAAAACGCACAATATTCACTCGCAAACTTTGTATAAATGTGAATCTTTAATTTATCTAAATATTTATTTAATAAAGTAGTTTCTCGATGTAAATGACATTTAAGGTCCATTCAAGCCCCCGTGCCCCTTGCAAAGATCTCTCTGAGAAATCTAGTCTACTGGAATCTGATACTTACGCAAATATTCGCGATTCTATCGCGTTAATTGGTATTTTTCAATATTCGTCGTTTTCAATCAACGCTATAAAATCTGTAAAAAGCAGCTTAATTTCAAATAAAATCTTATCTATTAACCAAGTCTGCTATTTTAGTATCATGTCTAAATTGTCATTCAATGACATAGAGTAATTGTCTTACTTCAATGTTCAATGATATCAGAATTGTTGAATTTGATAGACGTCTGTGACATCTGTCAGTCCTTATGTCATTTAGTGCAATTGGACCTAAGTAAAAGTAAACGCTCAAATGGACCTAAGTATCGAACGATTATTTCGCAAACAATTGAAAATGTAGGCCTTGTAGAGCCTGTAACTAACTTTATAAAAAATATCACCGCTCTGTAATCCGTTCATAAATCGAGAAAGAGACATCACGATACTTTTTTTAAATTATATTCACGGCACAAGTTCGCGAAACAAGTTTCCCGGGATCTGTGGATGTGAATGGGCAAGTTCGATGGAACTTTACTCTTTACTCAGAACTCCAAGTTTTGCTTCCGATCCGATGGAACCACATCAAAAGATATAACAAAATATACAAATTCAAATGGATTAACTGTTTGTGCTGGAGTTGGCGCGAAATATTTATGTTCGAAATTTGAATTTGTGATGTTTCGCTGTTTGTTATTAAAACTCTGTGGAGTTATATCAAATTTGTTTCAATAAGTATTTTATATTTTTAAAGCGGTGAATAGCAACTTTGTTGTTTTTCAAATTTAATTTAAGCTATTCAAATTCATTATTAGCAATAATCATGAATAAGTCCATAATTCACTTATCAATTCTTTATACAAAAGAAATTTTAAATCCATTCTAAAAAATTACATCGCCCATCAAAACAAAAAACGAAAGAATTTTTTCGAATTTTCAAAATTAAGTATTAAGTAAAACTATACCTAAAACAAAACGTAATCAGGTGTTACAGTCATCTAAAGTAACACAAAATTGTTTATATTTAATTTACAACTGCGACAATTACGTAGTGCGGTGTGATGACGTCATTATTCACAGTGGAGCATGCACCTCGGCTCATAACTTAGACGTGACCTGACATAGCGTGCTGCCTGCTCTGCACCGGACATTACCATAATTTAACACTACCCTACACTATTTCATTTCAGGTCTTTCTAAGGGCTTGCACAATAAAATTAATGTTGAAATGCTTGAAAACATAGGTACTTTGGATTTCAGTCTTGTTTTTTTTGTGACACAATAAAACTAATATAATGTATTATAGATGTATATCCACTATCCTGGTATCACTAAAATGTCTCAAATCAAATCATTTATTAAATTTGTAAAAAATATGTACCTCAATGAAAACCATACACATACGCCTCTCTCCCACAGGGGTAGACAGTACCTATATAGACTGTGACTTGCTACGATTCTTGCACACTTCTTTTGCTTCTGCCACATTCATACATCTTCTCATACATACGCGCCGGCCAGCGCCGAATGCTATCAACCGGGCACAAATCCCAAACTCCGAGCTAAAAAACCCAATAATACTTTGCTCAACCTGGGAATCAAACCCAGGATCTCTAGACGACACTAAAGTGATGAAGGAGTGATGCTATGTTATAAAAGAAAACTATCTACCTTATCATAGTTTATACGACACAGCTCTTGAGCTGAAGTGCAGAGAGGGTACTCGCATCATTTGTTCCCTGTCACGAACATGATGCAGCTTCGAGTGCCTGCTTTAACATAAATGGTATTAGTTGCTTCTCATCTTTAGTAACCGTAAAAGTTAAAGTTACCTAGTACAAGATAAGTCGCTTTCAAGCAGATTAAATCTCAAAATCAGACGCGCTATATAATCAGTATAATCACTATAATTTAGGTATTTATAAAAATACTGCTATTATATATATTAAGATTTGGGTATATGACTAGACTTGATGGTAGCGTGTCTATAATATCTTTTATTGACTACTGGTAGATAGATAAAAGATAAAAAACCTTGAAAATAATATTAGAGAAACCCGCGACTCAAAAATCCCTTAAAAGTAAAAAGAACCAAAATAATAAAATTATTTTATACCTGAGTTAAATATAAATAGAATATTTAAAATTCAAGCCCCGTTGTATCGGGCGACCGCTAAGTTAATTAATAAAATAGTAAGTAGAGAATATGACCAAACCACAACCATTTCTTGGTAAATGCAAGAAAGTTATCAAACTGACACATTCAGTTGTTAACTCAAATCAAAATGTCAAAAGCACCCAACAATTATATACCCTACCTACACAGAAATGACTGACCCTTAGAACCTTAAAGTTTCTTCCCATTCGACTTGAACTCATGAACTTTTCGAAGTTGTTACTTCTCTAACCTATAATTTACTCGGACTCATTCAAGTTAACCGCAGTTTTTAGTTTTCTGTGGTGGATTAACCAAAACTGTTTGAAAATAAGGAACTCTGTACAAACAAACTTTCACTAACTTATATGTGGGAGAGAAGTAATAAGTTTCCGTGTGGTTTAAATAAGTTTTAGCGTAGTTATAATTACAATTCATTATATAACTATATAAAATCTTCATACATGCCTACTGGTCGTTAACGCAATTGCTACATGCAAACTTGGGGTGTACATCAGAAACCCATAATGTGCCACTGCTGGGCACGGGTCTCCTTTCAGTATGAGATGGATTAGGCTATAGTCCACCACGCCAGCCTAGTGCGGGTTGGCAGACTTCACACACTGCCAAGAAAATCTCTCAGCCATGCATGTTTCCTCACGATGTTTTCCTTGACCGTTTAAGGGCGTGATAATTAACTACGTGACGATAACGATACGAACGATAAGACCGCCATTGTACCTATTCATACCAACATAATTTGTAAAAATTTAACAATATGGTGTACAATAAAGATTATTCTATTTATCTATCTATCTACATGACTTGATTGCCTCATTAGCCAAGTGGTCCTAAACGCGACTGCTACGCTAGAGGTCCAGGGTTCGATTCTCAGGTCGAGCAAAGTGTTATTGGGTTTTTATGAATTTGTGCCCGGTTAATGGCAATAGGCTCGCCCCCTATTACATGGGACCTAAACATACCGGCGAACTGTGGGTGTACATTAGTACGCCTCTGCCTAACCCTTCGGGGAATACAGGCGTGATGGTATGTTATCTACATGACTTCGAAAAGTCAGCGGTGCGTGCCATGGATTTGAACTCGGAAAATTTACCTTGGAAGTTCAATAGTCATTAACATCTATTGTTTGCTATCACTGGCATACTATAAAATTTAAAACTATAAAAAATCTTCATACTGGTCAACTGCCAGTCTGCTAGCCTCAATCTCTAATATGTATTGTGTGAAAATCGTCACGCAATGACTTCGCAATTGTTGATTTTTGACAATTTTGCCTTGAAAATCAGTCAGTTCTTATGACATTTAGAGCCATTGATGACCGAGAATTGAAGTAATAGACTTTGGCCGGTGATCTTTAACGCAACTGCTACCGGTGACCTGTGGGAGTACATTGGATCACCTCTGCCTAACACTTCGTCCTGTAATGACTTCACAATTGTTGATTTTTGACAGTTTTGTCTTCAAAATCAGTCAGTTCTTATGACATTTAGAGCCTTTGAACGACCGAAAATTTAAGTAGAAGACTTCGGCCCCTGATCTTTAACGCAACTGCTACCGGTGATCTGTGGGACTGTGGGTGTACATTAGAACACCTCTGCCTAACATTTTAAGGAATACAAGCGTGTATATACCAGATTTATTTTAATTTATACGAATTCTGAATATAGTTTGTTTGGATTAAGTAATCGATTCCAATAATTTTTACACCATGTTATATTTTATCCCAAAAATATTTGAAAAAGGTTACAAGTGGGACACCGAGCTAACTAAGTATCTTTACGCAATCATAAACGCACAACACAAATCACGGCAGGTTATAGTGGCACTAGGAGCGGGCTCACAGCGCAGCGCGGGCAATAAGACGTGGTGAGCATGATTTTGTATGGACAATTAGGTAACATAACAAGCTTATATCTGTGTGTTTTCTAGATACAGTTTTGAAACTTTGTACATAGATTCTTAACATAAAAAAAACTAGACACGTGTCTCCAGTTTCGCTTATACTAAAACTAATGTTGTAAGTTGGTGTTTCTGCGACTGCTACGCTAGAGGTCTTGGGTTCGATTCCCAGGTCGAACAAAGTGTTATTGGGTTTGTGCTTGATAATCTATATTATTAAATTGCATTCAAAACAGCACAGAGGCCGTACTATGACGTGTTATTGCGATCGTTTTGCGATAGAGAAAGAGGGATGCCGCTCTATATATTAAATAGCGCTATCTCTTTCTCACAACCTAAGAATGACAACTCGCAATAACCCTTCATGGATTATTGCAAGCACGACTGTGATACTTGATATCCGGTCCTTTTGATGCTTCACTGAAGTGCTAAGGATACTTGAACGATTTCCCCTTCAGAAAAACATTAAGTCTTCAGTGAATTCCATAAATTGTTTCCTAACCTAAGTGCATGAAGTGGTTACGCTTGTATTTAATTCGAATAAAATACTCAAATCTAATTTATATAAAACTAGCTGTCGCCGGCGGTGTCACTGGCGATGCAAAGAAACAAAACGTAGACTCTGTGTCTTGTCCAAGATCCGATCTACGAGTATCTATAGAATATGTTAAGAAAACCTGTCCATTAACAAGTTATTTCATCGTTTTGACTACACAAATAAAGACAATGTCCCGAATAAAATTATAGCACGAGAAATCTAAAATGGCAATACTTACTAGAAGTCAACGTACTTATTTTGAAGATGCTTTCATCACATTATAAAAATTTGCTGGATGTTTGGGTAATTGCGGCAATTTGCTTTCATGAATATCAAAAGTTTTTTTTTATTTTATATTCCATTTCGGATCACAGAATCAGAGTAAATACAAAAAGATTTTTAAGTGTATACACAAGTGCCTATTTTGTTGTCTAACTGGAATAAAACATGACTTCACTAGAGATAATGTAAAATTTACTTAACTTTCTGGTTACTATCATATTTGTTTGAATAGATGGATGACTGACTCTTCAATTCCCAGCTCGTCATTGGGGTTTTTTAAGGAATTATCAGTAGCATCTTGGAGTTTCGAATTGATCCCAGTTAATGGCAATCGGCTCGCCCCCTATTACATTGGGCATATCGGTGAACTGAGGGTGTAATTACTACTTACACCACTGCTCTCCCTTCGGGCATTGTAGGCGTGATGGTATGTTATATTAGAAGTTAAGTAAAACGTCTGCAGGGCTTTACAGACTCGCTGGTAAGAAGAAATTTGGCGACCTAATTTGTTTATTTATTCAATAAACAAATTGGGTCTAATAAACAAAATAAATAAATAAAATTAAACTGTCTGATTAGTAAATATTTTCCGATCTACGTACGCGTACAAATTGTATAAAAACCGTGAGAGAGCTATGCTTCGGCACGAATGGACCGGCTCGACAGGAGTGATACCACGGCCTCATAGAAAACCGGCATGAAACAAAGCTTGCGTTGTGTTTCGCCGAGTGAGTGAGGATACCGGAGACTCAAACCCTTTGCAAAGGCTGGCAACGCGCTTGCGACTCCTCTGGTGTTGCAGGTATCCATGGGCGGCGGTATCGCTAACCATCTGATCCGTCTACTCGTTTACCCCCTTATCCCATAAAAAAAAATATAAATACTACGAAAATCAAATTAAACCCTGTTGGATCCGTTTGTAATTTGTATATTAGGTCTTTACCTATGAAAATGCCGTTTTGTATGAAAAAATTTAAACGAATTTATTTCATGTATTTTTTATTTGTATTAATCGAAGTAATCACCCATGCAATCAATGCATCTCTTTGCCAACGCAGTGGCAGTTTATTGATGCCCTTCATAAAGCAATCAGCTGGACGGGAGGCAACAAATTCTTCAAAGGCATTATGTACTGCCTCTCGGGTATTGAATTTTTTTCCCGCCAAGAAGTTATCCAAATTCTGGAAAAAGTAGTAATCTGTAGCCGCAAGGTCTGGTGAGTAGGGCGGATGACGGAGAACTTCCAACCCCAGTTCTTGCGACTTGGAGACCGTCTGCTGTGCAGTATGAGGTCGGGCGTTATCGTGCACGAGCAGCGGAGACGAGCGATTGACCAATGCTCGTAGGAGATGTGCCAGCTTCTCCATCATTGTGTTCAGTTCTTCACAGTACACATCTGCAGTAATGCTCACCCCGTTTGGTAAGAAGCTGTGATGAATCACACCGGCGCTAGACCACCAAACAGTGACCATTACTTTTCTAGGGGTAAGTTTTCATTTAGGGCATTGTTTAGGTGCTGAACCAGGATCCAACCAACTTGCTGAGCGCTTGCGGTTATCAAACAGAATCCATTTTTCATCGCAAGTAACAATGCGGTTCAAAATTCCTTCATTTGTGTGTCTGTTGAGCAGTGCAAGCCACGTTTCGACGCGTACTTCGCGTTGGCGATCATTGAGTTCGTGGGGCACCCATTTGTCAAGCTTTTTTACCTTGCCAATTTGACGCAAATGGACCAATATTGTTTTGACGCTAACGTCGAAAGCTGCTGCTAATTCAGCCGTCGATTGTGTATCATCAGCTTCCACAATCGCCTTTAATTCGTCATTGTCGAGCAAAGTCTTCGGACGACCGCGAGGTTCATTTTTCAGGTCGAAATTCCCAGAACGGAAGCGAGAAAACCAATAACAGGTGGTACGTTGATTTGTAGTGTTAGCTCCGTAAACGTCGTTGATGTTGCGTGCCGCTTGTGCCGCGTTGCTGCCACGACGGTACTCATATTCCATAATTACTCGAAATTTTAACGTATCCATGATGACGAAAAAGATTGAAATTTGATGAAAATGTAACACTAATCACTAATCAATAAACAAATGACTACTTTTGGAAAAAGAATTCCATGTTTTTAAAATAAAATTAATTTGAAATTAGAATTCTTAGCCAAACAAAAATTATTTTTAACCCCCGACGCAAAAACGACGGGGTGTTATAAGTTTGACGTGTCTGTCTGTGTGTGTGTGTGTGTGTCTGTCTGTGGCATCGTAGCTCCCGAATGGATGAACCGATTTTGATTTTGTTTTTTTTGTTTAAAAGGTGAATAAGTGGGGAGTGTTCATAGCTATGTTTGATGAAAATCGGTCCAAGATGGCCGCCGCCACAAGATTGTGGTTTACATATTTTTTCACAACCCCCACAATATTGGTATCAAATGAAAGGGCCTGACTAGTAGAATACTATACACTATGAAAAATTTCAAATCCAAGATGGCCGCCTCCACGAAATGGTGAATTTATTATGTTTTTTCACTACTCCCTCAATAAAGGTATCAAATGAAAGGGCTTGATAAGTAGAATACTATACACTATGATATAAGATATCTAATAGCTATGAAATAATTGTACAAAAGTTGAATAACTAAACGAAGAAAATACCTAATTAAACACTAAATTACCTGGATCTTAAAACGCAAGAAAATAAAAGAAATTAAACAAAATAACTAAGGAGTCCCTACAAAAAGTGTGAAATAACAAATTAAATTAAAAATTTAAAAAAACCCCCGACACAAAAACAAACCTGAATCCCTATAAAAAGAAAAAAATAAACTTGAAATTAAAACCCTTCGTAAGTACGTATGAAGTTTTTTGATTAAATTTTGTCGCGTCGGGGGACCGCTCTCTAGCTCTCGCGTGTCTGCCCGCTCGGGTCGCCAAACTTGAATATGTTACGCTCCGCCCATTTTACACCCTCCCGCGCGTCGCGGCGATGTACGCGCCATCCACATCAATTCTGATTTCGCGCGATTCACGTTCGGGAAGCAAAAGGAAAGGAAAGGATTCACATAATTAGAGAGCGGTCCCCCGACGCGACAAAATTTAATCAAAAAACTTCATACGTACTTACGAAGGGTTTTAATTTCAAGTTTATTTTTTTCTTTTTATAGGGATTCAGGTTTATTTTTGTGTCGGGGGTTTTTTTAAATTTTTAATTTAATTTGTTATGATTTGAAATGGCCAGTACTGCAGAACGGCAATTTCATAGGTAAAGACCTATTATCTATCTAATCGACACAACAAGGCAGTTAGATAATGATTCATATGATATATCAAATTAAGTTTTGTCTGTGACTCACACCACCGCGGTGGTGTGAGTCACAGACAAAACTTAATTTGATACACCATTTGGAACACATTTATTTAGTTATTTATTTTCATACAGTCACCTTAATGCTAACAGAATTCCATGCGCAGAAAATGTATCTTAATAGTAAAGTTCATTGCGTTTTAGTATAGGATAATTTGAGTACAATACAAGCAAATTGGTGGAAAATATAATAATGGAAAATATAATAAATTAATGGAAGTTACCTATACAATAAATCAGAGTCATTATAAATTAAAATTGTAAAAGTACAGTTATATAAAAAATACTTACTACTTATATAAACGTACTTATATAAAAAAAATAAGGCTGTAAACATATAATTGTGAAGTAGGTAAAATAAATTAAAGAAGTAAAAAATTGATTCATTAGATACATAGTCAATCAGGTTATAGTACTGGCCACCGTCAACGCCTCAATGTAACGCCCTGCTGTTTTATGGAACGCACATTCGGTGCAAGAGAATAATTCTGTTGATGAGTCATGCAGTATGATTTCATTAATGTATTGAAGAGCTCGCGGCACGGGTGCGTACCGGGCCAGGCTTGTGCGCGCAGCGGGCACTGACAGCGGGCGATGACGGTGCCTGCGAGCCGTTGGCGCATCTCGGCACGGCACATCTCTACTATTATAAAATTGTAAAAAAGCTGTGTCTGTAAATTGAAGATATTAAAAAAAAAACGAGTGGGGTAGAGTATATAAACGTCTCCGAATCCAAAAATGAGATTTTTAAAATTCTTATCTTTTTGTCTGTTTATTACGGGTTGGAGCGAAAACTACTAAATAGATTTTAATTTTGTTATCACTGTTAGAAAGTATATGCTCCAACTTAAAAACTGGTGAAGTTCTCAATTAATTAAACGTATCCTGAGATACAGCTTGACCTCTCTGATGTATAGAGGTCCATACAAAGAAGGTCATCACTGTTGGTTTATATTTTTTTTTTTGGAATTCATTTCTAATCATTCAGGTGAGCGAATCGCGGGCATAAGCTAGTATAGGTATATAACATAAAATTTTCTTGTTTAAATTTTCTCATTAATAAACAATATCGGTATAATATCTCAATTACTTTCTTGTTTTTGACGTTGTAAATTTTCAGTTAGTATAGCTAACATAAAATCCCCGCACGTCTAGAAGTGGTTAAAGATAATAGATTAGTCAAAATAATCAATAATGCGGTTGATAACGTTATCTGCACTCGACACAAGGTAAAACGATTTGCCAATGTGAACGTGTCACTTGCGAACGTGTAACATTATATTATTTTTTTGTGTGATTAATCTATTGCAAAGGTGCTAAACCAATGCAGGACGTGCGAAGAAACGATGACAGCCTCAAAAAACATTTTGCGAGATTACACGAAAAGATACAAAGCAAATACGATCAAATGCAAAGAAGACTGGATAAATCCAAATCAGTGGACTCCTTGTCATCACTCAAAGAAGATTATGTTTACAAAGAACCAAGATACGCAAGTTCTATTGGTATTAATGAAATCGAAGAAATAACAAACGATGTGACTCTTGAGAAATGTAATGTTATAGTCGAAGAAATTAATAAAAACGATGCGTTTTTACAATTCTTTAAAGTAAGAGAAGCAAGTATATCAGAATCTGAAACACCACAACCACCAACACCAAATGAGAAATACGAAAGCGGTAATGACAGTGACACGAACAATTTTTTTCCCGAAGAATTCTCCAAAATGAGTCTCGAATCGTAAGTTTGTTTTGTTTTTCTTGTGAGAAATAGCAATTTCAATATAATGAGGAATTTCCCTAATATAATTTCAGATTAAATGAAGTGGCCAAAGAAAGCGACGAATACCTAACGCCCGCTCCCACGCCACCCCCGACAATTTCAATACGTAATAAAATTGGCTCACGAATATCAGCTGCTAAAGACAAACGACGACAAAAGGAGAAAGAAAAAAATGCGACACAACGAGCAGAGAACGAGAAGAAAACATCTCGGGATAAAGTCGAAAAGGTCCTTTTTATTTACATTTCAACTGTATGCTGTCAAGATTGCGACTGTAATAGCTCTTTTTTTAATGTTTACAAAATTGTCGACGCTTCGGATTGTTTTGCCTATTACGATTTATTGGAATTTCGTTCAATGAAATAAAAAGGGTTGTTTTAGTTTGTAGGAGGAATTTAAATAATGAATAGAAAATCCTTTGTTTACAGTTTATTTTGAGCAATACAGCAAAACATGATGTTTTGAAAATGTCGAAAAGGACAAAAGTGGCTACAGTGACCATTGCATTAATAGAAGCTACTGGTTTGGAAAGTGACATCTTAGAGGAGAAAACTCGTTTATTGTTTTGTCGTTTTAGGTAAGAAACATAATTTATATTGTTGGCGTTCTTCATTTATACGGCTCCTAACGGTCGTGGCATGATGTTAAATAACCTCCAAAACTGCATTCGAATCCAAAAATAAATTTCAAAAAGCAAACAAAAAATAAACAAACTTCCGATTTATTATACCTATTAGTATAGACACAGGTAATATAGATGTAGGGATAGATAATATTGGGAAGTTTCTTTGACAAATGATTAAATATACTTCGATAAAGATTTATTTTTATCTAACTCGTTTACAAAAAAAACATAATTTAATTTGCACATGCAATATAACTTAATACTAAGTAAGTATCTACATCCTGCATTATCATCGATTATCAACATTTTAAAAATAGGTTCGTTACTTTTGTCATTCATGGTTAGATTACCCGTACCTATGTAATCAGATTATTTTTAATTGAAAATGTAATCAAATTGTGATCAAGTATTTCCTTTTCATAATGAAAACTAATATTGTCTTATTAATTGATTTTCCTTATTTGTTATCAGGTTGGGCTCAGAGAAATATAAGTCAAAAGTAATAAAGCGTCCCACATATAAAATTAAATGGCAAGAGCTGTTCAATTTTAATTTATACGAAGATCACATTGTAGAGATGTCTTTATGGGATAAAGACTATTGTATCGGCAGGTAAATTATTATTCCAGTAACATCGGTTAATAGCATTATTTCGAAATGTCTTTCTCTAAAACGAATGTAATATTTGCCTATTCGATCTTTATTTAGGTAGGTACATATATATATAACTTAAATGACTTGAATTAGGGACTTCTTTTTTAATATATAACTCAATATAATTCAAGTTAACGTTATTCGAAGCTAAAAGCATATTTAAAACATGTCTTGCTCTCCTCTGAATTATATAATGCCATTACATTCGATTGATACAAAAACTGATAAAGCCTGTCAGTTGTACCTTTGCGTATTATTAAATATTTAATGAGAAGAATTAAGTGACCTGATAAGTAATAAATAAAATTAACATACATTTTCAGAAATCACATTGATTTATTGGAACTCGAGAAAGAAAAAACTCACCAAATCCGTACGAAATTGGACGGGGATACGGGGAACGTGGAAATATTTATTTTGCTCACAATAAGCGGGATCTCTCTTTTTAGCCTTGATGACTTCCAAGAAACGCAGAAACGACTCTTGACTGACCGGAAAAATACCGTAAGTCCAGTTCTCATCTCATCTCACAATTTTTTGTATTTTGATCGTAGTCACTTCTCCACTACCGTTGCACTGTGTATCGTGGGTTCATTTTCCACCCGAAGCAAATGTACGTGTTCAACGGATATTTGTTCCGAGTCTGGGTGTACTATTGGCAGTATCTTAATTATGGGAACTTATGACATTAATATTACCTTGCAGCCATGGTATAATCATAAAGAAGAGTCTTCGAATGTTGGCTCTCTCACCGTAATAGTTTATGGTGCCAAAGGACTTTCTAGCAACGAGTGTTACTGTGTACTGGAACTCGATAATGAAAGGCTGCAAACACACACGGATTTTAAAACACAAGAACCCAATTGGATGAAGATATTTACTTTGTGAGTAGACATTAGTTTTATTTTCATATACTGCAATTATTCTACTAAAACTATAAAGAAATAATACTCTATCCGTTTGGGGGATTAGAATACTATTATCGACTGCCACTCAGACAGGCACCTCATAAGAGGCCAGAAAATATCTTACTTGCACAGTGGTAGGATCTCCTGGGGTTTGACTGGGTGGCGACCGACCTTGCGCGTGGGAGTCAGTCGAGAAGCACCTTGGTGTCATTGGTGTGTTTCGACTTATTCATATTTCGCCTTCACGTAATAGCCAGTCCTCCTCGGTCTGCAGTCAGTAGGGGTTCTTAAGGGTCGGCCACGCATCAGCAACTCTTCTGCTTTTTCAGACTGCCATTCAAATCGGTATAGTCGTTATAGCGTTATTCGATTCGATTGGATTGGAATGATATGTGGTACAAACCGTACAGATTTAAGAAAACTTAACTAACTTTTTATCGATTATATTTGTAAAAAAACAAAAGAAAAAATTAACAAAATTTTGTTCTTAATCAGCATTTTTAATTTTAAATGATTATCCCTTCAAGTACCTACTTAGCTACAGACACAAATTTAGTCCTCGTTTATAACAGGTTTTGTAAATGGAAAATGTACCATATTAAACATTAATGTAATAACCATACTAAATTTCAGTGTTGTTTCTGATATTACCTCAATATTGGACATCACAATTCATGAAGAGAAACGGAACGAAGTAGTAGGATGTCTCTCAATACCTTTGCTTAACATCAAGAACGATGAGAAAAAATGGTATGCGCTCAAAGACTCTAGTCTAAGGGACAGAGCCAGGGGGAATAATCCAAGGATATTATTAGAAATGGAACTTACTTGGAAACTTGTAAGTGTATTTTTTATTGTCATTTCCCTCGTCTAGGACTAAGAGTTTTATATACCTGTGGCAACAGAAGTGTGATATACCAGTGATATCGGCCACTTGCCAAGTCAGAAGTCACATTCATCGTAAAGTTCATACAGATACATAAATATATGATCTAATATTAAGTCAATATTCTAGTACATCGCAAGAACGATAGGTACTGGTTTTAAACACACAATCATGAAAATTGCAGTGTTGCCGAGCCCATAATACTTGATAATGATGCATCATAAGTGACTATTAATGATGTCTAAACAATTTCAAGTACAAGTACAAGTACGAAGGCGCAGCAAATAACAAATAAAGCCATGGCGTTTTTCTTTGTAATGTTATATATTTCCACTTGACAGGGGAAAATGAAACTAACAGGAAAATGAGACACGTTAGGACGAGATAATGAGAAAATATATTTCCGGGAAATTAATTTCTGAGTATCGCATTCTTAATTAGATTTCGTATAAACAAATTAAAGCAAATCTATTTCTTGATGTTGTAAAATCTATACAAAAAGTCCACCGTTTAGCGCGTCCTAATTATGACCTACATAAGTACCTACTCATATAATTATGATTGCAATATTTATAAAATACCAATTGCAACAATCAAATTATTGTACATAGGTAATAACTATAAGTAATTTAAATTGTACTTTTTAACCGATTTCAACTCGGATCGTTCTGCGTCAGTTGCTCAACCATTATTAATTTTTTTTTTCATTGACATAAATTAGATATTATATTGAATCGGACGACACGTTTGGCGCAGCGGCTGAGCAATCGGCTTCTGCGACACGTGTTGTGGGTTCGATCCCCACACGGGGCAAATATTTGTATTATCTACGGGTAGTTGTTCCGGGTCTGGGCGTTTGTGTATGTGAGAATTTGTGTTCGTAAACGCACCCACGATACAGGAGAAAATCCTTGTGTGGGGCAATTTTTTTTAAAAAAAGAAAAGAATCTCTCTATCTATTCGACCACGAAATATTAATAGCGTAATTAATTTTCAGGTCAACGCCTCAGTCCGCGTCATTAACCCCAAGGAATCGAAGTATCTAGCGTCCAAAGCAAAAATTGATAGACACACGTTTTCCCGAAACCTTGCAAGAGCTAAAGTTGTATTTAATTGGACCTTAGCTGCTTTTAGAGTAACGAAGTAAGTGTTTGAAAACCAAGTGTAAAATGGAACCATCTACCTCTTTAAAACGAAAACTGAATCATCAATATCGTTTTAAAATAACATTTAACTAAAAGTTGGTGGTGAAAAGAAAATATTCAATCCAATCGAAGGCACTGACTTGGACATAACATTATTTTTCATATTTTAAAATCCGTTTCCGTTTTGTTAAGAGCTATTTTATTTCAACAATTTGAGTGGCGAGTAGAATACTACTTACCTCGACGATGTTATTGTTTATTCGGTCGATACGTGTTATTGTAATTTTGTGATCAGATCTTCACAATTGTTTCATAGGACCACTTCAGGAGTATACTCAGTGAATAAAATACAAATCAGTGAATAAATGTTCTGAGGTAATAAACATACAACCTAATTGAGGAGCTCCTCTAAGTTTATAACACAGATTTTTTTTAACAAGATCTTTCTTAAATTCTTTTAAAATATTTAAGAGCATGCATGTAGGTACATACTAGATTCCAATGAACTGTTACTAGCCGTCGGCAGTAAATTCTCTACAGACTCCACAGTTCCGAGTAGAATTTTCTCTCCCACTAAGTGCGCTACATTATTGACTCTTAATCAGCTCGTTCCAGCTAATTGAGCCTTTAGAGTACTCCCACGACGATAAAGAATGTTACTAGTATGAAGAGCTTAATGTTTGGATATAGGAAATATTTGAAAAAATACATGATTTTTTAGCAAAGATAAAATGGCTATCACTACTGAGTGTGAGAATGAACCACTAAGTTTTCGATCCCGATTTTGAATCTATCTCTTTAAGTACCTCGCGCAATCCTGTGCGTAGGTACCGATTAAAAAATTAATTACCTCTGGCTTAAATTGTGAAGGAAATTATCGTGACAAAACTGGATGCCCAGAAAATTTTCATGAGGACTGACATGAAGACTGCCATGTGTACATGCAATGCTTCTCATTTTGAGTCTCGTATCTTGAGTGACATATGTCTCACTAGCAGATCCGCCTAAGTTCACAACTATGTTGGGATCTTGTTTTTTTTTAAAGCTTACTAGCATTGTTTGTTGCACATTACTAGTATTCTTGTTAACCCCTCGAGCTAAGCTAAATGCTTGTGTTACGAGTGGGTTCACGTCGGTAGTGCAATGGGTGGGTTTCGAACCGCCAACAACATGATCGCCACAAGTCTGACGCCCTAGCCATTAGGCTACCGCCGCTCTAATTGATTGCGATTGCCGCCTGACTTTGCAATCATCGTATATGGGAAACGACAAAACCTTTATGTTGATAATCGTCATCCAGGTTTTGCGGACAATTTCTTTCAAGACCCTCCAAAGCTTCCAGCTCAATACTAAGTAGTATTTTATGCTTCTGATAAAATAGAATTTATCAGCCCTACATTAGTTCTCTTCTGAGAACCTAGACTGACATAACCTCTCTTTCAGAACTTGTTTCGAATGGGAGTCGAGGAAAATGAATGTTGTAGCACTAACATTATGGCTGCTTTTCTGCTGGTTCTTCAAAATGTGGATGCTACCATTGCTCCTACTCATACCATTTGTATGGTACCGACCACGTGAATACTTCCTTCTGAGTTGTAAGTACTTACTGATTATATGTATACTGAAAGCAGCCCTTGATTGCATAGCTATATACCTACAGTCAAACTATCAACTCAAATCTGCTAGACTCTTTCTTCATCAGGCCATTGCAGATATTGCCCTATATTGTAACATGATTCTGCTCTTTACCTATATTGTCCAAATTTCCCCATGAAACTCATAAGATACGTGACAAAAAAGACCAAAGACATTAATTTATTATTATACTATTGGTGTGGCAAACAAGCATACTGTCCCCGTGATGGTAAGCGGTTACCGTAGCCTATGGACGCTTGCAACACCAGGGGAATCACTCGCGCTTGCCTACCCTGTAAAAATAATTTCAAACCCTTTTTGAGAAGGTGGGGTAAAAATTAAAGAGTAATACTTGGGCTAGAATCATGGGAGATAATAAGTGTGATGCTATATCACCACTGGTACCCTCACTGCCAACACAAGGCTTCCTCTCGGAGCTCTGGCGACCTTCCTTACCGTTAGGAACACAACATAGTACGATGTTATTTGGCTACGATTTTCTTCAAGGTGGAGGTAATGCCCCAGATGGGCAGCTCCAATTGTGAGTGGAATGATTCATTTCCACTGTGGCCTGCCTCTCTTAAATGCATGCCTTAATGTGATCTGTCTACATTTGTATAGAAAGCTGTTTTTATTTTTGTCGAATAGTATATGAGTTTCGTTGGAAAAGTTGAGTACATCGGTAGAATCTACCCTTTTGAAAATGGTACCAGTCACTAAATCGGCAGCCTGTATAGTTATTACTACTGTATTAACTTTAAAAGGAACAATCTTTGAGTTTGTATCCTGAGTTCATTGCCAGTCTTAATACAATTTTGTCCTTACGTGTTACAGGGAAAGACTATATCCTGAGAAGGACATTGTTACTAGTCGACGTTACGAAAGAAAAGGTAAGAAATCATTTATCATTTGGTATTTTTTATCATTCTTCCGTTTAATAGTTATCTTCTTATCAGTAGGTTTGTTTTTTTTTCACTTTCTTTTCTACTGCGTTCATGAACCTATCTATCCCGTCAAATGATGTTGACATTTTAGATTTTTGGCAAGGCAAGTGCGGTTTTCAGCCGGTATGAGTCTCACATAATTATAATATTTTTAACTTTGTTTTTTCATCTCTGAAGGAACTCCTAATTTTATATTTCCTAGGCCCACTTGCACCAACTTCTTAAATGTGTTTAAATGGCATTTAAATACAATTTTTCATAGAAATTTCGTGTTTAAATTAAATTTAAACACCTTTATGAAGTTGGTGCAAGTGGGCCCTAGTATCTTAACAATTTCTGTAGAGTTGATATTTAAATTTAATTTTTAATATCAAAAATATATTTTGTTATTAAATATTTACTGCGTGTAAGGATCGCAACGCCAAGCAAAGCTGATCGATTGTTACTACTAAAACTACTACTTCAATCAAGTCATTAATTTAATTAAGCTCCGCAGATACACATATATCTATTACTTACATGAATTAGAAAAAAACTACTAATAGTAAATTTATTATTAAAATTACAGGAAGAAAAGTCCCAGTCCTTGAGACAAAAAATAAACAGCTTACAAGAGACCGTGCAGAGTGTACACAATTTCATTGAAGAGTTCGCTAATCTTGGGGAAAGTATTAAAAAGTAAGTAGAGAAAGTAATTAAAGTGTAATAATTCAGTAATAATATACTATCACAGAAGATGGCGGCAGGGAGTAGCTGTGCAGAAGTTCACGCGATATATTCTTATAGTTGCATCCGAAGTAACAGAGAGTAAGCCAGTTCCCATTAGCCGGGCTCAAAATAAAACTTTCCAATAGAGGAACACACTAGTGCTTGCTAATTAATTTGTGATTTACATTTTTGTGTTGTTTTATTTCCAGCTTATTCAACTTCACGGTGCCATTCCTCAGTCTTTTGGCAATCTTTCTCATACTGGTGATTACTGTAGTCATGTTTATGATACCAACTAACTATATCTTCATGATTTGGGGTGAGTTCGGCTTAAATATTACCTTTTTAACGTTAAATTGAATGCATTTCACATGTAGTGGAAGTTTCTTTTGTAGAAATCACAAATACTAGGTATTTGTGATTTCTGACTGTCTAAAATGGATGATGATTCCGATTATTCACAATGAAATATAAAACCTGTTCGTAGCAGATCTTATAACTACATATATCATTGAGGAATTAAAAGGACAAATCAGTAGCACCTATAATATAATAAAAATCTTACAAATAATGATTCTCCAAATTTTACAACTCAATAAGCTCTTTAAATTGTCTAGAAAGATAATGAATTCAAAGACTGAATTTAAAAGAATAACATGAATACATTACCCTTTTGATTTTTTAACAAAGAAATTTAAATTCTTAATCCATTGTTGTATATTTTTTGCAGGAATTCACAAGTTTACGAGAAAAATATTAAGGCCGAATCGAATAGCGAATAATGAAGTACTAGATTTGCTTTCAAGAGTGCCTAATGATGAAACATTGGTAAGAAGTTACCTTCTTGTGTAAACGAAATTTGCAATGTCTGGGCCTTCACATTTTAATAAATCAACATTACATAACATAACATACCATCACGTCTATATTCCCTGAAGGGTAAGGTAGAGGTGTACTTATGTACACCCACACTTCGCTGGTATATTTAGGCCCATGTGATGGGGAGCTATGTGATCGAGCCAGTTCGATACCCGCAAGAGCGGGCTACTTGATATTAAATTACCGATGAATGGAAAATGAAGGCCAGAATCCGAAAATCATACTGCTCTTCTTACCCACAAGGGCCTCGACTCATTTTAAAAACATAATTAACACTTACATGAGAATAATACTAAAATCGTAAAACTACCATAAGTTCGTTGTAAGACTGTTTGTAAGTTTGTCCTATTCATTCCTAAACCATTCATCTGATTGCGATGAAACTTTTGTGAGTTGCCTGCGAAGATTTATGACAAAAAGAAGCATTGCAATAGCATCGCATGCCGGGGACAGTTGGTGCTAGTTATAATAATTAATTACTCTTAGTGTCAATTGCACTCTAGTACTCCTCGTGTTTTTTTCCTCATTTTGTTCTCCGTACTACTACGGATACAGCTAATATTTTATGTACCTTCTAATTAAAAAGCATCATAAATAATTAACACTAAGTTATCTAGTCAGATTGCTGGTGTTCCGATCAGCTTGCAGCTTCCTTATTTAAAAAGTTGTTTAACCTTTTTTTTAAACCTTTTTCAGCTGAATTGCGAAGAGATACCCTTAGAGGAAGTTCCGGACGAAGATGTGATAAGATAATGATCTGATAATTTTAATTTAATTTAGTAATAATTGTTAAGTGAAATGGAAATCACAGATAACATATTAAGTGGTAGTGGGCGGGGCACATAGCTCAGGAACTGATGACTTTTGGGGCAGAAATTTTCATGTAAGGAAACCACGCACCGGAAAGCACAGTGTGGGATGAACTCCAACGAGATAGACGGACGACATCTTAAAACATGTTGGCATTCATTGGGTTCAGGCGGCATAACCGGTTCTTCTTTTAGGGGGTGGGCTTTGTGCAGCACTTGATGCCTTTTGGGCGATATGATGAATAAAAAATGATGTGATTGTGCTATTAATATAATATAATTAATTAATAATAATAAATGATGTTACTCGTGATAGTTACGATATTAATTGTGATGTTATAAAAACAAAATAATTTCATATTAACCCCTATTATTTAATGTTTTTTATTTATTTGAAGCTTTATTGTGCGTAGAAAAATACATATTATTATGTATACCTATTCGAAAAGTCAATATTACTTGTGTCTCGCATCCAGCCAAGCTACTGTTCAATGTGTAATGCAATTATTAAAAAATACCTACTATTAATAGTCATACCAGAACTAAATATTACATCCGGAACCAAAAGGCTGGTTGTCCACTCACTAACGATCACTTCCTTAAACCAAGTAGACCGTAACGAAAGGCTGGAAACACTAATACAGAGAAAATAATACCTTATAAACAGCTAGAAAAGGTACAGAAAGGAATAAAACGTGATAATAAAACTTGACCTATTTACGTATTAAGTCAACCGTGAACACCAATTTTTAGTGTCCTTTTCAATTTATCACTTGCTCGAACACTATGCATCGTGAAGATCTGAAAGTAGTTTGTTCAGAATTGACTACTGAATCGATCACAGTGGTTTTTAATATGATTGTGTTAATTTTGCCCGAAAACATAATTACAATACCTGAGAAGCTATGGCCCCCTGATCTATCAGTGGCTCCGGTTATTATGGAAAACTGAAACCTATTGCACAAATTGTTTTTATGTGCGTATGCGCACCGATATCGTAGTCGTTGAGGGTACGATTGTGGTACGGCGACGAGTTTTGCTTTTAGCTGCTATAAGTAATTAATTGTAAAATATATACTTGTGTAGTACCTACGCGCAACCGGCGCGTATGTAGTAAGTTGTAAGTATGCAAGAATCGTTGCAAGTGGCGGTCTATAGTTTTGCCTACCCCTGTGGGAGAAAGGCATGAGTGTATTTATGTAACATGCTTGTGTCTCAAAATGACTTTAGAGTTTCGTTATTATAATAATTATTCGATATTCTAATTGACGTGTTTGAGGGCTTGCGCTTATTCAGTTACACGTAGTATATCTATACTAATATATAAAGCTGAAGAGTTTGTTTGTTTGTTTACTTGAACGCGCTAATCTCAGGAACTACTGGTCCGATTTGAAAAAATCTTTCAGTGTTAGATAGCCCATTTATTGAGGAAGGCTATAGGCTATATATCATTACGCTACGTGGACGAAGTCGCGGGCAGAAGCTAGTTATACATATAATGATAGTTACTTTTAATTGTATAATTTATTCAAATATTGATAAAGTTCATATTGCTTCTTTGCCATTACAATCGGAATCAATGATTGTCAATAAACTGTTCCAAATTTCAAAATCCTCCATCAACTTTCGATACAAATAATTATTAATTCTGTTTGATCTACCTCTAACGAGGCTCCAGGGATGCCTCAGGGGTTGATACTCGGACCAAACCATTTGTTGCTGTATCGTAAATGTTGACAAATGATCTGTGTAAATAAGGGTATTAATACGCTTGTGACTAATTTGCGTCCGTTCGTTTTACCTGGGGACCCATCTGTCAATGTATTGGATGCTAGGTGACATTAATTGTACATAGATACAGATAGATACTCTATGGCCGCTGCCCGAAGGATTTAGAAGAGGTACATTCTTGTATGCTCAAAGCCTACGTAAGTAATTGATGAAGGTATGTATATAGATCTCATTGAGCCTTTGATTGACACCCTACAACACGGTACTCAAAGATGGGTTATCTCATAAAATACTAGTTTAAGTCGTTTTTTAATGTTCCCATTGTTACTAAGTGAGAAACATAAATTAATTTCGTATTTTCAAGAAAATACTTAGCGACACTTGGCATAATATATTTATAAACCAAATTTAATACCTAATATTGCACTGAATACCAAAATTTTGCAATGCGTACAGCTTTTTAATATGACTCAATGCCATATTTTAAGTGTGATGGATGAATATTACTTTGATGCTTATCGTAAGAAAAGTATGTACAAATCATTATAATGATATGTTGCTTTAAATTATAGTATGTTTATTGTGCTCACTTATCGCAGGTAATTCAATAAATTCAATTCCATAAAAATTAAAGAAAAATGCTAAGTAACTAATAATTATAATTTATTTACAGAATATTAACATTAATCACGAGATTAATACTCTATATTTCACAGATAAATTCTCTAAGAATATTGTTTTATATAAATTCATTAATATAATCACAGGTCGAATGATATTTGTACAGGTTTACGCTTATATATAATTAAATATTATGATTAAATAAATTTAAACTATCATGTCTTTGCCGAATCTGTCAATTTCATTCGCAAAGTAGACCATATCCTTGTGGTCTAAAGCGGAGTTTTGGAAAACGATACGGAAGAAATTGACGAGGTCGCCCTGTGGTTGGTAGGTGACCATCATCGTTCCTTCCTTAATCATTCGCTCTTTTATTTTCGGCGCGACCCTGTGCAGCCTTTCTTTGTAGTCTGGCTCATTCTCGCGACCACGAAGACAGCGAGGTATGTACCAGAACATGATGTTTGTACACTCGGGATTGTCAATGACTAATTGGAAGCCTTCCCGCTGTCGTATGTGTTGGGTGAAATATTCTGCGTTATCGAACACTGTGTCTATGTGTTTTTCAAATCCTTCTGACCCTTTGGCTTTCCACATGAACCAGAATTTCAGTACGTCTGCTCTACGCCCACACTGTATATGTTTGTCACCGGTGTCATAGGTTGTGTCATAGAATTTGTCCTTTTGGAACAGGTACTTGGCGTGGCATGAGTGACATTCTTTGAGGACGTTCTTGTGTCTCAGTAGGAAGGCGGAGCATTGTTGCGGCGCCGCTAAGAGTTTGTGAGGGTTCCAAGTCACTGAATCCGCCCTGTGAATAATTTAGAATTTTAGCGTGTTGAACAGACTCTACTAGAGAAATTCGTTAACGAAGATACTGTGATATTACTATCTCAGTTTCTTATTTAACAAAATCTTTGTCAATTATTTATGTAGATTATAAAGACAAGGCCCCTATTACTAAAATGAAACTAATGCCTTCATTAGAAGTAATACTAACAGTTCAATTCCATTTAGGAGATGTCTATGCTTCTTCGACATTAAGGCGCCTCCTCCCCAAGCGGCATCAACATGCAGCCACAGGTTATACTTCTTGCACACAGCAGATATAGGTACCAATGGATCAAAAGCACCATAAACAGTAGTACCAGCAGTGGCCGTCACCAGAAACGGTGTCGCTCCGTCTTCTATAGCACCAACGATCTTTGCTTCCAAATCTTCAACAATAAGTTTTCCATTCTCATCAGATTTAATCAAAATACAGTTGTCTTCACCGATACCCATGAAGGTAGCTAGTTTTTTTGTAGAGTAATGGGCATCCTGTGATGTAAATAACACCAGCCTTGGTACGGCATAGACGCCTTTTTTCTGCAAATAAAAAGTCTCATTAGATGATTACTCGAGCAACTTCAGTGTAAGCGTTATCACAGTCGTCATGGGTAGTGTACAAGTATTTAAAATGACACACTTCTATATTTTTCATATTCTACGCGGACCGATCCTGCTGTTTATTGCGCCACTGAGTTTAGTGGTGACTCTATGTTATCTAGTGGCTATTACAATTCCAACTTTAGCCAAACAAATTTGGTAATAGAAATAAAGGAGCAAGACCACGAATGCAAATGCAAGGGGCATATCAAACTGCTAGGAGAGGAGAATCTTGAAACCCGAACTCCGAACACAGATGTCTATAACATATTAACATGTTCGGAGCGGTAGTTGACTGCCGCACTGCTGCAGTGCTTCGGTAATTTTGCCAAAGCGGGCACAGATAGCTTTGACACAGGTTAACGTAAAAAATCAGCCGCACTACTTCGCAGGCAACGCGAATTGCACTTGCAATACTTGCAGATTAATGCGAGGCCTCACATTAATCTGCAAGCGATAGATACCCAAGCAGACAACCCCTTAATTGTGTGGGACGTTAGCCAATCGACCCTAATCTGTTTTAGTGATTAGGTACTAATAATTCATTTATTCCTAACAACATGCACTTGATAATGTAGTTCGAATAAGGAAAACAATTAAATGAGTAGGTATTAATTGTTAGTAAACCGACCCACATAACATACCACGAAGATGCATGCGCCGATATCTAGTTTAAAAGAAATTCGTTATTTGTCATTTTGTGTACGCCTTGACACTTAAATAGATGCAAGACGGTGGGCACATTAGAAAAATTACTTTAGGAATATTCATAGAAGAATCCAACAAAATCGCAAGCGAAATATTTCTTGAGTGATTACTTATAACTTTGAAGTATGTACTCAAGATGCTCTTACACGAGCAATTTAGAGTAATTAATTGCCCGGCCATTATTGCAGAGTTGGATGGAGCAACTAGTTGCTCTAAATTGTTCCAATTCAGCTACTATGCCAACGAAGAAGTCTCTTTACGTGTTCATAATTTCAAAATTTCTCGTCGGTTTTGAATATAATTCGGCAACTTTAATCACTCATAATATTGCAATTGTATATAGTTCAAGAATTTTACCTTTCCTTTCCGAACGACACACAGGTACTTACAGTCGCATAAAAAAGGTGTAATTTTACTTTTTCTAACATACAAAAGTACCTTTTTAATATTTAGGCACAGGTTACTCACAGGTGTCTACAGTAACTACCATAATTTTGGAAAGTCCAGCCCATAGTCTTTGGCTCGTAGATTCAGGGGTTTGGCTCAAAATGAGCTCGGCAGTAAAATGATTCTTAGCAACCAGTTCCAATTATATAGATATAACATTAACTGTTTTTGGTGGGATTGTTATATTAATTGATATCTAAGACAATTTAAACAAAGAATCAAACTACGACAAGTATCTTAAATTTCTAGATTGTAGAAACTCTCATAAGTAATAGATTAATAAATCCTCTAATATAATAATAAATTAGTTTCTAATTCAGAATAATAATTAAAATTGACAGACAAGATTGCAATTTAGTTTGAAACAGTGTGTCTAATAAAATCACTTGATTTTTACGAAATACTTAGTTTAAAGTTTCAAATATGTTCAATCACAGACAAGCGTTTTAAGGTCATTTACATAGTTTGTATATATTTTTGGACAAATATAATTGTCTGTCTCGTAATTCGAGTCAGCCTTGTCGGTGCCCTATTCATATCTGATCTATATCGCAAAATCTTTCAGTGTTTATAATATGTTTAGGTCACATGTAATAGGAGTCGAACCTATAACCATTAACCGGGCACAAATCCAAACTTTGTGCTGTTACTGAGAATTTCAGAGATAAACCCAATAACTCTTTGCTCAACCTACGAATAGAACCTAATATCTCTAGCTTAGCAGGTCCATTTACAACCATTAGAGCGACTAATGAGGTAGTTAAATTATAACAATATTAATTTTTATTAATATCTATTGATGTGTTATAACTTCCTACCCAAAATACCCAGAATCGACCGACGACTGTAGTTTACACAGTTGTTTAAAAATAATTTTAACTTATATGGTAACACTTTTTATTAAATATCGATGTTTTAAAATTGATTGGAATTTAATTTGGATACTCTCAAGGCCAAATTATTAAGAAACTAGCAAAGTCTCATTCCATTTATGAAAGTATCATCAAAATCAGTTGAGACATTTTAGAGATAATTCTTTATTCTTTTTGAAATCGCTCAGTTTTTTTTTCTTATGTTTGTAACAAAAGCGTTTCCCCACACTAAGGGCCACCACTTGCACCAACTTTTTAAATATATTTCAATTGTATTTAAACACAATTTCTCATTGCTATTTTGTATTTAAATACAATTTAAATACATTTAAGATGTTATTGCAAGGGGCTCTAAGATTTTCTCTTCTTTCTTGGGTCTTTATACAAACATAAATACTCAAATGCACTCACATTAACTATAGTATTTACAATGATTACGTTAATACAACGACTTTTGTCTGGAGATAATTGTTGTTTTATATGACCTCAAAATACATACATAAGCGGATACCCTTCGCGAAGAATTAAATAAAATCCTTACATATACATGCGTAAACGCACGCATTAGCAGACCGGATATTACTTGTTTAACACAATAAAAAAGGCAAGGACTTTGCAGATACTTAAATTGATACATAAGGCGACGGATGTGTACGGAAATCTATAAAAACCTGGTTAAATTTTATTGTTCTTGGGTAATTTACAGAATTTTCTCACGTGGGAGAGCCATGCTTCGGCACGAATGGGCCGTCTCGACCAGAGTGATACCACGGCCTCACAGAAAACCGGCGTGAAACAACGCTTGCGTTCTGTTTCGCCGAGTGAAAGAGGTTACCGGAGGCCCAAACCCTTTTAAAAGGCGGGCAACGCACTTGCGACTCCTCTGGTGTTGTGGGTGTCCATGGGCGGCGGTTATCGCTTACCATCAGGTGATCCGTTTGCTCGTTTGCCCCTCTATCTCAAAAAAAAAAAACATTGGCACATAATATACTAACATACCATCACGCCTGTATTCCCCATAAGGTAAGGCATAGGCGTACTAATGTCCACCCACAGTTCACCGGTATCTAGGACCCATTTAGTAGGGGTTGAGCCTTTAACCGGGTACAAATCTGAAACTCCGAGCTGCCACTGAAAATATCATAGAAAAACCCAATAACACTTTGCTCGACCTGGGTATCGAACCCAGGACCGTAGCAGTCGCGATCAGGAACCACTAGACAATTACAAATAGGGACTAACTTTATTTTAAACTAAGTAACCTATCTGCTTCAGGAATGAAATTAAATTGGTTGATACTAGGTAATTGTCTTATTAGCTTACAAATCCAATTCAACTAATTTCTAACGTCCAACAATCGTTTCTGTTGTAATAACACATCGATTCTCATAAATCTCTCTTGTTACCCGATAAAAGTTTACGTGCAAATGGATCGATGGTCTTCAGTAGAATTGTCGTTTCGCTTTTTGCATTTTGTTACAACTAAATTAAGCCTAGATTTTAAATTTGCCACTCTCTGAGAAGTTTGTCTAAACATATCCAAAGATGATGGTTTCTTTCAAGGTTAGAGCACCTTGATTTGGTTGTTATTGGCGCCTGTTCTCAGGAATCGTCATAAATACTACTTGGTCCAATGGAAATACTAGAAGCTCGTATTCTATTCCAACTTATTTTATTTTTGGTTCTTTGAAATAAGTCAATGTCAAAATTAATATAAGCTTTATTGTACCTCACGAACGTTTATTTAACAATGCATTAGTAATTTGTCCAATTGTCACGTACATAATTTACTTTTTCATTCAAGTTTGCAAACTGTTTTTTTAGTTCGCATAAAAACCTTCATGATCTTAATTATATACCTATACTCCATTTATGAGGATTCAAAGGATTGAAAATAATAGAACCTATGAACGGTTTGCTGTTTGTTTAGAAAAATATTTTTAATTTCTTATATTTTGGGTCAAGGTCAACACAATAATAAATATTACCCTATTTAACTATCTATTATTTTTATTCTTCATTTACCTTTTACGCTGTGGAACTGAAGTCTTTAAAGAGATAATATTATAACCCGTCCGTATACCGTCAACTGCATTTATATTCGCCTTAAAACGCCAGGGTTCATATTTTTTAAAAGCAACAGTTCAACGAAAGACCAAAGGATCACATTATCATCATCACTCGTTAACGGCAAACCCCTTGCTATAGAGATTCAATTCATTCTTAAAGACAGTGCAGTTTGTGTCATAAGACTGCTAATATATGTAGGGAAGTACTACTGGACTTTTCCGATAAGATTTTGTATTTGTCCATTTTGTCGGAGCGTAACAATCAAAGGCTTCCTAGAAATTGTATAACCTCTGATTCTTGGATTAGGTATTCTTGCTACATAAATTTCGCTACATGTTAGTCATATGAATGAGAAATGTTTTTTTTATAGATCTTTTGACGATACTTTTACTAGACATAATTTTTAGATTTTTTCATATTAGATGAAGCTGACATTTCCTAACTGACCACATCTGAGAAGACACCGAAACATACTCAGAGAATGATGGTCTGTTTTAAAGTCCAGACATCAGTTATAAATAAAGCAAACCACGAGAACTAAGATTTTTTTATACAGATTTTATCAAGGTTTATACAAAATCACGGCACGCGATAATAATAATTGGTCTATTGGGGTTAAGGTAACCACCAAAAGGTATGCTTCCTGCAAAACTAGCAATCTGTATAATATGAACGAATGCAGATCTAGATAACCAATATAATTTGTCTAACCACCTCCTCGTAAATTAACTAATTACTATACAACCTGCAATGAAATTGAATAGTATTCGACTAGGTAACTTAGTTTTATGGCCATGTTTCAACGCAAATATTTTGAGTTCATTGACATAAGTTGATATTGCAAAAATTTTTGAATAAAAGTTTCATCATAATCACTCTTACATTAACAAAAAATAATCTTCTATTTATATGGACTTCATAAACCGCAACTTACCTTAATTTCAGGATAAAAGTAGAATCGTGCGCAGCTAATAGCGTAACCATTTGATATGGAACCTCCAGGACAGAAGATACCATCGCCTTCGCCGTCTTTCCATCCAACTATATTCCTCATTTCACGAAGAACCTCTTCTTCCATGAGAGTGAATACTGGAGCCACTTCATAGGTATAAACACTGGGATTCAGAGCATCAGTCAGCCACTGACCTATCAACCCATAAGGATCGACGGTCGAAAACAATTGGTTAACGAAGTAAGGATGTCCCGTGTTGACAGAATAGCGAGCAACCTGAATGAAAGAGAACTAGGTTACAATGTAGCAAATATTAGAAAATCTATGTGACATAAAATATTTTCTTTTCGAGCTGTTAGTTAGTGATATTGGTTTATTGACCAATATTATCAGCAATGTTTACTGATACTGTTTCTAAATAAGTTATAGAAATTATTTTGTTCCTCTGAGTCCCACAATTCTGAACACTAACAAAAATAATGATTAACTATCGGATAAATAACCGCGGCTAGTAATAAAAAAAATTGCTCGTTTATTATCTATTGCACGATCTGATAATGTATCAATTAAAAAAGAACTACTAGACAAGAACGCCCTCTATGAGGATTAAAAAAAATGACAAAATATTCTAGACTTACATCAGCAATAATTGCCAGAAGTTCATCATGTGTAACTGGCGATTGTCTGGGCTTCAGATCTATCGCTTTCTTGATATCATCAGGAGAAGCCCACTCCACGACTTTAGACGACCTGGAAGCTCTCCCGAAGACCACTCGCTCAACCATCAGATCCACTGCTCGCCTTACAAAGTCTTCATGCTTTGATCTTTCTGCTAGAGTCTTGTAATGTTCCTTGTCCACACCAAGTTCTCCGTTGGGTACAATAAGATCTGAATCAGCAGGCATTGTTGCTTTATTTTCTTTCACTCCACACGTGCAGTTTATTTTAAAGAAAATAAAGTTACCAGCTGTGCATTAATTAGGTTTATGTGAATGGCGGCTGCGGCCGGCCGCGAGCCTATGAACCGAAGGTTTGACTCGTCAGTCATTGCGTAGCCTTCTTAAATACTACTGAGCGACATCAATTCACTTCGTAAGGTTACTCATGTAAATATAAACAATGTTTTGGCAAGTTGCAAACTTTATCAATGTGTGACACCCGAATAAGAGACGATTTTTCATCAATTGCTTAAATTATCATAACGTTCGATCGAATTTATAATGTCGGTCTCAAAACCATTCCATTAATTAATATACAATAGATATTAAATCCAACAGTATAGCTTCATCGATCATTAATTAAGTTAATTATCATTAATTAATCAAAAAAAGCCTTACCTACATGAAGCTGTAAATATTTGGTCAATTGATGAAAGTGAAATGAAAGTAATAATCATTTCTACACTTATATTCCATAGTATAATGTAAGACGAGAAGGAATTCAATCAGTTTGGTCAATTGTTTTCATGTATTTTCATTTTTCATGTATCGGGCACATTCAATGCTTTCAGCCATTTTTTATTTAAATAGTAAAGAGAAATGTACATACTAACGTTTAGTAAATTACAGTCCTGCAAAGACTTACCGGCTTTTATTGATATCTATTATTTTTTTCATTCGTTACTTATTAGATATAATATAATATTTTATATAACTGTATTTTATTCAACTACTTCAAGGCCATTGGTACAGTAAAAATAATTATATTATTAACTAATAGTTAAAGTGAGCGGTAGATTGTTAATGATTAAGATAATCGATTACAAATCAAACCACGGTCTAATACACATCAGTACAATAATCATCACAATTTTTGTTTTAACTTAATCGGACACCGAAGGATTACCAAAGAATAAGGATTTCAGGTTTATAGTCTTTACCTTTTTTATATTAATGAAGAAAATCCATACTATATAGGTACGACGTACATTGTAATATCACATATGACTTTACAAAAAAAAATACATACAATCGTAATGTTATCCTTTTTTATGGAAATGGGGGCAAACGATCTGTTGGATCGCCTGGCCTCGAGAGGCCCATACAAAGTAGAGATCATTACTGTTGGTTTTTGATTAAATTATTTTTGGTATCCATATCTGATCCTTTATAGCTCCAAGTTAGCGAAGCCGGGCAAAGGCTAGTAATAATATAATTGTGTAAGTACTATAACGAGTTTTCGAACAAATCTGATTCCTTTATTTTGTACATTTCCTTTTACATTTGCCTTGACAGTTACTTTTTGTATAACTACGCTAATTAGTGTTATGGAGGTCGGTACTGACCTTTATTACATGGCTAATCAACTGCAAACAAATTGTTAAAAAAAGTTTAAATTACAAAGTCGTATTGTTTCTAATTTTATTATTATTAATCAAACTATAACATGGGTAGAGATACCATGAATCTTTATTATTTATTCGTGTCGGCCCGCGACTTCATCCGCGTCGAATATAGTTACTTATTCTTAGCGTGATGATATAAAGCCTAGAGAGGCCTTCCTCAAAAAACACTTACGACAGTTACGACTGTACAACTTTACTTCAATGAATAATGACGATTCTTTTATGACTACTTTACATATAAGGACTTATTACTACACTTTCCTACTTTTAGGGAGTCTGGACTTTTTAAGACAAGATCTGTCCTTCCTCAAAATGCAATCTATCTCCTTGGCAAATTTTACCAAAACCTGGTCGCGGTCATAAGTGCAACTGCTGACTTCCGTGCTTCGGTTCGATTCTCAAGCAAACCCGACTAACGTGTTATTGGATTTTTCTAAGAAATTCTTAACAGCAGCTCGGAATTTGGATTTGTGTCCACTTAATAGGCTTGCCCCCTATTACATACCGGCGAACTATAGATGTAATAAAGCGATACACTACAGCGAAAGGGTTAGGGAGAGACACTTTGAGGAAAGGCGTGATGGTTCGATTTTGGTTCTCTAGCAAACAGGTGGATGAACAAATGATGGGAATGCCTTATAATCTTAAAGAAAATGTGGGTCACGGCTAAAGCTTATCAATATTGTATTAAAAGTACCTAAATTACACAACAAAACGTAACCATTGAAACAATAATAAACATTATCTCTCACTCAGTTATCGATACTTCACAACCTACTTTCCCTTTAATGAAATTGTAAGCATTCTGACATGGACTCAACTTGCTAAGAAACTTTATTAAATGAATGATTTTATTAAAATTCTAAGCAATCAAACATTTTCTTAGTAGTTAGGTACCTAGTACAAAACTTTGGTTTTCCCGATCCGTTATGAGGAAACAAGGACTGATACCGTTAGGAGGTACTTCCCTTATGCAGTTAAATGGAATAATTTACCGTGATTCATTAACTCTAAGCAAATGACGACAAAGCTACCTGTAAGTATGCTTAAAGAAAATGATTCTGACGTCACTGTTTTTGGTTTGTCCAAAATTCAAAAGATATTGTCGCTCTTTTTCCTTGTCATAAAATCGCAAAAGATTTTGTCGCCAAGTCGATCATAACTTTTCGCCCTCTGTATCTTCTGGCATTAATTTACTTGCCAATAGTTACCTACAGGTATCTTAAATCTGTAGTAGAAGAATGATGAATCACTAGGTAGGTATCTACTGCAACTACAAGATCAAGTGCCGAGGTTTTATTCGGTAGATCAGTATCAGAATGAGTGACGTCATACATCCCGTCGCTATATCTGGCAGTGGATATCCATGAGGAGTTCCTAGCTACGTCCATATCTATCTTCACGTCGTAGGAGCAAATTGTGTATTATTCATGCAAAATGTCAAGTACAAGGCCAACGAAATTATTTGTACGTAGATAGGTGGTAGGTACCTATGTAGTTATATATGAGCAAGGGGATTTGTCCAATTAGTCCGATTCATCAAATATTTATAAGTAATACTAACTGTCGCTATTTTTCCAATTGACATTGAATTGGCCCATTACTCAATCAAGTCGCCCCTGTCTATAAATTTGAAACTTACAGGTAGTTAGTATATTTTATAGTTACGTACACCCACCGTCCGCGTTATAATTAAAGTCGTCCATGTAATCAAGAGACGTAGGTAGGTACAAATCCGAACTCTAAGGTGTTCGCTGAAAATTTCATAACGCTTTGCTTCACGAATCGAAACTATGAGCTTTTGCTCCGAATCAAAATATAATCATTACCTGAATACCTCATGAGTAGAAGAACACTATGTAGGTAGTCACTCCTTTACTTTCGATAGACCCACTTAGTGCGCATATTAGGTCTATTATTATATAAAGATATCTTGGTAATTAAATTCGTCTTTCGACATGGCAGGAGGGAGTGGGACTCGCGGTGGCTTAGTGGTCATAGCATCTGGTGTATCTAATCAGAAGACGCAGGTTTGAATCCTGCCTGCGAGTCGAGTTTTTTCTTCACTAAAATTACTAGCATGAAAAATGCTAAAAAATCACAAGAAGATATTGGTAAACAATATGAGATACTAGCTTTTGCCGGCTTCGCTCACCTGAAGCTATTTTAGGATTAGAAATGGACTCCAAAAATAATTTAAACATAAACCAACAGTGATGATCTCTTCTTTTAATGGGCCTCTATACATCAGGGAGGTCAAGCTGTACCTATCTCAGGATTCGTTAAATTAATTGAGATAAGAAGTTCACCAGTTTTTAAGTTGGAGTAACTTTCTAACAGTGATAACAAAATTAAAATCTATTCAGTAGTTTTTGCTCCAACCCGTAACAAACAAACAAGAATTTTAAAAATCACATTTTTGGGTTCGGACACCGTATATACCATAATAATAACCCACTTGTTTTTTTTTAATATCTTCAATGTACAGACACAGCTTTTTTACAATTTTATAATAGTAGAGATAACCCAGACATTACTGTACTCTCTGACCCAGACCCACTTGTTTTTTTTTCATATATCTTGAATGTACAGAAACACAATTGACAATTTTATAATAGTAGAGATTTATTCTCTAATCTATATTACTCTTCCTTCTAACCACGTACATAACTAGCAGCTAGCAAGACAAGCAACATTCAATTCGATATGCTGTCACCGTGACCGTATCGCACAAAGGCCTCTGTAGCCATGCCAAAAAAAATTAAAAAGTCGTCAACGTCAACTGTCATTGTCATAATTAATTGTCAAACTACAAAACAATCTGAAATCCATCCTTCCACATGGATTTACGTTGAAATTGTGTAATTTATTTAGCAATATTAAACAAAAATAATCTATTAGATACTAAGCGGTCTTTAAAAGGCGTTAATATAATATTGTCAAAAATGGCAGACGGCCAGTTTAGCGACTATGAAGAGGATATAACAGTTAAGGTTAAAATGGTCCGAGTAAGTGTGCTTAATTTGGAAGAAGATAATATTAACTAGTACATCTTCAGTCTATCACTAAATCACGTTATATTTGAGTAGATTAAATTTTGTTGTAATCCACAGTTTTCAGATGTCCCACAAATCAAAACTCTTAGCAGTGAGGATGATGAGGACGATATCAATTCAGACGAATATTTCTACGACTCCGACGATCCAGGTCAGAACAAAAAGAAAGTTAACGTCAACTCACAAGCCCCTTCTAGTAAGGTCAGCACGTTCCAGCCCAGTGAAAAATTATTCAAAAAATATGTCCATAAAATCAATGTTGACCAATATGAACCTATGTCGAGAAAAACCGAGAAATTCATGGATCTCAATGATAGAAAAGTCGACAATGACAGAATAAGAGTCAAAGATAAACATGACAGAGCTACAGCTGAACAGGTTATGGATCCACGCACCAAAATGATACTATTTAAACTTCTAAACAGGGGCATAATCAATGAAATCAATGGCTGCATATCAACGGGTAAAGAGGCCAATGTTTACCATGCAACCTCTAAAGACGGGAAAGACTATGCTGTGAAAATCTTTAAAACATCTATATTAGTGTTTAAAGACAGAGATAAATATGTATCAGGTGAATATCGATTCAGGAATGGTTACTGCAAATCAAACCCTCGTAAGATGGTGCGTACTTGGGCAGAAAAAGAGATGAGAAACCTTGTCAGAATGTACAACGCCCGGTTAAGTGTACCTGAGCCAGTAATTTTACGTAGTCATGTGTTAGTTATGGCTTTCATGGGTGAAGATGGTTGGCCATCACCGAAACTAAAAGATGTTGAAATATCACAGTCAACAGCTCGCTCATTATACAGAGATTGTATTATGATGATGTGGAAAATGTTCAACATATGCAAATTAGTGCATGCTGACTTATCAGAATTCAACCTTCTTTACCATAAAGGAAATATAGTCATCATAGATGTATCACAGTCCGTAGAACATGACCATCCTCATGCCTTTGAGTTTTTACGTAAGGATTGCACAAATATCTCTGATTTCTTTAGGAAAAAAGGAGTGGCCACATTGACTGTAAAGGAATTGTTTGATTTTATAACTGATTCCATGATTAATGAGAACAACTTAGAGGAATGTTTGGAAAAACTGTCGGAAAAGGCTGCTTCCAGAAACATTGAGGAGATGTCAGCACAGGAGCAAGTTGAGGAAGAAGCATTCAAAAGTATCTACATTCCAAAGAGACTTACTGAGGTAAAATTAGCATTATCTCACTATTTCACTTACATCTAAAAGTACTTGAGCCAAAATCCTGAGTCCTCCAAGATCCAATCTTTATTTACACTAAAATAATCAAAATCGGATCAGCAATTCAGCCCCTAAAATGTAACAAACATTCACATTTATAATATTAGTATGAATTTTTTTTAAATAATGTTTTATTAATTGCCAGAATTTATAACTTGAATGATACAACCTTACTTATAAAACTATCATGAAAGACATTCATCCAAACTGTTCCATACCTGCTAAGGCATAATAGTTCACTGACTGCACTAGCAGATGGTGTAAAACTTTACACTCCCAAATATCAATAGTTTAAAGATGCATTTCGTTATTTATCAGACAGAGATGTAACCAAATACCTACATTGCCAAGCATAATTATGCATATTATCATTATTTTGTGCAAACAATGTATACAAAATGCTACCTTAGTGAATAAAGATAAATTCTGTGTAACTCTGTATATCATTTCGTTTCATATATACTTCAGGTTATAAACTATGAGCGGGACATAAACAAAGCCAAGAAAGGCGAGACTGATGATATAGCTTACAAGAAGATTGCTGGCTTCAATGAAGACTTGACGGCAGCAGAAAAACCTGAAATACTGCAAGAGATTGACATCTCTGAGAGTGGATCCGAAAGTGATTCAGAAGGGGATGAAGATGAGGGACAAGATGGTAAGTTTAGATGGAAAAAGAGAATGTACTTTGTTATGTTCTATAAAAAGTTGTAGCATGTGTGTTTTTCACAATCCTCCTTTGTATCAACAATCGCCACTTGCATTAATAAATTTGTTAAATGGAGTGATCATAGACTATAAATTAATAGGTACTTACTTAGTAAATATATTTAAATTACTTTTAATTAATAATAAATATTTGTTTATCCATATTAATAAAATATACAAAATATCATACATACTATGTTAAAAGAATAATTAAAATTTTAAGTTGCAGATTATTCCAATCCTTTTAAAATGTAATTTATCTTTGTTGAAAAATTTATTGATGATCATTTAGAAATTAAAATAGATGCAAATGATCATATATTCCACACTTTTCAGACCTAGCTATAAACCTGTAGACTGGCCAATATTTAAAGGGATTACAACAGCATAAACTATTATTGCGGAACTCATGTTGGATAAAGATTTTCCTCACTCAAACTTCAATGAACTGAATACCATTTTCAGGAACTACAAAGCTGTTTAAGAACACTGCTCGACCTCGAGACGAGTCACCTAACAGCAAAAAGTTAAGGAAGAAGGCTGTCAAAGAAGAAAAAGCTGAACGAAGAAAAACTAAAACCAAGAAACATGTTAAAAAGCGACGTGACAAGGGATCGGGAAAGAGATAAGATTAATTTTCTTTTCAGTTTCAACACAACATAGGTTTGTTTTTTAATGTTGTCCAACACTAGTATTTTCTCCTGCACCATGGATGCATTTTAAAGACACCAATTATCACGCACAAACTTCAAATCTTTTATTGTAATCAGACCATTAAAAAGATCTACTTTCGAAAAGTCTAAAACTAGGTGCAGGTTTCCCCAACAATATAGGTCCTATAGAGAAGAACCGGCGAAAAAATCCATAGACACTCACTCCATTTAAAATATCTTTACAATATTATTTAGCATCACTACATATTATAAAACAAAGTCGCTTCCCGCTGTCTGTCCCTATGTATGCTTAGATCTTTAAAACTACGCAACGGATTTTGATGCGGTTTTTTTTAATAGATAGATTGATTCAAGAGGAAGGTTTTAAGCTATTTAACATCACGCTACGACTCTTAGGGACGGGGCAGCGCGGGTGAAACCGCGGGCGGGTCGCTAGTAAGTATATATAAAGTATTTTAATATCAATATATTGGAATTGAATTGATGAGTTAAATGTCTTATTTGCCTGTCACATAATACTACAAAAATGGAGAGAACTTTCTGAATGCTTCTGGGATAAAAGTTTTAGTTCCTGAAACACTCGCCTTTGGTAATTAATATTTAAATGGATTTATGTAAATTAGATAAAATAGTATACTTTGAGAGATCCTCGTGCCCTGGTCCTAATTTATTTAGGATCAGCGCAGCTGGTTTTCAAAGCTATTCATGTTGAGTTTTTTTTAGTTAGTAATAGTTTCTGCTAATACGAACGTGTATAAATAAAACAAATATTTACATTTAAATTTATATTTTATTTCAGATTCATATAAAAGTATAAAAACCTTCACTTCTTTTCACATTTTCACGAATAAAATCCTTATATTGTTCAACCTCAAATAAATAATATCACTTCACCACTTGCGATTATGTTGCTATATCAACCCAGCTCTTACAATGGACACCGTATTTTTGCTAACAAGCTAAAAGGAGCCTTATTACATGAATACTCGTACACACTCCCGGAGGCAGGTAGAAGAAAGTTTCGAGTTCAGCTACTAAGGGTTATATTGGCCTGGCAGCAAAAATACTTTGCCAAAGTATTAATGAGCGCCACGTTTAAAATAAATTGAGATAGGTACTATGTTAATACTTATTTTACTGAAGTTCACTGAGCATTTCTAGTAAATCTATTATGGGTAGTAATTAATACTACGTGTGATATTCACTATAGGTGACAACCTGATTAATTTTTACAATCAATATTATATAATATTTTTTTTCTTAAATTTAATAGGAATTAGTGACACTGGACTGGCTTTAAAACCTCTTACTTCTGAAATATTAATTCAAATACATTTAAAACTTTTTTTAATATTATATATCTTCTACACATTTATCGCAACAAAAAACAAACTAAACAAAGTTGAATGCATGCACTCCCTCCAGCCGCCCTCCGGTTGGAAACCTACTGTTTTTAACATATTCCATTTTTCCAAGTTTGCAATTCTTTGCAAAATTTGGAATATGTAAAGCAAATTCTATATAAAGATATAAAAAGGTTAGATATAGCCTGAAACCGTCGTTTTTCAATAAAATGAAAATCGATAATGATGATCGACGGTTTTAATGAAAGAAAATAAAACGAAAGTGATGTGCCAGGATCGCAAGTGGAAAACTAAAGCCTCTGCCTACCCCAATAGGAGACAGGCGTGAAAATATGTATAAAATATATTTAAGATAGTTTAAAATAGGATGCGAATATTCGTCAAAGGAGGCTGCATAGAGATAGTTAATCATAATATTTCGTCTCCTTTAACTGAGAAAGATAATAAATATTAAAAAACTTCGCGAGTATGTGCATTCCTGTGGATAAGTAGCCTTACTCAGCATAAGTACCTGTTTTTATTTTTAATTCCAATACCAAAGAATTCTTAAAAATACTTTTTTTTATTAAAGTAGGCTGCACAGGTATAAATATCACACAATAGGTACATGGTCCCTCAATATATTCCATAGAAGTGTAATTTATCGAAATGTATTTTTAGTACTTACATAATATCCTTTACTTATATACTTTTCATAATATATTCTTCAAGGGATGAATTATTTCATAATATCTAAGTGAAAGTGTTACCTGTTCATTTAATTCATAACTTTTTTTTATCAATATCATTTTGATATACAACTTATTATTTGTATATCAACATAACATTTGTTTTTATTTTGTTGATCTAAAAGGGCAACACTTGTGCATTATTACTGTGGAAAAAAAGAAGTGAAAACTTGAACATAAACGTTGTGCATTTTTTATATTTTGGAATGGTTAGGGAATAATTTCGCACGAATTGCTTTAACTATCAGTATAAAAGTAGATACTATCAGTGGTAAAATACAATATTTATTTATTGCGCTATCATACACAAACATGACAATTTATATTACATTAAAAAATTACCACTTCAGAACTATTACAATTACTTTACATTAAAAAGTTTATCTCTCAGAAAAATGAACTTCCATCCATAATTTACTCTCCCTCCGTCTTACGAATTTCGATCAGGTCACGTGTCCTGACGCGAGTTTAACATTTTTTACCCATCCCAAAAAGTGCACAAAGCCGCTAAAGAAGTTTTCACTTCAAAAAAAAAAACATTTAAAAAATGAATTCTACAGACCAATATTTTATTACAACTAGGTGTAAAGTATTTTTGGATTCATTTTATTATATCTTAGATTTAAATTATTTTATTTTTTATTTAAATTATAAATATAGGGAATCATAGGTACAATTTAAGGGCAAGATAAATGAGTATACTGCCTTAATAAAATCTAGTTAAACGCTATACAATCAGTCATCAATAGAATTATATAATTATGAATGTATGTAGTATCTTTGGCTGGATACATAAATATTGTGATGTTTTTGAAACAGTCAGGTTCTAATTACATACGAAATGGATCAGGTAAATTATCCTCTTTTGTGTAAACTTATCAGATATTTTTAAACTTGTCAGTATTATTTTAATATACAGCATGTCATAAGCTTTACAAATCATTTGAAATCATACATTTACTTCACACAGATTACTGTTATAGTAGTGCCAGCCTAAAAATAAATAATATCTATAAAATACTACCTACTAAAAATTCAAATATGGAATTTGGTAATTTTCACAAATACCCGCTCTTATTGTTATTTCGACTTCATCTTTTTGTAAATAATGTAGGTATTTGCATTATAAAAATTTAGCAAGATATAGACCTATGTAATCTAATTACCTAAATTAAAGTTGATAATTATCAATTCGAGACAGAGGTATTTATTACCTACAACATTCAAATAATAAATGTTAAATCAAATTAAACACTATTTAAGTTCATTATAAAACACTAACCACTTAAAAAACTATAAAACATAACTTAATTCAAACTAAAATTATCACAAGAATTCAAAATAATGTTGTACTAACAGAACTATTTAATGCTTGATATCACAATTAACGATCAAACTCGGACAAATACATCATGTAGCGAACCGCCATCTTAAGCCTATGTAACACATAGATCGGAACACGAACATAATACCTAACATTGTGGCAATTTCTAGCCAGACTGAAGTATTTTCTATATCTAAGTACTTGATCAATACCTCTGGTTTCGCAAAGTGGCAGTACATATCACCACATGTCAGTGGTTGGCGGTCAAACCCGAATATAGTGAGCACCATAGCGACTATGCCACATCTGATGAAGGAGGTCTTCATGAGGATGTTCATCATAAGGGGAATCTCGTGAGCGAAGTCGAATCCGTAGATGGCTATGCCAAGGAACGGTGCGATCGCTGAGGGGCCGATAGCACACCCATTCTGCAATTTAAAAAAAAACATCTCACATAAATCATACATGAAGAATGAGACATGAAAGATATACCTATGCATATATTATGTCTCATACATAAATCTTTTTATGTTTAGTATCTCTATTAGTATAAAATCGTAAAAAATCTGTGTCTTTATATTAAAAATATAAAAAATAAAACAAGTGGATTGGGATATATAAACGTCTCCGAACCCAATAATTTGATTATTAAAATTCTGGTCTGTTTGTTACGGGTTGGCGCAAAAACTACTGAATAGATTTTAATTTTGTTATCACTGTTAGAAAGTATATGCTCCCACTTAAAAAATTGTGAATCCTGAGATACAGCTTGACCTCTCTAATGTATGGGTCCCTACCCTACCATACAAAGAAGAGAAGAGATCATCACTGTTGGTTTTTGATTAAATTATATTTGGGATCCATTTCTAAACCTAATATAGCTTCAGGTGAGCGAAGCCGCAGGAAAAAGCTAGTGTAAACATAACAAGTCAAAGATCTACTCATATAGTGCCCAGCTAGTTCTGCACAACTTTACAAAATAATACCCGAAGTGGGTATTTAATGTGATTATTATTTAGCAGTCTTGATATTGCCATTGATGAAACCTCCATCGTAACTGCTAATTCATTGAATTTAAGTGGTTTTGCCGATAATCGTGGGAACCAATCGGAATATGCATTTAAATAAAATTTTGCCACCTAGTCTTTTCTCACATTCACAATTGCCCAGACCCGGAACAACTATATGTAGATCTTACAAATATTTTGTTCTGTGTGGGATCGAACCCACAACCCGTGGCGCAGAAGCCGATCATTGAGCCATTCCGCCAAATGCATTCTACCTTATTTGCTAGTTTGCCAGTCAAGATTGGAAAATCAAGGAAATGTTAGAAGTGGAGACGGACACAAAGTGAAATGACATTAAGAACCTATTTGTTTCCAGTCGTTCTTTTTACCGCAGCGGACAGAATTCTCTCAACTAAAACTCACCGTAACATTGAACACGGATCCAATCGCCAAGCCCATGCCTTCAGCTGCCAACGACACCACGTTCCCAGTGAGACAGAACGCGACGAACCGCGGCACAGAGAACGGGATGCCCGCCATGAAGTACACAATCGTGGAGAATATGATATTGAAGGTCACTTGAACTGGCAACTTGGACACCGTGAGGGCCGCGTAATAAGGTGTCAAGCTGTACCAGCAATTGAAGTGCTCTTTCTTCACTAGTTTCACTTCTTGGGGATCTGAAATATTAGTTTAATTCAGTTCAGATCATTCATAGTTTTATTAAATTTTAGTGCATGATGATGTAATCGTTATGAAAGTAGACGGCCAACAACGGACATTGCTAACGAAGGCCTCCCCTATGTACATAGGTTCTATGATTTGATTTCGCAACAGTTTGCTATATGTATTTCTGGCTCCTATATAACAGTTCTACCGTGGGAGAGCTATGCTTGGCAATAATGGGCTGGCTCGACCAGAGTGATACTTCGTAGAACAACGCTTACGTTGTGTTTCGCGGAGTGAGTGAGGACACCAGAAGCCCAACCCCTTTTAAAAGGCCGGCAACGCACTTGTGACTCCTCTGTTGTTGCTAGTGTCCATGGGGGGTGGTAATCGCTTACCATCAGGCGATCCGTCTGCTCGTTTGCCCCCTATCTCATAAAAAAGAAGCAGTTCATACTAGTTCAGAAGGCAGGGTCAAAAACAAATTCCTAATATATGATTTAGTCAGTTATTAGATTTTATGGTGTCTATTTTTTAATTTAATCTCGGTTGTTTGTAATACGAATCCGTATCTGTTATTATTATGTATTTATGTGCTAAATGCCGGTCTATGATTGAGGTCACTTGGTCATGGCGCTATTTATAATCGTCGGCTTGTCTTTTTTATAATTAATATAAACCGGATTACATAATTTGTGACAGTCATGGTATAATTTGCGTTACATACTTCTCTTCAACGACGATGATATATTTTGTGCCTCCACGATCAACGATAAAGTTAGTTATGAATATGTTTTAAATCCTAGAAACTAGGAATTACAACATTATTATCTAAACAATTTTATCACAAAAACACATCACAAAACTTGAACTACGAAAAAATAACCAAAATGTCATTGAGTTGGTACATACGAATTTAACATTATTTTAGTGAAGGAAAAATTCGACTTCAGCGGCAGGATTCGTACCTGCGTCTTCTGGTTAGATACACCAGACGCTATGACCTCTAAGCCACCGCGAGCTGAACTTAACCTGTTCTTTTAGCAACCAAGTTCACTGCATAATTCGGAACAACTCGCTTCAGACGCGCAAGTATTGTTTTCTGTAACGCCTCTATCAATGGTTATCTTGTCCCTTCATTCCTTTCATATCTTATAGTCTTTCTTGTATCCAGCCATATTTTCTTTATATTATACCATCCACTTTTAAAGTAAGTACTTACCTTTTTACCGAGTCCTACAGCCAATGTGCTCATAGACACATTCTCACATTCAAAGAATATAGTTTTTAAGCAGTAATTTTAACATACTCACACACTAGCACTGGAACCATAATCTGCGTATACGCGAAGAATATGACGAGTCCAACGCACAGTTTGAGGTGGTTGAACATCTGTGAACCATCGTTGGCCATATTGAAGAAACACGTGCCGATCAATAAGCCGCACATCACGTGGTGAACGAACTGGATGCCTAGACCTGAGAATGTAAATAAAATTGAGGGAACAATGTTAGAAGGAAATAAATACTGCTTAATTAAAGGCCTCAAATTCCGCGCATTCGAAGGAATTCAAATCATACCAAGTTTTAATAAACTAATTGAAATTCCTACTAATATTATAAATGCGAAAGTTGGTGAGGATGGATGGATGTTTGTTACTATTTCACTATAAAATCTGACATCGGATCTGTATAAAATTTGACACAGAGATATAGATCATAGTCTGGTATAACACATTGGCTACTTTTTATCTAGGCTTGACCCATTCTGAAGTCCACCCATCCGAAGTCGCGGCCATAACTTATTTACTTACGTCATTCTCATTACCTACATTTTAATGTATCACTTACCTTGTTTATTCCTGGATATTTGCATCAACATCCTCTGTAGCAATATCGAGAATTGTTCGCAATACGTCGTGGCATACTCTTTGGCGTCCAACTTCTGCATCTTCATCCACGCCATTGAAGAGTTTTCATTGGACATCTGACTGGACAAGGAACTGACGGAGGCACTAGATCCATCGTACTTTGGTACTTTGTAAGTGCATTTTTGATTCGACAGTATAATCTCCGTTTCTTTGGCATCTTCTGATTGGTAACTGATCTTCAGTTCTATCGGGTTAGATATAGACTCGCTTGGTGCTTGCTCCAGTCTGGCAGATTTGTAAACTTTTCCGTTCATAATTTCTTTAGATAATAAATTTACGTAGTCCTGGTTTTCTGTTAATTCTATGACTGGAAAAGAAAAAGAATAATGGCTACAGAAATAACGCGGGAGTGTGGGTCGAAGGTAGTCGATGCGATATTATTGCACTAATAATTTACTTCTCGTTACTTAAGAATCAGTATTTAAGTACCTTCAGAACCATAAAGTAGGCAAAGGTCTGCTATAAGTCCATTACAAATAACATTATGGAAAAAGATTGACCAAGTATCAAATATAATATGCTGCTCTGCGACATCACTACAATTCACCTAACTTATTAAAATTCCTTTAATACTAAACATCATTTGGTATTTGAATAACAAATATTTTGGACTTTGTTTACTTCAGCACTAGGTACTTACTCGGAAGTTGTGAAAACATTATGAATTGATAATATCTACTATATTAAAAAAACTCAAGCCTCGTATAGGCAATCTAGCACAAGGACCAGTAAGGTGTTATGAAATTGGATTATACTAGAGCATAGGTTTTTCTATCAAAAATAGGTAGGTACTAGACAACATAAACTAATATTTATTCTTGTTCTACTTGCGTCGTTTAATGATAATTAGTTGTAAATAGGTACCTATTTATAAAACACTAGCCTATACCCGCGGCTTCGCTCACGTGAAGCTATATCAGGAGAAAAATGGAAAGCCAACATTGATGACCTCTTCTTTGTATGGGCCTCTATACATCAGGGAGGTCAAGCTGTCAGCTACGGATTCATTTAATTAATTGAGATAAGAAGTTCACCAGTTTTTAAGTTGGAGCATATACTTTCTAACAGTGATAATAAAATTAAAATCTATTCAGTAGTTTTTGCTCCAACCCGTAACAAACAGACGAACAGACAAGAATTTTTTAAATCACATTTTCGGATTCGGAGACGTTTATATGCCATAACCCACTTGTTTTTTTTTAAATAACTTCAATGTACAGACGCAGCATTTTTACAATTGTATAATAGTAGAGATAAGATATTACATACCTACATAGATACATTAGAATAATTGAATGATTGTGATCATGTAACACTTACTAAAATCAGCTGGATTGTGGTGCTTAGGGCAGGGCAGGCCAACGTCCTTTAGGAAGGGTACCATGGCTGCAGTGTCCCCCTGGAACACGCACCTGCCGTCCGCTATCACGTACACCTGGAAAATAGAATTGTCATCAGCATCAACAGTAGTTATGGAAAGACTAGCTGACGCCCGCGAATTGATTAGCAAATAAATTTTGGAGACAAATCATCATTATAGAGACATTCTCAGGATGCAATCTATTTCCTTGACAAGTTGTGTCAAAAGCCGTCCAGCGATTTACGATTGAAGTCTTGGTGGATAACCTATAGCATAACCACTCATTCTCAGCACAGTAAATGGTTAACGATGATGGATATAGTTATATAAAACACACAGATAAGTACAGCAGGAATCCAGACTCTTGTAGGGACGCGTAGGATAAAAAAACTCAGCTCGCAAGGTCCTACGAATCTTTTGTTAATTAGTAGGTAACTTATAATACCTACAACATACATACTATGAAAATACTTATAAGACGTAGGTATTGAATACCCACACGTGTAACTGTGATAAAAATATACTGCAACTTTGTATTTGTTACCATAAAAAATAATGAAGGGGGAGTTGTGTTGACGTCAATCTTCTTGGCTCGTCGCGTGATGGGACATATTTGTTGCAACGGCGAATATTTTAGTAAAAGCGACTTACCTACCTACATCACTAGTATTGTAAAACAAAATAGGATGTGGTTAAAAGTCTGCTGAGATTTCTATTATAGGTTTTAGTTTTGCCCACTGGATTGTTTTTTTTTACGATATGACACTATAAAGTTCCCTATCAAAAGTATTTACCTGTAACTGTAACAGGTAATAGAAACCAAAACAATTACCTATCTTTACAATTTAGTCTTTCTGTTTGGTTTGTTTGTTTCTTATAGCTTTTTTTATATTTTTGGACGCGCATCACTACAATCTGTTTGCACCAAATAAGATGCGGTTTTCACAGTTGTAAAGTTGAATATGTAATCTGATGCATTTTTCATGCCTAGGTAGGTACTGCCTAAAAGCCAAGCAAGAAGTTTGTTGAAAATCTCACTATCTAGGTAGGTACTTACTTACTCGGTAATAAATAAACTACTAATTAGATAGTTACGTACCTAAATCACAGTCTTGAATAATTGCAGTGATTACATTAATTATGTAAATAATAAAGTTGGTAATGAAACAATGACAATCTCCCAGCATGCCATCTATCACGAGCGTCACGAACTTCATAATGCAACCTCTTGCGGTTTCTACCGAATGACGCCGACAAGAAATACAGTTCCTCAATCATCATCCTCCGAGCCTTTTCCCAAGCTTCCAATCTAACCAGATGCGGCTGAATATCAGCATTTTACACGAAGCGACTGCCATCAGACCTACGTAACCCAATTTCTGGGCAATACCGATACGCGGAGGATAGACTGTTTTTTTTTCTAGCCCGTTTCGTCCCACTGCTGGGCAGGCCTCCCTTCCCTCCTTCCAAATCCTTAGAAGCGGCGGTAGCCTAATGGCTAGGGCGTCGGACTTGCGATCATGTGGTTGCCGGTTCGAACCCCACCCATTGCACTACCGACGTGAACCCACTCGTAACACAAGCATTTAGCTTAGCACGAGGGGTTAACAAGAATACTAGTAATGTGTGACCCACATTGCTAGTAAGCTTTTTAAAAAAAAAAATCACTCTGTCTGTGGTTTTAGCCACCCAATCTCTGTCGTAAGAGTCCAATTCATCGCGCCACCTCCTTCTGGGCCGAGCACGCTGTCGCTTCGCTCCGTGTGGGGTCCAATTTGTGGCTTTTGCCCACAGTTCGTCTGGCATGCAGCATACGTGTACCGCCCAGTCGGCTTTGCGTGTAACATCAGTGATTTGAGTCTGTTTTGGAGCGCTAATTGTTTTGTAATAGACTGGTTGTCAGGCTTTATTTGGGCTTCTGACTACAACTAACAATTGTCAAAGATAGGTACATTCATGGTATGGTATAATATATTCATGGTTTTTATTAAATAATTGATAATACATAACATAAATAAGTAGTTATTAGGTATGTATGTATTGCGATTCTCAACAACAATAGCATACTAATGCAACTAGAAATATATTGCAATAAGTCACGATGCAAGATGTGGAGGCGTTAATGACCAATAATTGTATTAATTATTCATTGAGATATTAAGTGCCTACCTACTATTGTGCGAGGACTGCCTCGCTTATAGTGCGCTTAAAATTTGCTTATCGGCGAAAGCCACACCTTGACCTCTGTTTCTAGAATTGTTTTATGTAGGTGATTTTTAATACGCACTAAGTTGTTTTGTGTTCCAAATAACTAATACTAATACTACGCTTCTTACGTTTTCTACGTGAGCGAGTCTGAGAAGATTACAAAGAACACAGTCCATAATTATCATGGGTTCAATAGTTTAATCATCACTAGTACCAAGTATTTATATTTATTAAAATCTCAATGTAATATAGATACCTATCTGACTAATGATATGTTAATAACATATTGTGTTACTATCATACAAACAACATTGTAGTAGGTACCTACCTACTTGTAATTTTCTTGGCAAATAAAACAGTTTTAATGGTACCTACCTATGTTCTGATTTTCCTGGATAATCATAATAATACATTAAGGGTCACTCCACATCAACTTCTTAAATGTGTTTAATTTGAATTGTATTTAAACACAAAATACAATGGAAATTGTGTTTAAATACAATTTAAACACATTATTTAAGAAGTTGGTGCAATTGGCCCTTAAAGTTTCATTTCCTTGATACCTTATTGATAGATATGTACCTAGGTATATATAGAAGTATAAGTAGGTATGAGATGGGAAAAAGGTAAAGATTAAATCTCCGCCAAATTTGAATGGAACCACTTTAGGAGTTATAATCTATCAAATAAAAAACATTTTTCGAAATCGATTTATAAATGGCCAAATATATCTACAAAAAAATACAAATCAGAGTGAAAACCTACTCCTTTTTCCTACCGGTTAAAAATAAATTTTAACCGCCCAGGCTTACCTGATCAAACAGTTCCAACAATGATGCCGCGGGCTGATGTATGGTGCAAACAACCGTTCTCCCTTGCCGCGCTAATTGCTTCAGCACTGTGACGCACTGAGTTGTGGTGACTGTGTCCAAACCACTCGTGGGCTCGTCCAGGAAGAACACCGGCGGGTTATTCACCAGTTCTAGTGCTATGGATAACCTGTGGATGAAAAATTAGGTAATTTTAGTAATGGAAATATTCGACTGCGTGTAGGATAAGATAAATAAGAAGTATTTAAGCAAAAACGAATATAACAATCTACTGATTTTGTGAAAAACATTTTGCACATAATATCACGCCTGTATTCCCGGAAGATTTGGCTGAGACGTACTGCCATCAACCGGGCTCTCCATACTCCGAGCTGCTACTTACTGAGAATTTGGAAAACCCCAATAATATATGGTCAAACTGGAAATCGAATCCATAATCTGGATTATGGACTTAGCGGTCGCACTGGTCGACCACTAGACCAATGAGGTTTTTTCATTTTTAACATTTCTTGTTAGTCTGATCTTTTTTTTTTTTTTTTTTTTTTTTTTATTCCGTGTGAAAATCCTCATGGATGTCCTCCGCTCCTCGAAAGAGAAGGCGGAGGGTTATGTCGGACTCCTACCGACTAAAAACACACGGCCATCCACAGCACATTGTGGAGGGGGCTCCGAGATCTCTAATGAACGCACCGGTGGCCCTGTTAGTCTGATCTACTGGATTCTCCTGATTTCGCTATTAAACACACAAAAAAGTAGACTATCTATTATGTTGGTATAACGTATGACGAAAAAGCAGTTTGAATTTAGAATATTGTGTTGGTTTTGCCGCGTCAGTAACGTCTATAAAGTACGTACCTTCTTAACTATAATATAACGCTGAAGTTAAGCAACATAGAAGATTAATAGAAATATATTATTTTTATTTCAATGCTAAAATATTGTTGTGCGATGTATCTATAATTACAGAGTAACATAATTGAAAGTCTATTTATTACGTTAGAAGGTTGCACAGTGCTTTATTCGTTGCGAAATTAAACATTTCAATGAAGCATCATTATTTTTAAAGCTTATATGTATAAGGGTATAAGGAAATTTGGTAATCATAAACCTAGCGTAGGTAGCAGGCTTGTTACGTGTATGGTATTATTCGCAAGTAGGGTGACCAGATAGAAAATTTAAAACGCCGGAGAGAAAAACACGCCCGATTTCCATTGAAAAATCCGAAGATTTTATCGAATTTTACGAATACTCTTGCAAACGTAATTTACAGCTTTGTACCCCGCGGCACGACGCGTGGGCAGTGCGTGCTGATGATACAACAACTACAACTCCCACCGCTCCCACGGTTTTAATGTTGATTGTATTTTGTACAATATTCAAATGACCAAAGTTAATTTTTAAATTATTCTATATAAAAAAATATTATAAGTAATTTGGTTTTGTAATAAAAAAATCTGAAAAATGGAATAAATAAATGTACCTACTCTATTTCATGGAATATTCAAAAATTATTTAGATTTTCAAAATCCGGCCGCAATCGAGAAGACTAAAAATCCGGAGATCTCAGGAAATCCTGAGATATGGTAACGCTATCCGCAGTGATTTTGCAGTGGTAAGTTGTAATATAAAAGCTCCAATAGTCAATTTGGCCGTAAATATTTCACGTTTAGTGAAAATTAGGGTCGTTAGGTAATGGGAGAAGTTCACTGAGTTGACGGCTAACCTCCAGTAGTGTACAGGCACTCGAAGAAGAAGAAGGTAATGTTTAGAATTCGTGATTATTGTCTTAAACTGTTTTCCATATTTTTGCAAAAAAAAACAGACATCGGAATGTTCGAAATGAATAACTTCAGAAGCGCAATTCGACTGTCCTAAAGGTCTTATATTTTCAAGTTTCGTTTAAACATAATTATAAAGAAAGGACTTCCTTATCTTATTCAGCGATATGTTTTGAGAAAGGTAAAAGGCATTCCACTTATACCTATCTAGAAACAAATTACTGCAACGCGGAAACTCTTGTGTCTGCACTTTCCTTAAAGATTTCATTTCGATTCAACGCGTGAATCCCGAGATAACTTCCTTATCCTTATGCAAGATTTTGCAAAAAAATACTTGTGTGCATCGCTAATTTCGTCGTTTCCTTGCGAAGAATTTTATTGTTAGGTACTTACTGTAATTTTATTGTGGATTTTACTGTAAGGTAGCATTGGTATACCATTTCCGGGTAACCTTGTATATTAATAGGCATTTTACTTTTTATTCAACGAGGAAAGTCCGGTTCCTGACATTATATTCAACTTTCATTGTATTTTAAGAAATAGCTCAGGAGTCAGGTAACTACCCACTTTCTTCTATATATTCAACAAATAAAATGAACCAACTGACAAGACTGTCAATGCATAGGCAAGGCATGGGCAAGGCCCGATAAACTATGGCTGACTTATATCGATGGTACTAACTTAGTTCATTTTATAACGTAAGCAATTAGGTATCAAAAAGCCGAATTGCTATCAAAAAGCCGAAAAAAATCCCACGAGAAATTTGACAAGCCCAAAAAACGACAACGTAAAATTATACATTTTGAAAATAAAACGAATTAGAATCGAACCTGCGTTTTCCGGGATGGTACACCGAATCCGCTAATCACATAAGCTACCAAAATCTACGAGTATAGGTACTTGTAATGTCAAATAATGTAAAATCAATAATAAATGTTCGTTCCAAACATAAATAAAAGTAACAAAATCGTCAAACGAATGTCGGTAACAGCACACATCGAAACTAAATGGGAGATTTCCTATAATATACTTCCCTAATTCTTAAAATACGAAACCACTATAGTCTTGTACTTTTAATTACTTATTATGCGTGGTCACACACAGTTTTTGTTGACAAGTCTGTATCGTGAAACTGCCGTGGGAAATAATATTGTACCGCAATTAGGAAACAGTTTCCAAACAATAGTTTCAAAATGTTCATTGTCACGTTTTATTGTAATTTAGGTCTACTCTTATCAATCGACTTATAAAACAATAGAGACATTTTTATTTATTTATACTTTATTCACTACACTATTGGTACAAAGGCGGTCTTATTAGGCATTTTCTGCCAAAAAATTAAAGAGACTGTAGGTACAACCTATATCAGAATAAGCGGAAGACAACTTTCACATTGGTTGGATTATCGATTACAGTGGTTTTTAATATTGTTAATTTTTTCCGAAAAGATTATTGCAATACCTGAACCTATGGCCCCCTGGTCCACCAAAGGCTCGAGCTATGGAAAACAGAAATGATACCGTAGTCGTTACGGGTATGGCTGTAGTACAGCTAACAGTTCTGCCTTTATCTGATAAGTATAATAAATTTCTTGAAAAAAAATAAGCTTACTTGTCTCAAAATGACTAGGATTTACATACATACATATATAAAGTCACGCCTCTTTCCCGTAGGGGTAGGCAGAGACCACAGACTTCCACTTGCTATGATTCTGACATACCTCTCATCAATCATTTCATGCATTTCTTTAATTTCTTGACCGAGCAATTTTTAGAACGTCCTCAATCTGATTTCGGAACGTTTGCTCCTCGTTTCCTCCTCCTACCTACACTCCCTCGACTAGGGTTTCTTTATTATAAGTATGACTGGACATTCTAATTGACGTGTTTGAGGTGTTGACGTGTTGCGTTTATTGAGTTACGCGTTGAATTTTACGTTGACATAATTATATACATACATACATACCATCACGCCTGTATTCCCCGAAGGGTTAGGCAGAGGCGTACTAATGTACACCCACAGTTCGCCGGTATGTTTAGGTCCCATGTAATAGGGGGCGAGCCTATTGCCATTAACCGGGCACAAATTCCTAACTCCGAGCTGCTACTGGGAATTTCATAGAAAAACCCAATAACACCTTGCTCGACCTGGGAATCGAACCCAGGACCTCTAGCGTAGCAGTCGCGGTCAGGACCACTTGGCTATTGAGACATATTTATATAATAAGCCTGAACTCACCTCTTCTTCTGCCCGCCGGAAAGCATATCTGTCCTCGTGTGCTGATGTTCTAAAAGGCCCATTTCGTGTAAAATTTCCTCTGAAGGAGCCTTCGAACCTTTGGGTACTTTCAACCTGGCTGCGACGTCCATAGCTTCGCGCACAGTCAGCAGTGGTTGGAGTAGATCTTCCTGGGTTATGTAACACGTCGATCTCTGGAAAAGATGCTCATTTCTTGGGTGCCCATTCACCAGAAGATCGCCTGTTACGCCTGCAGACCTGGATATAAGATGATGGTCTTATTTTCTACGTGGAAAACAAAGAGGATCTAAAACAATCAATTACTTCCGAAACTGGGCTTTGACATATTTACCCAAAGATCTCTAAATGAGGATACCATTATTTTAATAAGGAAATCTTTTTCTATGATGAATGAGCTAAGTAAATATTTATCAAACTCGATATTTTATATTGTTTACATAGAGAGAAATAAAAATATATTCAGATGGCATAAGTGTAAGTGCGAAAATGCGAAAATAATTATGTTTATGGGATGAAATACTGTAAAACTAAGAACAGATAAGGTCGCCGGGTACGAATATTAATCGCGGATGAGAAAAATAAAAGCTAATTAAGTATAAGTTGAAGAATATTACCTATATCCAGATAGAGCGTTGAGTAGCGAGCTCTTGCCGGCGCCGGAGGGTCCCATGATGGCTACCAGCTGGCCGGACGTAAACTTGCCATCCACGCCCTTCAACACCACCTTCCGTGGGCCTGGAGCAATAGAAAAGAATCCTTATTTATTCTCGATTCTGAACTCTATGGAACTATGCATTAGGGTTTTATAAAAGATAGTTACTTTCTGCTGAATTTAGAAAAACATAAGGTGAAATATCGACTATTATTATTTGTAAATGTGTTTGGTACAATTTACTACATAACATTTTGCATTACCTATGCCTTACCCTTTGAGGTAGGCAGAGGTAAAGGTTATGATACCTGTATAACTGTACACGTTCATTTATGGTCTGGATAAAATTCAAGCTCCTAACCGCAAGCCTGTAACTGAGAATATCCTATTTACAAAATAGGAAATTCTACCTACTACTACATCAAATGTTATGTGACACTGTTTCCTAAATAAAAGGAATCTAACATTAAAAAAGTACTTACATAAATTTAAACGTTACACGTCGGAATTGAAAAGGTGTAGTATGTGTTTAGGGTGAAAGTTTGTTTGTTTGTGCAAACCAATTTTGCCATTTGTCTCCAAAATGCTTTGCATACGGTTCCTTAAAATTTTCTCCCTTTAAAAATTATGCTTAGATAGATAGATAGAATACTCTTTATTGTACACAAAAAAAAATACATAGAGCTATGGATACAAACATGTTTATGCTTGGTACAATTGGCGGTCTTATTGCTAAAAGCAAGCTAAAAGCTAAAAGCTTAGTATTTCTATGTTTTGTTTTACTACTAACATAAGAATTGTATAATAACAATGTAACATAGCATGTTTTGGAGAAACCTACTGATGTCTATACAGCTCTACGAATGGAAAATTCAATACTTGCAGGCGTCAAGAACTCGTCTAGCAATCAGCGCCAACATAACTGTCTGTATCGATGGATCGTAAATGGATTACGTGGGTAGTAAACTCTATTGATTAATTACGCTGAAGCCAAGCAATATACTTGTTGATGTATTGTACATAGTTCAACAAGTATATTGTTAACTTACATTTACCTAATAATACTTAGGTGCAAGTCTCTCGTAATCACAATGATACATAATATCATGAATTTATAAACCGTTTTTTTTATGTGATAGGGGAGCAAACGAGCAGACGGATCACCTGATGGTGATAACCGCCGCCCATGAACACCCGCAACACCAGAGGAGTCACAAGTGCGTTGCCCGCCTTTTAAAATGGTTTGGGCCTCCGGTAACCTCATTCACTCGGCGAAACACAACGCAAGCGTTGTTTCACGACGGTTTTCTGTGAGGCCGTGGTATCACTCCGGTCGAGCCAGCCCATTCGTGCCGAAGCATGGCTCTCCCACGTGAGACGTTTACATTAAACTAGGTATAACATTAGGAAAGTATTTTGCAAAACTGACAAATATTTTCCACTTATTTCCAGAAAGGTCTTCCTTTTTCCCTTATCAGGCATTTATTACGGATTGGTTAGTAACTAGGTAACAATAGTACCTAGGTACAGCTCATAATAAATTTATCATTCGTGTAAAAATATGGTGGATTCATTTTGTTTTATTATGTTTCCTGTAATTGTAACAAAAGATTAAAACTTCACGATACTAATATATGTAATTTTACTCGATTACATCTATTTCATGTTCATTAATTAGTAGTAAAATAAAATTAGCATATAATATGAATTTCAAACGAGTTTTATGTGGCTACTGTCTTGTTTTCGGTCGGTATGTTTCTTTTAGATAACACTCAGCTGTAAGCCGAGGCCGACACGTTCACACATTAATAATTCTATATAATTTTTTTTTACTGTATCATTAATTATTTTAAAATTTAAAGTTTTATTATTACGAGAGTTCAAGAAGCTCTGGTAGTGAGTATGTTTAACTAATGAAGGTCACATTTGTGTTACTTATTGTGATTCCCGTTACCCTGAGGTTCGGCGACAGGGGCGAAAATGTTCTCGCAGTCTATTCAGGCATTCAGGTTACCTCACAGAAACATATTATTCCTTGCATGTATTGCCTTGAAATTCTCAGATTATGTCCCCATATTACTTACATTGAACCTTAAACATTGCGAACAATGAATGTTCATAATAACATCCCTGCTTAAATCTTTTGGGATGCAGGCGTGATACATAGTCTAAGATTAGATAATCTTTAGATATCTAATTCATACTTTATAAAGTTGTAGATAGGAAGTTATATTAATGCATGATTTATTGCCTAGGAAGGCATTTTCGTATTACTGCAGTCTACATACAACTTAAACAAACGAGAATTTAATAGTGCAATTAGTGTTAACATAATTATAAAATATAGGACTAGACGACTAAGAGCCAGGAAGTCACCTTTAAAGCGTAAATAAACAGTTGTAAAAATAACTTTGGCTATATCAACCACTACAACTTGTGATGTGGAAGATTTTCGCCATCATAATCCTTGCCCTCATCAGCCATGTTTCTGAAACTTATACTCCACTCTACACTATTCGAATTTAATAATCACAGGGGGAAATTATACTCTGGCCTGCAAAAATAAGTATCACACACTTAAAGGTGCAATTACTTTTTAAGTACACAAGATAAACTTTAGAAAATAAAGCGCAGCTCAAATTAAAGAGCGTAGATTTTGATTCATTTACGACTGGATCAAATTTTACGCAATTATGTTTAAGCAGGTCACTCGTCAAAATGGCAATAGGTATTACTTGCAAGTTATTCTTTCTACTTAGTCATTGGATATCCACAATTACTAAAAAAGAAGAATTAGCATCTCACCTTGGCTGCACTGTCGATGTCAACTATTATTAGACTAGCTCCTCCTCCTTTGGGCCTGAGTTGACTTCGACTCTCGTCAGCTCAAAGGACCAAACTAGCTTTTCCTTACTGAATGTCAGTACTTTACACGAAGCTACTGCCATCCGGCTTCCGCAACCCAATTTCTAGGCAACACCGATATTCGGAGGATAGACTGGTTGTCAGGCTTTTTTGGGATTCTGACTACCACTAACAATTGTCATAGATGTTCCTATGACAACCGGGACGGACGGCTTTACGTGTTCTCCGAGGCACGGAGGGGTCTCGATTTGTTATGAATGGTCACCCATCCACACACCGACTGCAGCCAGCTCAGCTTAACCTTGCTGATCAGTTGATCAACTTAATTTACATCACTTATAAAAGCGTAATAAATATATTATTTAATTTCGATTTTATCATGTACTGTTAGTTTCATTAATACTACAAAGTAGATACTGCCAATAAAAGAAGACTACAAAGCGTTCATGGGACTTATTTTAAAAGATGAATGGGAGATTTCCCGCAATGAATTAATGCGACATGGAAAAGTCCCGCGGTCCTTGTCGGACTTCGACCGAGAAACAGTTATGTGACCCGACGGTGAGTGCATTCGAATGATGCACTCGAGAATGCGGTAATGACTGGGTAAACGAAAATCGATAATCGATTTTATACTGATTGGTTTGCTACATGATGATATATATGGAGTTATCTCGCTGTCCGAAGTATCTGCTACTTCAACAGTCTTTTTAGTAAATTAGACTTCGTCCTGCTCTTCATGCCGAACACTTTGATATTTGCGGCTGTCATAGCTTAAGGAGGAGGAGGAAAATTTTGAAGATGGAATTAACAATTCTATCTTCAAATTTTTCCTCCGCCTTTCACTGATTAAAAACTGCAACTCTTTCTCTTTCTGGCAATGCGTGGGAGTTTCCGTCTTCCTTATTTTTCTCCTCCACTCTGCTCTGTCCTTTATCTTCGGAAACCTTGGAAACTTCCATAACGTTCCTAAGCATGTCGCTTTCTGAATTTTTCTTGGATCTACCTCTGAATAATCAACCAAGGAGGGAAAGCTTGTTCAACCTCTATGATATGGAACTGGTTTCGCATAGAAACTCAAGAAAATCGTTCTATGGAGTCTGGACTTCTAACAAACTCAACTAACAAATATCACAACATTCCAATACTTTTCTCACGTTAAAATCTCACATGCATGACAAAAGTGAACAATTACATATTGTTTCTAATAAAAATAATGATGCAGAAATAGTTGGTCACCAGCCAATAGCAACGTGCCTTTATCGCACAGTTTATTGACTCTTAAATGCAACTCGATGACATAGCGATCCCGTAGTGTTATGGTTTAGGTTATTTCAATGAAATGATTGTATTATAATGGTTGTGTACCAAATTATATTTGGCCGTTTTTATACTTAAGTGGATATATTCGATTCGCCACAAAAAATTCCACAAAGCAAAACAAAAATCTGATAAAAAAGTGTTACAAAAGTCTGCGTAGTTACTTAATTAAATAGACATTTAGAATAAGAAGTTCACGTTTCATAGAAAACATAGTAATTATGAACCAAGTGTGAATTGTTGCGAAGTTATAAATAAAAATGACAAATCATTATTTATAATGGTCTCCTTTTATACTACCTACCTACAAGGTTCCATAAAATAAAAGATATTTCTAGTGTTCCAAAGAATGACAAGTTTAGGAACTGCTGAAGTAAATAATATCTATAGCCTTACATCATCATCATGAATGTCATATATTTCCCGAAGGATTAGTCAAAAGTGTACCTATAGCCATTAGGCGAGCCTATAGCCATTACCTACTGTCACAAATCCAAACTTCGAGCAATCCAAAGAATTTTATAGAGAAACAATACTTAAGTTTGCTCGACCTGCGAATCGAACCCAGGACTGATAGCAATCGCGAATAGGACCACAAGGCTAATGACTACTAATGAGGCAGTTAGCTATAGCCTACATAATATCTACTCCGCTCTCGAGAAATTGTAAGCGAAGCATTTTGTCTGTGTTAACGACTTTATAATTTCACCATAATGATGTGAATATTAAGATGACTGAGTGTGTCACCGGTTACTAACGGACAAAAAAGTTTTTATCCATTAAGTTGTTTACTTCGAATTGCAGGATTAAAATAAGAAGCATTAAAGCCACTTCATTAATTTTGCATACAATGGTTTTAAATGCAATTACTTATTTAAATTTCGAATGCAACTGTTTTGAAGTGCGCAAATGGAATAAAAATAAATCCATTCTAAACTAGATTGAAAAGAGTTCCATGCGAGTTGCTCCACTTTTAAGCATTCACGACTTGCACTGCTAATAGCTTCCTCCGTTTAATCGTGAAAAAATTAGCGATAAATCGCTGGTGATTTGTTATACCCATTAATCAAGTAGCGTAATTTTACAAGTCGTGGTTCAATGATTTCATTCGTTTATTCGCTCTATTTACGAGTATAACAACATCATCAATTCTAAATTCTTTTTTTGTGCGGAAATCGTCATGGATGGTCTGGCACTTGGGGGTACGACAAGGGTATATCGGACTCGTACAGTCTAATACCGTAATTTAAATCTTTGTACAACTGATGATCATGGGATTCTTGACATTCGCCACGACCATCACAGGCTGCGGTCCAGTGTTGTGGACTGCTTCAAAGGGGCTTCGAGGCCCTGTTGCGGATCCGAAGACCCAAAGATGCCTAGGCGCCAACTTCTGGGCTCATTATCTCTCTGTCTGCGCCCTCCTGCGATCGGTACGTCTACTGCGAGATATCGGGAGAGAGGTAGACAGTTCACTCTCCCTTCCTGTCGCCTATTTTGCACGCATCAAAAGGTTGGAAATAAGATGGGGCAGCTTCCCACGTGCTCTTTCTCCCGACCATGGCTGGGGAAGCGGCAAGGTATGCCAGTCTCGTTCCTTCTAAACCCGGACTTACCTTGTCACTGGCTCTGGAATTCATAATACTCACCACGTTATAACCTACTCCACCTAGTCCTTTCCCAACTGCCAAGAAACTGAAAACCTATAAATAGGGCTGGATAATTCGGCAATGATATCCTAAGTAGACACTACAGTCAGTCACTTGATAGGTATTAAATTTAAAAAACGAATACCTTAACAATTTCAGTGAATCGTCTTTATTACGCATGGAAATTGCCTGTATCGCTGAAAGGTATTTTATAATTATAACACAAGTCTCAAGTTCAAAACGAATCCATGGCCTTTAACTTTTCAAAGTGCGTATTAAAATTGAATTATCACTCGTTTAATGTGTTAAGGAAAACATCGTGATGAAAGCTTTACATGCCAGAGAGACCTTCTGGCCTCTGAAGTCAGAATTGGTGAACTATATTATAGTCTAATAGGTACTCTCATTCCAAGAGGCGACCAACCCTCAGTGGGTTGGGTTAATTATAATGACCAGCAAGAATTAACAAACACAACAGTAAAACAAACCATACTAACAGAACGGAGCAGTGCCTGGCCTATGCGCTGGAATTAATTCTTTCCCGTTGGCCCAAATAGCAATCAAATGTAGATATATGTATAAGAATGGCTGACCAAGAATTAACAAACACAACAGTAAAACAAGCCATAAGTACTAACAGAACGGAGCAGTGCCTGGCCTATGCGCTGGAATTACTTCTTAACCGTTGGCCCAAATAGCAATCAAATGTATATGTATAAGAATGGCTGACCAATGGCATGATTGTGAGATTATATAATGGAATAGCAGACTTGAGGATTTTGCACGGATTTCGTTTACCTCCTAGCTCTATTTACAACATGGTGATTTACAATATTTACGAGGCGAACATTAGTTCGCCAATACATCAGAATATTGACACGTGTATCATTTGCTTTAGCTTGATATATTCTCATCTCGTGGGCCAAACGCTAAACGTGATTGCTAAATATAGAACAATCTCGATTTCACTATACAATGTAAAAGGTACTGTCGCTGCCAAAATTAACATAACTCAGTGAAAGTACGCGTCGAGAACAGGATTTAAAGTTAATTAATGAATTTCCTAGAAATGTTGTTAGTAGTGCTACTCCTTTATAGGTACTTATTATAGGTATTTCTTTAATTCTATTAACTATTTTTTTTAAATGAGACTATGTAGTCACAACGACAAAATGTGGGTGCACAGCAGTACATCTCTGAATAACCCTTCGGGGAATACAGCCGTGATGGTACCTATGTATGTGTAAAATATGTAGGTATCATGAATTGTATTTGTATGATACATCAGCATTATAGTGTACATTTTACAATACAAAGCATCAAGATTTACATCCGAATTTTTAGATTCCTTAAAATAGGGACAATAAAAATAACTCTCTCCTCGGCTCTTACACGATATGGCAGTCACATATCCCTTCATTGAAAAATTCAATTAAATGGTAATTACGTGTAAATAAAATGGCAAAGATTATTTATTGTATAATTACCTCTAATAATCTCTAATACCTCAACTGCCTCATTAGCCAAGTGGTCCTGAGCGCGACTGCTACGCTAGAGGTCCAGGGTTCGATTCCCAGGTCGAGCAAAGTGTTATTGGGTTTTTCTATGAAATTCCCAGTAGCAGCTCGGAGTTAGGAATTTGTGCCCGGTTAATGGGCCCCCTATTACATGGGACGTAAACATACCGGCGAAATGTGGGTGTACATTAGTACGCCTCTGCCTAACCCTTCGGGGAACACAGGCGTGATGTTATTATGTTACCTCTAATAATAACTGTGATTTTATATTCGTTTATAATTCCTGTTATTCGAGGTAAAGATCAAACAGCTAATCAAGTGCAGCTATCAACAGGCTCGTCGCATCGTGCGCAATATTGTCGGTGCGAATGTGGCCTGCTACCGCCCGCACCCGCGTCGCGTTGCGTTCGGCGCGTGCGCATGATTCATGCGGTCACGGTCCTTAGCGAGATAGCGGACACTTGTGTTTATACTACAGCGATTCACTTAAATACCTACATATTATAATATATTTTAATAACCCATAATTACAAATGAAATTCTATTCCATTTATTTAATTGGTAAAAATTACATATGATAGGAGTTTGCATTATGGTTGTACGTAATTAGTCTAATTTATTTGTTTGCATAAATATACTGCAGCGGTTTTTTTTTATCTATGCGACAAATTGTAGACTCTGTCTACTGTTGCGGCTTATACAAACTAACAAAAGAGGTACTTAGAACTAAATTAAGTGCTAAACTTTGTATCTTACTCAACCAGTGCCGGATTTCCACCTAGGCCCCGGCCTAGAAGTCCAGTCAGCCTGGTGGGCCCCAGTCCCAGTGGCGGGATCTACAAATAGGCTCAAAAGCCGGGCTTGCCTCGAAGCTAGAAGGGGCCACAAATGCCAAGTGCCAAGGGGTCCTGGACCTGTAAGTCCAGGCCTGTACTGAAGATAACATTCACTGGTAAATATAAGTAGGATTCACCTACGGCTAAATGAGCTTTAATTTTCCCTTCATAGTAAAAGTACGAAAGTGCTATCTTTTATTAGAAAACGGTTTTATATGTAAGTTTATAGAATTTATAGTTTAAAAAATCGTTAAATACAAATTAGCCCATAAGTCGAGAACTCGAGAATCGCTCATATCATCACTATACCTACAATAAAGATATGTGTAGCATCCGTTGTACGGAGTATAATCGCCGCATTGTTTGCTGTCTGGATTTGGATTCCCGCGTATATGATATTAGTCTTCATAACATTACCTAAATCACAGGATAAGTCTGCTTACTACTTAACGTTTTTATAGTTTATGTCAGCATAATAGCTAACGAGCCACCTGGCGGTAAGTAGTCATCGCCGCTGAACACCTGCAACATCATTGGAGTTTTTTTTTTTTTTGAAAAAAAAAGCTTACTAGTAATGTTGGTCGCACATTACTAGTATTCTTGTTAACCCCTCGTGCTAAGCTAAATATGCTTGTGTTACGAGTGGGTTCACGTCGGTAGTGCAATGGGTGGGGTTCGAACCGGCAACCACATGATCGCAAGTCCGATGCCCTAGCCATTAGGCTACCGCCGCTGCAAGTTGTTGTTGCGTTGCCGAAAATTAAGTACCCCTTTTTTTCTAGTACGGAAAATCCTTATGGATCGTCTGCCACTTGGGGGATATGTCGGACTTATACCGACTAAAACCCGTGCTTGCCTTCTCTTGCCCTATAGCTACGGTCATAGAATCCGAGACATGCACCACGACCGTGGCAAAATTAAGTACCCCTACGGACCGAAGACTACGGAAACCGCAACCAACCGAAAGTGGTCAACTGGCGCAAAAGTAGGAACACACATAAAGCTGCTTCACGCCAGACTCGCTGTCGCCAGACAATCAAACCCCAAGAGGTCTTACTAACGAGCAAGTTAGATATTTCCTCGCCTGTAATATGATTCGAATGTTCGCCTGGTGGTAAGCGATCACCGCCGCCCATGGACACCCGCAACACCAGAGGAGACACAAGTGGGCTGCTGGCCTTTTAGAAGGCAGTACGCTCTTGAAAGTTTGAAGGTCGCATTGGTCCGGAAATGTCCCGAAATTTAAAAGAAGGATGTGTACCTAAATATTAAAAGTCCCTGATTCTTGACGGCACAAAGACTTTTTAAAGGCTTAAAGACGTAACACAACATAAGATTGGGCTTAACATGACTACAGATTTTTAAGCCATAATTCTGATAATGAGAGATTAAAGGTGGTAGAACTGTATCTACTGCTGAATCCTCCTAGGTTAGTTGCATTGTCAAATATTTGGCCGCTAAGCAATAATATGTTAATATCATTGTTTTCTGGTTAGAAGGGTGTAGCCAGTGACAATAGGGGGCAAACGACGTCTCAAGATGACGACTTGCGAATACTATTGCTGGTAGTCTATAGGCTAAGGTTGCCGGTTATCAGGTGGTCTGTATATGTTCTTCTTCACTTCTTAGAATTAAAAAAGAACCATTTACTACGGTTAACCGCAAGCACAGCTGAGAGGGGTTAATAACCGTAAGCGTAATTATTTCACGCGGATGTACCTAAGCAATTTTTACGGTTTGCAGCCAACACTACACCCAGAAAAACAACCTTAGTGTATTTTATACATAAGATTTTACATTTATATATAAGATAAGAAATGGTTTACACGATAGGCAACAATTTAACCAAACTGATAGTACTGCCTTAAAAGGATGAATATTTTTCAGGTTTTGTACCTACAAACTAAAAAAAACTGAATAAGTAGGTTTCTTCTTGGCAAGCGTGCTCCATCGTCTACCGCACTTAACATCAAAAGAAAGTCAGTCTGTCCGTTACCTTTCACGACTAAACCGGTGATGAATCTTGGTATACAAATATATTGGACCTTGGAGAAGGATAATAAGCTACCAATTGTTTCAAACTCCTATGGGATGTCGGTAAAGCCAAGGGCAACCGCTAGTACAATATAAAAAGATATCTTAGTGTGTTTAACCGGTCTACCTGAATTAGTGTCAAACTAGTAAGTAAGCTATTGCCATATTTAATGCTAATTTGCGTACGGTTTTGTAAAGCTGCATGTTAAATTCTCATAACCGGCTTACGTGGTTCCGGGGCCGGACGCATTACGTTTCCGGTCGTCCGGTCAATGCACTTATGCGTTGAGTTATGAGGCAGTTGTTCTTATTGTTCAATATTAGGCACATTACATACATCATAGTATATATTTGTTATGGGATAGGGGGGCGAACGAGCTGACGTATCACCTGATGGTAAGCCTCACATTAGTTGATTAACATGCATACTGCATACTTAACACTCCGGTCGAACTGGCCTTTTCGTACCGAACCGAACCATGACTCTCCCACGGTAAATAAGGTAAATTTGCGCTGTTGATTGAAAAATAGGTTAGTGGATTTATTATATTTTACAGCCCCACGAAAAACTTGGACCATAATTCGTGGACCAAAATTAAAATTGGTTTCAAAATAAGAAGGGTTTACCTAAGCACTTTTAACTTTATGCTACCTACACGAATTCTATTACTAACACTTGTTTTGCGGGAAAAGGCCAAAGCATCTCTCAATTTCCAACAAAAACTTACATATCAAAATGTATTAGTAGGTATAATATAGATGCGTGATTGAGGGGCTCGTGCTAAGTAATAACTAAGCTGGTCAACCCATCTGCAAGGTTAAGCTGCGCTCGCTGCGGTTAATGTGTGGATGGGTGATAATTCTTAACCCATCAAAACCCCCCCTGCTTCGGAGAGCACATATAGCCGTCGGTCCAAGTTGTCATACGAATATCGATGTATAACAATAAAATTGTTAGTGGTAGTCAGAAGCCCAAAAAAAGGCCTGACAACAAGTCTCTCCTCCGAATATCTTTATTTCCCAGAAATTGGGTTGCGGAGGTCTGATGGCTGTCGCTTCGAGTAAAATACTGATATTCAGTAAAACATAGTAGGAAAAAGGCTCTGAGTAGGATAATGATGCGTGATTTTATTCCGGTTTTAAAATGCGACAACCAACCTCATCGTTAATGCGAAATTAATTTGGGTACTTAATCATTTAACTTGCTTTGTCGGTATCCATATTTTTTTTAGAAAATATATAACAATCTACCTTATACATAAACTGCCTCACATTAGTGTTGTGATCGTAAGCACGGCTGCTAGATAGACCGCTTAGGGTCCTGGGATCGGTGAAGTCTGGGTACCTAGTTACCTAAAAACTATGGGTGTAAGTATCCAACTCTTCGGGAAACACAGGAGTGATGGTATTTTGCTAAGGGTGACGGGGTTCCATAAGCAAATGCCGCCAATATTATGGGGCTAAAGAAATTAATTTTCTCAAAAAGAAATTACAAAGATTTTTATATTATGAAAACTTTAATGTCCATATTAAGTAGGTATACGTCCTTGATCAATGGACCGAAGCGGCGAAGGGTTAACGTCTTACTGTGAGTGTGATTTGTCGACCGATAAACCGACTGACAGTTTTATATTTGTACCTATCAGAATGGAGCATATAGGTACCTACATATTTTATATTTTTTTTATATTCAACATACATTATTTCATTTAAAGTTCCCGGTCTGTTTTTCTGTGATGGGTTAGTTATGTTGAAAAAATTAAAGAAAGATACCTACCTAATCATAAGAGATATTTTATTAGGCGATTCTATTTAATCGTTGGTAGAGGACAACCTACAAACACATTGAACCGACCTCATTGGTTAAGCCTTTCGAAATTTTCAGGTCTTGCAACCATCATTAGGTATGGCCCATACCAATGATATATTTAACTATTATATGGGAGTTAAGGCGGGAAAATTAAAAGTGCACATTGTCGATTTTATATTATTTTTCAAAACTTGAATTTCTCCGAAGTATAATTTGTAATTATGGTGGATAATTAACCATTAAGTGTTCGTGAACGTGTGAGAGTGTAGGCAAATAATATAAAATTTCAATTTTATATTAATTGCCTACGCTCTACAATCTACAATTTGCCTACAATCGTGACTTTTTGGGTTCACACCGAAACTCCATCGAAGCCTCAATAAAGTTTCTACCGTTTTATTGGGGCAACTGAACATTATACTTGACACTGGCGAACACAAAAAGTGTGGTGTGGTGCCATAGTACAATCCCATGATACTTGACACTGGCGAACACAAAAAGTGTGGTGTGGTGCCATAGTACAATCCCATGATGGGAAATATTACCTACCTACTTGATTATTCTAATACTTGACACTGGCAAATACACAAAAGGTGTGGCGCCATAATAAAAAAAAAAATTATATGTCATTGGCCCATACATATATAATTATGTATATGACAAAATAAATCAACTGGACTGGCAACACTGGAAACGGGTTGTCAAAAAAACAGCTGTGTTAATTATAATTAATTTAAATTAAAATAACTGTGTATTTGTGACAAATAGTTATAAAATAATGAAAACTACATGTGAATTAATGTACTTATTGTTTGAGTGCCGTGATTTTGTCTAAATTAACCAAAATACGATAAAACTCCTACCGGCTCGGCTGTCAAGTAGCCAACCCAACGGACAGATTTGAACATTATCGGATCTGAATTCATCAATCCTGGGGAGTATTTCGTTTTATGCTTATTTAATTTATATACTACACGATCTTCCCGAAAGCCTATTCTTTTTTTTTTACCTACCAAACTTCATTCCGTAAAACTAGAACGTTACAGTAACAAATTAAGTCAGACTCCTTTATTGTAAATTACCTTATTGTTAATACCTCAATTCGTCTGATTGAGTAATTATATTCTAAGTACAACAGAGCTAATCCCTATAAACAACAGGTCACCATTAAACTCTCAAACTAAGTCTTGCTAATTAATTATATGATTCTTTTATTCCACATAGAACATAATTAAGTTCATTTTCATTCTACAATTTTTAATTTAATTATACTGTATATCTCCTTCTTCCCCCACTCTGCATCTCACTATTGTCTTTGTTATTTCTTGCTGTTCAGCTATCTATTCTCACATTTCAGTTACCTGGAACAGATACTTTGTGGAATATGATGACCCGTACTGCACTTGCAAGGGATATGGAGGTGAAGCTGAGAGCGACCCTTAAAGAACTGGAGTCTTCAAAATTACTATGTCAACAACTTCTACAGGAAAGGGAAGATAGTGAAGTGGAAGTCAAGAACATTATTGACAAGAACACCCTGCTCAAAAATGACCTGGCTGAGCTGCACATACAGCACATGGACTTACTGGATCAATACAATCAACTGCAACAAAAAGTGTCAACTTTTCAAAACTGTAGTGACACACATGAATCAGCTCTGGTGCGCATATCTGAATTAGAACGTAAATTATGCGAGGCTCATAAATCTATTACCACCATGGAGTCAGTCAAAGACGCTGAAAATAGTGCCCGCACCCACAGTCTGTATAATGAGTTGGTTGGTTGCAGTGCGTACAAAGACATGTGTGAGCCGGCCGTTACTATTGATTTGACTGGTGAGGATACTTCATCCACATGTCCTATTATATTAAGTCATAATAAATTAAAAAAATATATTAAAATTAAGAAACTAATAAAACGGACAAAGATGGCTATTAAGAAACAAAATTTATTTAAAGTAAATGTATGTCTAAGAAAGGAACGCTTAAATTTATTAGTTAAATTAAATACATGCAACTCTGAATTGGAACACAGTCAGGCAATCTATGATATTGATACCAAGGCTCTACGGGAAGAATTACTTGTCCGAGAGAGTATGTTATCTGATATTTTCAATAAATATGAGGCTGCTCAACAAGAACTGAGTAACCGCATGCTGGAGGCAGGTGAGTTGGTGGACTTGGTGAGGTACAATGCTGAGAGGTATGAGTCTTTGACAAAAACTCTCTTATGCTGCTATGATCCTTGCTCCTCACAACAAAAGGAATCTCAACATGTTACACTCTCACCCGTCCTGGCTGAACCAGCAACAATTAGTGATAGCAGTCAACTTAATAATAATGTAATTGTGTTCAGTGATCAAATAGGATCAGGTTTTGGATCACTGCTACAGAGTCACTTAAGACATAGTGTAATTAATTATTGTTATCATCATCTTAAATTTAACCAGATTATTAAACACATTGTGTCAAGAGAAATCAATAATTGTTCCTCTTTAGTTTTGTTATTAGGTGATAGTGTAGGTATTAAGAAAAAGGACATTGTGGATGGTATTGACACCTTATTAAAATTAAATATAGGAAAGATAATGTTATGTGCATTTCCTTATTCATATTGTATGACAGAAAATGAAAATAATTGTACCTATAAATTAAACAATTTATTGCACATGCTGACATGTCGTTATAATGACAAACTAGTGTATTTTGACACAAACAAGTTTGTTAGTGGTTTTAAAATTACGCAGGAGGCTATGTTTATGCCTAAGAAAAACAAGTGTCTGATCGCTACATTGATAGCTCACAATATTAACATAGTTATTGATGACAAACCAGTGGTATCTAGTTGTACAGATAACATTGGTTTAAAAACGAAGGAGTGTCTGTTTTTGGAGTTCATGACACCTAGTGCCCGTACCAATAATGTGAACTATTGTTCACAAATGGGGAGATGTACGCGAAGTATAGACTTGCCAACTAGTTTAGACACTGGGGTTATGAATCTTGCTCCGGATTTTCATTTAAACTAGTCAAAAAGACAACAGAAGATATTAGTAATCGTAACCAAAACATATCTTCTAGCATACCGCCCTCGGCTATGATGGGAAACTGTTTGAAATTATATCACCAGAATATTCAGGGATTCTCTTCTAAAATGTTAGAAATTGAACTTTTTTTAGAAAAGTATAAGTTTGACATAGTTTGTATAACTGAACACTGGTTAAAAGATTATCAAATGTCAATCAGTTATGAAAACTATTGTGTGGCTAGTTGTTTCAACCGTAAATCAATGATACATGGTGGTTCACTTATATTAATTAAAAACTCATTAAAAGCTAAAGAACGAAAGGACATTGTCTCAATGTCGGTTGAACATAGTATTGAAATGTCTTGTGTTGAGCTGGATAAGCATATTATTGTGTGTGTTTATAGACCCCCTAATAGCCAAAATTATACAATATTTGAGTCTGTAATGGAAGATGTACTCAAGCAAGTTTTTAATTCAAATAAATCTGTAGTCATTTGTGGTGATTTTAATATTAATATATTAGACAACAATCTGAATAGTATTAAATTATTGTGTCTTTTTAAGTCATTTAATTTGATAAATGTATTTTTAGAACCGACTAGAGTAACAAGTACATCTGCAACTTGCATTGATAATGTTTTCTGCAACTGTGATTATACCGGAGAGGCTATTTTAAATTGCCTGGCATCCGACCACAGCGGACTAACCGTCTCATTTAGTACTAGTAAGATCTCAAGCAAAATACAAATTAAAACTAGACAAATCACAAAAAGTAAAATGGAAAATTACAATAAATCTTTAAATAGTAGGTTAATTGCCTATAATAAAAACTTTAATAATTGTGATACACATTATTCACATTTATTTTCTATCATAAAACAGGAATTTGAAAGTTTTTTTAAAGTTAAAACCAGGAATATTAGCTTTAAGTTTAAGTTTAGTGACTGGGCGACTGTAGGCATCCGTAAAAGTAGGGAACACTTGTTTGCATTATATGAGCTAAAGGCTTATAAAAAAAGTAAAGAGTTCAATCAGTATGTTAGTAAATTTTCTAAAATTTTTAGAAAGGTGTGTCAATCGGCGAAAGCTAATTATATTAGTAATAAAATTAAGTGCGCTGATAACAAGATAAAAACGACTTGGAAAATAATTAATAATGAAAATAATAAATCGAAAGAACTTAACAAAGTCTATGCACTTCAAACGGCACGCGGTCTCATAAACACAGATGCTGATGTAGCCCAAGAATTTGAAACATATTTTACAAACATTCCTTTAAAAACTACGGAAGGTTTATGCTCTTCTCCCTTACTTTCTATTGCTTTAATTAAAGAAAATGTAGTTGTCTGTCCTGTAACTTTTAAATTTAAGCATGTTAGCCAGGAGTCGGTCATAAAAGCCTTTAAAAGTATAAAAATTAAAATAACCGAGGATCTGTGGGGCTTGTCGGTAAAAGTCTGTAGTGGTATAATTAATACTATAGCACCCCAACTGGCCGAAATATTTAACAAGTGCGTTGACCAGGGGACCTTCCCGAATCTAATGAAACAAAGTAAAGTAATACCTCTGTTTAAAAATGGAGATAACAAAGAGCCAGGAAACTTTAGGCCAGTATCCATCCTGCCTGTTCTTAGTAAGATTTTCGAAAAAATTATGCTTAATCAAATGTTGTTACACTTCAACGTAAATAAACTTTTTCATGATCAGCAATATGGCTTCACCAAAGGGCGCAATACAACCGACGCTGGAGTGACGCTTATAAGACACATTTTTGATGCTTGGGAAGGGTCACAGGATGCTGTGGGCATATTCTGTGACTTGTCCAAAGCTTTCGATTGCGTAGATCATGAAACTCTACTCCTTAAATTAGAATATTACGGATTTAAAAAAAATTCTATAAATCTAATAAAGTCGTATTTGCAGGATAGAATTCAGAAAGTTCAGATAAATGGGGTTATATCATCTGGCTCGAAAGTAAAAATAGGCGTACCACAGGGCTCAATTTTAGGGCCGTTCTTGTTTTTGGTCTATATAAATGACCTACCTTACATGTGTCAGAAGGGATCTCAGATTGTGTTATTTGCTGATGATACTTCATTAATCTTTAAACTAGATAGACGCTTACCCAAAGTCGACGATATTAATAACGCTCTTCTCAAGGTGCATGAGTGGTTCACAATTAATAACTTAGTATTAAATGGGCAGAAAACTAAATGCATAAAATTTACCTTGCCAAATGTAAACAGTGGAACTCATGACGTAATATTAAATAATGAGAAACTTGAATTCATTGAGGAAACTGTATTTCTAGGAATCAAACTTGACTCAAAACTTCAATGGGGTCCACACATTAGGACTCTAGCAGGACGCCTGAGTTCAGCTGCTTATGCAGTAAGAAAAATCAGGCTACTTACAGATGTAGAAACCGCGAGACTGGTCTATCATAGCTACTTCCACAGCATAATGTCTTATGGAATATTACTTTGGGGTCGCGCTGCAGACATTGAGTCAATTTTTATATTGCAAAAAAGAGCAATAAGAGCCATTTATAATTTGCGTAGTCGTGATTCTCTTAGACAACTTTTTAAAGAAATAAATATCATGACAGTGCCGTGTCAATATATTTATGAAAACATAATGTACGTTAGAAAAAATTTACACCTACATACGAAAAAATGTGAAGTACATGAGTATAATACGAGACATAAAATGAAATTAATGCAGCCACTGTTTCGTCTCGCTAAAGTCCATAGCTCTTTTATGGGGTACAGTGTCCGTTTCTATAACAAAATTCCAGAGTTAATCTTAAAACTCCCAGAAAATAAATTCAAAACATTTGTAAAGCGTACCTTGTGCAGGCAAGCTTATTACAAATTAGAGGATTATCTTGTAGATAAAAATGCCTGGAAAACTGCTGGTCCAGCTCCACAAGTTCATTAGTCACTTGATATGATATAATTTTTTACACATTCCTATCTATACCTACTTATCTATATTGTGCCATTGTTACTAATTTGTTATTACAATGCAAAAAATTGACATGCTTTGCAATTTTATACATTTTATCATATGACATGTAATATAATTATTGTTATTTATTATTTATATGATCATAAATTGTCTGTAAAATGTGAGTATCAGGTAGGCTATGATGTTGCATTTATTTATTACCTGTCGTTTAAACGTATATCAAGCCTGTTGGTTGCATAGTAGTCAGAGCATGTCATGCTCACTAAGAAGTCTTGCTGATGGTGGCGTTGTGTGTCGGGTCGTTTTATTCCCTACAACATGGTTGAGTCAGACGACGCTGACACACACGTCATGCCCGTGAACGGGCGCCATCTGTCGGGACTGGTCGGCTCTTGACATGCTATGGTAATCACTTTTCTTTTCTTTGGAAGGCAATTGATCGTAGTTTATTAATTCAATTGTTATCAGCACATCAAGCTGCATGATTCTCACATTATAACAACTAAATTGTAAAATAAATCAATGTTATAATCTTTGTTGAAAGGAGTATCTATGGAGTTTCTTGCCGGTTCTTCTCCATAAGACCCACTATTTGGAACCGCGCACCTAGTTTTTGACATTTCAAAAGTACCTGTATTACTGGTTTATTTGAAATAAAACATTTGACTTTGACTTTGACAACGTGAACGATGCAAAAAAAAAGAACAACAAGTAGGAAGTATGTTGCTATATTTCCTTCCTTCCCGTTTAGGAAGAATGCGGGAATTTATGTATGTAATACCTATGCTGCTGTGCTAGGTAACAGGCTAAGTTCTTTCTACGGATATTTTCATATAATATGTATATACCTCGAATGATTATTTAACACTTTCAATTCTGAATGAGTAATAGTAGTAAAACCCATGCTGTGACTTGCATTCATCGATATCTATCAAGATGTATTCCGACCTTCGATGTTATGTGCACAGCATTTTAACACTATTATTGGAAATCAATTGTAAGTAATTCAAATTTATTGGAATAAAATATGACGGTCTCGTATTTTGTTCGTGGTACTTTAGATGTATTTTCTTTATTTTTTATCAAATGATGATGATGGTAAGTACTTATATTTAACATACCATCACGCCTGTAGTCCCCGAAGGGTTAGGCAGAGGCGTACCTACTAATGTCCACCCACAGTTCGCCAGTATGTTTTAGGTCCATGTAATAGGAGGAGAGCCTATTCCCATTAACCGCACACAAATTCTAAATTCCGAGCTGCTACTTCAATTTCATAGAAAAACCCAATAACACTTTGCTCGACCAGGGAATCTAACCCAGGGCCTCAGCGTAGCAGTCGCGCTTGGGACTAGGCTAATGAGGCATGTGATGATGATATTTATTTCCGCAAATAGATCATCAAGATGGCGCCGTCAGGCAAACATCGAAACAAACAAACAATTATAGGTTCTTTTAGAAGTCAGACATAGTAGAGCAAATATGTAAAATGCAGAGCAATGTCTGAAATGGGCTTTAGAAGAAAGAGCCAATCCGGTCTTGAGGAAACCAACTCCAGTTTTAGTAAAGCATGCATCAGTCATTGTGTATCCCAACCATAATCTAAATGGACTGAACGCGTTTGACCTGTCTTGCCTGAAGGAAAGGATAAACAGGGAAGATAGAGCACAAAAATGAATTAAATAGGTACCCTTATAAGCCTTTGCTTGTCCCTCTTATATATAATCTTATACTAAACACACAGATTGAAGCTGATCTTACATGAAGGTGGAAGCCAGGCGAAATATAAAAAATGAATTTATGGATAGCACTTAGAAGAATTAAGGAAACACGCTCACTCTAGGCATACATAGGTATGATGCATTATCTACAGCGTCATTACCATCAATTTCAACAGCTATATCTTTTATTAAACTGGGGCTCTGTAATTACCATCAGTAATTGAAATGAAACTACTTTTTACGGATTTTATCGCGGTATATTGATATTATTTAGTTCCCGACGTTTCGGATCCTTTACAGCATCCATGGTCACGGGCAGACTGAAATATCAATATACCGCGATAAAATCCGTAAAAAGTAGTTTCATTTCAATGTCTAATATTCGCGTAAGTGTCTTGACTTGTGATTTATTTCCATTGACTAAGCATTTTAATTGGTAGTCGTATCGAGGAAATCACGTATCTAAATGAACACCCTCTAGCTAGACGATGATATAATAATTATAAATTTATAATATAAAAAAAATATGTTAAATTAATTTTTGCGTCACGCATAATATAATTAGTAATAAGTAAATCATAATACAGGTAGGTACCTACCTGTTTTTTACAGACTACGTTAAACTTGTTTCCCCACAAGTCTATTCGTACCTACATACAAAAAATGTAAAAGACGCGATATAATATCAAGGTGACTGAAAATATTCAACATGAGACAAATCGAAATGGACGATTCAGTGACCGTTACTTATTAATTTTAAAATTTAATTTCAATAATTTTTTACACGAAAGAACCATGGAGGTAAGTAATTAGATTAACATTCACGTAGAAGTCAAGGCGTGCGCAACATTAACACTAACTTGCTGTGGCACACGAACGAAGGCCAAGCGTTTAAAAAATACAATAATAACATTGCATTAAATGCTATATAACACGTGTTCTGTGCCTCCCTTAGAGTGTAGTTTTGTTGAAGTCTACATAACATAGTGCCTATCGCTTCACATCATCTTAAATAGGTACGTCTTCACTGGTTCTAATGCCGTGACTCCACCAGATTCTTTGGCAACCAAACCATCAGTCATGTTTATATTAAGTCATTGCCAAGTCAACCTATTTATTTAAAACATTAAAGTTTTTTTATATTTACTATAGCCTTCCTCAATAAATAGGCTATCTAACACTGAAATAATTTTTCAAATCGGACCAGTAGTTCCTGAGATAAGCGCGTTCAAGCAAACAAGCAAACAAGCAAACAAGCAAACAAACAAACTCTTCAGCTTTATATATTAAGTACTAGCTTCTGCCCGCGACTTCGTCCGCGTAGCGTGATGATATATAGCCTATAGCCTTCCTCAATAAATGGGCTATCTAACAGTGAAAGAATTTTTCAAATCGGACCAGTAGTTCCTGAGATGAGCACGTTCAAGTAAACAAACAAACAAACTCTTCAGCTTTACATATTAGTATAGATATAAATAGATAAGTATAGAAGTATAGATATGGTCACTATCAGATGTTGTTAGGTTAGCTAATTACGTAATAACTAAGACAGAAGGACCCTTAAGTAGGGACTGAATAAATTGACCGACTTGGTATTACATGGATCTCACAACTTTTTACGATAGAAGAACAGAGTTGCGAGACTTGGTGTTTTTACAAGTTATGTTTTTTGAAGCTTTTATGGCTGCTAGAAACGCCTTAGAGTTTTGATGATCGGTAATTCAGTCAGTCAGTGAGTGACAAATTAAGAAACTTTGACTAGGTAGTTATATTTTTTTAGATTTGTGTGCAGCTATTCCGATTACGCTGTGCTTTTGCAGTTGTTTAGTTTTGCGATATCAGTTTGTCTAGGACGGATTTACAACTGAAATCGGTTTTTAATTACGTTTTTATCTATCGGATTCATGTCTATTAAGAGAAACTGTTTTAAGATAGATATTTATTGCAACGATAACATAAATCACTGGTACTACGGTGATATTTATCGGGACAGGTAAGTAAACAACACGACGGCTAATAAACATAGCTTATTGTACATGATTGATAGAACTGTTAAGATAGTTAGATTTGTTGCTTAGAATATCCTTTAGAGGATTTGCAATGTTTATTAAGCAGCGTATTTTAACGCCAATCGACTTCAATCTAGATATGATAATTTGTATGTAGCAACTGTCGGTGTCAATCATATATCTGCTACATAATTATTCTCGGTAAGTTAGATCTACTATCAGGAATTTATAAACAAGAACTATAATTCCTTATAATACAAGATTGATGTAAACCTGAATTGGTACTGAAACGGGATCGGTCATCGACACAATTTGCGTTTTTTTCAAATTAATGCTTTATATGCCTTACATTAAGTTCATTCTAGCATGTAGTCTGTTGTTTCTTGATCTATCTTTTAAAAGTGAATCTTCCAATATACATTCAGGTCGCGCTCTCGTTAAAATTTTAAACAAAAATTCCAAACCCCTAGCTGCTACTGATAATTTCATAGAAAAACCCAATAACACTTTGCTTGACCTGAGAATCGAACCCACGGCCTCTAGCGTAGCGGTCGTGCTCAAGACCACTTGGCATATGAGATTATGAATTTCATAATTTATAATTAGATCTGTTAAATAAAGATAAGTGATGATTATATTAGTCTTATTCTAAGGGCGGTTGGAGTGAACATTAGGTCCGGGATGCGATTTCCAGGTAAGGCATTACTTAATGGGAATTTATTTTGGACAATTCTCTGTACCTACTAGCAGTGCCCGGTAAATGACGACGTACTTAGCGGCTGAGCGGTCGGCTTCTGCACCACGTGTTACTGGTTCGAACCCCACACGGAGCAAATATTTGTATGTCCTACAAGTAGTTGTTTTTGACCCGGGCGTTTGTTTATGGAGAATTTGTGTTTTTAAAAGCACTCAAAAAACCTAGTATGGGGCAACGTTTTTTTGTAAATGGTAATAGGCTTTGTGCCTATTAGGTACATGGGATCTATAACGTACCAGCAAACCGTGGGTAGTCTTTAGTGATGAATGTTTTGTTATAGCAATTGGTATCGGGTATAAACACTGAAACACTGAATGACGTAGAGGAAGTATATCCGGCGAATCTATTATTATCTTTTCACTTTGATCGAATAATTTTAATTATATATTTTATTACCATAAATATCTTCGAGCTAAAAATGTTCGCAGTGTGTTATCTTTCGATAATTATTGTACTACCTACCTATGTCTATATAGTTATGGAATATTATATTTGCAAAAGTACTCTAATTGCAACTACTTGTTTTTATAGTACTGAAAATCCTCTTGGATCGTTTGCCAGCTGGGGAAGCAGCTTCCTTTTTTTTTGTTTATTGCCGCAAACGAACGGACGACCCTGCGAGCCGACGAGATTTGATGGTAAATAGTCATTGCCGCCCATAGACACCAAAGGAGTTGCTGATGTGTTGCCTACGGACTGCAGACTGCCAGAGACGCAGCAACCTAGAGGTAACTGTCTCCCACGCGCAAAATTCGAAATTTGCTTATACCAAGATGCTTTACGACAGTCTCCGAGGTGACCCCAAGAGGTCCTACCAACGAGCACCATTCCTTTCCTTCGCCTTATAATCACAGCCACGTACATGAATCTCCAATCCATTTCAGAATCGTTCATTTCCTTTTTGCCATTATTGTTACATAAGTATTATTGTTCGTTCGTTAGTGTTTCGTTATTATTGTTTGTCGGTAACGTGTTATCGGATTGGAAGGCATTATGCAACAAAGTAAAAACTACGACGAAGAATATAAGGAACGCGACAGAACTATAGATACATTTGACTGATGAATTGTGCACGCCTGTAAGCGAAATGAATCAGAAAGGAATTTTGAAGGCGACAATTCTTCCGATTAATGCTAGGGTATGTATCTAAACAATAAAAAAATATTTGCTTACTGATCTAATACTCATTAGGAGATTTGAATTAGTAATTTTCCATTCGACTATACCATGCGCAAGAAGGCGGTTGCAACAACTACAGCCCGGCCAAAAAGATTGGGGATTACTGTAATTTGTGACTTTCTCGTGGCGAAAGTCACAAACCCATGACGGGCTACGCGTTCCCCTTCAAAGGAATCTTTTCGTGCCTAAACCGTCGAACAGATTACGATAACATTGGGAACCGATCCTGCCTCATCTGTTGTTTCTAATATATCAAAGAGTTTGAGAAGCTCACATTCACATATTTCTGTATAATATGTATATAATGCCAGTAAATATGATTGTGCTAATGGGTATAGAGTTAGTTTCCTCCTAACAATAACTGTAATACTTGGGTTAAATATTCATGTTATATTCTGCAATTATCTTTGATGTGTCCAAGATCAGTACTAGCAAGAAATAACAAGGCTGTTTTATATCCGCCTCAGTACGCATCGAATATAGAATGTAATACTTTAAAATATGATACGTAATCTGGGGTTTTCTGGTAAGTAGGTATTATTGATTGTTATTTATTTTCACTAAACAATTTTTATCTAGATCGTCACAAAGGAGGCTACACCTTCCTAAAATCTCTCTCATAATCGGTGACGCTCTAGTACTTATTGCAGATATTCATTGTCATCGGGGGACGGCGGGTTCTGGTTACAGAAATGGAGCATATCTAAATGTATTTTTTTTTTAAAGCTTCTAGCAATGTGGGTCACACATTACTAGTGTTCTTGTTAACCCCTCGTGCTAAGCTAAATGCTTGTGTTACGAGTGGGTTCACGCCGGTAGTGCAATGGGTGGGGTTCGAACCGGCAACCACATGATCGCAAGTCCGACGCCCAAGCCATTAGGCTACCGCCGCTTCAAAATAATCTTTTAATATCCATCTCTCACATACACGGAACATAATATAAATTTATTTATTTAAAACATAAAGTTTAATATTGTTATGGTCACTATAAGTTGTTAGGTTAGCTAATTACGTAATAACTGAAGACAGAAGGACCCTTAACCAGGGACTGAATAAATTGACCGACTTGGTATTACATGGATCTCACAACTTTTCACGATAGAAGAACAGACTTGACTCAAGCGTTTTCATTAGGTACTAATACATAAACATTTCCATGACTAATGTTCTCAGTGCGTGATAGGCCTTAGTGTTTACTGTATTAGCATGCATTAGTAGCCAAGTGTGTTCCATTTGATTCATCGCTGCCATATCACGAATACTTGTTTGATGAATAAATACTTATAATGTAAATCTAGATGAACTGGTCCTTTGTAGCTCGGTATCTGATTCGTGACATCATGAGTGTAGGTGCACCTATTAATCACTTTTGGTTCTATGGAAGAAATCACATTTCGATAATTTGTCCAAGCGTAGTCGAAGTCGTAAGCCTCGAGTTCGAATCGAAGGCACGCACACACCTCTGACTTTTCGCTTATCACTCACCTAAACGGTTAAAGAAAACATCGTGAAGAAACCTGCATGCCTGAGAGATTTTGTAAACCGCGTGTGAAGTCTTCCAATCCGCAGTAGGCCAGCGTGGTGGACCGTAGCCTAACTCCACCTGTGCCCAGCAGTGGAAGAGTGAATGGGTTCATGATGATGATGGATTGACCCAGGGAAAGATTGCTATCCCATCGGGAACTTAGAGAACCGACAACCTTAGACCAAACGAGTTAAGTGGAGACCGCATCTAAGCAAGCGTAGAGCGGGACGCCCGCCAGCCGTGAGAGATCTAGCTCTGTGGCATTCACTAAAAGACGCTATGGTCAAATACGGACTGATGATGATCATCATAATAGGCCCTAGGATTTAACACTAAAACTGAAATACAGAGGCCTCTTCAAGTGACGAGTCCGTTCAAATCTGCACCTCATTGCTCTCTCTCTTTATCTCTGTACCTCATACACTAAGCGAGGTGTACCTGGGTTAGTACATGCCAAATTACGAGGCTAACATACCATCACGCCTGTATTCCCCGAAGGGTTAGGCAGAGGCGTACTAATGTACACCCACAGTTCGCCGGTATGTTTAGGTCCCATGTAATAGGGGACGAGCCTATTGCCATTAACCGGGCACAAATTCCTAACTCCGAGCTGCTACTGGGAATTTCATAGAAAAACCCAATAACACTGCTCGACCTGGGAATCGAACCCAGGACCTCTAGCGTAGCAGTCGCGGTCCGGACCACTTGGCTATTGAGGCAGTTTGAGGCATTACGAGGCTATTCATAAGTTTATTCAGTTATCATTATATACGTAGGTACCTACCATAATATTAATGATAAATAAAAGTATTTAGTGACGCCTTATCTTTTTCGGCAGCGCATATTAATTTGGGTTAATTAGTTATTATTTTTATAACAAGTTGCATTCTCAGTTATCAGTCGTCCTCAAAAGCAGGGTTGTTTATAATCATTTCTTTAAAACGCACGTCGAAAGAAGGTAAATATTAATTCAAAACATGTTCTATTATATTCATACGAGGAAATTGGAAATAAATAGATATAACATTCACATGCTTAATAGGTAGTCAAAGGTCGTCGTGCATTGTAAACAGCGGGTCATAAATAGTTGAATCAATTCCATCGTGCGAATGGATATGTGAATTGAATCTCAATTTACACCCAATAAAAATTTATATGTAAAAATATTATTGGGTGTAAATTGAGAAGAATAATAATCAAAATCTGTATAATTTAAACATCCGTCTAGAAACAAAAAATTACAAACACCGAGGAATTAAATAAGCCATAATTTACAAAATGTTGGTGAATAAGTGAGACACAATTTCTTGTAAATTGACGCTAAATCTAAATGCAATATTTTTATGTCGACAAAATTATTTAATTTTGTAAACTAGTGATATGCAGGACATAAGATTTTATTTATATGTCAGAAGTACTGTGAGAGGAATTTATGAGTGTTGTTAACCTAATTTTTACTTTACTTTGTTTATTGTAATTATTATTCTCATTTAATAATAATAATAAATAATAATTGATTTTTTTTTTTGTTTTAGTTACTGTAATTGGTTGTAACCGTAGTAATTAAATATAAATAAATAAATAAATAAGGATCCGTTTGCCACAAAAAAGGAGTTTCAATTGTTTATCTAAGTCAGTATTATTAAGTCCAATATGTTCCAATCATATCTATAAATATAACTAAATAAATAAATTCATGTGAAGGACGATACGGATGGACAAATCATATCCTTATGCATACAAGCTTTTACAAATTGATTTGATGCGTTTAAATGAGATGACGGAAGGCATGAACCATGAACGAATGAAGGAAAAGAAGCTGTAATAGGTATTGGTATAATTGAAACAAAACATTTGACTTTGACTTTGCACTAAGGAGGTCTAAAATGGAACAATTATCAGATCTATCAATTCAATTATTAGAATTATCAAACGTAGATGCACTAAAACAGATTATCGCTGATCTTAACAGGGCCATAATATATTTTTTTTTTTTTACTTAGGTAATATTACCTATACAAAAATAGGTAAGTATAGCACTTAACACTTAAACACCACACTTGCCCGTTTAACATTGATTTGACTTCACAGAAAGTTTTTCTTTCTATTTGTTTTCAACCAAAATTAAGTACTTAGTATGCATTCATACTCGAAACATCATGCAAACCATTTATTTTGTTATTCTTCGTACGATAAAGTCGAATAAATTATACGATAGATAATAAGAAATTAAAACAAACGGCCAATGTTAATTTTTACTCACAGAGAAAACGACGCGGTTTTAAACATGATCGATGGAAAAATAATGAACTTACCACACCCATTTTGCGAAGTATTTTAATATTTAAGGAAAAGCGGCACGAAGTTCACTTGTCAGAAAAAAATAGTAACAGTCTTGACCTACGCTTATCTTGTCTAAAATAATTAAAAACAATAAAATAAATTTCATGTAAAGAGTCCAATGCTCTATTGCGGTTCGGAATCAGACAGTTCTTCATCGATGTCTGACTGCACTATAGAAGCAAGTGATAAATAGTTCCAAATTAGTTCCCGATTGCTAAATCAAAGCCAAGTCCGTGAACTTAGCAGGTTATCAATGCAACGTGCTACTAAGTACTAGGTCAGTGTGGCAGACAGCCGAAACTGCCCATATAAATTACACCAGCCGGTGTGATACCTAATAGTCACGTGTTCTTTATTATTATTAACTAGCTTCTGCTCACGGCTTCGCCCCCGTGGAATTCGGTCTGCATCACATCCCACGAGAACGGGATAAAAAGTATCCTATGTCCGTCTCCTGGTTCTAAGCTACCTCTCCACCAATTTTCAGCCAAATCGGTTCAGCCGTTCTTGAGTTATAAATGGAGCAACTAACACGACTTTCTTTTATATATATATAAGATTAGTAGGTACCTTTTAAACACATTTTAACAATTGTCTGCGACTCCGCTCGTAAATCAAGACATTATTTCTGTTTTTGACTCTAGGATGCCCTAGAGTCAAACAAGAAACTGAAGACCAAAAAAGGACTGCCAACACGTGGGAGAAAAACAGCTAAAGGTTGTCATATTTGAACTAAAGGTATAATTAAAAAAAAAACACCAAACTACTTAATAGTATCACTGGAAATAAATTTAACTAAGCGAATACAATTCTTGATAACTTCTTTTTTCTTTCTTTTCTTTTTTAATAAAAGCGTTGCCCCACACTATGGTTTTCTCCTGTATCGTGGGTGCGTTTACAAACACAAATTCTCATACACAAACGCCCAGACCCGGAACAACTACCTGTAGATCATACAAATATTTGCTCCGTGTGGGGATCGAACCCACAACACGTGTCGCAGAAGCCGATCGCTCAGCCGCTACGCCAAACGTGTCGTCAAACTAATAACTTTAACAAGTTCGGGATGATTCTCCGTTCTTTTATTTCTAGTGAAGCAGCAGACAAAATGGTACCTACGTACGGTAGGAACCTAGATTACCGGTATCTCAATCCCAATAATGACACAATTTGATAACATATTGTTTTGATAACAATTTATTCTGGTATTACGTCTTCATGGGCAATTCTAACTCCATCGGACCCTTGAGACGAATAATCTCAAAGTCCTTTGTAGCTTAGATAACTGACGCGTCTTGTGTTACATACCGAATCCTTATGCATCTCCTTCGAATGTCGAATAATCTTTACACTCACGAAGTCCTTATATATTTTTTATTTTTTAAAGCTGATCTGATATGTATTATGTTTTTCTTTTATTTTTTCTGTATAAGCTTGAAAATGGACATCGCACAATTTTGCCTGCATTAATTTTCTTTATGTATTGTGACAATTTATTGTACGCATTTTTTTTTGACCCGCATAAATAAGTTTATAAGTAGAAGTAGATAAGGGGGTGGGCTGAAAACCAGCGTTGATCACGGTGGGGGAGCTATGCTCCACACGGATCAACATTTTGCTGAGCCGACTCCTTTGCCATTCAAAATTCAACAAATTCAAAAATAGTTTTTATCAAATATTGTATTTTTTTTTCTTTTTATGTATCTTATTTTTAGTGGCAATTAAGATTTTTTCTTTCTTTCTTTTCTTTCTTAGAATATACCCGAGCATGTATATACTTAATTATTATTTAATCGGTAGCAGTCCTACATAACCCATATCCCTCTACCTTCTCTAGGGATGGATATATACATGATATATACATTTTTCACAGAGTTATCCAAAAAAGGAGATTACAACAACAGAAATAAATCCTTCCTTAGTTCTTACCAACATCACGAAAGCGAAGTGCATGGCTTTATCACCTTAACCTACTTTGTTGCTTTAAAACAATTTACCGTTAGTAGAAACACTCACCTACATTATCTTCACAGTATTCTATTATCTGTGACAGCAGTAACAATGGTTTGCAAAGACACGACTATTCCGTGTTTTCTACTTTCATTTTTGCAGATTTTCTTAGATACTGTTTTGTGAATCTTTTTCATTGTTTTTAGAGTAAAGTTAGTCTTAAATCGAAAACAGTAATATATTGCCTACATTTATATTGATTTTCGAGAATGTATCTTTCTAAAATTATTTCATAAAATTAAATTAAATAATTATTTAAGTACCTTTTTCAATAATCGCTAGCCGCCTTTGCACTGTGTATGTCAAATTCCGAAACTCCAAATCCATTTTGGATCAGCTGAAACAAAAATAAGTCAATGTTATTATTACATAACATACCATCACGCCTGTATTCCCCGAAGGTTTAGGCAGAGGCGTACTAATGTACACCCACAGTTCGCCGGTATGTTTAGGTCCCATGTAATAGGGGGCGAGCCTATTGCCATTTACCGGGCACAAATTCCAAACTCCGAGCCGCTACTGGGAATTTCATAGAAAAACCCAATAACACTTTGCTCGACCTGGGAATCGAACCCAAGACCTCTAGCGCAGTAGTCGCACTCAGGACCACTAGGCTAATAAGGCAGTTATATTTATTTATTTATTATCGTACTTCAACGACAAGTTCGTCATTACATTTTCACTCAGATAATAAGTAACAGTGAAGAAGTACACCACTTACAGGACATTATTATAATTTTCTTGTGACTCATTGGATAATTTATTTGTTTAGGTAGGTACATTGATATTTATATGGGTATAATTATCATAACCATAATCATCATCTGTAGTCTAGTATACATAATTATATGTAAAAATACCATATGTTATACATAATGTTAGATATAATTTATACAAACGATTGTAAATTCCTAACTCCGAGCTAATACTGAGAATTTCATAGAAATACCCAATAACACTTTGCTAGTCCTGGGAATCGAACCCAGGACCTCTAGCGTAGCAGTCGCGCTTAGGGCGACTAGGCTAATGAGGCAGTTTCAATTTTTTTAGTTTTACTCTTAACAAGAAATCATTAAATATATGAAAAGGATTTATTTGAAAACTCCGAATCACGTTGTAAACAAAGATTCGCTTCAGTTAGTAAATATAGTATGATGAGAGTACATCGGATGACCTACTTGGCACACTTCAGTGCGTTTTTATGTGCCACTACACAGAACAGAAGGCAGATTCGCCAAACAAAATTCTGCCAAAAACCATCTAAACATAGCTTTAAGAGGTCCTTTCCTTACTTTACTAAAGACTATGATACATTACTAAAACAGAAACGTGAATCAGTTGGATGCCCCCCTGACGTGCGTCGACGCGAGAACCGATTGAACGCAATATAAGGTTTCCAGGTGGCCGGGACCCATCGGGATTGTCCCGGAATGAAAGCAAATGTCCCGGTATTTTCAAAACCATAACATTAAGTCAGAGACAATAAAAATGGGGGACCTGAGGGCCAAAAAAAATATAGAAGCTGTAAAAAAAATTAAAAACTAATAAAATAATCCTTAAAAAATGGTTTTTTTTTGTACCGGACTCGACGCCACCAAATCTGGCAACCCTACCGCAGGACGGAAATTTTAATTGATATAGGGAAAACAAAAAAATACTGACACGTACTTAAAAGGTCGTGTACATTGGTAAAGCAAGTAAATACTTATTTCTTGATGTGGGATGTCCCACTCAGTACCAGAAAAAAAGGGGTTGCCACTTATGAGATACCTACTTACCTTTATAATAGAACACCGAGTATACTATACAGTATTTTGGAATATAATTATATAGTATTTTTTATACACTAAAAAATAATTTTGATTACATTATAAAAAAACACTTACGATAATTTTGTTGAGAAATGTTTATTTTCTTATGCAGTTGTTATCGACTAATTTTACTGGTATTCACAAATCTATAAAAATAGATTATCAAAGATAGGGCAACTTCCGTTTCTAAAAGTCGTAGGGTTATGTTAAATAGCTTATAACCTTCCTCTTGAATCACTCTATCTATTAAAAAAACCGCATCAAAATCCGTTGCGTCGTTTTAAAGATCTAAGCATACATAGGGACAGACAGACAGCGGGAAGTGACTTTATTTTATACATATACTATGTAGTGTTTATCAGCGCACTTTGTTGTCCGTCCGTCTGTCTGTCCTTTTTCTCAGGAACGCGCGGATTACTATTTAGGTAACTCTGCTTAACTCTTCGGGGAATTCAGCCGTATGGTATAGGCATATCATAAATAAATTTACTTAGTTTACTGTTTATGCCATACACTATGGCTTGACCTTTACCTGGCAAGTCCGGAAAAAGGAGTTCATAACCATAAAAGTCGTTTCAGCCCAGATAACACCTACTGCCCATCTAAATATTAATAAAATCCGCATCACAATGGTGCTCTTAAGGAAAATATATAATATTATGAGTTCAGAGAGTAAAAAGACAATGCATTTATTTGCACTGTCTTAGATATCGGCACATAATATCCTTGCTTAACGATGGGAAGCCATTGAATTATGTAATGGTTTCCATTGCCATTGTAGTAAACCTATAAGGAATAGCAACCTATAAGGCTTGTTATAACTCCATTGATACATCGGTACCTCTCCCGGTAAATGACAAATGATATTTATTTATGTAAATAGATCTTTTAAAGACACTTTTACAAGTCACTGTACTCATCACATTTTACATAGGTATGTAAGTACCCTTAACAAATTCAGAAATTTAAATTAAAACAGATAATAAATGAATTGAATGTCAAATGAAATGTCAGATACATCGAAATAATGTCAACTGAGTAATAATAGAAGTCAAGCAAAATAGTTTAAACACGACCAAAATAAGATCACATACATTATAGCTATACAACAAGGACAACGGGAAAAAATATACATCATTGCAATTTAAGTTACCAATTTTAATCTTAATAGTTTTAAGTATAATGCACTATGCAGATTGTCAGTTTTTGACAATTTATAAGTGCCTACCTACTATATATTATTAATAGCTTCTGCCCGCGACTTCGTCCGCGTAGCGTGATGATATATAGTCTATAGCCTTCCTCAATAAATGGGCTATCTAACACTGAAAGAATTTTTCAAATCGGTCCAGTAGTTCGCGAGATTAGCGCGTTCAAGCAAACAAACAAACAAACAAACTCTTCAGCTTTATATATTAGTGTAGATTAGCGTCCTGTTATAATAGTTTGCTATTATAACGGTAACTGTTCCAAATAGATACTAAGCGGGCCTATGGAGAAGAACCGACTGAAGACTCCATAGTATACCTACCTTAAATAATTTAATAGGTATTATTATATCTTTCTTTTGTTTTCCATTTTGAAAAGTGAGCAGTTTGTTGCTGTAGATAAATTCTATAGATTCTCAACATATTTAAGGTCGCAACCACTACGCAAAAAGATAGTTAAAAAATGATCCGATCCAGGAAGTCGGAATATTCTTTTAAAACTTATACCTACATGGACCAATTAAAACAACCCGTTCGTCCTTTATACATCATGCTCATTTATGCAAAATCGTTTTTATTTTTAAACTAAAAACAATAAATAAAAGCATATTTCGGATACAAGACAAATTCATGAATATATTGCGACCCTACGCGAAACACCGAACCAGGATCAATGGACTTTATCCGTTTCCAAGCATGACGAGACCTCCATTAATTAGTTTCTGATTAGCTACTATTAGAACGGTAACGTACGTTTCATGCGTGAAGTGGTTACTAATTATTGCAACTGTGTGTACTTAATTGTGTTCGAGATGTGCAAAGTCGCAAGCGCAGAGTCATCGGTGCGTTCCACCGAAGATCCCGGATCCTTTCACCTTTTACGGCCACCGTTGTTTTAATTGTGTGCCGCGAAGCAGAACTTTTGATGGGTAATTTTGCGGAACAGAGTAGGCACTTACATAAGTAGAGTTCCATCGAAGCCTAAAGTGTGGACATCCTTACATAGGCGACCTATGAGTACGTATAATTTTAATGCACTAAAGAATCTATCTATAGATTTGATTGCTTATTTGGTAGAATTTTGATATTATATTACTTGAATTTATCTGATGACATAATCCTATCTCTAATAGCTAATCGACTGCAAAATTGTGGTACCTACTGCTCGACCAGAGTGATACCTCGACCTCACAGAAACCGGCGTGAAACAATACTTATGTTGTGTTTCGCCGAGTGAGTGAGGATACCGGAGGCCCAAACCCATTTAAAAGGCGGGCAATGCACTTGCGACTCCTCTGGTGTTCATGGCCGACGGTAGTTAATCGGTTACCATGAGGGGATCCGCCTGCTCGTTTGTCCCCCTATCCCATAAAAAAACCTGATTTGTTATTGAAACCGGCAGTAAGTGACAGCGAAGACATGACTGGAAAAAATATTATGATTTTAAGATACCCCATTTTTAGGCGTGCGGACCTAATATTGATCTCTTTTGCCGTCTATACATATAGCCAGGCACTATCATTTTCGAACACATATATAGCTCCAAAATTTGCATTTCGATGGCGCTTAATCAACAACAAAATTTCGATTCAACACAACGTTCGAAACTTAGATTAGCCAACAAAGTAAAAGAAAGTTTAGTTTCAATTATCACATTCACATGACCTCAAAACTTATTGTTTCACGGATTAACAAGTAAATGACAATAAGACAAGAAAAAATCGTGTACGATTGCTAATTCGTATTCGTATTGTATCGACCGCGTTACCCAATAAGCGCGGGTCATGAGCGACCGGCGACCGTTCGAGCATCTTTCACTTCGACACTTTTACTTCCTAGTTTCCGAGTTTTACGGAAATTTTACTTTAATGACATCCATTAAGCGGTAGCTTTCATTATGCAATTACCAAAAGGTTGAGGATATTGTTTTCTGTTTTATATGGTTTGTTTGAACTTATCGAACTTACAAAAACACCTACCGAGGTTTCGTCGCCGCGTAACAATGACTATTTCGTCGAGAGTGGAGACTTTTCTTTTAATGTGGATTATTTGAACATAAAATGAAGTAGGTTTGATAATAATACGATAATTTTATTGTCTTCGGTGTCGAAGACAAATTATCGTTAGAAGGTCAGAAGGCCGAAAAGTCTGATAGATGTCGAAAATGTGGTACCTAATCGCCTTGTGTAGAATATTGATAAATGTACAGTACCTACATATTAACATCTGGTTATACTGGAAACATAGCTTCGAAAGCTAACAGTATGACGTGATCTATTTACACATTGACATACATACACTCACGCCTTTCTCCCAAAGGTATAGGCAGTAGCTATAGACCGCCACGTGCTACGATTCTTTCTATACTACTTTTGTACATCTTCATACATCTTCTCATACATACGCGCCGGTTTCGAGTACTACGCAAATGAGTCCAAATTTGAAAACGAAAACCAAAACGATGTTTTACTGTTAACTTTATTTGCATTTAAATGCGAATATCAGCGATCTCTATAATTATAGAGCAGTGTTATAGGAACAGTTAATTCAGTAGTTTTTAATGACTACTTATTAATTTAAACAACTAACTTCTAATTTTTTATCCTCTGCTTTGCAGCTGACTTCAAAAACTAACCAAAAAAAAGCTTCTTAATTAATATCAACACGTGGATAGGTGAGCTACCTATCCACTTGTTTGGGTCGTTTATATTAATTAAGAAACTTTTTTGTAAGTATTATAAATTTAACATAAGAACTCATTAATGATTTAAAAACTTATTTAAAAGCCATAAAGATGCAATCGACGCCAGCCATCAGTAGCCCAAGCAGGAACACTTTCGAAAACGTATTCGTATCGAAATCGAGAATAATTTGTATGAGAAGGAGGTTAATGAACGTAGATGAAGCGAAAGTGGTGTACCAGGATCGTTGAATGTGTAGTCTCTGCCTACCCCAATGGAGACAGATGTGAAAATATGTATGTAAGTATGTATGAGATTTGTAGCAGAAAAAACTCATTCCTTTACAATACGAATTCGATAGTTATTCGTGCATGGGCTACGGGCCACAGGCCACTAGCAGTCTAAATAGGTATATTATATAGATGTATTCCAATGTACGATCGCATAACATGGGGGCTTGCCAATTTCCACCCTTATTTTTAAAAGCATAAGGTCGATAAACTGTCAACAGCCAACGCCATTGCCGTACTTTCTTTTGATAGTGATCTTGAGGCAAGATCATTGTCAATGAACTGCGACTTTCACTTTCGCGGTTTGTACCTTAAAGGTCGCTGGCCCACGACAGCTCTTGCGAGATCGCGACTCGACAAGGATAAAATATATACCATCACCACGCCTGTATTCCCCGAAGGGTTAGGCAGAGGTGTACTAATGTACACCCACAGTTCGCCGGTATGTTTTAGGTCCCATGTAATAGGGTGCGAGCCTATTGCCATTAACCGGGCACAAATTCCTAACTCCGAGCTGCTACTGGGAATTTCTTAGAAAAACCCAATAACACTTTGCTCGACCTGGGAATCGAACCCAGGACCTCTAGCGTAGCAGTCGCGCTCAGGACCACTTGGCTAATGGGGCAGATCAAGTTATATGCGGAATGAAAATAGCAGTTTTCAGTGAGTCAACCAGATGACACGGGCCGTTGACCCCGGAAATATGGAATATTGAAAATAACAACTGAATCCGAACCCACTAGTCAACTTATTAAAAATGCTGTTTTGCATCACGCCTGAATACATTTGCCAATTAATCAACATTATTTAAAAGTATAACTTATCTATACCATATCGAAGTCCATTGACTGGCTTATCTAATAGGCAAAGAATTTTAATAGCATGTATTTATCACGCATATTCGCTTCTAATTATGCGAATATTATTATCATGTTCCAATAATCATTGAGGGACAAGAGGAGACAGTTTAATCACTCCACGTAAGTTGTAAAGCACTAATAAAGTGACACTTTTATTACACACTCGTCAATATTACTCTGAGCTCGTCAATATGTCTCTCATCTGTTTAATTGTGTCATCGCATCACGTTCGCATAACATAATAATGATGTTATTATGGATTCTATAAAGCTTATAAAGCAGCGTTGACATGATCAGTGTAAAATCTAGGGCGGTCTATGTGCGCAACTCTTATTTTGGCAACCTGTATTCCTAGCGGACTTGGACCCCGTCTTAGCGGACTCGGATTGTGTCCTATGGTCAATAACAAAAATTCCTCGTAATAATACCTTACCGGGCAAGAGAAGTCCACTACTGAACAACGTCCACTCCCAAAGATTTCCACAAGTCCCGACTATAGAGTAACACCGATTTTTCTAATCCAATAAGTGTCTTTAAATACTCATCTCTAAGATTTACTTACGCAAATCACACTATCTTATATAGATACTCTCAAACATGTAAACGTAAAACTAGGAATGAATAAGAAAAATACCCTACCCTACTATTTTTTAAGTCTACCCACGGATGCTGTATAGGATATGAAACGACAAGAATTAATAATATCAATATAACGAGATAAAATCCGTAGAAAGTACCTAGTTTTATATAAATATTGTAAAAGATAATATTGTAAAAAATATTGTATTTCGCTGTCCGAGTATTTACCAAGGTCAAAATAAATAAGAACGTTATCTGCAAGCCACCGTGAAACCACAATTATCATTGCTTGTGGTAACGTTAAGGTACCCTACCTAGCTTAGGAGCTAGGCTGAACAGGTATCTATCCTTGGATGTCATAGTTTAACTTTAAAGGCCACACCTTTTAACATGATTTTTCATAGAAATTTTACTTGGGCCACTTGCACCAACTTCTAAAATGTGATTAAATTTCATTGTTATTTTGTGTTTAATTATAATTTAAACATAATTATGAAGTTAGTGCAAGTGGCCCTTAGTGAATATGTGGAAGTTGGATTGTATAATACGCCATTTTATATAACCGCTAGCTAATTTACAAAATAGCTCTGTTATGTTAAAACAGTTGTACAACGTCCAGCTGGATTGTGATCATAATATTATTTTTATGGATATGTAGGACCTAAGTGGTTTTACTATTTGACAAAAGATAGGTACCTATTTAACATAACATAACATACCATCACCCCTGTATTCCCCGAAGGGTTAGGCAGAGGCGTACTAATGTACACCCACAGTTCGCCGGTATGTTTAGGTCCCATGTAATAGGGGGCGAGCCTATTGCCATTAACCGGGCACAAATTCCTAACTCCGAGCTGCTACAGGGAATTTCATAGAAAAACCCAATAACACTTTGCTCGACCTGCGAATCGAACCCAGGACCTCTAGCGTAGCAGTCGCGGTCAGGACCACGTGGCTATTGAGGCAGTATAGGTATATTTCATTTCAACATTTTGAGTAGCGAGAAAAAATTTACGATCCTTGAAGACGTTGTCATTTATTCAGTCAGGTACGTGTTGTTGTCATTTTGTTCTAAGTTCTGTTATCAGATTTGACCAAAGTTAGGTATATATGGGACCACCTCTGAAGTATGACCTATCAAACAAAAGAAGAATCATCAAAATCGATCTATAATAATCGAGTAACAAGCAGCCAAATTGAGAACCACCACCGAGGGCTGCGTACCCATTGGACCTCCAAGATTAGACCCTCTATCACAAAAGTACCCGTCTGACCTCATTTTAAGTCCCTTTGGACCTTCTTTTAAATATAATAATCAATGTGCCCATTGGACCTCTTTTTAAGTACCCTTTGGACCTTCAAAATTAAAACTAATAATGATGAACCAGTTGGACCTCTTTTTTAATACCCTTTGGACCTTAAAAAATATGTTTTTATTTAGGATTTGCCCTATGTTATTTTAGTAAGAAAAGGTACAGTTGCGTTGAAAATTGTTCAGCAGAATTCTAATAATTAGGTGAAATAGCATAAGCGAATACAAGCACACTAGCGACAAACAGCATTCCGTGGTCAATAGAAGAAGTGTATAGGAGAAAACACAAGAAATTTATAGGTGTGTAATGGATAAATATTTTAAAAAACTTTAATGTATCAATAATACTTAGGTATACCGCATATTTTAATAGGTTTTATATGTAAAACAACTTCCTAACTTAATAAAAAACAATTGGACACACACAAGGCAAACGCGCGTTTAAGCTCGCCCTTTAATACTTCTTTTTGTTTTTTAAAAGCTTATCTTAGTGTAAGGCAATACTGGTACTTTATTATTTGCGAAATTTATGATTGAAAACTATGTATGATATAATAATTATTATTTTATTAAGTTTATTTAGTTTACCTAGGTAAAAATAAGACTGATTTTAACATTTGACCTGTGATTTATATACTTTATTTTACTTATATACATTATGTTAAATTTTAAAAAAATACAAGAATAACACTGTGATTATTTGAAAAGTGATTTGCAAATAAATGTAAAATACAAAGATATCTTATATTTTCAAATTTTATCAAGTTGTAACAACATTGGCGGTGCTGCCTGTAAAACCAATGTTCACAAATTCAGTTGCTACAGCATACATTTTAGGATGACAGTGTGTTTCTTTCTTTTATAAAATGTGATATAAACATTCTTAATTAATATAGCATGCATTTTTATGGATACTATCTTTAAGATCTGTCAAATTAGAAAAATGCGTGATCTGACTGAAATATTTGATTTTATTTGTAACAGAACATTGTGTTTGTTTTATATTTTTTATTAAAATCTTGATTTACATTATGTAGTGTTTTATTTTTGATAAGGTGTGTCACTTTTGTGCACGATTGTATTTTAGATTTTAATACGAAAATATGTGAATGAGGTCCAACAGAACACGTTGCTTAATAGAGGGTCTAATAGGCACTCAAGTATAGATAAAATCCAAGTTTGAAGGTCCAAACGGTACAAAGAGGTCCAAAGGGTAATCTTTTTAGACGAGGTCCAAACTAGGAGGTCCTACGGGTACGTCACCCCACCGAGGTGGTTTTGGTGAAGTCGTCGCTTGAACAAAATCTCAGTATGAATAATACAAACAATGTGTAAGTATTTTATTTATTTACAAGCATACACATACAACCTTACAGTTAGGTACACCAAAACGCTGCAGCGGTCAAAATTACAATAGTAAAATAGGTACACACAAAACAAACGAATGTTACTATAAAAAATACAAAACCTTTTACCTCTAGTTCAACTTTTCAAAAAAAATTAAACATTCTCGACACATATCCATCCGTCGCATTGCAGACAAGTCACACTCCGGTGATGATGTCAGAAGAGTATTAATTAAAGAAATTAAAAAAAAAGTAACTATGTGTAGCTCTGAATTTGACATTGACATTGAGAGAAAGAAATGGAAATCTGCAATATTTTCTGGGAAATCACGGATAGTCATGCAAAATGTGCAACTTTCTTATTCGTCGTAATGTCATCAAAGTCAATACGCAGAATTTTTATCTTAGTATCAATTATTGTATTCAAATCTCAAATGCGTTAGTTTAATTATAATCTGGCATAATTATGATAATAGTCCTACCATTACATTCCTACTTTCAATGTCTCTATTAAGCTAAATTAAATTCCATTATGTAAATGTACAACATGAACGTATATTTTTTGCCATAGAATATAGTGTGTCTAATAAATGGTTTTTATTTAATAACAAAATAATTAAATACAAATCATATTTAAACCAATCTATTTATATATAAAAATCAATTGCTGTTCCTTAGTCTCGCTAGAACTTGGCCGATTTAGCTGATTATGGTTTTGAAATGTTTGTGGTAGTCCAGGGAAGGTTTAAAAGGTGAGTAAATATGAAAAAAATGTTTTTCTGATGCGGTACATAGTTCGCCGGGTCTGCTAGTATTATTATAAAAACAAACGTTACTCACGCACGCAATCGCTCAGACCCGGAACAGCTACCACACAAATATTTGCTCCATGTGGGGATGGAACCCACAACACGTGTCGCAAAAGCCGATCGCTCAGAAGGTACGCCACACGTGTAGTCAATTAATTAAGGAAATATAAAATGTAAATTAATTTGCCTATGTCATATTCATAGAAATCGATTGTTTGCTACAAAAAGACACAGGTTTTCTGTCATATTTTTTATACAATTGTGTTTGATTGATCACTGATATTATAGTTTCTGGAAAGCCATTAGTTTTTTTTACCTTTAAACTCATTTACTTAATAAATAATTGCTATAGAATTGTATCAATAAATTATTATTATTATTGCGAAATGTCTATCTGGTAGCAATGCGTGACGTCACTATGATATTTAACATAACATACCATCACGCCTGTATTCCCCGAACGGTTAGGCAGAGGCGTACTAATGTACACCCACAGTTCGCCGGTATGTTTAGGTCCCTATTACATACAAACTCCTAACATTATATACAAATTCCTAACTCCGAGCTGCTACTGGGAATTTCAACCCTTTGCTCGACCTGGGAATCGAACCCAGGACCTCTAGTATAGCAGTCGCGCTCAGGAGCAATTGGCTAATGAGGCAGTTATGATATTTTTAAATTATTTAGGTATTCCGTCAGATTTGATTTACTTACCCACGACTGCCTCGTTAGTCTAGTGGTTTCAAGTGCGACCGCTACGCTAGAGGTCTTGGGTTCGATTCCCAGGTCGAGCAAAGTGTTATTGGGTTTTTCTATGAAATTCTCAGTAGCAGCTCGGAGATTGGAATATGTGCCCGGTTAATGGCAATAGGCTCGCCCCCTATTACATGGGACCTAAACATACCGGCGAACTGTGGGTGTACCTTAGTACACCTCTGCCTAACCCTTAGGGGAATACAGGCGTGATGGTATGTTATGTTATGTTACCCACGACTTACCCATTATATTGATCCATAATTCTATGATTTTTCAAAATACCTGCATAGGTATTCATATTCGAGAGGAGATTGTTACTTTTTACATATTTTTAAAATACTATATATTAGCCCATAAATTTTCCAACTGCTGAGCACGGATCTCCTCTCAGAATAAGAGTGGTTATATACTTTATCCTGCAACTCTAACGGGTTGGCAGACTTCACAGGGCATTGAGAAAATCTCTCAGATATTGGAGAATTCGAGATCTGTGACTTGGAAGTCCAATGGTCATATCAATTGGCTATCTATACTTCTACACCGTCATAAATAAGGCACATCGACAATTTAAACACAAGCCTGGTATTTAAATCAAATATACAATAAACACAAAGTTGAAGATAAAATATGTGTAAAAGCACTTTAGGCAATTAGGTACCTATAATAAATAAGCGGTTTTTATTAATAAATTCAAAGAATAATATGGTAGTATAATGTATCTCATAATTATAATTTTAAATTAAATGATCCATCAAATCCAACAATTAATTATATAATTATTTCACGTGGATAGAATCCGGTCGTAGCTAAAAACATAATTAAATACATAAAAATTCAGATGTAACTTCCACGTGGCTACGACCGGATTCTATCCACGAGTATCGTGGATAGAATCCGGTCGTAGCTAAAAACATAATTATTTATAATAATAAGGTTGTAGATATCATACATTAAAATGTCATTTCTATAGACTACAGAGACGACAGAGCTCTCTCGAACATCACACGCTTTCACAAGCCAATAACGTACACGCAAACATTATGTGGTAACCATGGCAACGAATATCACTGCATACGTCAAGGGCATTTTAGGCAGTCAATTCTAATGACAGTAATAGGGTCATTGCGCCCTTCGGAAACCAAATTCTCCTAATAACTTGATAAGTTCTTTGACAGCCTAGACATACATATAATGTGGAAATGAGATTCGACATTATGCGTCCAAAGTTTAACTAACCAAACCGTAAGTTCGAATCCTGCCCGAGCTGAAATATTTATAATATAAAAAGTAGCCCATGAGTTATTCCAGACTATAATCTATCTCTGTGCAAAATTTTATCCAGATCCGTTCAGCCGCTCTGGCGTGAAAGAGTAACAAACATCCATCCATCCATCCATCCTCACAAACTTTCGCATTTATAATATTAGTAGGAAGTAGGATGAGATTCAACCTGTACCCGCTTGCCATTACCATTTTTATTTTTGATGTTTTTTCAAGCTGAATTGCCTATACAAACGTAATACCAAAATAAATCGTAATTGAAACACATTTTAATAGAATTGTAGTATTATTTGGATTTGGATACAGTTAATCTAATCCTACCATTTTTTTCCATTCATCCCTATCAGCCGGGACCTCTTATTCACTCCCTTGGCTCTGTGATTATCAATTCTATTGGTATCTACATATTCTATCAGTATATTGATATTTCGATAGAATGAAGATGTGATGCGTTGAACGCTCGATCAAACAAACATTCGATATATTGAACAATCGAAGATTATATTTAGACTTTCGATTGATAGTAATCGATCAATTGATATTCGATTATTTAGCATGTAGGTACTGTCACGAGCACAGATATGTATACATTTGGCAAATTTCAAAAGCGATTTTCTCTTAGTGTATTAATTGAAATTTTATGATGTTATGAACATAGTATTTTCGAACCAATGCTTTAATGATATTGTTATTATCTCGAAGTTTGCAATCGTCATTTCATAAAAAAATCTTTCGAATATTAGTAAGTGTATACATATTGATGCTCGCGACTGTACCTACTATGCCAAATAATCGAATATCAATTGATCGACTACTATAAATCGATTGCCACCACCATAGTTATAATTAAGAAATCTCATTGCAATAAATACGTAAGTAAATTGCTTTATCCGTAAGTTTTCGTAATGTTGTCTGTTACATTGCCACCGAACTCACTTATTGTTGCTTGGGCAATGTTTGCATGGCGTTACTTAAAATCTCTTGCAACCACCTACAAGAGGCCTTCGATGTCCAAACTAATGCTTAGAACATTAACCAAATAGAAAGAAGATTTAATACCCTAACCATGTGACCGTGATTCATTTCGACACGTCATAACACAACAGTTGAAGATGTCTTAATCAAACTCCCTACAATAAATAATGAATGCAGAACAATTATTAAGTTTGTATTTTTTTTATATTTGGGGCTCGTAAGCTGATCAACTGATCTGCAAGGTTAAGCTGCGCTCGCCGCGGTCAGTGGATGGGTGACCATTCTTATCACATCGAGACCCCTCCGTGCCTCGGAGAGCACGTCAAGCCAGTTGTCATGCGAACATCTTTGACAATTGTTAGTGGTAGTCCCAAAAAAGCCTGACAACTAGTCTGTCCTCCGAATATCGATATAACCCAGAAATTCGGTTGCAGAGGTCTAATGACAGTCGCTACTTACCCTATTACATTATTGATTGATGAATTTAGAAGTTTCTACATACAATGTTCTTGAGACTGAGTTCAGTCCAGCTCATTCCATATTTTTGTAAAAAAATCTGTGTATTTTCCGCTATGTTTTGCCCGAGTCTAAGGGCCTATGCACACCACGTTTTTTAAACGCGCCGTTGACGCGCGTCGACGGGCGGCGCGTTAAAAAAACGTGGTGTGCACAGGCCCTAAGAGTCCAATTGCCGTTGTTTCGTCATCCGTGTCATTTATTGTCTGTGCCCATGTATAGGGCCCATTGATCTAATTACAAAATCAGCAACATTTTAGTGGAGATAACACAGCACCAAACTCATTTTATCGGAGCGTAAACGAAGAATCTACTATTACATTTAATAGCTGTTACCCGCGGTTTTGCTCACATCCTAAAAGACTTTTTAAGGCAAACAGTACCTACCCATGTCTATGTGAGTAGAATCTGACGTAGGTGCCTCCTCGACTTGGTACGCACGTGTTATTGTATTTTTTTTTATATTTTGTGATCAGATGACCACTATGGCACCACCTCTACTAACTATTGAAATTACCCACTATTAACGAAAATATCGGTGAACATAACATAACATACCATCACGCCTGTATTTCCCGAAGGGTGAGGCAGAGGCGTACTAATGTACACTCACAGTTAGCCAGTATGTTTAGGTCCCATGTAATAGGGGGCGACCCTTTTGCCATTATCCGGCCACGAATTCCAAACTCCGAGCTGCTGGAATTTCATAGAAAAACCCGATAACACTTTGCTCGACCTGGGATCGAACCTAGGACCTCTAGCGTAGCAGTTGCGCTCAGGACCACTAGGCTAATGAGGCAGTTACGGAACACATAAGTTAAAAAATACATACAGACGAAAATAGGAACCTCCTTCTTTTTTGAAGTCGGTTAAAAGTGGCTGTCGCATAGACGTGTAAAACTGCGTATATTTGTGTAATTAAAACGCACATTTATAAACAACACATATTTTACATACAGCCGTTATACCTACAAATATATGAAAAGGGCTAACAATGACTTTGTTCTGTATGATATCATTGCGGTTTGAATTTAAATAGAACTGAACAAAGACTGTGTATCTACCTACAAAAATATAGGTATATATATATTTACCAGCTGCTGCTGTGGGTGATAGATCACGCAGTTTGTATATTTATGTTGTAATAGTTTTTTATCAGTTGTTATTAGAATGCCGATAACCCGATACTGATTTCAGCATAATTTCATAATTCTAACAATGTGATGAAATTGAATGTAGCTTTAGAATTCATGTACACACCTTTTTACGAGGGTGTTTCACAAAAGCGGGGCTGTGTAATCTATTCTGTCAACCGTCAATCTATATAACATTTTATGACAAACAACTGCTTACTATCATGCCGTCATCAACATCATCAGCCTATATTTGTCCATTGCTGGACGTAGGCCTCTCCTAGTAAACGCCACAGAGCCCGATCTTCGGCTTTCCTCATCCAGTCACTGCCAGCTGCCTTCCGCAAATCGTCACTCCGTCTGGCCAGCGGGCGCCCTACATTACGTTTGCCTAGTCGCAGTTTCCATCGAGAACTCGTTTGGTCCAGCTTTTGTCGGTTCCCCGACAGATGTAACCGGCCCGGATGTAATCCCATAACTATCTTACTGTAAAAACTTAAATCGACACCTCATTTGTCAACATCTGATTACCTAGTAACTTTTGAACTAGGATCGAGTATATACACTTCCTTTTTTCATAGTCGGTTAATAAAGTAAAATATTAAGAGAATTGGGAACCACCTGCGTTTTTTTGCAATTCGTTAAAATCTATTTTCGATTATTTATGATCTCATGTCGGCAATAAAACTAATTTCATAACCATATTATAACGGTTTTATTAATAGCTTTGAGGAGGATAAAATTATTTTAGTTGCTAATATACAGTGAATGACTTTGCCAACTATTTTTAAAGCTTATAGTATAGGTAATCAACCGACTAATATTTTAAATTTTATATAGAAGTTACATTAATGGACCTCAAGTCGCTATTTTCAACAGACTTCAAAAAGGAGGTTCTCAATTCGACAAAATTTTAATTTCTGACCATAAATTGAGAAAAAAATGTCAATAATACGAGACAGAATACGTACTGACCGAAGAAATTACAATGTCGTCGAGCTACTTTAGATTCTACTCGCCACTCAAAACATTTGAATAAGATAACTTTCAACAAAAGTAAAACTGCCTTCAAAAACCTTAAAAAAAGTATTATGTGCGAAACAGTTTCGGCGGTAACAAAAGATCCGACCAACCCAGTAGCACCGACTTCCGAAACTATTTCGCAAATACCTTTTTTTAAGGCAGTTTTACTTTTTATTAAAAGTTATTTTATATTGCGTCAAAATGTTTGATCTTTTGACAGTTTTCTATTCATTTCATTCATTCATTCATTAATACCATTGGATGAACATTCTGATACAATTGAAATAGCCGATTTGTGCCCCAGTAATTAAGGTCACGACTAAGGAAAATAATATAAAAACACGTTCTATAATACGCATATAAAATACGTACATTGAAATTTTGACAATAAGATACCACTACCTCAACGTGCAACCTCTGGATCAATTACTACTTATTTACTTAATAATAATTATATGAATTGATAGCAGAAAAAATGAAAAGGTATTGTTTATTTGATTTTGAAAAGTAGCTAAGTTCTAGCACAGATTAGATTGTACTAAAGAATGACGAAAAAGATGAAGAAGGTGTATGAGTGGAGAAAGGAAGTGGTCCAGATAGAGACAAACAAAGTTCATGTAAGTGTGATCATATCTCCTGACGAATAAAGTGTCCGATTTCGTGCAAATTCAAACGAAGCCTGCACTAATCTTTCGTTTCGATTCTCCATACTAATTGCAAAACGTATGAAGCAATCGCCTTAAATCGGAAGTACGAGTAAAAAATGTAGGGCACTTGTCTCTAATCAGAGCCCGTCAGTACTATGTGTTAGTTAACGCAATCATTTTAAATTGTCAAACACCACAAGTTAAATAGAGCTGTCTTGCTCTCACCTAACAACTGAAAAACAGGTCCAGATTGGGATAGGTATAGGTATAGTAACCTCACCTATAAAGTCATCTAAGGTAGTCTTAAGTTAGTCGCGTATTTACTTCCATGCTGTGAGTAACTAGATTTCTCCATTGTTTTTTCTAGTTAAACGAGAATCGAGACTACCTATAGAAAGGAAATCGGAATCGAGTCCTCGACATTAAATCTGAGAAACTTAACAAGAAAAACAGGTGTAACTGCAATGCGATTGGAATGATCTAGATTATCTAGGGTACACAGATGACAAAGGATTCACGTTTTTACGAACTCCATGGGTGATGTATTTGCTCTTATCTCTTCAGCACCCTCGATAATTTCTAGCAAACAGGTTGAGGAGAAGGGCTAACATTCGCACAAACTAATTTTGTCGTTGCATTTATTTTGCGAAAACAGCGGCTCTAGGCGAGATAATGCGAGTAATTTAGTCATGCGTTGACTTTGTTTTGTATGTTTGTTCTGTGTACACTTGTACTCGTAGCAGTCGTTACTTACGTAAATTAACATTTAGACAGCGTGTGAGAGACAGCTGGATTGTTATTGATAAAAACATTTATTTATCTGCTATTGTGAGTAAGTACTTCATCATCATTACATATTACATTTGGTATGTAAAAAATCACATTACATTGAGATTGGTATTCCCAAGCAAATGTACCAACAAGTACAATAAATATAAATCAATCTTATAAAAACATTGGAATAAAATTATACATTATATAATATAGGTAGGTACTCCTACACCGTGGGTATACACAACACCTATATATACATATAATATGAAACATAAACATAAAGAATATTATTATGTGTAAGGTATAAAAATAAAATTCTTGTTAAGTACCTCTGCATAATTATTCCATGATATCGTAAAATCTGATCTAGATTCATTTCTACAAAATTATATGTATGTTCTGGAAAGTTTTTGTAGACATTATAAATACATATTTTCACGCCTATCTCCCAGGGGTAGGCAGAGGCTATAGATTTCCACTTGCTACGATCCTGGCACACCACTTTCGCTTCATCTATGGTCATTAACCTCGTCATGCATGATCGTCGGTTTATGATGCTCTTAACCCGACGTTTTTGAGAACGCGTTTTTTCGGACACTCTTCGGGTATAAATTCATGAAATTTAAATTATAATATGAAAATTATGTAATTACCCAAATGATGTAGTTCCCAAAAATAAGAATTGTTTAGCTCAATAAATTGATGCGGTTTCGCTCGCATCCTAAGTTACTTTTTAAGACAAAAGGTAGCCTACATAATTCTCAGAGTCCAAGGTCCAATTTATCTCTTACCCACCAAATTTAAACAAAAAATAGTTCAGCGGTTTAGGCGTGATAATGAAACAGGCAAACAGGTAGAGTTACTTCCGCGTTTATAAATAACACTTACCTCAGTATCAGTTTGGTTGCTAAATTATAATAAATGACAAAACTACTTAACTATAAGCTGAAAGTTTAAAAACAATTTCCCACACAACAGTAACGCCTTTAAAGTAAAAGTAGCATTTAGTAAAAGCCATCAAGGCAAAGCCGTCAACAACTTCTTACATAGAATAGAAACTAGATAAACGCACGACAACAGCGCGATTATTATCAGTACCTTGACCGACACGCCGGCCGTCTGAGTCAATGGACTTTCTATGACGTGCCACAGCTGCGCGAGCGCGTTGCATGCGCTAGCCCAGAGCTAAGATTATGTAGACCGCCAATCAGTAAATGATACGTAAAAATCTAATTTAGTTAGTTAAAACTTTATTTTAATAAGTAGTAAGTAAAACTTTCATTATAATTATGATTATAGTTTTACTAAGACAAGATAATTAAGTTTTTCTTTTACCTATATTAAGTAATTTTCTATCGAATGCTTACTATAAATAAAACCAGGTAGTCCGTAAAATTTTTATGAGGTTCAAAATAACATTGTGGGATCGAATTTCGAGCACATTACAGGTCTAACAATCTAAATAAGCAGTTGGCGCTTTTAGTGACCCACAATAATATGATTCACATTAGTAAAATGCTAAGGATCCGGTTATATGTTTACAAACCAAAAGGGTATACCTAATTTATAAATTATTAACTGTCCCCTCAGCAGCATTGCAATGCCTCTTTTTTAACCGACTTTAAGAAGGAGAAGGTTCTTAATTAAATTGTATTTTTTTTGTTTGTTACCTCAGTCAGATCTGTCGTCACATATTAAACGATTTGAAAATTATTTTTATTATACTTATAACAATAACACCCGGATGAGACACATCTGGGGTAAGTAAAATTCTACTCACCACTCAAAAATTAATAAACCGCCTTCAAAAATCTAAAAATTAATGTGCACAGCAGTTTCGGAAGTCGATCGCGACAACAAAAGAAATCGAAGGCACCGACTTCCGAAATTGTTGTGCACCTAAAATCATTTTTTATGTTTTTGAAGGCAGTTTTACCTTTTCTTAAAAGTAATATAATAAATAAACTAATAAATATAATAAATAATAAAGTAATAAATATAATAAACTCACCACAGTTTAGCAACATGGAGGAAAAACTTTATATATTATTTAAAAGGTACAATAACTAATATAAAACTAATATAGAACTAATATAAAAGTTCAAGCGGTGGTAGTACGACTGTCATAAAAGTGGAGGAAGGAAATTATAGACCCAGTGTGAGGTTCTAATGTCCATTTTGGCTACCTTTACTATTCAAAAATATTGCTTGCCACTTTAGCAGGCCTGCCATGTTCGTTCTAATGTAACTTACCATAGAAATCTACAATTCAATCAAACAAATGTAATGTAGAGCTTCCTTTATATCTATAACGCAATCGACAATCCTTGGCCCATATACCATATCGCGATTAATTAAAAAACACAAAATATATATTTGCGAGCAAAGTTCAATTCACTGGCATCACAACGTAATAGATACTAGCTGCCTACTATCTTTGCCAGTGGGTTACTCTTTCCTTGAATGTGTATATTTGTAACGTTTTCCAACATTACAATAATAATATATTCCCTATTCAATACTGATTACAAATACCTTTATGCAAAACAGATTTACATATTTGATATTCAGCATTGTGCCCGGGGGTATTGTTCCAATTGATTTGCCTGTATTCGCCGAAGGATGACACAGAGGTATACTGATTTACTTACACCATTCACTATATGTTTCATCATATCAGCAGCTAATTGAAGTCCACTGCTGAACAGAGGCCTGCCACCAAAGACTTCCACGAGGACCGGTTAGGTATATGCCGTCTACATCCCACGACTCCAAGCGACCTTCACCAGGTCGTCGTGCATCTCGTTGGGGGTCGTCCCAAACTGTGCTTTCCGGTGCATAGTCTCCACATGAAAACCTTTCTGCCCCAGTGGCCATAATAGGGCCCAGACAAGTTGCAATCTATCGCTCGCTGCTCGAATCGACCAATGAATAGAAACAAAATGTATGGAGATGACATTTGTGCACGCTCGATTTGCCGAAAGCATAGATGTCATTTGCATATAATTTGTTTCTATTTGTTTGTCTATTCGAACTACAGATTGCAACTTGTCTACAGGCCCAGTTCTACGGATTATGTACCCCACCCACTGCCACTTATTGCTAATAATTTTAGCTATGTCAGCTACTTTAGTTCTACGATCTTCCTTCTTTATAGAGGCAAGCGAGCAAGCTCGCCGGTCCTCGATTCTGATTCGATACCGTAAAGAAATATCAAGAAAGTTTTTAGGTACTATGTAATACGAGGCGAGCCGTTTGCCCACACCGGACACAAATACAAACTCCGAGCTGCCACTAAGAATTTCATAAAAAACTCAATAGCACTGCTCAACCTCAGAATCGAATAAAGTACGACGTGGCACTTGGGATCACTAGAGCTGGAATAATGAGGCAGGTTTTTAATGAGATGAATTATTACTTTGTAAGGTAACATGTTTGTTACCCGTGCGCATGCCACAAAACCTGGTTGCTCGCTCCATCGCGATAGCACGCTAAAATATGTAGATCTCTTTACCGTGGCGATAGTGGCAACTCGCAAGTTTGTTTTGTGCTTATTGACGATAATTGATGCAACATCTGGATTGCATCGCAACCTATTGGTATTCATTAAGACAATTTAACTTATTAACAACTGTATGCGCATAGTTATGATAAATTTGGTTCAAAAATTTGTTCCCAATGTGAAATAGGTACTGGGAAAATAGACCGTATTGACCATATGGGAACAAAAGCTGCTGAAGCCATCCTTAAAAAGCAATAGGTATCTTAACACTGGCCTGCATTGTAATACTAAATTAGGAGTTACTGCTATGAATTTCAAGAAATAAAAAGAGCCATAACATCACATCACCCGTATTTCCCGAAAGATTAGGCAGAGGCGTAATAATGTACACCCACAGTTCGCCGATATGATTAGGTCCCATGTTAGGTACATGGGACCTAATCATATCGGCGAACTGTAGCGGGGGGTAGTAGTAGTAGTAAATAGGGGCGAGCCTATTGGCATTATCGAGCTAAGTACTGAGAATTTCATAGAAAAACCCAATATCACTGCTCGACATAGGAATCGAACCGAAGACCTATAGCGCGTTGATTACCACTAGGCTAATGAGGCAGTTTTCATCATAAATGAAGAATAAAAAGACCGGTCCCCCATTTTTATTGTTTATATCCAATTGTGACATTTACTCTGACGTCAGAAAGCAAAATATTTTTACTGATTGTCTTTTTCTTTTTACTAAATTGAAGGTCTCTCGTCTCGTGGAACTTTATGAGTGCACTTATTAAAATAATACTTAATTATAAAGAATTACGTGTCCTTTATAAAATAGGTATAGGTACTTATGGATCTGGCGTAGCCTGAATTGACCATAAAAACGCAATACCGAAATAAATCGTAATCCAAACAATACATTTATTTATTCGGTCAACCGACAATTGTTACCACTAATACATGCATATTTAAATATAAATATTAAGTAACAAGTGTAACAATTAATTATAGGTTAACACCACATGTTCAAATAATTGAGTACCTACAGAATTGACAATAAATAAGCACATTATACATAGCATTGAGGACACAACATTAGTTGATTAAATTAATTAATTTTTAAGATAGATTAGAAATATATATTATCAAATACTGAACTGAAACTGCCTCAATAGCCAAGTGGTCCGGACCGCGACTGCTACGTTAGAGGTCCTGGGTTCGATACCCAGGTCGAGCAAAGTGTTATTGGGTTTTTCTATGAAATTCCCAGTAGCAGCTCGGAGTTAGGAATTTGTGCCCGGTTAATGGCAATAGGCTCGCCCCCTATTACATGGGACCTAAACATAGGTACCGGCGAACTGTGGGTGTACATTAGTACGCCTCTGCCTAACCCTTCGGGGAATACAGGCGTGATTGTATGTATGTACTTATGTATTATCAAATTGTGTTATTATTCGGATTGAGATACCGTAAATCTAGGTTTCTACCGTACCGTTTCGTCTACTCATACTTCACTGGGAATAAACGACCGGGAAAGCGTTCCAAACTTGGAAAAGTCATCAAGAATTGCATTCACTTACTTTCATTCCCAGTGAAGTATACTTACCTATTTGGCGTAGCGGCTGAGCGATCGGCTTCTGCAACACGTGTTGTGGGTTCGATCCCCACACGGAGCAAATATTTGTATGATCTACAGGTAGTTGTTCCGGGTCTGGGCGTTTGTGTATGTGAGAAATTCTGTTTGTAAACGCACCCACGATACAGGAGAATATCCCAGTGTGGGGCAACGTTTTCTTTAAAAAAAAAACTTAATGATGTATTGTGAAAATACCTGGTATTAGCATCTGGGATAACTTCAATTCTGACGGTTGTTTCTCACGGGATAATAAAAAAAAAATTCTCCGAACAGCAACCAAAGTAACTATTTTATATTATATTACAAACCTAACTTATATTATTATATTCCGCAGGACTATTAAATAAAATATTATCGATAGAATCACCAGTAAGTAACTTACCCACGTAGGTAAGTAAGAATACCAGTGTAATTTATTAGTGTTTGACAAAATAACAAAATACCTTATAGGTAAATATTAATAAAATGCACGACACCATTATAACAGTAAAGATATCTATACGTATTACCGTGTCATTATCATCCTGTATATGCAAGTAGGTACTTACTTTGCATAAATTACCCTATATATTTTGTTTTTTTTTTTAATCTTTCGTGGAATTTTTCTGTTCTTTAACCGGTCAAGAAAATTATTCATAATAAACTCTAGAATAAGCTTATTTACGAACTATAAGCTTATATAGTAGCTGCTGCTATTTGTAGGTATTAACCAGAAATACTATCTATTTATTTATAAAAATACGAGTAAACATGTTTATAATTAAAAACCTGAATTTGATTGTCAATGTCAAAGTATCTAAATAACATAGGTACAGTCTGTATATTAATGTCTGCAGCTATGCAAGAATTTACATAGAGAATTATAGATTTTCAAAACAGCTAGTAATCAGCATTTGCCTGGCACAGCTGTGTCCTGGACGAGGTATTTTCCCAAGGGTACCACAAACCAATACATACGTCATGCTCGTGAACGGATGATTCGAGATGATGATCATGCGGGTATGGTAACTGTTCAACCTTTAAAGTCACATGTAAAGTCACCTGTATAACTCCATAAGTATAATAAAATTATAACTGGGAGATATTTTAAAAATATATATATAAGACAATAAAAGCCAAAACAATCACGCAAAAATTACTGCACGCAATTATATTCGGTTTTCACAAAATGTATTCCTGGAGGGCTAACTTAAAATCTGGTACATGTTTCATCTTGATACCTAGATACCAAGTACATCCGAGAACACGACGAACTATGAATAGTTCCTCAGAACCAAATTGTAAACTAAAGAATATTGTAATCATGGTGTTACTATGGAGTTTCCGGTTCTTCTCCATAAGCCCCACTCTTTGGAATCGTTCAACTAGTTTTTGCCCAACTACGAAAACGGAAAGGAGTTTAACAGTCTATGATTGTATGTTTCTATGTATGTAAGGATTTTCAATCCTAGCTCGAAAAAAAGTGACCGATTGATACGTCTTTACAGTTAGAGTGTCTTAAGCTATAGGTATGGGCTATATTTTTTAAGAAATAATAACAAGATGTCCGACGAGACATAAAAAGACTGCAGGTTTTTTTTTTACATTCTAGATGTCGCTGCACTTTTTTTAATACTCTTCTAAAGTATCAAAAAAGTATGGCATACTTCTGGTTCGAGCGAAAATGGAATGATCTGTGGATTTATTTCTACCAGCGCCATTTTTTTTATTAGTTCAGTTATCAATTTAAACAGACTGCAGAACTTGCATTTGATAAATAATGAAATCATCATGAGCCACCAATATCTTCAAATAAAAAGGAAACTTAAAAAACTATAACCCGATAGAGAATTTCCTGTTTTTAAATAAACACGGAATTAATACAGGAAACTGTCTATTACAAAGGTGACACAAGAATATTTCTTGATTCAGTTTATGTTTTTATTATTTTTTTAAAATGTCAAGTACCTAATACTTATTTTAATGGCCTTATTAAAATTATGCACTTGATATTTAACGTCGACTTTAGTACGGATCACAGACAGACCTGAGGTATAGCATCAATAATATTGGAATGTTTCTTCTGATGATCAATATATAAATTGCTGTACTAAAATTACATCATAAGTCCCTACAAATCTATTGTAATTAGGTATAATGTTTATTTCAAACATTTTATTTACTAGTTATAATTACAATCACTAACATTTTACCGCTTATCGGATTACAGCAAGTTATCAAAGTATGTCACTGTCGTTATGAGTAGATACATACTCTTTTCTACACTATAGGTTTATGGAAAATTTTGTATTGTTTACAAACTGAACTAACTTCGCCTTACCCACTATTTCTGAGTCTTTCGTTTCGGTAGTGATACTAACACCACGACCGAAAAGTTTGACAATCATTTTATTCTTATGATACCTTACCTAAGTAAGGTTCTAGAAATTCGGTGTCAAACATAGCAACATCATCACTACATAGTATAAAACAAAGTCGCTTCCCGCTGTCTGTATGTCCCTATGTCTGTCCCTATATATGCTTAGATCTTTAAACCTAAGCAACGGATTTTGATGAGTTTTTTTTAATAGAGTGGTTCAAGAGGAAGGTTTTAAGCTACGACTTTTAGGAACCCGGCAGCGTGGGTGAAGCCGAGGGCGGGTCGCTAGTATGTATATAAAATATAAAATCGGCATGCCAAGAAAACTAACACATCGAAAAATTCATAAAAACTGACCTTGTGGAAATAATTTGTGGCAATTCTATGTAAATTTTAGCTCAAGTCCTGCTAGAGTAGCTTAGAGTTCCTAACTATCCTGCTTTTTGGGTGTCCTGGACAGTTTTTAAGAAGCAACCCTGGCCGAAAACTGTATCTACAATCTTAGTTATTGAAATATTTGATGATATTTAATTGTCATAGATTTTCCAACTTTAAATCCTATTTTTACTTTTATTAATCCTCGTTGGCAACCATTAGATTAACTTAAAATAATAATGGGCCTATCATCAAGATAAAAATTGGGAGATTGAAAAGACAGAGTATGTTTTAGATTCAGATCTACAATTTATTGTTCCCAACATAATTATGTAGATATATCACTTACTACTTTATCAAGTAAAACCCAGATCAATTTCCTTTTATTCTTTTACGTCGGCGGCATACGTACGTAGGTACGACCACAGCTATAAACTGGAAGCCACAGTTCCAGGACATAGGATAAATGTATTGTTTCATACATTTCAGATTTTTTTTCGATGTCATGTTTTATGTTTGATCTTTCGTTTTATGTCAGGAGCTTGAATTGCCCACAAAAACTGAATACCAAAATAAATCGAAATTCAAACAATACTTGATCCAATTGTGTTATATTGTATTATTATTATTGATTGAGATACCGTTAATCTAGTTTTCTACTGTACCATTTCGTCTACTACGATTTCGCTGGAAATAAACCATTGGAAAATGGTTCCAAACTTGGTAAAGTTATCAAGAATTGCATTTGCTTACATTTATTTCCTCAATAACCGGGATCGGTATCCGAATAATAACACACTTTGAATAAATTGTGTTTGAATTACGATTTATTTTGGTATACGTTTGTATTGGAACTCTTCGAGAAATCAGGAAGTTCGGGAATTTTCTTTATCCGTCCTCGTAAGATTTTGTTTTTTATGTAAGTATGTTAACACTAAGAATCTAGACGGGTTTTAAGATAATCATAATAGTTCTAGTTGTTTTTTTAACTTAAAAAAAAAAGAATAAGAACTAGGTACACTGTATTCCCGAAACATGATGCAAAGGTGTAGACTGTAGGATTATCCCAATTCTCATCTAATGACATACAAGCACGCCAAAGCATTTTTAAATACACTTAATTGGTGTATTTCACCATCCACCACTCGATTTTAACATCGGACATAGACAGTAACATTCATAGCTTTTATCTGCCGCGCACATCATAACCTCGATAGACATGGACAATTCACACTTACGCCGCTTCTCACTTAAAAATAGGCACTTTCTAATTGCGATGCTAAAGCTATCTATTCAATAAGAAAACAGCACTAGCCGTTAGGTGCTAGATGGTATATCACAGATTTGGATTTGACTAATTTGGATTAACTGCCCCATTAGCCAAGTGGTCCTGAGCGCGACTGCTACGCTGGAGGTCCTGGGTTCGATTCCCAGGTCGAGGAAAGTGTTATTGGGTTTTTCTATGAAATTCCCAGTGGCAGCTCAGAGTTAGGAATTTGTGCCCGGTTAATGGCAATAGGCTCGCCCCCTATTACATGGGACCTAAACATACCGGCGAACTGTGGGTGTACATTAGTACGCCTCTGCCTAACCCTTCGGGGAATACAGGCGTGATGGTGTGATGGTGATGGATTGGACGTAAATCCGATGGCACTTCTTGTTTTACTGATACTCTACTGTATCTAGATGGGCTAAAACTGTGCATATAGATAGGTACATTAACGTGTTAATAAAAACCCTGTCGGCCCTGAAGGTATTGATAGGTATCGAGATCTGGTTCTATTAATTTATTTGTTTTAACTTTACAAGTAAAAAATATAAAACGAGGAAATTGAAATGGCAATACATTGGTACTTACGGAGGCAGCGACACCGTCCGTAGGCTATCGTACTAGAAATACTTAGGCCTACAATGGTTTTATCATATAATTATTATTATAATTTAATTATAATTATCACATTTCACAAAATTGCTAGATTTTGCGATAATTACGGTAATCTGGGAGTGATAATCGTGAAATGTAAACTTCATTAATATTCTTACTAGCAATGTACATTACTAGTATTCTTGTAAGCCCCTCGCGCTAAGCTAAGTGCTTGTGTTACGAGTGGGTCGTGGTCGGTGGTGCAATGGGTGGGTTTCGAACCGGCAACCACATGATCGCAAGTCCGACGCCCTAGCCATTAGGCTACCGCCGCTTATGTTATTACTGCCCTATTATGTTTACTTTCTTGAATATTAATGTTTTTTATTTATGGTGTGATTGGGTTACCTATTATTCCCCTTCGGATCGGATATAAATTCCTAACTCCAAGTTGCTACTGGGAATTTCATAGAAAAACCCAATGACACTTTGCCCGACCTAGGAATTGAACCCAGAACCTCGAGCATAGCAGTCGCGCTCAGGACCACTAGGCTAATGAGGCAGTTTAGAGTTTAGAGGTAATGCACGTAGGTAATTATAACTATTCTCAGTGTAAATAACTTTATGTAACGTAACTTTATTAATAGCGTCTTTATGTATTTTTTGTAAGTAAGTTAGGTAGATACCTATTTCGTTCTACAAGTTAGTTGCAACTGGCGAGAGGAATCTGAAATAGCTAGTTAGTGAACTAATAATCAATATTGGGTGATATCTTAGATTAAAAAAGGGGGGCTCGTAGCTAATCTTGACAACCGGTCTATCCCCCGAATATCGGTATTGCCCTGAAATTGGGTTGACAGTCGCTTCGTGTAAAATGCTGATATTCAGCCGCATCCGGGTGGACTGGAAGCTGACCCCGAAAAGGATGTTGATAGATTTTAAAAAAAGATCATAGTTTGTTTTGGTTTTTCGTTAGTTATGAAACACGGTTGCTATAGGAATTAGTTAACAAAAACGGTACCTATTACATAAGCTTGATTTTCCTTGAATTCTTGTTATAAATAATAGAATTAAATTAGGATTAGAAGAATGTGTATAGGATTAGGATCAAATAAATTATGGCTTTTTGGATTTTTCGATTTGATTTCTTATACTTGATGAATTATGTACCTAATTATAGAAATACGATCCAGTAAGTGGGTAGTTAAGTATCTATCCACTTAAAGTTCATTGGAATCATAAAATAAATTAATAGATTAAAAAAACACGCTTTTATAGATGCACGTAAAATCCAAAAATAAATTATGGATCGTTCAAGTTGTCTCAATTTTTGGGCTGAAGTGTAAACTATGTAGATATACTAAACTATTTACTAACTACTACTATATGTGTAAAGATGTACTAAACTTGTGCAGGGCAGGGTTGACGGTACAATACCTACCTCGCGGTCGGTCTCCAATGCGATGGACTGACCAAATCAAGAAGGCAGTTGGTGACCCCATAAGTGAGTGTACCAGGATGACGGCCGACAGAGCGAGTTGGCGGGACATCGTGAGGCGAATAACATCTGCCCCAACTGACACATCTACATGACGGCCACGACCGCTCTGCCAAGAGCGAATCGGCTGAGAAGTAAACTATGTACTTTTAATTATAATATTTGATTGTAAAAGCGTGGGGCGCTGGAACAGGAAATACTTTCTTGTAAACAAATACTAATACTAACTTCCTGGCGGAAGCTGCACGAGGTCACACAATAGCATAACGTTTTTGCCGCCAAAGGGTTACCAAAGGGAACCAAAGATATCTCGTCCACGAACAAGAACTCTACTTTTTGCCACTGTTGATGCATTACCCTTATGTACTTAATTGCCGGAAAGAAGAGGCGTTCAAAATGTCGGTGAATGTCGTGTCTCTTCGCTGCTGGCGCATGTTTTTTCTGAGTTCGACAAACTGGCACTTTGAACAGACTGTTTAATGTAGAGCCACCTACTAGTCGTACTGCAACTCTAGTTAGAGCGCCGATCTCTGTAACCTGCTTCCTGTAACATCGCTTAACTTGATCTCCCAGCAAGTTATACAAAAAGTCTTTCCAGTTCCAGTCCAGCGCCCCACGCTTTTACAATCAAATAGTTTACACTTCAGCCCAAAAATAGAGACAACTTGAACGATCCATAATTTATTTTTGGTTTTGCGTGCCTTTATAAACGCGTGTTTTTCTAGTGTTTTTAAACTATTAATTTATTTTATACTTTTTAGTCTTTGATAACGAAATATTTTTAACTTTATACATTTATTTCCTGTCTTCCGGCTTCATCATCAGACCTTGAAACTTAATCGTGGTCAAAGTTCATTACAAGATCTTTCTAATAAGTCAATACACGGCTATGATACGATATTCCATCATGGAATCCCAGTGCCTATCTTCAGGCTTCATCATCAGACCTTGAAACCTAATCATGGTTAAAGTTCATTACAAGACCTTTCTAACAAGTCCAAACACGGCTATGATACGATATTCCATCATGGAATGCCAGTGCCTAGTATTCTTTTATCTGTGGTATTGCCCAGAAATTTGACTGCGAAGGTCTGATGGCAGTCGCTTCGTGTAAAATGCTGATATTCAGCCGCATCTGGTTAGACCGGAAGCTGACCCCAAAATAGTTTGGAAAAGACTCCGACGATGATTATCATCATCTAACAACTTTTAAAAATTATATAAGAAAACCTCATTTTCCGTCAAGTCTACAAAAATGATAAAAAAATCGCTCAACCGCAAATAGTTTCCAATTTACGCAAAACAAAATTTCTAACAACACAAAAAACAAGATCTACGCTGTGGACAGAGGTTTATTTTAGTAGAATACTAGCTTCTGCCCGCGGCTCTGCCCCCGTGGAATTCGGTCTGTCATCACATCCCGTGGGAACGGGATAAAAAGTATCCTATGTCCGTCTCCTGGTTCTAAGCTACCTCTCCACCAATTTTCAGCCAAATCGGTTCAGCCGTTCTTAAGTTATAAATGGAGTAACTAACACGACTTTCTTTTATTTATATACATAAGTACATAAATAATTAGATTTTTTAAGGTAAACTGACGTGAATATTATCTAGCATCACTATATTTTACTGTTGTTTTGTTACCAACAATCCAGTGTTGGTAGGCCGGCATCAAAATTTACCGTTTAAACATACAGGATCATTTTTAAAACATGCGAGAAATTGAAATGGGAGTTTCAGTAACCGTTACATATAAGTATGTGATAAATGTAATTTCAACAATCTAAATAAAACAAATCTTAGGTATTCGACATCTTAGTAGATGGTGCAAACTAAGCTATGGACATCGCCTGATCATTCCATTACGCAGATAGTTACAACGTGAAGTATGGCAACGCTATTATTATAACGAAAATAAGCCCATTTTTTCTATTATTAGAAAAGTACAGTAAAAGGGCACGAGACGTTGCCAAAATCTTTTCAAAATATTAAAAAAGTTTAATTATTTTCCATAATCCATACTCTAAATATTATTTATAACCCTTAAAATTATATAATTATTTTAATTTGTCGTGTCTATTCAATTACAGCCTGTAGATATAATAATTGGAATAATTATTGACGTAGATAGGTAATAAGAACCTACATACTCGTGACTACCTACATTTAAATATTCTAATGTCAACTTTCGCGGTTTACTGAACTAGTATGGAACTACGGACTATAATTAAAAAAAAATTAATACATATGTGCAAATACTAAAAAAGTTTAATTATTTTCCATACTCTAATATTATTTATAACCCATCTATAGAATTATATAATTATTTTAATTTGTCGCGTCTATTCAATTACAGCCTGTAGATATAATAATTGGAATAATTATTGACGTAGATAAGCAATAGGAACCTACCTACTCGTGACTACCTACATTTAAATATTCTAATGTCAACTTTCGCGGTTTACTGAACTAGTACGGTCTTTAATTTAAATTAAAAAAATGTGCAAATTCTTGTAGAATTTAAACTGCAATTTTTTCATTTCTCTATGAAACTAACAAAACTGTCATACTACTTAATTGTAAACAAAACAATAATAGGTACTTACATAATGTAGTTGATTTAAAATCATGAGCGCAAACTATGGCCTCCGCTTGTGAATATAAATTATTCCAGACATCGTGTGCTATCACTTAATAGCATACATATCAACACGACATTAAAAATAATGAATGCACTCTTACCTTTCTCAATGCAACTTTAACAATCACGAACAATAAATTTAAATGTTGCAACAAAAATAAAACACAAACTGCAAACAATAAAAAGCTTCACAAAATCCCACTACGATTTTATTCGTATTTGGAACAGAAATATTTATCAAACGCTCAGAGTAATGACATTCATTAATGTTCGGTTTAATAATTTGAATTTTCATTGACTTTTTCGCGTTCGATGGCTTGTTGTCAGCCAGTATCGCGCACTACCGGCGCTTGTCGGCGCGCAACGATGTACTGACTACAAACTGAGACTGCCCGAACGCAACGCAAATGCGGGCTCGGGAGCGCCCCATCTGCTGTCAACACTGAAACACATTTAGGGATCCGTCTGGGAAAAAATAGCAGCTGCAGTTGCGTGACTTTTTTAAAATTATTTTGTTTATTATCGGAAGTGAAATAATAATAGATACATAATAATGGTTCAATAAATATAGAGATAAAAATATTTTATTTACCATTTACTTATAACTTAAACAATAATTAAATTTTACAATCTCGCAAACATTTATTACCTACCTTATCACGTAAAATATAAAGTCACCACACGTACCTTAGATGTCATAATAAATTCAATGACAATTGACTAAGGGCCTGTTTCACAGCTTACTGATAAATTGTCTACCACTTAAAATATCAACCAAATAAATCTGACAATGCATTCTGATAAAATACGCCTATATAGGGAAGAGCAGAGTGGTTCCAAACAAATCAACATGTCGTGTCGTCAGAATTGGGAAGGATAATCAGATTGGTGGGTAAAAATAACAAAATAAATAGAATGTTTTCACTTTAGGTCATAAAATTTGTGTAAATCAAAGATTCTAGTGCAAAACTAGTGCCCATTACTTTCAGTGAAGGTGTTGGTGTGTTGTGTTTATCTTTTTAAATTTTTTGAGCATACTTTTCCTACAAAATATCTACTCTGTCGACGTAGTACATACAGACAGATATTTAAAAAATATAAAATGAGATGTTCTGAAACTCTTTTTGTCTCTTATAAAACTTTCTAAACGGAACCCCGACATAAGAATAAACAAGAATTTATCCGATCATGCGCGGCAGTAATGCATACAGGGCGCATGCGTTCCCCTCCGAAATCTAAACATAGACAAAAGAAGGACGGTATACCTACCTCGCTTTACTACAAAGTGTGACACGAAATACTACACACAAACAACAACTCGATAATCCTTTCCGTTACCATGGTAACAAACAAGCAAGCAAAAAAAAAATTTAAAGGCAGCAAAGTAATACGTATTTGTCCATAGAATAAGAACACGTCATTGTTTGGAATGATACGATAAGCTACAAATATTATAAACGTGAAAGTTGGTGAGTATGTATGTATGGATGTTTGTTAGTCTTTCACGCAAAACTACTTGAATCTTTGCAACAGGTAATACAGCTCATACATCAAAATAACACCTAGGCTATAATTCAAATATCTATGCGGACGAAGTCGCGGGTAAAAGCTAGCGTGTAAATAAATTAGACGAGTACGATGAATTTTTGCACTTGCTTGCTTCCTTATTAGTGGAATGTTCAATTAGTAATTTTATACAGTTTACTTTTTTAACTAAATAGACGAAGGAACACGATACAAAAATAGTTGGGCTAGTACCCACGCAATTTATTTTATATTCCTCATTGGTATCGATTTATCGAAGCTGCAACACTGATCGTGAAATTCGATAGTTTTTTGACAGCAATCAACTGAGAGCCAGTTTCAGGAAGACAATAAGGACCAACCTGGGCGCAAGCAAATCTTATTCTGCCATGATTTGGTCTATATTGATTTGTTTGAATTTCATTATGTAGGTTCTAGCCCAGTGGTTCCGTGGCCCACAAGACCACAAGATTGAAATCTTTTACTCCTACGTTAAAAGTTTCTAAATCACCACAGTTTATTTTTCTTTAACTTTGTGGCCCCTGCTTAACAACAATAAAATCAAATTGTTCCTTGGGAGCCACTGCTCTAGGCAAACAATCTCCAGTTTTTCTTTTGTTTTGAAATCTAATTGTTAGGTTGATTCATTGTGTGAAAACATGTCTCAAGCTTCCCGCAAAATTTTTGGTTTGACATTTATTGCTGAGCTATAAATATAGCCGAAACAATTTAAACTAGATATTTCAGGCGTCGTTTAAATTTAACCCGACTAAAAAAAGGAAAGGTAATTAATTTAACAGGCTACTCTGGTGTTGTGGTATCCATGGGCGGCGGTAATCGCTTACCAGTTACCATCAGATAATGAGTACGGTCATTTGCCCCCATATCCCATAAAACAACTATTTTTGTATCGTGTTCCTTCGTCTATTTAGTTAAAAAAGTAAAGTATCCCATATCACAGAAAACCGGCGTGAAACAACGCTTGCGTTGTGTTTCGCCGAGTGAATGAGGTTACCGGAGGCCCAAACCCTTTTAAAAGGCGGGCAACATACTTGTGACTCCTCTGGTGTTGCGGGTGTCCATGGGCGGCGGTTATCGCTTACCATCAGGTGATCCGTCTGCTCGTTTGCTCCCCTATCCCATAAAAAAATAGTAGACATGCTGCCAAATATCCAATCCTGTTTATGAAGCTGACCCTTACATAGTTGGGGATTCTCGGAGGATGAATTAGTTCATGCTGACCACAGCATGAACTATTCATCCTCCGAGACTTTCATCTCCATTTCTCTCTCTCTCTTTCATCTTCTTACCAAAGAAGATTCATTCCACTTGCAGTACGATACGTACGTCGATACAAAGAAGGAAAATATTTAAATGCCTATAGCGTTTTTGCTACAAAATTCTTCAACTTTTTTATAATTTGAGTTTACGGTTTTTTTAGGCCAGAATAGCCATGAACCAACACGAAGGTCCATCAATTGAACTTCAGTTGAACAGGATATGAACTTTTAAAACGAAACAACGTCAGTATGTAGTTAATTTTTAGGGTTCCGTACCCAAAGGGTAAAACAGGACCCTATTACTAAGACTTCGCTGTCTTTCCGTCTGTCTGTCCGTCCGTCTGTCTGTCGTCATGAACCGCGATAGCTAAACAGTTGAAATTTTCACAGATGATGTATTTCTGTTGCCGCTATAACAACAAATACTAAAATACTGGTCAAGTGCGAGTCGGACTCGATAGTGGTACGGAACCCTTCGTGCGCGAGTCCGACTCGCACTTGGCCGGTTTTTTTACCATTGCCAAGCTAATGGCCTGCCTATAAAAAAATATACTTAGTTAAGTACTCAATGCCTACCATACAGTGCACACAAAAAGTTTTTGGTCTGAAAAAGGGTTGCCTATTTTTTACCACAAATAGATCTTAATCATCTACCTTATAAGGTAAGACAGGTCTGTCTTACTGTGTAATAAGGCTTGAAATAACTTATTGTACGTACGTGCATAAAATAAGTACTGTATTTGTCGTTCATAAAATAAGTACTAGTTTCTATGATGTCTACTATTTATTTTGGTAGAGATATAAGTACATTTTAGTAAAAGGGAAATTCAACTAAGGCAGGATTCGAACCTGTGTCCCTCCAGTTAAATTATAACCTAACATAATAAATCCATTATACTATACCACTGCCCCGCTGATCACGGGACGCTACGAGCGCGCTGGCGCCGCTGAGAAAATATCTCAGGCTCGCGTGATAATTGACTGCGAAAAGTCAGAGGTGAGCGCCTTGGATTCGAACTCGAGACCTTCGGCAGTTCAATGCTTATATCAATAGGCTATCACTGCTTTTGTAATGCCAAATATTATTCGAAATATTCATATACTTGAAGGATAGTAAAGTATATTCCTAAAATCACTGTAATAAATAATCCTTGAGTTATTTGAGAGTTAATAAAAAATTACTATTTAATAATCTCTTGAATTTTGCAACCCTACCGCGCTGCCCCTAACCATACAGCAAGGGAAAGTACCTAGGTATTCATTAACATAGCATAGAAATATAAACTTTTATATTGTGCTCTTTGTTGAATTTTCATTTTATAAGGATTTTCCGCACTATAAGAAAAGTTAGTAAATATGAAATTTATATAAAATATTGAAATAAAACTATTTTTACGGATTTTATCGCGTTGTATTAAATTTTATTATTTCCCGACGTTTCGGATCCTTTACAGCATCCATGGTCATGGGTAGACTGAGGTGTTGTATTTATATAAAATAGTCAATATTTTACAATTTAATAAAAACAATGAAATATTGTTTTTAATTTTTATTGAAAACGTAAGTAGGTATGCATTTTAAGAAATTGCATATCTCTGACAACAATGATCTTAAGGAAATGCCAATGCCAAGAATATGGCCACAAAACAATCAACTTTCTTTATAGGTACCTACCTCATTCAAGACTTATTTAAAAAAGCAAATTAATAACAAGACACTATTAAATTATTGTAGTTGTAGATAAACAATAAGAGAGATTCCTTTCCTTTATCTACAGCAATCTTTTTTATGGCATAGGGGGGCAAACGAGCAGCCGCAGCAGCATCACTTGATGGTAAGCGATAACCGCCGCCTATGGACACCCACAAAACGGCGCAATTTTGAAATGCTAAGAATCATGATATAATTTTACAAAGATTGACGTAACAAGGTGTACGATACGACAGTCGGCATTACGAATAGTTTGTAGCTGAACATCATCCAGACATGACTGTAGCTATAACAATAACATGTGTACACAGTAAATGAGATAACATTATATCTCTCTACACTGCTGAGTATTAATAAGATAAGCTCTCTCTATACTAGCGAAAACCAGATCCAGCCGTCCCTAGCTGTCCTCCCAGCAACGCCCTAAGCCGAGTCCCGAGACGCCCTTAGCTGCTTTTGCTTAGTTTATAAGTTGCTCCTGGGTGGAGGCCAAAGAGTATAATAATATAGTTGCTGGAGGCATTCGGTGCCACGCCACCAAGTCCGGTTACGCTGTAAAGATTCTCTGAATCAACAGCAGTTGCCATTTCTAAAAAAAAACTATGCCAGCGCATACTACTGCGGCAATGACACAAGCGGCTGTGGCATAGTGTTAGTTTTTGTCTTTTATTTATTTCTGGTATACTAAAAATTGGGAAACTATGATATAGGTACTTTATCAATTACTTACTTTAAATGATTAAACTAGCCTAAGCGCTACTGCTGTTAGATACCTAAGTGTTATTGAGGTTTTGTATAAAATTCTCCGTAGTAGCTCGGAGTTCCCTCCCATGTACAAAGAATAGATAGATGAGTGGAATTTGTCAAAGATAATAAATAGGTGTATACAAAGAAAGCAGATCTACACTGGTATATCTGACTCTGTCTAACCCTTTGGAGAATACAGGTGTGATAATATCATGGTTTCACGGGAAACGAGATAACTAAATATATTGATGCTCAAAATCTGTGCTCTATGCATTATTCATACTCAAAGAAGCAGTCGCTTAAAACGTGCACATTGTTTATTATGACACCAAAATAAACTACCAGGAGACTACTGAAATTACAAACAAGAGATGTTTATATACATATTTTGTAATCTGTTATGGATTCTGCACATCCAATTTTAATATTGTTTTTATTGAACTCATCCGATATCAACTGTATTGACAGGATCGTCATTCATATTATAAAATACCTTTATGTGCCTATCCCTACTTAATATTATAAATGCGAAAGTAACTCTGTCTGTCTGTTACGCTTTCCCGCTTAAACCTCTCAACCGATTTTGATGAAATTTGGCACAGACAATCTTTAGACCCTGAGAAAGGACACAGGCTATATATCATCACGCTACGCGGATGAAGTCGCGGGCAGAATGAAACTTATTTTTCGCAGCATGTCCTTTTCTTCCATTCATACCTACTTTATTCTGTACCTACTATAAAATCTTTATGTTAACGATAAAATAAATTTTTATTAGGGCTAAAAATAACTGCCTCGTTAGTCTAGTAGTCCGAAGTGCGACTGCTACGCTAGAGGTCCTGGGTTCGATTCCCAGGTCGAGCAAAGTGTTATTGGGTTTGCTATGAAATTCTCAGTAGCAGCTCGGAGTTTGGAAATTGTGCCCGGTTAATGGCCATAGGCTCGCCCCCTAGTACATGGGACCTAAACATACCGGCGAACTGTGGATGTACATTAACATCTCTGTCTAACCCTTCGGGGAATACAGGCGTGATGGTATGTTTATGTATGTAAAAATAACATTGTTTTTATTTATCAGCAAGTTCGAAGTTCGAATAAGTAGCGATTTTTTTATATCAGTTATTTTTATGTATTGTGCAGATGTTATCGGCCAACCGGTGCAATTAATGAATCGTAATGTCATGTCTGTCAAGCTGACGTTCAATGCTGAACAAAGACAGGGGGAGTCCTTTATTTCCCAAAAAAAAAAAGTACATACCTACTACAAAAATTATATAAACAACATCAATTAGGTAGGTACATTGAAGTTTTTATGTATATTTTAAGTAAGTAGGTACCTACTTAGGGCCACTTGCACTAACTTCTTACATATGTTTAAATTGTACTTAAACACAAAATTACAAGTAAAATTAGTTTTTAACTACAATTTAACAAGTTAAGAAGTTGGTGCATGTGGCCCTTCTACAAAGCTTAAAAGCCAGGGTCCAAGATTATTATGATATTTACTGTGATAATTATCTTATTGCGTGTGTATTATTTGACGACCTCTGTGGTTTAGTGGTTCGAGTACCGGACTGCTGACCATGAGGTCGTGGGTTCGATTCCCACAGGACACATAATATATTTATGTGATGAATATAAGTGTTTGTGTTCGTCTGGGTGTTTCTTATCTATACTAATATATAAAGCTGAAGAGTTTGTGTTTGTTTGTTTGATTGAACGCGCTAATCTCGGGAACTAATGGTCCGATTTGAAAAATTCTTTCACTGTTAGATAGCCCATTTATTGAGGAAGGCTATAGGCTATATATCATCACGCTACGCGGACGAAGTCGCGGGCAGAAGCTAGTGTATTATAAGTATGTATTTACAAAAAAAAAGGATTATATGTATTATATCCATTGTCTAGTACCCATGGTACAAGCTCTGCTCAGTTTGAGACTAGATGGTGCTGTGTAAAATGTCCCACAATATAAAAATAATACTAAATATTTTAATAATCTCAGACGTAGGATACAGGAATAGAATGAAGTTTACGAACGATATTGCTAGTTAATTAAATTAACATAACATCGTGCCTGATTCCCCGAAAGGTTACTACCGTCACCAGGTCGCTGGGAAACAAAGCAAGCAAACTCCGAGCTGCTGTTGAGATATTTATAGAAAGAAAAGAATAACACTGCTCGGCGTAGGGATCCAACCCAAGACGTCAAGCTCAGCAGTCAAGCGACAAGACTAATGGATTATTGTAATAAGATAATGACAGGAATATTATTATCTTCATCCTAGTCAACTTTTTTTAAAGCTTACTTGCAATGTGCTTCACGCATTACTAGCATTCTTGTTAACCCCTCGTGCTAAGCTAAATGCTTGTGTTACGAGAGGTTTCCACGTCGGTAGTGCAATGGGTGGGTTTCGAACCAGCAACCACATGATTGCAAGTCCGACGCGCTAGCCATTAGACTACCGCTGCTTCAAACTGCATTTAATGTATTGGTGTCGATTATAATAATTTTATCTATTACTATCTTCTGCCCGCGACTTCGTCCGCGTAGCGTGATGATATATAGCCTATAGCCTTCCTCAATAAATAGGCTATCTAACACTGAAAGATTTTTTCAAATCGGACCAGTAGTTCCTGAGATTAGCGCGTTCAAGCAAACAAACAATCAAACAAACAAACTCTTCAACTTTATATATTAGTATAGATGATCATTTCTATCCCGCAAATCCTTTAGGTACCTACCTAAGGAAACTGAAAAGCCGAGAAAACTGACACAAGCATCTTTGTATTTGATGATACCTACCCACATAAAATAAATCTGCATTCCCTCCTCATGCTTAATGTGGCAAAAAATAAAGTATCACAAAGGTTCAATGACCCGGAAGATTTGCCTTGCTCTTAATGATTGTTTACCACAAGTCCACGACTATTCTACGCTGCTTTCAACATAGGAAAGTGTCATCAAAATATTGCGAAAACTGACATTAAATAAACTGTTTGCTTATGTAAATAAATAACATAACATACCATCACGCCTGTATTCCCCGAAGGGTTAGGCAGAGGCGTACTAATTTACACCCACAGTTCGCCGGTATGTTTAGGTCCCATGTAATAGGGGGCGAGCCTATTGCCATTAACCGGTCAGAAATTCCTAACTCCGAGCTGCTACTGGGAATTTCATAGAAAAGCCCAATAACACTTTGCTCGACCTGGGAATCGAACCCAGGACCTCTAGCGTAGCAGTCGCGCTCAGGACCACTTGGCTAATGAGGCAGTTAAAAATAAATAGCTAAATAATTATCTAGGTACACATTTTTAAGTGCGGAAAATCGTCTAAGTACCACCTGGTTACGCAGAAGGGTACATATGTCCAGTCCAAGTACCGATTAAAACCATCCGTACCTTCCTTTACCGTACAGTCACGGCCATAGGATTCGTGACATTTGCCAAAACCTTGACAGACTATCGTCCGGTGCAGAGACCGGACACTAACAAAGGGCGAGGCTTTTCCCCGCTTCCTAGAACAAGTCTCGCGCCGCCTACCGGAGTACCGGGACCATAATACCATTGTTTTTTTTGGTTAACAAGAGCAGGGAGTTCAGGCTGACTTCCGCACCCAATCCAACGTCATGCATTGTCAGTCTAGTACCTACTTAGGTACAGATGCAAGCACTGCGCGCGCGCTCACACGCATCTAGTTTTAATCGAAAACGACCCCTATAGCGTTAGGAAAAAAGGCCATGATAACGATTAATTTACTACGACACTACCTACTCGGAAACTAGTTAAACTCGTTTTCTTCTGGTAGTTTAATTATTTTATTTAATCGCCTGCGCAAATGTCCATGCTAAATTGCCGATTGCTAGCGTCTCGTCTGTCGGAATGTCGAGGCGCTTATAAATAATTACTCGCATCGTTCACTGCCCCCGCCAAATTAAAGTTTGCATCGGTTTTATGTAAAGTTTTTTACTTACAGTTTCATCGAAATATAAGTACTGTGATTTAACCTCAATGTTTTATTAGACCTACAATTTGTGAATTTTTAGTAAACTGTGTCAGAGAGCGTCGTCGTTCCCTAAGTTGTGACATAACATGAACATGAACATGAATGTTTTGGCGTTGAAAGGCCAAAACATTCTGAAAAAATCTCTTTATGTCACAACTAAATGTTCTATTGATATTAAATTAGTTCCTCCAAAATTTGAAAAGAATTTCAAATCCAACAGTTTCTAAGATTAACGAGTTTAAACAAAAGACACTCCTCAGCTTTATGATATTAGTAGGTACCTATTTATATATGTAGGACCTTCCGTTTGTTTTCAGTGTAGGAAATGTGATTTGCGACAACATTGTACCACAGATAATAGAATACTAGTATATTGTACTAAAATCATGTCAAATGAAGAACATCACGACACGATCCACAATCCGTATCACAGCGCTTAGGTCTTGCGTTACTTGCGTTCAAGGCAACCATAAATCCCCTTTAATAGGTGCCAATACTACCGAGTCCGTCTTACATCAACATTTTCGTAGTAAAAGATTAAGCAGTCGGAAGGTTAACATGGAGACTGCTAGATGTACGCTTAAATTAAATGACGATTAAATGAAGTCATATTTATTTCTGTAAGAGACCTTTTACAAGTCATCGTTTAGTTTTTTTTACCTAAAAGGCGCTGATGCCGGCTATTTCCGTACCTATAAAAATTAATCGCATGGGTATATAAGACTAAGTTTAAAAAACATTTAAAAGAATTAACAGAACTTCACTGTAGTAGAAAAGACTGTTATAATATTGAATATTGATATCTTGCAAATATTTTTGTGAATTAGTCTTTGGTGTGCCATAATTAATTAATTAATAATAGGTCTTTACCTTTACCATTTCAAATCAAAATAATTTTTGATTTGGCTAAGAATTCTAATTTCAAATTAATTTTATTTTAAAAACATGGAATTCTTTTTCCAAATGTAGTCATTTGTTTATTGATTAGTGTTACATTTTCATCGCATTTCAATCTTTTTCGTCATCATGGATACGTTAAAATTTCGAGTAATTATGGAATATGAGTACCGTCTTGGCAGCAACGCGGCACGCAACATCAACGACGTTTACGGAGCTAACACTACAAACCAACGCACCACCTGTTATTGGTTTGCTCACTTCCGTTCTGGGAATTTCGACCTGAAAAATGAACCTCGCGGTCGTCCAAAGACTTTGGTCGACAATGACGAATTAAAGGCGATTGTGGAAGCGGATGATACACAATCGACGGCTGAATTAGCAGCAGCTTTCGACGTTAGCGTCAAAACAATATTGGTCCATTTGCGTCAAATTGGCAAGGTAAAAAAGCTTGACAAATGGGTGCCCCACGAACTCAATGATCGCCAGCGCGAAGTACGCGTCGAAACGTGCCTTGCACTGCTCAACAGACACACAAATGAAGGAATTTTGAACCGCATTGTTGCCTGCGATGAAAAATGGATTCTGTTTGATAACCGCAAGCGCTCAGCAAGTTGGTTGTATCCTGGTTCAGCACCTAAACAATGCCCTAAACGAAAACTTACCCCTAGAAAAGTAATGGTCACTGTTTGGTGGTCTAGCGCCGGTGTGATTCATCACAGCTTCTTACCAAACGGGGTGAGCATTACTGCAGAAGTGTACTGTGAAGAACTGAACACAATGATTGAGAAGCTGGCACATTTCCAACCAGCATTGGTCAATCGCTCGTCTCCGCTGCTCCTGCACGATAACGCGCGACCTCATACTGCACAGCAGACGGTCTCCAAGTTGCAAGAACTGGGGTTGGAAGTTCTCCGTCATCCGCCCTACTCACCAGACCTTGCGCCAACAGACTACTAATTTTTCCAGAATTTGGATAACTTCTTGGCGGGAAAGAAATTCAATACCCGAGAGGCAGTACAAAATGCCTTTGAAGAATTTGTTGCCTCCCGTCCAGCTGATTTCTTTAAGAAGGGCATCAATAAACTGCCACTGCGTTGACAAAGATGCATTGATTGCATGGGTGATTACTTAGATTAATACAAATAAAAAAATCGTTTAAATTTTTTCATACAAAACGGCAATTTCATAGGTAAAGACCTAATAAACAAACATCCCGTCAGACCAATTACTCAAATAAAATTAGGAATGTCTAGGCATATAGTATTTCAGTCAATATAACAAATTCTATCATCTATCTATAGAACAAAATATCTCACATAAGACGTATTGAATTGGTCTGAGGCTGTATCCTCTAATATTTTTACTCTTCGAAGTGGAACAACGACTTGCAGCAAGATTACACATCCGCAAACATTACTTACTAGCCCACATACGAGCTAAAAATAATATCTATGTTTATATACTGTTTCAAATGACCTATTAAATTATTGTTTGGATTCGCTATTCGAGATTATTGTATTGTGAACAATAAAATAAATGCGGTTCGCATTTATTTGTCTTCACGGAAACTATAAATAACATACGTACGTACGCAGATCATATTCATAGACTGTTCGCACTGTATTTTCTTATATGTAAACTAAAACAAACAAGTTTGTGATATCGTTAGAAGATGTTGTACCTACTCTTCCCTTCCTCAAAACTACCACATCGGTTTCGCGTGAGCCGTCTTGTTCGCTGCAATCAGGGACCCCAAACATCATGACCCCTGTTTGCCTTTTAAACTATTTTTAACTCCGAGGTTACGATTAATTTAATTCGTCAACAATTTAACTTATTAAAAACGCTCGTAATCAGCAAACACGCCCAAGAATGTCTGGGATGCATGCACACACATCAGACATCCAGCACCGAGCCCCGTAGACGACGTTACAACACAAATGAGATGCTAATGAAGGTGGAAATGATTTCCAACTGGTAACGAGATTTAAAAAGAAAGGCACATTATTTATTTATGAACTTTTTATTAGTTTCCGTCACGTAGAAAACTTACTAAAAGCGGACGAGAGGTGGGAAAGGGAATGGTAGGATGGCGAGGCACGAGGAGTTATTTTAATATCCATCTCATGATACAGAAGCTTTTTTTTAAGACAGATCTAAGAGACATAGGTCATTCATTGAATGAGATAAAATATGGTTACCGATAAACTATGTTCGGGTTATTTGTAACAACATGTTTACGGTTCAATTTTGGTGCTGTGCTAATACGCTCATTCAAGTTTTGTGCGCGATCCACCCCACGACGAAATTAGCGTTACGCGCGGAATTTAATGAGTTTATTTTACTTACTTATATAAAAAATAGAATTAGTTATAAAAGTTTTCGCACTGAGGAAATTGTTTACGCACCTAGAATTTTATTAGGGACTTGTTTACCGGCGCTGAGTCGAGTATAAAAAGACTGGAGCTATTTATTTTCCAACCATTAGATGAAGGAACACCTTCGCAGTGTTATATTGTACTTAGTTTTTTTGAGATACCTGGGAGTTGAATAACGGTAAGCCCTATGTTTTTGTATACAATAAGTACGACTTTTTTCGTTCCTCCATTTTTATTAGTCTATTTCTTTAGCGAAACTAGCGTTAAGCGCAAATGAAAAGTTTCTTAAAATTATCCAGATGAGATCTCAGGGGGGTATATGGGGAGATACCTATTAACCTACTGTTGTCATGGGTCAATTAGTAGACACAATAGAAAAACAATTGTTACTATACCCTCTCTGTCTTTGACCCTGCAGTGGGTGACCGTTTCCTTAATGAATTAATTCATTATCCAATCCAAACAGTATGTTCACTGTTAGACCAAACAAATACAAATACCATACAAATTTGTATGGTAATAACCAATAACCCATAACTATGTATATCAATCACCTGTTATTTCCCTGATAACTGTATAAATACGCAGTAAAATAATATATTTCTGTACATAATAATATATTACTATAGTAAGTACATATTCCTGTTACTTACCAGAAGCACACATAAGCAGGAGTAAAACTAAAAGATACGTAATAATATTTTGTGATAGTCTTACGTTATTTAAAAAAGTTTTTAATAAGATGTCTTTAAATCTATAATTAGAACAAAACGTTTATCACAAAATACTATTGCTTTTGTGAAAATTGTAAAACAAAAGAGGATTGAACCATGACACTCAACATGTTATTTTAAATATTGCTTCCCAATTCGTGCTGCACGAAAACCACATATAATTTCGTGCGTTTATTTGCGTGAGCGCTTAGAAACATAGGCAGACAAACTGACAGGAAAACAAAAAAAGCTTTAGAAATCAGTAGGAAAACAAAAATTATACAAATATGTTTTGTGGCATCTATTGCTCATAATAAGATCCCTACCATATCGGCCAGTTATTTGACTACCTACTTATACCACAGATAATGGAATGCCTATACTATATTAATAAAACTTGTACATAAATATTGCATTAAATCTATTTTACTTCGGTCGTGTGATCGTAATCACGATTAAAGTTTTGAAAGTATTTATCCCATATGCACTATACCGCTACATCTTCTACACATATTCCTTTAAACTCAGGTAGGTATTATCTATGAAACTTGTAATTTGTGACACTGCAGGTATCATTCCTAAACTCTGCTTTTACATAAGGGCTTTCCAGACTTTAACAACTGCCTAATCTTTGGTTTCAGCTTAATCTACAAAATGCAAGGCAAATACTTTCTTCTAGTCCTAATGATAACGTTCAGCCAACATATCGCCACATCGCATATCTTAACATCGACTTACATGGATCTGTCTTTGCCAACATGTATGAGAATACTGACGTACACCGTGATGAACGATTTGTGCCCTACATACGGAGACTACTCTTCCGGTAAGTAATTACCCTTATGTAATGCAAGGGTGTTAATCTCAGCTTGTGTGGAAAGATCTGTATAGATGTAATGGACCTAGTTTGTCATTGCAGAATTGCAGATGTTAAGAAGTGTCCTCTGCAGACGGTGGCTCAATCTGTTATTAAACTGTGTGTCGCTTCCCGACTGTTGAGAGAGATATCGTAAATAACAGCGCATGTAGCATTATTTCCATTTAGAACAGTTTGCATATATAGTTTAGGAGAACTGAAGATATTGTAACTTTTTATTAATCTATACTCTATACTAATACGAGTATATAAAGCTGAAGTTTGTTTGTTTGTTTGCTTGAACGCGCTAATCTCAGGAACTACTGGTCCGATTTGAAAAATTCTCTCAGTGTTAGATAGCCCATTTATTGAGGAAGGCTATAGGCTATATATCATCACGCTTCGCGGGTGAAGTCGCGGGCAGAAGCTAGTGAAACATATTTGTACAAATAAGTTTGGGACAAAACAACTGCAAAATTTTTATTAGATTACGTTTTACGTCACCTTTTTCCTCCGAATTTTTCCTCGCTCTTGTTAACATTATACAATGCAGCTTTGTTCCGGGCCAGACCCGGACCATTTATTCCAATTTCGCGATTTTACTTCTTCGGTAAGATGGTAAGATCATTACGTGTCAATATTGTTTAGTTTCGAGCCGAAGCTCAGATTCATTCGATTTTCGTACCTAGTACAAAATGCTTCATCATTCTATCTATACTTTTTGTCTCACCTCACGAGAACAGAGCCTTTACTTACCTTAATCGCATAGGTCTTTGTTATTATGACATAATCGATACATCTAATAAAATTGTAACAGAGCGATGTCTGTCCGTACATTGCAGATGTTGAAGAAACATTAATGGGGGGACTTTATTAGAGCAACAGAAGAATTTTTATCTGTCTGTTTGTATGTTTGTACGTGCATCACGCAAAAACTACTAATTGAACTTAATGCAATTTTGCAAAATTCATAGTTGTATTGCTGGGGGTCTAACTTAAAATCTGGTGCATGTTTCATCTTGATAAGCCAATTATAAGCCAAGTTATCTTGGTTCATTCTATATTATCTATAATTAATTCCTAAATAACTGTCATGCAGGTCATGCATGACATTACCGGTAATTATGTTAACTTAATAGCTAGCACCTGTTATCTTATTACCCGACTGCTGAAGGAGGAGGGTTATGTGTTTGACGTGTATGTATGTATGTCCGTTCCTATGGACCCATTACTGGGCATTTTAGAGACGGTCACGATTTTGAATGGGTCCCGACGGCAAGATGTATTTATCGATCATGAAAACATTTAAATGGTGTAGTTATTCAATATTACTTCACATAGGTCTGGACTACTAGACTTGTTTTTGTCTTTTTAGTTTTTTTTAAAGTGTTTTTATGCAGTCGGATTTTTTAGTTATTTTATTCGATCAATAACGCTGTAGCAATGGATAAAATTCTAAGAGCTATACCTAAGGTATTCTGAATTGTAGGTCGATGACACGAATAGAATCATAGTCTAGGTATTCTATGATGAATGATTGACTTGTTTATTGCTTTGCCGCATGAGATAAGCTTTTATTTGTCTACTAGGTGCACGTTAGGTAATGAGGTATTTATGATTAATGATGATTATTGTGGAAAGGTAGCCCGTGTACAGTTCGGTACAGTTTCTCATTGTCCTTCAAATAGGCATCTCGTGAGAGGTGAGAAAATATCTGACTTACTCGGTGGCCTCATAAGATCTGACCAGCTAGCGACCACTCTAGGGTCGTACCTTGGTGTGCGTTTCTTTGTGCTGTGTTTTTTGTATGTTTACTCAAGATAACACCCATTAATTTAATTATTAGTAATATTATAAGTATAGATTTTGAGATTTCAAACAATCATGTCGCCTGCGAAAATAAAATTTATAATTATTGTGGTGAGGGCGACTGCTACGCTAGGTCGCGGTCGCCCTCGGTACGCGGTCCTGGGTTCGATTCCCAGGTCGAGCAGAAAGTGTTATTGGGTTTTTCTATGAAATTCCCAGTAGCAGCTCGGAGTTAGGAATTTGTGCCCGGTTAATGGCAATAGGCTCGCGCTTTATTACATGGGACCTAAACATACCGGCAAACTGTGGGTGTACATTAGTACGCCTCTGCCTAACCCTTCGGGGAATACAGGCGTGATGGTATGTAGTATTAATTTATAAGCCTTCTAGCACAACATAACTGAACTGTACTATTACTGGTACCTATTACGTAGAAACGCACTTATGTGCCTACTTGATTTCTTTTTTTTTTTCATTTCGCAGAGGAATACAACATTCCCAGAGAACTGATGCTCAGAAAATGGGAAGACAGAGAGAACTTGATAAAGAAATGCTGCGCAAAACCGTGTTCGTTACCCGAATTGCTGTCGGTGTGTTAATGTGATAAATTATTTAATGATTTTAGCGACAAAATAATTATTATTGTGTATTATCAGTAGTAAGACTATTTAAATTATTGTTTTTATGTAGTGGGGATATATTTATAGCGATATGTGGAAATGAGGTTTCAAGCACCGAAGATGTTATTTATAGAATGACAAAAATGATTTATGTAAATTAGGTTAGATATTATATTCAAAATATGGTAGAGTTTGATTACAAGCAAACAAGGTCCGTTTTCTATGGAAGATCTATGTAACATCCTTGAGAAGAATGTTTTATAACTGTATTTAAAACAAATCAATATTTGTGTTGTTATTATACATATTTATAAGCTTTGACTGCAAATGTACCTACCTGGCTGGTTAAGATGTTTACCCAAGATAATACTGCTTTAAATTACATACCCACCAATTTAATTATTATTAATAATAATTCTAATATTTATAAGAGTAATATTAACAAAATGTTTATTATTAGTTGTAACAAATTGCATTATATTAAAACTATAATTATCTTAACTTGTTTGATTTGGTGTCAGCCAGTGATTTTATTATAAAAAGATAGGAGCTACCATGGAATATTATCTAGGCTAGTTACTATCTAACGTGTGCTCTGAGCTAGGTAATGAATTACTGTGAAAATAAACCCTTCATAAGTTAAAGACGGCCTTCAATAAGTTAAAGGCCGTCTTTAACTTAATTGGTATTGGACACTTTAGGATGGGGAGATGAGAAACATATGCCGGGGACTATATCCGAAACATATACAAAAAAAAATAAACAAAAAGAAGTTGGAATTAGGGCGCCACCTTGGATCGCGAGTCTTGGGCACTAAAAATAAATAATGTAGTACAGTAGAGTGCATACTTGAAGAAGTTAAAGCTAGAAAGGCCGCCTTCAGCAATTTTTCTATTCGTAGAAATTTCTATTTTTAGAACACGCAGTAATTCCCTATGAATTTTATTATTTTTATTATATGAACCACGCGCATTATTCATTATTGTTTTATGATTCGGCGTCGAAGTCCACAAAATACGATTTCGAAGATACGATTTCTTGCGGTACTTCCGCAGTAACGGAGGCGGAGGCGAAGTTCCGTTACAACTCTGGTTTAAACTATACTTCTATTATACATTGGCTTCTGCAAAAAACATTGAAGGTATTTTGTTATCCAGTTTTGCGATACTTGTCAATAGATACTTGTTTTCAGAACACTTAGGAAATAGTTGCATAAATATAACAATAACATAATATTTCTACACTACAACGTATGCCTACTTGCCTACGTGTGGTGTGTTTTGATTTGCGAACGACTACATGCAAAGATAAAACAGAAAAAATATACCTACGTTTTTACGAGTTATCTCTTGTTTTGGTAGCTTACTATAAAAAAATATGTTATCTCAAACCTTGATATAAGAGAGGGAGACAACCTGATAACTGGTACTAATTGGATAACATTCAGATTATTTTCGTCTATTGAAAAACCATTACATATGAATTAAATGTTTCGTGGGAGAACCTTGCTTCGGCATGAATGGGCCGGCTCGACCGGAGTGATACTACGGCCTCACAGAAAACCGGCGTGAAATAATATTTGCGTTGTATTTCGCGGAGTGAGGATACCGGAGGCCCAAAAAAGACAACGCACGCAAATCCCACTCACAATCCCCAATCAAACGCAATCCCTCTTAAAAGGTGGGCCACGCACTTGCAACTCCTCTGGTGTTGCTGGTGTCCATGGACGGCGGTAATCGCTTACCATCAGTCGAGTCGACTCTTACGAGCAGACGGATCACCGTCTGCCGTCAATCATAAACTCTTGTAAAAGCTTATTCGAAATAAAAACATTAAATTTGAACTTGAACTTGAACTGGGCATTTCAGCGTCCATCGGACGCTTAAGAATTTCGATATCAAGATGACAATGCGCTTTATAGTAGTGCGAATGTTTATCCCACGTTGAATGATTTAACACGTGACCTGGCCATGCGAATGACAAAAATAATTTGTCTAGTTGGAGATAACTACGACCGATGAGCGCCTTGATATAAGCAAAAGATAATATGTCACAGAATTATGATTCTAACTGCGCCTTTATTATCTACTTATTTAAATATCATAATTACGTATCAATCAAGTCAGTACCTACTTTAATTATCGATGTTATGATATTAGTTACTTCTTTTAACATTTCTGGGGATTCATTTGGGCAAACACAGGTTCTTCAGTAATTGGTGGAACGCTGCTACTGCTATTCCGCCGCTAAACAATAAATCAATAATGTGCTAAAATTATAAAAATAACTGTCAAATTACAGGTCATATGAGACTTAACAACTGAGGTCTTAAGACAACGCGCTAGTTCCAACTTATAAAATCGTAAATTTAGGGTGTTTAGAGTTTCAAGATTCACAGAATAGGAATAGTAGCTCGTTGTTAAGTGTTTTATTTACTGTAGAAGCTGACCTTTATTGTATAAGCTTTTCGTACATTGACATGTCACCATAGCATAGCACTTTAAAACCGTGTCGGTGAATCATATTATGATTCATCAAAAGTGGTAATTTTTGCCCCCATGTTCACCAAAAATAGTAGATAATAAACATACGAAATCATAGACGACATTGTAAGTTGACTTTCAACCTTATTTCTCAGTCCTTTAAGGCGAAATTTAATCAACATTTATGAATAGTTTAGACACTAAGCACTAACTACATGTATTCCTAGAGCAACCACTGACGCCGTTCGATTTCGCACAGCCGCGAATTGTTTTAGATCCGACGATCTTCAATTACAATTCCTAGATAAGTATAATTTCGTAATATAATTCTGTTTCGCCTACGACCCCGACAAAAAAATAAACAGCTCGATAACTCGCTACTCATTACGTCATACGTCATAAGAATTGTTTACTGAAGAGGGCAGGTACGACATACCAAGTATCCCACGACAGTTTTGACGCCACACTATCTCTTCTCTCTAGCCAGTTTCGGTAAGAGATGGCAACGACAAAACTATTCGTGACGCGTATGTCAGCCTAGGTAAGATTCTAGACATATAAATAACAGTATTCATTCATTCAAAATCACAACTTCGTTAGCATTTCAAAGATTTTATTATTTCAGACTTTAAAAACTAATATTTACAAAATTATATCCTGGTGCAAAAATTATTTTCGATACACACCGTTACTCATCCAGCTATCGGGAAAACTGACTGAGAAACCACAATTAGGCTCTTTTTGGCAGGCATCCATTTTTATTTGCTAAGGTATTATGATGCATTATGAAAACGCACGCCTTCTGGTTGAAATTATATTTTTTCTAAAATCAGAGCAACCCAACATTTGTTCCATATGATTTAGTTCTAGCTTGGGCATTATTTTATAATTCAAACGGCTTGTAGCGCTCTTGCTTTTCCCATAGCCGCGTAATTAGGTACTTGACTTATGTTTGATTCATTAAAACTAACAGGCTTAGTGAAAAACTTAATTAAATACATTTCGTATTTTGAAAATATAATTTAAATCGGCTAATACAATTCCAAGATATAAGCATTCAAAGTTTTTCGTGGGGATTGAGAGTAGATACTTTGTCCCTTTCCCGCAAATCGAGTTAGCATAGGATTTGAATGACGCAGCGAGTTGCGACGTCGAATTCTCTATAGTACGTTCTCTGTCTAGCATAAGATTAAAATCTTATAGCTTCCTTATTATTGAGCCGATTTTAATTTTGTTTTTGTTGATCGATTCTATTTATGGTTAACATTTTCATGAAGCCATACGTCGAACATGTAGAATGCCTTTACTAAAAAATTGACCTACAGTCTTATAATTCGTTACAAAAGTCCCTCCATTTCTTTCATAAACTGCATGTAAGCATCATCTTTGCTCGGCACTTGTTTGGGCACATCAGCCGGCCTCTGGATGGTACCGGATTTGATTCCCGGTTTAACCTTTTTGTCCTCTCGCTTGACTCGCAGCGCTGACGGGACGAATCTCGTGACGTCCGCGGATAGATTCCTTATCTGTGGTTTGGCACTGATTGTAGCACCTGGAACAAATATGTGAATGGTTAAGATTGGATATCTATGGGCGACCACTACGATATAGTCTGCAAATTCAGAAGTTATCTGTTCAAGATTTATCGTGAATCGTGGTTTAGTATAATACCTTATTTTTATGGCGCAGCGTTTGAGAATATGCTCGATATTAAATAATTAGATAGTCGGTTTTAAAAAATATTTTCATGTATATGTTAACGGAAATGTATGTAATCCGTCATTGTATAAAATTCCTAGGAATTGTATGTAATACCTAAAATGTGTGAAATAAATTATATTAGACACATTTCCTAGGAAGACTATACATTTCCGAAATAGCAATCGGAAATGTAAGACATTTGAGATTTGAATGGGTACCCAATTTAGTTTTGATGGGGTAATTTCGGGATGAAATGTGTTTTAATTGGTTAGGTTAGAACTGTGACCAAACGACGCACGAGCCGAGCGAGCGAAGCAAGCGGGGGGCCACGGCAGCGGCCGGTAATAAAAAATATTATTCTTATTTTAACAACGTATTTTATTATAGAAAGTATTCTTTTTATACATTTCCTAATACGATATTGGAATTATATACAATTCATAGGAAATGTATACATTTCCGAGGATATGTATGTATTAAATAATTTTTAAAACAATATTTTATGCATTTCCTAAATAGCTTCGGAATTGTATACATTTCCTAGGAATTGTATATAGTTCCTAGAGTTCATACATTTCCGGTAACATATACATTATTAAATCTTTTATCAAATATTTCATTACTAAAAATTAAAATTGTATATTGAAACTTTATCTGTTGTTTTACTGACGACATAAATTAAGCCAGTAATTTTGTCTGTGCGTTGACAGATCAGTCAGTCAGGATAAACGATTTAATATTATGTATAAGATAGCATAACATAACATACCATCACGCCTGTATTCCCCGAAGTGTACTAATGTACACCCACAGTTCGCCGGTATGTTTTAGGTCCCATGTAATAGGGAGCGAGCCCATTGCCATTAACCGGGCACAAATTCCTAACTCCGAGCTGCTACGGGGAATTTCATAGAAAAACCCAATAACACTGCTCGACCTGGGAATCGAACCCAGGACCTCTAGCGTAGCAGTCGCGCTCAGGACCACTTGGCTAATGAGGCAGTCAAATCAGTTAGTTAGTCAGTTATATTATAACTATGTATTTACAAAAAAAAGTATATAAGTATTTATTATCCATTGTCTAGTACCCATAGTACAAAACAGTACAAGCTCTGCTTATTTTGGGACGAGGGATCACTTGCACCAACTTATTAAATGTGTTTAAATTGTATTTAAACACAAAATTTATATGAAAATTCGTGTTTAAATACAGTTTAAACACATTTATAAAGTTGGTGCAAGTGGCCCTAGGTGGTGCTGTGTAAAATGTCCCAGAATATTTATTTATTTATTTACCTTGTGGAGCGTCCTTCTTGGTGATGAGTTGTGGCGCAGCGCTGAGCACGGAGACAGCGTGCTGCGCCAGCTTGGGCGGCGGCGGCGCGCGCAGCAGGCGCGGCGCCCCGGGCGGCGGGCCCGGCGGAACGACTAGCCCGCGCACTCCGCCTGCCACACAATAAACCAATAAGTCTTTATTTTGTAACTTATCAGTCACCTATCTTTTTGTGATTTATTTTCATTTTTCATGCTAAGATTTCTGTGTACGCGTAGTGTGTGTGTGTGTCTATGTGTGCGCGTGAGTGTGCGTGCGTGTGCCTGCGTGTGTACGTGCGTACGTGCGTGCAAGTGAGAGTGAGATTTTTTAAGTATAATGTAATAAAATATTTGTTTATAAAGACGTCAGACTTACCTGGGGGTCCTGGGGGTGGACCTGGGGGACCCGGCGGGGGTCCGGGCGGTCCCAGCCGCATGGGCGGCGCTAACGGCGCACGAAGAGGTGGCGGTCGGAGACCTGGAAAAAAATTTATGCGTAAATATTATCAGTGTAACCAACTTATTTCTACCAGTCACGCGAATTATATATTAAAACTAGCATTTACCCGCGGCTTCCCTCACCTGAAGCTATATTAGGATTAGAAATGGATTCCAAAAATAATTAAAAAAGACCAACACGATGACGATCTCTTCTTTGTATGGGCCTCCATACATCAGAGAGGTCAAGCTGTATCTGGGGATCCGATAAATTAATTGAAATAAGAAGTTCACCAGTTTTTAAGTTGGAGCATAATTATAGTTTCTAACATTGCAAACAAAATTAAAATAAATTCAGTAGTTCTTGCTCCAACCCTTAACAAACACAGCTTTTTTACAATTTTATAATAGTATAGCTTCTGCCCGCGACGTCGTCCGCGTACCGTGATGATATATAGCCTATAGCCTTCCTCACTAAATGGGCTATCTAACACTGAAAGAATTTTTAAATCGGACCAATAGTTCCCGAGATTAGCGCGTTCAAGCAAACAAACAAACAAACTCTTCAGCTTTATATATTATTACTAGCTTCTGCCCGCGACTTCGTCCGCGTAGCGTGATGATATATAGCCTATAGCCTTCCTACATAAAATGGGCTATCTAGCACTGAAAGAATTTTTCAATTCGGTCCAGTAGTTCCTGAGATTAGCGCGTTCAAGTAAACAAACAAACAAACAAACAAACTCTTCAGCTTTATATATTAGTATATAGATAAGTTTAGCCCCCTTGAAGACTTTCTTACCAGGAGGTAGTAGTGGGGGCGGCATCTGTCTCATCTCAGCACCGGGCGGTTCCAGAGGGAAGTCCGGAGGGACCAGCTGTACCATCGGCACGGGACCTTCGTTGTCACTATCAGAGTCACTGTCGCGACCACCTCCGCTACGTTTTAACGCGCTTAATCTGAATAAAAAAAGTTACAAAATCCGTATTTTCTTGAGTTGCTCAAATAGTGTAATATAAAAGGTTGGTATGATTACTGTGAGAGTCCAATCTTATATGTCATTTGTGTATTTGTCTAATACTATGTAGCTAACCAGTAGTGATAATCTTTTGTTATGTAAGTGTATCTGTCTAATACTATGCAGCTAACCAGTAGTTATTTTTTTTTTTAAGTTTACTAGCAATGTGGGTCACACATTACTAGTATTCTTGTTAACCCCTCGTGCTAAGCTAAATGATTGTGTCACGAGTGAGTTCTTATCTTATTCGTTATCTTGTAGGTATTTATCTTGCCATATATCCATAATATGCTGAAAATGTAAGTATAATAAATAAATAAATCGTTTATTTCACACCAGTTACATGATTAATCTTATGTGATTAGTGTGATTACATAATGACAGCATAGTGAGTATTGGTTGTCATTAGACTAAGTCACCCTTTCCACTCGTACTAGTTAAAACTGTATCACAAGCAGATAGTCTAAAATTTTCAGAAGATATTCTCTTTAAAACTGTATCAAAATCTGCTAAGTAGTTTCGGAAATCTATACACACAAATAAACAAATGCACATAACAACTTTGTTTTATAGTGTTGTGATAGTGTTAAAAAATGTTTGGACTAACAAAATCTATGACAATCAAAGAAACTAGTTTTATCAAATTTATAAAATATACCTAGCATTCAGATCTGCAGCTCTATCCCTTTCTCTCTTCCTGTGCACCTCTTCCATCTCTTTCATAAAATCGTCAATGTTCTGTCCCGATAACGCCAACATGCGCTGCTGTAATGACGTAGGTTTCGGCGCCTGTTTCGCCGCAGCTCCCGGCGCCAGCGCACCTTCATCATCCAGTGCTTCACCGTCTATGTTCTCTGGAGGGGGCTTAGATTGAGGTTTTGGTGGGGGTGGTGCCTGCAAAACAATAAAAATAACTAGATATTTTGCGCTAATTAGTTCAGAAATTAAAATTTGACGCACCCCAAATAAAATTGCCTCTCTGTATTTTCGGTAAATACGCCTTATTTGAAAGGAATTACATATATACATACACGTCACGCCTGCACTCCCCAAAGTTTAGGCAGACACCCACAGTTGTAAGTTGTTGCGGATGTATACACAAATCAGCAATCAACCCAGCACAAATCCCAACTTCGAGCTGCTGCTGAGAATTTCATAAAAAATCTCAATAGCACTTAACTCAACCCTTCCAACCCCTTTACCTCACATTCATCAGCCAATTAATGAAAAATTCATTTTCATAATATTCTTCCTGGTGTTTACACTATGACATCATGATCTACATACTTCACCAGGTGGTCCTTCGTCAGGCATGTCAGAGAACCGCAAACTCTTCTTCTCTTTCAACTTCATCTTTCTGGCAACCTCCATCAAAAGCACTTCAAAGTCGACCGGCGGTCCTGGCGGTACACCGGGTGGCTCCACTCCGGTTGGTCGTTCCTGAAACATGAACAATATAAAGTCAACGTTTATCGTATGTGATTTGGTTTTCACCAGACTGTGTTAATAACGATAGGTACTTTATCTATACCTACCTTTGGTTTAGCTTTACATTATAATGTACTACATCTCTATCATGTTTAGTTTCTTGTGTATGTCAGACTACCTATTTTTCGCCTTTCCTTTCTCTTGAGTCCATCCAAAAGTTGTCTGTAAGAGATCGCTTTTAGCGATAAGACCACCCATTGTACCATATTCTAAGATTGATAACATATACTTGACATTCGTTTTCGTGTACAGTCACGAGCATAAATATGATACACTTATTTTTTTTATTTTTTTTTGTGAAGTGATGATTGAAATATTTGAGATAATACCAATATCATTAAAGTATTCTTTCGGAAATACTATGTTCGTTACACCAAGAAATTTCAATTAATACTTTAAGAGAAAATCGCTTTTGAATTTTGCCAAGTGAATACATCTGTGCTCGTAACTGTAGACTACAGGATATCCTATTCTTCTATTCTACATATTTTTTATTTTAAGAAGATTTTTTTCCTAATTTCGAATTGAATGAAATCTATACAAATAAATAAATTTTATTTATTTGAGTTTGTTTTGAGTGTCTGTAATATTAAAATAACCGCTTTTTACTGAGTGTATTTGTATGTATACACTTCACACTCTTGAAAGTCGATTTCTGGGGCAAAAGTGTCTTAATCCTTTTGTCCGAAGAGTTTTACAAGAACTTGTATCTAAGTTATATACAAGTTCTTGAAGTACTTCTTAAAAGAAATAATCAACTTACTTTATATGCTGAATCTTTTTTGAGTATAGGTTTGACAGCTGCTATAGGATGCACGACATCAACTGGCAGAGGTATTTGCGAAGGGACATTACTGAATATTAAATTGTCTGGTACCTGAAATCAAGACGTCACTTAAAAAAATCATAATTATATCATAGAACTAAGTCTCTCGCCGCATCCGTCTTTCGCGATTAACTCAAAAAATACTGAATGTATTTTCATGCGGTTTTCACTAATGGACGGAGTGATTATTGAGGACTCTTAGGAATGGGACAACGCGAGTAAAATCAAAAGTTGTTTACTATAACCCTCTTGAATAAAATTTAAAAAAATGATAACTGTCTCAACTTGTGACTCCTAACTGAATTATTCTCCGATATATAAAATATATTATCTAATATATATAATAAATTCATCTCTACTTCTCTGAAACTTACTTGTAGTGTAGGCAATGGAATATCATCCACTTGCACAGATTGGGCATGTTTCACAGATTCATAATATGATATTAAATGGGCTCTCCGCTTCTCATATTCCATTTCTTGTCGTTTTAGGTCAACCCATTTCTCCGGATCATCTTTGTCCTGAAATAAAACATGGAGCTTATTAAAAACTTAGAATCTTTTGTTTATAATGAGGATTGATTTATTTCTATTGTGTTGTGAAACATTGTGCAAAAATATACTACCTGCTTACATATTATTTACTTTTTTACTAATATTCCATAATACATACTTAATTATATAAATATAAGCATTCAAATACAAGAATCGATTATTTATTATTAAGAAATATCTTGAATCCAAAATGTTTATTTACTTACATACATCTTGAGAACTCGATCAAATGTTTCTCTTAACTTTTTCCTCTTCTCTTTCAAAACTTTCTCATTTAAGGGTGATGGTTGTAATACATTGTACTCTGAATTTAAAAACAAAAATAATGTAATACAAAACATTTTATGGGCTCCAAATGGCATCCGGTATATCAGTTGTTCTGAACCTTTTAGTGATGAGGGACCATTTATGAACATTTCGTCTTGCTACAGACCACAAACAGTATGACAGTAATAGAAAGTTCTGGATGTACAACATCGTCTTCATTTATTCAATAACCTTAGGTAGAATTTATGGACCTTCAGGGACTCTCAGGGAATACTAATGGGTTAAGAACCCCTGCACTATACAATACCATGACCACAGTAAAAGTAAGAATTACCATTTAAAAATCCAATTACTATCAGAAACTGTTGGCTATAATAGTATGGTTGGTATGGTATGGTGTATTGGGTAGTCTCTCATGTTTTATTTATACAAAATATATAATACATTTTGGGTTAGAAGTTTTTCCAGTATTTATGGAATGGTTAGAATGTATAGCATCCTAAACTTGTTATGTGACCTTAGATGCTTTACATTACTTATTATTAACTGATATTAATTATCAAAACTTTTCAGAAAAAGGAAACCAACTTCAAGCTTTTTGTGGTGAATTTGCAGAACCCATGGTCACATAAAAATTAAATATAATTGAGAATGTTTAAAAATCAGATAAAAATGTTTACACTCATATCATATTTTATTTATTTAGCCATTTAATAATAAACATGTTTACACATCGTTTTTTGTTGACAGTGTTACAGTACATTTATATATTTGTAGAAAGAATTAATAACATTAGAAAGTTTCTATGATATGAAATGTTTGGTTAGGAAAAGGTTTGGTTCAGATAAGATTGATATATCCAACCAAATGAGCCAGCTCGACCGGAGTAATACCACGGCTTCATAGAAAACTGACGTGAAAAAACCTTTATGTTGTGTTTCACCAAGTAAGTGAGGATAATGGACGACCAAACCCTTATAAAAGGCGGGCAAGGCACTAGACTGACTTTGCTTACCATCAGGCGATTCGGTGCTTGTTTGACACCCTATTTCGTAAAAAATATATATATATTTATTAATCACCTACCCATTTCATCAATTTTCTGCAATTCCTCTAAAATCTGTGTTGGATCTTTCATTTTAAGTACTGCAGCTCTTACCATCTGTCGTTGCCTTTTATTTTTCTTCAATTCTTTTTTTCTTGCCTCCTTTCCTGTTAAGTAGAAATCTCATTAATGTAGTAAATAAATGAAGTAAATTTTGAAAGGATTAATTTGTATTAAACATCATAAACCAAGGAACTTATATGACACATCTGGGCAAAAAACCTTCTAAGATATGTATAAGACGGGTTTATCCAAGAGGCACTTATTTTATGCCGAAATGCATCCTATTTGTAGAGACACTGAACTAATGTTTTAGAATGTTAAGTTAAGTTAAGTTTTTTTTAATCATTCATAATTCGAAATAGATTCAAGGGTAGACGGACCATGAGTATGTGGTACAACTCACAGTCCACCAACAACTTAAGGGCCTACCTGATTAATAAACTTATTGACATTTTATATAAAAAAATGGTCAGTGTGTAGCCTTAGGGGCACTATGAAAAAAAGACTTAGAAAAATTTCACCAAAAACGATCGCCTAATCAAGCCTTAGGGACCGGGTGGGATGTGGGAGTAATAGGGTGGGGGAACGTGTGGGGGGACACCCAAAGGTCATTGACCTTGAACTTTGGTAATTGACCCGGGTCATTGACCTTGAGGTCAAGGTCGAATTTAAGAAAGTCAAGGAACTTTTCCTGGACGTCAAGAGCGACCTTTGAGGTCTTGTAAGTGACCTTGGAAGGTCATTACGTTGAGGTCAAGGTCAAATTTACGAAAGTAAATATCTGCGATTCTGAACACAGAACAGGTCAATTTAAGTGACCTTGGAGACTCAATGTCAAGGTCAACTGGAGGTCAATGTTGAGTGACCTTCGACTTTTTTCTAATATTGCTTATATCTCAAAAACGGTGTGTCCTATCGCAAAAATAATGAAAAATTGGCCCCCCTAATACCCCCCACCGCATAATTCTCAACATAAAATGATAACAATAAAAAGTCGAGGTGAAGCCTCATATCCCTGAAAGGCGTAGTCGACGGAGCCCCGCTGCGCGGGGCTCCTACTTTTGGGTGGTTTAAAAAAAATAACCACGAAGGGGATGGCGGGGTCTTGCAGACCCCGCCATCCCCTTCTAACCTAACCAGTCCGAGTCGGGGTGCCGCAAGTCCCGAGCTCGCTTCGCTCGCTCTTACTTCCTAAATTCTCCTAGTAGGTACTTACCGTAATATTATTGCTTTGGTTGTGTTGGATGCTTTGGTTGCAACACATACACATGAGATGACGTCATAAAATTGTGAACCACGTGAAAATAATGCATTACAATGAGGTGACGCGAATAAACCGTGAATATTCATTACAAAATCCTTTAAAAACCAGTTTTGTAATCAGCACATCTGCGTGATAGCGACACCCATTCTAATTAGAATCAAAGAAAAGTAAATGAATTTAGGGACGGCAAAATTTGAAATGAGAAGTTGGTGGGACTAGGATAAGGGCTGGCGATAGGCGAAGGGCGTGCAATGATATTTATAAAACTTTATGGCAACTTTGACCGTCGATTTCCTCTGAATATGCAGTACCAGGCTAGGTTGGGCTTTAAAACATTTATCGGCGGGGACAGGTGGGACTACATCGGCAATTGGATATTTTTATTCCATTTCTTCCTAGTCCCGGGTATACTCTGTGTACATCTCGTAATAACCGGCGGAACCTAGCAGCATCTGTGGGTAAGTTTTTTAAAATATTTTGACGGTACATATACTCGCCCATATACCACTTCAATCGCCGCTGACTTCTACATGTGCGACAATGGCGTTTTAATTCAAGCCATTGTCGCTCTATGGTGTTCGTATGCACTGTGCAGCTAACAATATTTGAACCTGGTACTGGGATCCCTAGGCGTGGATCCACAGGGATCTGTACTGTCCCTGCCGTAAATTGGCGACTGTGGTTCACGGTGGAATGTCCACGCATATTCAGTCTAAGATGCACGCCCATGTATGCCCGGTGCTGATCAGACATAATGTAGGAATTAGTCCTAACATTCTGTTGAATGATAGGATCTAATGTAGCCCTATTTTTATTTGGTATCAACTCTATATGTAATTTTTTCGTCAAGCGGCTTATGCACCCAAACGACCATGTCTGTCGTTGTAATAATCGGCCCCTGTGGTACTTATTCGTATATAGGTGGGTTTCATCGACCTCCACTATGTCGTTGTCCCCGCCGATCATGTCGCGGTCATGAGCTTCGGCCACCTCACAGACTTCGCGCAGGTAATGATAAATTTGTATGGCCGTTTTACGCGATACCCCTACGTCGCGAGCAGCCTGCGATACCTTATCACGCCTAAAGAAGTGCAGTAATAATCTTAAATTGTTCAATATAGACACATTACTGCGTTCGAAAAAAGTCCCCTTTAAAGGAGACCTTATGACGTTGCAGCCAACCCTTCTGCAACGCCATCTGAATCCTAACTTATAGTTAGAATTGCGCTCCCCGTTCATGAGACGCCCGCATGATGGGCAACGAGGCACTCGGCTTGGTATGAGTAGCCATTTCTTGGCTGCTTCAACGGCCCCTTCTTCTGTAGAAATTGCCGCGGCATAATTCCAGAAATTAAAATTTCTATTCAAAATTAGTTGGAATGGATCCATAATCAAATCCAAAATCAAATGGAAAAATAATCAAAAACTTAAAACCTAAAAATAATAATAAACTTAAAACCTAAAAATTATTGAAAAAAAAGATTAAAAAAAACTTATAACCAAAAACGATATAAATAGAAAACTAAAATTAAACGAAAACTTAAAAATATTAGAACCTAAAACTACAAGAAATATAAAATACCTACAATCTAAATAACAAACTTAAAAGTAACAATAGCAAAACAAATCACAATCTTCGCAAAAGTACGTATAGAGCACGTAGGTATTGAGATTTTCCCAATACTTGGCGTATTTTATGTAGAACCTTACGTAGGTTAAAACTTTACCGTGACGAGAAGCGGTCTTAGACTTCAAAATTGTAATGCGTTGTTTTCACGAATTTTTTTTTTGTGATTAATTGCGGTTTCTGTGATGCCATCTGACGTGTTTCAACCAAAGCAACAATTTCTTTCCCGTAAAGATTTCCGTCAGCATTTTCATTTTGGAAATATAGAGCATGTTATGAATATGAAAAAAAAAATTAAGTCCCATAACTCGGAAACGGTGCGTCGTAGCATCATGGTTCCCTGAACCTAAATGGTTTGTATGGTCAAGGATAACCCGGTACAGCAAAAAAAACGAGACAATTCCATAAAAAAAAAAACATCAAAATATTTTCTAAGTCCTGCGCCCCTAAGGATATCCAAGCTGAAGATTGATCGCGACACTTAGAAAATTTTTCACGAATTTTTTTTTTTGTTATCAATTGCGGATTCTATGATGCCATCTGACGTGTTTCAACCAAAGCAACAATTTCTTTCCCGAAAAGATTTCTGTCAGCATTTTCATTTTGGAAATATGGAGCATATTATGAATATGAAAAAAAATATAAAGTGCCATAACTCGGAAACGGTTCGTCGTAGCATCATGGTTCCCTGAACCTAAATGGTTTGTATGGTCAAGGATAACCCGGTACAGCAAAAAAAACGAGACAATTCCATAAAAAAAAAAACATCAAAATATTTTCTAAGTCCTGCGCCCCTAAGGATATCCAAGCTGAAGATTGATCGCGACACTTAGAAAATTTTTCACGAATTTTTTTTTTTGTTATCAATTGCGGATTCTATGATGCCATCTGACGTGTTTCAACCAAAGCAACAATTTCTTTCCCGAAAAGATTTCTGTCAGCATTTTCATTTTGGAAATATGGAGCATATTATGAATATGAAAAAATATATAAAGTGCCATAACTCGGAAACGGTTCGTCGTAGCACCATGGTTCTCTGAACATAAATGGTTTCTACGGTCAAGGTTAACCTCATGCTGCAATAAAAAGGGACATTTGAAAAAAAAACAAAACTAAAAAATTTGTGAAATTTTTCTAAGTCCTTTTTTCATAGTGCCCCTAAGGCTACACTCCAACCAAAAAAATATATTTGATAATGTACTACATAAAATCTATAGGAAAAAGACGAGGAGCATAATAGTTGATTGTTTGCCAAGAAAGTGACTGATTACTAACAACCATGTATTTGATACCTGAGCTTGCATTGTTTTAATTCACAATGTCTATTTATTCTACTGTCTATTGACACTGTCCATTTTGTTTTAATATCCACAGGGTATCCACTGGGTTGCACACCAAAAATTAATTCACTTTTTTTGCCCATAATCAAACATAAAATGTTGTATGGTATCTAAAGGTAGGTCGTCATGTCTAGCTAGTGTGAATTATGCATAGTGATAAACACAACAACCCTAATAAAATGTGGCCTTTATCTGCTCTCAGAATGAGAGTTAGCTTGACCAGCAAAATGGTGTGTCTCATATATGTTACAGCAACAACAACAATTTATTAAGTTAAAACATACATTGCCAGATTATTTTTATTATAGTCAAGCATTTCACTATACTGAAGTATAATTGAAATGCCTGAATGTACAGTTCTACTTCTTGATGTACCTATGTTTCATAGCTGAGTTCTAAGATGACACTCAGAACAGAAAATGTAAATAAGTACATTTATTACTATTATTATTACCATTGATCAAGAAGCATCCCTACTATCCAAATAAAAATACAAAATCATTATAACCAAAACTTACTTGCTTGATCAGTAGGATTCATATATTTACCACTTTTCGTGGTATTTATTGACCGGCGCCCCATTTTTATTGATTTATGTTATACTAAGATTTAAGTTTTAATTTATTATAATTGTTTTGAACGTCTTCAAAAGGAAATTAGCAACACGAGCCAAAATTCCGCCTCTAAACCAGACGCAAAACGCTATCAGTATGAATGAAATGACAGTTGAGTTGACACTTGACAGTAGTCAGTATTTTGACATTGACTTATGTCATAAATTTCTCTATTTGCTTTTTAAAATTGTTATAGTGTACCTATCATGGATTGGATACGTGGCCTTAAATCCTATTAGAATCAATATACATATTTTCACGCCTGTCTCCCGTTGGGGTAGGCAGAGACTATAGATTTCCACTTGCTACAATCCTGGCACACCACTTTCGCTTCATCTACGTTCATTAACTTCCTCATGTATGATCGGCGGTTTCGGGTGCTCTTAAACTGACCTTAATAGATATATATAATAAAATAAATAATGATGCATGCTTGCCGTCAGTTAGGACTGGGTCTACTCAAAGCTGCTATAAATCTTTCCTCAAAAGGCCATTTCAGACATTGCCCTGCATTGTCCCGCTCACATTAATTGCATTATTTTATGTCTGGACTTTAAAAGAGACCATGATTCTCTGAATTTGTTACGATGTTTCTTCTCAGAGGTCGTCAGTTAGGTAATACCGAAAAGCTATAAAAAAACAAACCATTGACTTGTAACTATGTAAAAGTGTCTAAGATCTACTTCCAGAAATAAATATCATTAATAATATTAATATCTTTGACTGCTCCTAATGACAGCCAACTATGTGACTAGAACTAGACTGACTATTAACATAACATTCTAACATCCGCTGCAGAAACATTAACTTCTACTAAAATATCTCTTTCCGCTTGAAATAACGACGAATTATCTGAACGATCACCACGACCCACCTTTTTAGATAGGTCGTTGTGAGCTTCGCGTGAGCGTAAGTCATGACGTCATGAGTGACGTTTTCGCCACGACTATAACGACCGCGGTCGATAAGTGGAAACACTAAATGAGCATTTTGATCATTGGGGGCGTTAAATGGAACGCACTCAATGTATTGAAAATGTAGACTCTACATTTTAGTTTCCATTTCCATCCAATCCTTTGTGAGTGTTGCCCGAATAAAAAATATATAAAGGACAAGTAGGTAGGTACCGAACGAACGGGAAAATAATAGATAAGCTCGTAATCGTCAACAACTGGGGTTTTACCGTATGGCTTTACTGACCGAGAATAATCCAAAATAACTCAATTTTGTCAACACTGTGAACGGATTCCTCCAACCCTTGCTCGAGCCTGCCCGAGCCGAGCCAGTATCTTTAATTAGTCCCTAATTAATTTAAACCAGATCCAGCCGTCCCTGGCTGCCGCCGCTAAGGGCGTCCTCTACCGGGTTAGGGGGACGTCCTTAGCGGCGGCAGCGTTATAAGCAGTGTAATAAATTGCTCCAGGCTGGAGGCATTCGGTGCCTCGCCACCAAGTCCGGTTACGCTGTCAAGATTCCCTGAATCAACAGCTATTGCCATATAGGAAAAAAAACTGAACGGATGAAATTTTTTCTTTCCCCATTTTCAACAGTAGGTATTGGCGAAACAGTAGGTACCTAGGTAGGTATTGCTGATCGGAAATATTTCATCAAAAAGACATTGTAAGCTGTCCTTCGAGCATTTTTAACGCTTCACAAAACTGGCTACGTAGCACGGTAATTGGAAGAAAACTAGCGCAAAATTATCCTATTGCTTCAACAGTGTTAAGTAGGTATGCAGAACCGAAATACTTAAAGGAGTAGGTAGTAGGTACATACAGTACCTACTACCTACAAAATATATCAGCTGCACGGTTGGCAGCCCCAACTTAGCCCAATGCCAAAGTTGAGTTCAACTGTAAGTGGGTTCTAAAGTAGGTAACTAGCTGTTTTCCGATTCCGGGATCATCATGATTTTAGTTTTGTTTGCCTTTGGCGCGTAACTTTTTTATACATATACTTAGGTAGCTACTAAGTAGTTAGGTCGGTGTAAATGTGTGTTAGGTTGGTAAGTACCTATATCCTAAGTTCCAAGTTCCAATTTCATAAAAATATATTTTACTTAGACAATCTAAGTAGGAAGTTAGTTACCTACCTACCTAAATAAGTTCTTATCTATTTTTTGTAGCCAAGTAAAAGTAAAGTAAAAATTTATTGAGTCCTTCGTTACATGTTTACGATATTATAATTAGGTTTACATAAAATACATCTTGTAACTAAATACAGGTCGCTAATTTAAATAGACGGTGACCCCCAAACTAGACGGACGTCTGTATCTTGGGAGTCAGAGTTGCATAAATCATTATATAGATTTCTTATAAATTATATTGAATGGACTATGTTTATGACAAAAAAAAAAAAAAATATAAAAGAATGTGAGTACGTGTGTGTGTGTGTGTGAGGTGTGTGTGTGTGTGTGTGTGTGTGTGTGTGTGTGTGTGTGTGTGTATGTGTGTCGTGACGCCGTGGGTGCGTTGCTGGTGTGAGGATTAGTTGTATTAATTGATTAATGTAATATTTCCTCAGTCTCATCGTATGTGAGTGACGAAAGCCAATTCTTCACAATTTTTTTGCATTTGAAGGTAGTGAGCTCTTTTAAATTACAATACTTGATAACTTTGTTGTACGTATGTGGATGTAAGTATTCAGGGCAGCGCCTTGCAAGGAGAGAGTTTCTTACCGGGAGGGGAATTTTGAAGGTCCGTTTTGTGATTATAGAATGATAATCAAGTAGGTAAGTACCTACCTGACCTACCTCCTACAAGATCAAACCGGAAATTTACGGCGCATAGGTAGGTACTTACCTACCTACATAACTACCTATGTACTTACCTAGCACTATCCATTCAATAATAAAAGGTTTAAAAGAATAAGAGTGTATTTTATATACATAACAATGTTACCGGACGACCGGACTGACTCGAAGTGACCGACCGTAATGACATAGGTAGGTACCTACCTAGGCAGATCTACGTTACGGGTACCGTATCGTATCGTACATGTATACCTACGTACCTGCCTACCTATTCGGTATGCGAAGAGTAATAATTTATAGACACTCGCATTATCTACATGCCTACCCAGAAGGTATTTACACGTATTTACGCGAGACGGGCGCTCGCTTGTATGTATTCGCGCCGCATGATCGCATCACGTACGTACTACGCTATACACGCACACAAATGGATTTTACGAGTATCCACTACCATCCACTACACACTGGTTTCATTCATGTACCGAAACTAGACATCTCTTTCTATCTCATTCATGCTAACCAATTGTAAATGCGTGTGAATGCAATGGCATTCCTTACCTACGAAACGGCGTTTGTTGAACCGATTCGCCGCGCGTCGTCGTCGGTCCGAGTCTCGCTCGCTCCCTCGCGCAGTGGCAGAGAACGCGTTCGTTTGAGTCGTTCGACTTTCGAGGGGCGACGTACGCTAGCGTGTATGTCTTCATTATTGATGCAAAAGTTCCACGATGGTAGATCATAACCAGAAATTGTTACAGGAGTTGCAAAAGAAAAGTGGAAATAATGTTTGTGCCGATTGTGGAAATCCGGGTATGTTGATAATAGTGATTCTTAACAATTTTAGTGATAGTGTTTTCCTTGTGCGTGGTATTTTCATGGGGTGGTGAATAGGCGGGGGGCGTAAATGCGTCCATGCTTTGGAGTTCAGTGACCTCGACGTAAAATGCATTCAATGAAAACAAATCATCGACCAGCGTATTTTACTATGATTCAAAACATGGAGATACCTATATCAGTAGTAACGTAGTAAGGATAGGTACATCAGTGAAGATGTTTGTGCGATTGTATCTATCACACGGTATGAAAAATGTGCTTGCTTTTGGTAAATTAATTTCATGTGGCCAGTTGGCTTTGGCTTGCAATTACTTGCAAAAGGTAAGTAGGTAGGTACCTTCCTACGCGAAATAAAAATATATCCACTGTTTGTTTTTGAATTATTGTTTGTTGTCAATGAACTGCTCAATGACAAGAAATCTTAGCATTGCTTAGCATCAGCATGCACATGAAGCCGACGCGTAGCGGACTTTAGATCGTAATTTATTTTACAGAGTGATATCTATTTTAATATGATAATTAGCAAAAAATATAATAATTCCGACTTAATAATCTAAAACATTTTCTAGCATGCGCGTCTTGTGTTAGTACCTAATTAATTAAAACAAAATTATTATTTGGTTCCTTCTTACAAATGTAATAGATAATTATACATAATACCTAAATTAAAATACTAATAACCTTCTTGGCTTTGAGTTATAGAGTAGATAATGTAAGTAATATTGATGTATGTTTATAATTACCTACCTATATAAGTATAGAACCTACTGAATGAGTCATGGTCTACCCATACATCCTTGACGTGCAAGGCTAAAACGTAATTTCTCCTATTTTTGCGTAGGTACGTTTACCTACCTACCTACCTACTTATCTTCCTACACAAGGATTTCCAATATCATTTAGATACCTACATAGGTATTTAAAATTATCGTTAGGTTAGTTAGAGTAGGTTAGAGTTACCTTAATCCAACCTAAGAAATTAGGAGTGATCGTTCGTGGTCGTGTGTGTGACCTAATTTAAAATTTCAATGTTTGTCTGTGTCTATACTGCGTTGCGTATTTCCATATCCTTGTTAGTCGAACTTGTAAATGCGCTGAGATCGTATAGGATTTATGTATAAAAAAAACCTATACCTGTGTCGAAGTCAGATTGTATGTATAATACGATCACATAAACCCTAGCTGTTTTACAAAATAACTATGTTATTTAAAGCAGCTGTCGTCCAGCTAGATTGACTTGACATTGCAAGACGTTTTGTTGACAATACACGCTACCCACGTTTTGTTGTTTTGTAGAATGACTTATCTGCTGCTACATTTATTTTGGCAGTCAAATTAATTTTGACTGGGTAAATTCGGGATGAAAGATATTTAGGTATTGGTTAGGTTAGAACTGCGACCACACGACGCACGAGTCAAAGGAGCGAAGCGAGCCCCCGATCACTTCGCTCGCTCGGCTCGTGTGTCGCGGCAGCAGCCGGCTCGTGCTAGACTAGAACCGAATTGTAGCTATTTTGCATACTTACATGGTATAAATTACTTAGGTTTATTTTGCTGAGCTTTTACCGTTGTTAATGCGTTGTTTACATATAGCGCCACGAGCGGTGAATTTTGGCCGAAACATTTCACATTATTTTACAATACCGCTAAACATTAACGCGCTGTATTGAAGAACGTAAAACGTTTATGTAATTACGCGTGTTGAAGTTCACCAATTATCCAAGACTGCTGAAGGTTGTTCAGCTGTTTTACATAGGTAAAGCAGCAGTAAAACAACGAATTATACAATTTTACTGCGACATATATATTATAGAGGGTTACTGGTAACAGTGGTAGCTCGACATATTCCTGGCAAGACGTGATAGTGGAGCTTAAATGCTACATACAATTTAAACCTCTCATTTTATGTATGGTTGAAAATGTATGGAAATAATCATTTAAGGTGTGTTCTTTGATAATTCTGGGTTAACAAAGATAACATTTTAAAATAAACTTGGAATTCATTTAAAATTTATAAAAATCTATGTAGGTACCTACCTACTTTCTTGTTGAATAGGTTTACTTTAATTTTATTATTTCAAAGCTGATAGAAACTAAGCCAATGTAATCATTAAAAGATCAAAACTATTTCTTTATTTAAATTCACGAGTCATTGCATTAATTTTTAGATTTTTAATTTACATGTTTTCATTTACCGTGGGAGAGCCATAGTTCGGCACGAATGGGCTGGCTGGACCGGAGTAATACCACGGCATTGCAGAAAACCGGCGTGAGACACGTGCGACTCCTCTGGTGTTGCGGGTGTCCAATGTGTCCATGGGTGGCGGTATCACTTACCATCAGGCGATTCGTCTGCTCGTTTGCATCATCACTGCATGTATATCGAAGTCGCTTCCCGCTGTCTGTCTGTCCCTATGTCCTGGTAAAATGTCCTGTGTATGGATCCGCGGGCTGAAATGAAATGAAATGAAATGAAATGATATTTATTTCTGTAAGTAGATCATTAGAGACACTTTTACAAGTCAATGGTTTGTTTTTTTTTATAGCTAGATGGCTTTGCCCCCCTATACCATAAAAAAAATCAAAACCTGTTGTTTATCTCAGAAAATTGCTCATTGAATGCCATACATGAGTCTTATTCTTATGTAGGTAGGCACTATTACATACATAGTCCAAATAAACTTCGAATACGGGACTTCCATGTGAAGTACCTATAACAATATAGTTCTGAGCTACCTACCTAATTATGCATAAATCCTAATATCATTATAAGGGAGAGCGCTGATGTCTGATATACAGATATTTTATCTAGATCAGACACAGATGCCTTCAATATAAAACTAATAAATTTATAAATAGTCCTGTATATATCCAAAACAAAAAAAAACTATAAAAATACGAACCTAGGTAAGTGTCGGGGAATTTGGTAGAAGTTCTACTGCAGAATAGAGTTTTCACCGATTATGCAAAACTGCTGAACGTCATTCAGCTATTTTACATAACAGTTCTGTTTTGTATAATAGGTGACCTTCAACACGCGGAATGGAATGAACGTTTTGCGTTCATCAATATAGCGCATTGATGTTTAGCTATCTTGTAAAACAGTGCATTTCAGCGTGAAATGAAATGTTGGATGGTAGATTTTAGTTCCAAGATAGGTTAGATACTTATACCCCGTTAAAACTAAATTTGATTGCCAAAATCGGTCAAAATATAACTGAACTAGCTGCCCGGCCCAGCTTCGCCCGTTTTGTCGTTGGAATGAAGCATTTTCCCGCGGTAAAAAGTAGCCTATGTTCATCAGGGACGTCGTCATGTCAACTTCTAATGGTGACAGATTTTTTTTAATCGGAAGTTTTGCAGCCTATTGTTTGTTTGTATTGCAAACAAACAATCAAATATTTCCTCTTTATAGTATTAGTGTAGATGTCATAGTTTTTTACACAAAACGAGTAACGTAACTGCTAATAATAATTATGTCTTTACCTATGAAATTTCCGTTCTGCAGTACTGGCCATTTCAAATCAAAATAATTTTTGTTTGGCTAAGAATTCTAATTTCAAATTAATTTTATTTTAATAACATGGAATTCTTTTTCCAAAAGTAGTCATTTGTTTATTGATTAGTGTTACATTTTCATCTCATTTCAATCTTTTCCGTCATCATGGATACGTTAAAATTTCGAGTAATTATGGAATATGAGTACCGTCGTGGCAGCAACGCGGCACAAGCGGCACGCAACATCAACGACGTTTACGGAGCTAACACTACAAACCAACGCACCACCTGTTATTGTTTTGCTCGCTTACGTTCTGGGAATTTCGACCTGAAAAATGAACCTCGCGGTCGTCCGAAGACTTTAGTCGACAATGACGAATTAAAGGCGATTGTGGAAGCTGGTGATACACAATCGACGGTTGAATTAGCAGCAGCTTTCGACGTTAGCGTCAAAACAATATTGGTCCATTTGCGTCAAATTGGCAAGGTAAAAAAGCTTGACAGATGGGTGCCCCACGAACTCAATGATCGCCAGCGCGAAGTACGCGTCGAAACGTGCCTTGCACTGCTCAACAGACACACAAATGAAGAAATTTTGAACCGCATTGTTACCTGCGATGAAAAATGGATTCTGTTTGATAACCGCAAGCGCTCAGCAAGTTGGTTGGATCCTGGTTCAGCACCTAAACAATGCCCTAAACGAAAACTTACCCCTAGAAAAGTAATGGTCACTGTTTGGTGGTCTAGCGCCGGTGTGATTCATCACAGCTTCTTACCAAACGGGGTGAGCATCACTGCAGATGTGTACTGTGAAGAACTGAACACAATGATGGAGAAGCTGGCACATCTCCAACCAGCATTGGTCAATCGCTCGTCTCCGCTGCTCCTGCACGATAACGCGCGACCTCATACTGCACAGCAGACGGTCTCCATGTTGCAAGAACTAGGGTTGCAAGAACTAGGGTTGGAAGTTCTCCGTCATCCGCCCTACTCACCAGACCTTGCACCTACAGACTACTACTTTTTCCAGAATTTGGATAACTTCTTGGCGGTACAAATGCCTTTGAAGAATTTGTTGCCTCCCGTACCTACAGCTGATTTCTTTAAAAAGGGCATCAATAAACTGCCACTGCGTTGGCAAAGATGCATTGTTTGCATGGGTGATTACTTCGATTAATACAAATAAAAAATACATGAAAAGAAAACGTTTAATTTTTTTCATACAAAACGGCAATTTCATAGGTAAAGACCTAATATGTCATTCTACAAAACAGCTAAACGTGGGTAGTGGTTTAAATTAATACACACTAAGTAATTTCAATTAAAAAACAATCTATGTACACCTACCTATTTCAATTCGAAGCGGAAGTATCGAATCTGGAAGAATTTATTATTTTCCTCCATTAATATTTTTAATGTATAGGCTTTTAATAAGACCGGTTTAATCAGAGTAAGGATTAAAAAAGTATAAATAACGTATAAAATTTTGAGCAATGACTAATTCTGTGGGCGCGTGGTAAGAACCTAGATTTTAATAGATATTTACTTATTATTTAGAGCACGATTGATTTATTGCTTTTACAATATTATAAATATTTTTGTTTTGAATCAGAACTTGTTATTTTCTAATTAAGTAGCTGTTGATAATATGCGCCCTCGAAGTGTTTAACTCAGATTGATTATTTGTTCATTTTCCACTAAGTCCATATAATTATGAACTAATAATACATAGAAAGATAATAGTATAATCCGCTAAATTTAACGTTATAGTTAACTTACACTTTATTATTACTTAGGTAATATTGCGATAACCTTGATTGATTAATGAGCTTTAAGACATTATTTCATAATGCGTTTTCACCACAAAAGTGGATACCTAGGTAGGTAGGTACCTGGGTATTATAATCTTTATTTTGTTTTTGCTATTTTTCTACAACGTTAATAAACATATCTGCCTTCTATATCTTTATAAATATAGGTACCTACCGCCTTACTATAAATTAATTACAGCTATTGAAATAAAGGTGACTCGTATCGTATCTAACAGGTATCCCTAGTCTTGTGACATAGCGTTATGTTATTTACGAGTGGCGCAGAGGCCGAATGTCGATGTGTGCGAGCGGCTGCGTGACGTCGTGTCGGTGTGTTGTTTTGTGTATGCTTATAAACACGGATGTGATGTGAAACGAAAATGTGGAAACGCCTATTTCCACAAAAAAGCTTTTCGACATGTTAACAATGGAAACTTAAGTTTTGTTGCGCCGTAGCTGGCGAACTTTGCGGGGACCAAGTTCTATTTTAAGTTCGACCATCGCGAAGTTCGTTTTTAGTGGTGGAGATTTTACAGTACACGACACGTAATCAATTCATTCATAGGTGAACACGCACACATCTATTATTGGCGTAGAACAAAATAGAAACACCTTAAGAATTATTTTAGCAGTGAAAGAACGGGTACATCACATAAGTACCTATACATATAATAGGTAGGTAGGTAGTTACTTACTATAAGTCAGTTCTCGAGGTTTCGCGTCACTGACGGATACATAATGGTTTTGTTATGCACAAAGTCTACGTCATTCAGGCTATGTAGGTAAGCACCTAGGTAATCTATGGTGTGACGATTTGTGGAATTCTTATCGTATCGGCACTTACGTAGGTTTTGATAACGAAATAAATACACGTAGGTAGGTACTATTATATAGGTCGTAAAATTCCACCAACATGGTGTAAACATATTTAACTGGGAAATCGTTAACTACATTCGTCTATTTATGTTACGTCAATCCTATAAACTTTGGTATTTTTTTTCGTCGGTTCGTTTGAAATATAAAGTATAATGAATTGTACTACTATAATTGTCGTTTAGTCGGTAATTATACACAGCAACACGTCGACAAAGTAATAATTCTTAATGCCATTTAGACAACTTTACAAGTTTTTTTTTTGAGAAAATCATCCCTACAGCAAATTTTCTATGTGGGATACTTATCTAACTGAAACTCGAAATAAATAGGTAACTACGCAGGTATATATTATGTCGAAGTCGGGTTCTATAATATCTAAGTATTCCATTTTACGTAACCGCTAGCTGTTTTACAAAATAGTTCTATTATGTAAAACAGCTGTACAACTTCGTCTACATATAATATTTTGGCAGTCAAATTTTGTTTTGACTGGGTAAACTCGGGATGAAAAATAGAATAATTTATATTGGTTAGGAGTTAGAACGGCGATCACACGACGCACGAGCCGAGCGAGCGGAGCTGCGGAAGCGGCCGGCGAGTGCTAGAACCGAATTATAGCCTTTGTGCATACTTACATGAAATAAATTAGGGTTATTTTGATGAGCTTTTACCGTTGTTATTACATACATCGCCACGAGCGCCGAATTTAGGAACTAAACTTGACAATCCAATGTTTCATTTGACAGAATTTTAAAATACCTAAATAATTAATATAATTATGCTAAATAATTAATTTAATAGTATATTAATACACAATTTTTTTGAAGCGGCGGTAGCCTAATGGCTAGTGCGTCGGACTTGCGATCATGTGGTTGCCGGTTCGAACCCCACCCATTGCACTACCGACGTGAACCCACTCGTAACACAAGCAATCTAGCTTAGCACGAGGGGTTAACAAGAATACTAGTAATGTGCGACCCGCATTGCTAGTAAGCTTTTTTTAAAAAAAAAAAGAAAAAAAAGAAAAAAGAATTTAAAAATTTACATATCAGACCTTTTTTGTAAAACAGCTAGCAGTTATGTAAAACAACGAATTATACAATTTTACTGCGACATATAGCTACATGCTTCTCATATAGGTACTTGTGAAAGAACTCAAAGAACACGCTGTCAAAAAAGATCTTGAGCCTTCTCTCCTGTAAACTTGCATATGTGGCACTTTAGCATTTTTATTTTTCACGTGTCACATCGCATTACACTTTACAGTTGTTGCGACGGAATACAGACGGTCCATAGGGCAAACTGTATCTTCAATAATTATGTCGTCGTCGTAGGTAGGTACTACATGAAGATTCTGCTATTTTGCAGGAACAAAACAAAATTAATAATTAAGAACTGCCTCATTAGTCTAGTGGTCCTGAGCGCGACTGCTGTGCTAGAGGCCCTGGGTTCGATTCCCATGTCGAACAGTGTTATTGGGTTTTTCAAAAAAAATCCCAGTAGCAGCTCGGAGTTAGGAATTTGTGCCCGGTTAATGGCAATAGGCTCGCTCCCTATTACATGGGACCTAAACATACTGGCGAACTGTGGGTGTAAGTACATTAGTACGCCTCTGCCTTACCCTTCGCGGAATACAGGCATGATGGTAGGTATTTAATTTATCGGGCAATCGTATTTGTAAGATGTGGATATATTTTTCTAATATTTCATTAACGTACTTAGGTATCTACTTGTTTATTTATATACCTATAAGAAATGTAACAGAGCAACCCTTATGTAAAACTTGGAAATTTTAATGTGTGACGTTCACAAACAGACAAACAATGTGAAACTGTTTTAACTGTTCCTATGATGGTGTAGGTAGGTGTGTGAATTTATGGCTTGATCTTATAGAAACGTTGTTAGATTCAGTGCCGGATTTCCGCCTAGGCCTACAAGACCCCGGCCTAGGGGCCCAGCCGGCCTAGTGGCCCCAGTAGCGGGACCTACAAATAAACTCAAAAGCCTGGCTTGCCCCGAAACTTGAAGGGGCCCCAAATGCCAAGTGCCTAGGGGCCTGGACCTTTAAGTCCAGGCCTGGTAAGATTCGTCTCAATTGATTGACACTAGGTATATTCAAAAACTAAAAACGTAAAGTGTTAAAAAAACGAAAGTGTAAAATAAAAAAGTTAATTTAATAATCTTCCTTGTGACACACAGGGTAACGATCAAAATGACCGATTGCCAAAAAAGATGGAAACAGGATGAACAATCTCATTGAGTCGGAGGCATTAGGTCTTTGGAGTTAAATTTTAAAACGATGCCTCCATAAGATTGGTCACCTTGCTTCGTAGTCTAGTTTAGTTTTTTAACTTACGTTTTATTTGAAACGAACTTAATAGACGTTTTATCAAGAAGCGAATCTGTAAAAAATCAATGCATATTTAATAAATGTTTACATTAAGACGTAATGATTATAAATTATAGGTAGGGTAAGATGGGGGAATGGCAGTCAGCGGGCAATACCGGTCACGTCAATATCTAACACTTCCAAAAACATTTTGCAATCGCTACTCGTGTTGTCATCTAGTATGCGGCCGAGTAAACTTATTTACCAAGCGGCACCATTTTCCTTCGCACTCAGTGACTTTGACAGCTGGGTATAAGTTCGGGCGTGTTTTGTTGTAATAAAATCGAAAATTCGGTGAAAGGTAAGCTTAAAGTGATTTATACCAATCAATATCTTTCTTAAAGTGAATTACTATACGTTTACAAGTGTATCCCATGTGCTGGTTGGATTTTATGAAAGTTATTTAAGTTTTTCGTGACTAACCAAAGACACTGTTTTCGTATTTTGGGGTAATGGCAATCATTCTAAGCGGGCAATACCGGTCAGTGACCAGTATTACCCCGTATGGAATTATATGACAATTTATTATTTGTTTGTTAATATAATGGCTCATTACATTTATTTTTATAGTCAAATAGATGCCGCGACATAGGTTAAGAACCACAACGAAAGGAAAATGTACAAAAGAAGAGTTAATAAATTCTTTACGGTCAACTGCCAAGAAGTTCGGTATACCCTGCAGCACGCTACAAGATCACATCAAGAAGAATGTTCCAATTACAGGACCTTCTCTAGGATGACATTCTACTTTTTCACCGGAAGTAGAGAAGGGTATGGCTGAGAATATAAAGATGTTAAGCAAAAACACCAGTTTAATGGAAGTGTACAACATGGATAAGACTGGTGTGACAACCGTGCAAGACCCTGGTCAGTGATCGGCTTTGAAAGGGGGAAAAACATAACTGTGATTTGCGCAATGTCTGCTTCAGGACCATACATACCTCCAATGTTTATACACCGAAGACAAATAATGTCACCTCAGTTGTGCAAAGATGGTCCAAAGATGGTGGTTAAAATATAAAAAATAAATACAATTATGAATAAAATATCGTTTTGGTACATTTTAGAAGCAACCCTGTGTTAATTTTGTATGACCGGTAATACCCGAACCGCAGACCGCTATTACCCGCAACTGCGGGTAATAGCGGTCAACGAAGGGTTTTACAAAATGATTAAAAAATGAGAAACCCGTTATAGATTGATAATGTGCCTCATATATATCTATAGCCTACTATATAAGCTATGTAAAAAGTCAGTTACCTATACCGTAAATCCCAGAAATAAAATAAAAAATGGATTACTGCTTAGGTGACCGCCATTCCCCCATCTTACCCTAAATATCTTATCTGTTCTTGTATTATCTTGTTATTAGTAGGTAGAAGTATTATTTTTGTGGCTGTTAAACATCATTCATTGGCTTATTTTTTTAAAAATTGTATACTCTGATACACTCGTAATGCACAGTTCAATACGCACTCCATATTGTATATAAAGGTGGACTTATTATTAAATTTGATCATTATGGACCGGATACACGGATGGAGGGGTCCTTTTCCTTTACTTAGGTATCTACACCCCTAATCCGCGATGTGCATGAAGTATTTATATTACTAAATAAATATGCAGAATATATGAAAGTATACATATACAAACAAATTTTGACGGGACTTTCACTGGTTGATAGCTGATAGTATAAGAAGTTACTTTTGGTTCATTCTTCTTAGAGTTCCACGCAAAAAAATTAAACCCCAAGAAATTGTACCTTTACCGCGAATGAAGCCGCGGGGCACAGCTAGTAAATAAATATGATTCCGAGTGAAGTTATCCTAATACTTACTTTTTTAATTTGTTTCAGAACCCGATTGGGCGTCATACAACCTGGGCATATTCATATGCATGCGGTGCGCTAGTATCCATCGCGGCATGGGCGCACACATTAGTAAAGTAAAGCACCTGAAGCTGGACCGCTGGGAGGACTCTCAGGTGCAAAGAATGAAGGAGGTTGGCAACAATGCCGCTAAGAATAAATACGAAGAACGAGTGCCCCCATGCTATAGAAGACCCAATAAAAATGATCCACAGTAAGTAAAAGACCGCGTACTCCTGAAATAACAGAATACGAGTCTGAAGTTAGCCGTTGCGAACAGCCGCTCAGGTCAAATAACTTATAATCATCGTTCATGCAAAAATATCAAAATCAGTAAGGACAATAATTACAAATGCAAAACATTTACGACCCCAATTGTCTTTACACGGAGAAAACCACTTGCGGATAACTTCAAAGGCGCACTGTAAAGTATTTCGGGGTACGGTACTGGAGGTAGTGTCTACTGTACTGTAGGTAGTGTCTACTGTACTGTAGGTAGTGTCTACGGTACTGTAGGTAGTGTCTACGGTACTGGAGGTAGTGTCTACGGTACTGGAGGTAGTCTGTAGGTGCGGTAGTGTAGGAAGTTCGCCGTCCAGAGGGACTTAAATGGTCACGTTCGATGAATCGCATTATGATTCACCAACACACAAGACTTACCATATTAGTCCAGTATTCGTTGACTTCTATGTGTACCAAACTGGCACACTTACGTGCCAGGAAAATGTGAAGTCAGCATTGTGTAGCCATGTGTTGGTGTTCAAAGGATGAATGTATGATTATATGCATGCATGCATTTGAACACCCCAGGCGGAGTGACGACGGCAGTGTCTAATCAGGAATGACGTAGATCGGGCTCTGCGAAATAGCCCGATCCACGATTTCGATGCGGCCCGATTCACTACGAGACACCTTTGTCCATCAGTGGATGAATGTGATGATGATGAAGTATACGTATCTCCCTAACCTAAGTCTCTTTTCGAAAAAGGTTCAAAACGGTTTCAAGATCAATTGTAGATGCGGCTGGCCTAGGGTCATTCAGACATGCTTAGTTTTCCCTGATGAGAAATAGGTTCGAAGATGTAGCAAGCAATTAAAATAAATATTCCTTCAAATTACGGCTATTGCTTACCTTCGCAGAAGAGAACAAATGGCCGTAATATATAATAGTTACCATTTGAAGGAATTTTAAATATTATTACCATCATCTACTGATTGCGGTTTTGCTAAAAATATTCGAATGGCATAATATTGACCACTATATAAGTATAGTTGTGTTTCAAAATAAAGTATCAACATTGACGGCATATTTTGCCTTAATTACCAGTTTAAGCGACGCAAGAATTGCTCATAAAAGTAATTAGGAATTTCTATTCTAATTATAAGCTGTATCAAGTAAATATAAATATATAATGTTGTTATGGTAGGCGCACAGTGATCACTTATTTCTAATATTATAGACTCTTGAAATAAAACAACCTTACGGATTATATCGCGTTATATTAGTTTATACAATACAATACAAATCCCGAAGCTTCGGACCCTTTACAGCGTCCATGGTCACGGACTGGACCATGGACGCTGTAAAGGGTCCGAAGCGTCGGGATTTGTATTGTATTGTATACACTAATATAACGCGATATAATATAATCCGTAAGGTTGTTTTATTTCAATATGTCTAATATTCACGTAAACTTCTGACTGTGTTTATAATATTAATGTGGAGTTCAATAACAAGTATCTACTTGTAAAAAAGTTTACAGCTAACTACATACAGCAATTTGGCGTTTTCTTTACAAAACTTATAGGTGCCTATATTCACTATTCTTTCTTTCCTTCCTCCCGAAATGATGGTAAATATTTTATTGTAGCCCATTAGGTTAATTGTTACACTAACGGCGTTCTTAAGTCCTCAGATTTGCAGGTGCACATTAGTCACTTCAGCAAGTGATGGGCCCAGATCAAAGGAGAGATGTTCGTACTGGTTGGAATAATACTCGATCTCGATCTGGAATTATGTATTATATTTTAGACAGCAAGCAATGATGCAACACTAGACTCTAATCAATCCATAATAATTCCTTTGGGTTAAAAGAAAAAAGGCCTTCTTAGGTGCTCTATCGACTGATTGTTTTTCGTACATTGTCAGAGTGGCAGATGTTCCTTGGATGAACAAAGTTATAATTATGATAAATTGTTCACCAACTTTAATAATTTGTTGTTGTTTTTGGTTGGTCACACACCTACATCTTCATTTCTGCTTATCTCCACTGAGAATACAGGCGCTATATGGGTTTCTGTCTATCCCTCTATAAAATGGTTTTTGAAACCTATTATTTTAAAGCATCATAAATCTTAACGTGACTTGTATCAATAGTATCAAAACTTGACCTACATAGCTTTATCTCCCTCCCGTCACATAAAATATTGGCCGGAAATAAACTGTTTCTAACATAATTTACAAATGTTTATTCCGAATTCAAAAATAATGCTTCGGTATTGTTGAATTTTACTCCTTTTTAGTTACTGTTCTGATATTGGCATTATTTTAATCACGAAATAAATATTTTGTAATTTTCATCATTAGCTTTGACAAAAGAAGTAAGTAGGTAAGACTCCTAGGAATTAGTCATGGATAATTTTAATTATAAGTGCTTATTAAATAAATCCCCGACAGTTAAAATGATTTATTATTTATCTATTTCAGAGTACTAATTGAGCAGTGGATTCGTGCAAAATATGAACGTGAAGAATTTTGCCATCCTGAGCGTCAAAGTTACCTCTCAGGCACAATGGAGGGGTTCCTTATGAAGCGTGGTAAAGAGGACAGCCGTTACCAGATGAGGAAATTCGTCCTAAGTGAGAATGAGGACACCCTTAAGTGAGTCAAAATGTATCGTTAACTGAACATAATGCTACAATTACATTTGGTCGTTGGCCGCATTCAAACATCGATTCGCTGAAACACTTAACCCTGCTCGCGCTAACGTGGTTGTTCGCATTCACTGGCGACGAATATGGACGCTACATGCACGCATTGGATTGCGTTACGTGTATTCTAGTTGTTGACAGAATGCGGTCAAAATAACCAAGTGCAATCACCATGTTTTATATAAGAAAGCTTTATGTGGAAGATAACCCATTGCGTAGCATTTTGTCACTAATTTGATCGTCGTTGACTGTACGTACAAACACCATTTACATAACATTTGTATAAAGGTACCTTTTTAAATAGGTACCTATATAAATAGATATTTGTCACTCATCACTACTCATCAGCTTACACATTGGCTTATTATCAAGGTCGATCTCAAAATCTTTATTCATTCTAACATTTCAAATACCGTCATCATCTCCAGACATCATTGAACGGTCGACGAACATTTAACGTAATATTTAAAAAAAAAAATTACCGTATTATGTCTGTTCCGGATAAACGCTGCAGTTATACCTACCTATCATAACAGGAAAATTAATGTTCACGGAGTCGTTAAACACATCTAGGTACTTAAGTAGGTACAGGAAATACGCAACTTATTAAATCATATTTTGATAGGTAAACATATTTTAATGATATCATAGTTTTAGTTGTCAACAATGTAAAACAAAAACGATTTCGTTTTGTTTTTCAGATTGCTCTTTTCTACAGCAATAAGATTTTTATTATCTAGCCTACACTCTGAGTACATAATACAATATGAAGCAGATAAAAGTTAACTAAATAGCATTAAGTAGCGACTACTTTTCATAAATAGATTCGACTCGAATGACGAAAACCTAATTACACAGTAATAAAATAATAGGTTATTTTTGTACTTGTTCTCAACTGAATTAAACCTATGCATTAAAAATGTCACTGGTTGATGAAAAAGTTAAAGAAAATGTCCCAACTTAGTGACGGCACATGTTTATCTTTAGATGTACGATAAGTGCGAGATAAAATCAGTTTCGTTGAAAAATGTGGGTAAATTTGTGACGTACATACAACATACGAAAAGTTCCACGCCTCCTATTACAATCCTACGTCAAGCCTTAAACAAATATTGACATACCTACTACGTAATTATGAACTCATCAAAATGTTGGGTACGGTGACTGCTGTGCCACATTTTCACACCCCTGATATAATTTCCAAAGCACACACTTGATTTGTTATGAATTTAACACAGCTTCAAGATTGTGTGACGTAGCCGGCATTTAGTCATGCTTAATTTATTGGACAGTTACTAAGTCATGATCAGACTACACGTCACTGAACATTGACATTGTGATTATAGTATAGACATCCTTCACCTTTCGTTATTATGTAATTCTACTTCGCTGTGTTGTCTGTCAGCGTCCGTGTGCTCAAACAATTTGTACATAACATCATGATAATCAATTAGGGCTCTAGTAATTGTGCGTTGATAAAGAAAACAGCTCGTCATGTCTGTATTTAAATGATTTGGTAAAACTTATCGCACAGGTTTCAATGCAACATTTAAACAAAATAAAAAAAAAGTAGAAAAAGCGTTAAATATTTAACATGTACAGTTGACTCATATAGGATTGTTTCAGTAGGAAAAAATCAAAAACACGACTTTATACCCATTAATATCGTGTAATTTACCTTGTTGCTCGATTTTTATTATACTGACATATCGCATTCCTTTACTGTAATCAACAGTGGGAAGGTAAATTCCCTGACGCTTGTTTACTCTTTTAAAACTATCTACTTTAGTCAATATATTAATATCGCATTTAAATTTTTTAACTCGCAGTTTTACATAACCGCTAGCTGTTTTACAAAACATCTCCGCCATATAAACAGATGGACGATGTTCAGGAGTTTTGCTTAATTGGTGACATTCAGCACTTGGAATTTCATGAAGTTTTGCGTTCTTCAATATTGCGCGTTAACGTTCAGCTGTCAATATCGTGAAATGCGACGTCAGATTATAAAGCTTAGTACCAAAATTCGGCTCTCGTGCATGACGCCGTATGTCATAACAACGGTAAAAGCTCGTCTAAATAACCCTAATTTCATTTAAAACCCTGATTACAATTCGGTTCTGGCGTCATGTGGTCGCAGTTCTAATCCAACCAATATCTTTCATCCCGAATTTACCCAGTAAAAACTAAATTTGACTGCCAAAATATAATAAAAAGTAGTCGCAGATAAGTTCTTCTATAAAACAACTAAACGAAGGTAGCGGTATTGGTAAACGTGTTGCAATGACAATCCAGTTGTTTTACATTACAGAGCTATTTTGTAAAACAGCTAGCGGTTATATAAAATTGCGTATTATACAATCCAACTTCGGCATATATGTACATAATATTTAAATAACTAAATACATGCGCGTGTTTGATATGAAGAAACAGTTTAATTATATTATTGCAATGAAATTAAGTTTTTTTGTTCAGTCGTCAATATTACCGGTCTTGACTTTGACGTCGCTCAATCTTTATGATCATGAAGTAGGTACTAAAGCTAGTGATTTCGAAGTAGTTTAGCATAAATATATCCGGACTGGTTCCTAGGTATCATCCCGCTACCGACGGCTGCGGCCGTACAACTGGTTGTCTGGATCGGTTAATCGATCGTCTCCGTGTCAAAAACTTTGGTCCTTTGAGGTAAGAACGAAAGCGGAATTTTAACGAGGATTCCTCCAATATTCAAAAACTAACACTAGTCTCGAACGTAGTAAGACTTGATAAACGAACGTCCTTCATTGATACCACATCACGACCAAATTCATTTGCAGAATCACATCAGTACCATCTATGTCGCATGTAGTCATATCCTAATTTCTATTATGGTTGGGGATGCTGTAGAAATACAGCGACATAAATATGCATGTATTTTCTATGGAATTAAGATAAGTCTATATGCGTAGATAGTATTTATTTGATTTAATTGTCATGTGTATATTGCCTACAGTCTGTGTCATTAACTATGTGTGCTTGTTGCAAAATATCCGTTTGTCATTTAGCAATCGTTGTTTCGTCGCCGAAAAGATTCGGCTTAAGCGGTCACAGGGTTAAAACGGATAGTTGAGGTGAGAATATATTCGGCCTATATTTTGACACATTTATGTGCTAATATTTGACGTATCTCTTCTTCATCTTCGCTACTATTATAAAATTGTAAGAAAGCTGTCTCTGTACATTGAAGATATTTAAAAAAAAACAAGTGGGTCAGGGTATATAAACGTCTCCGAACCCAAAAATTTGATTTTTAAAAATCTTATCTGTTTGTCTGTTTGTTACGGGTTGGCGCAAAAACTACTGAATAGATTTTAATTTTGTTATCACCGTTAGAAAGTATGTGCTCCAACTTAAAAACTAGTATACTTCTTATCTCAAATAATTAAACGGAGATACAGCTTGACCTCTCTAATGTATAGACACCCATACAAAGAAGAGTTCAAGTGAGCGAAGCCGCGGGCAGAGGCTAGTTATTCTATTAATTTTAAAAGAACAGTTGCCTAGATTCAATTAGGCAGCCAACGTTACTACACTGAGCGAGTGCTTTATTAGCCTAGAGATGAGATATTTTTACTGCAGACTATCTCATACATTATCTACCTAGATACTATTACATAAATATATTATAACAATCATTTTAGTGATAGTCAGAAGCCCGAAAAACAGACACTATCCTAAGGATGTCCGTATAATTGTCGTACTATACCTACATACATAAATAATTAAATATGTATAGATACTATCGGCAGGGCCGTCTTTAACCTGTTGGAGGTCTTGGGCACTTTAGTATAATGGAGCTCCTATGACAATGATATGACAGGGGGGGACTTTTTTATAAACAAATGCTAAAAAACAAAGGTACTGGGAAACAGAGCGCCCCCTTGGATCGTCGGGCCTGGGCACTTGCCCATAGTGCCCAGAGGGAGGGGCCTGACTATCGGTATCAAACATCAAAGTACTAGGTAATACCAACCCATAAATTAGTTTGTGGAGGTGTGAAGAAGACCCCTATAGTTGGGTAATCCAAGGGTTTAAATTAAACAAGGTGCATGGGTAATTATAACCCAATAATTTTTTTTTTCCTGGGAGTTGTAGGTGTTTTACCGGGCGTTTATCGGGTTTTATCTCAAACACACGGTGGATTCTCCATCTATAAAGGCTAACATTATATATTAGGTATGTTGATGCCCCAAGTTTTATTTTTTCAATAGTTTCTGTGCTTTCAACAGTAGCTTATAAGTATTGAGATAGAATGAGGTACCTACATGCCAAATGTATTCTCGCCTTAACATTCATTGACAGAGAGACATAAATTGTGATTCTAAACTACAGCACCCTTTCAATCTTGTGTGATCCAATTATGCACTGTTTATTGCAATTTTTATAATTATAAAAGTTCAACCATGTGAGAAGCTGTATATCCTAATCAAGGGACAAGGATTAAATCCGGGTGTTGACATAATGTCTGTCTGTATGTATGGCTGTACGTGCATCACGTAAAAATACTGCATTGGCAGAGGTTTTTATAGTTGTATAGTTGGAATACCTCGATACGCCGGCCGCCTAGAAGCTATATAATATGTAGTAGTACCCTTTTGAGACGCGAGTGAAACCGCAGGCAACAGCTAGTAATATAAGGTGTAAAACCAACCAGCAACGATACTTACCATGTAAAAGGTGTGTCAAAAACCTAATTTTACTTTAAGGTAACATTTTTCTTATCTTCAGATATCATGTGAGGGAGAACAAGGAACCTAAGGGCGTACTCAAACTGTCAGAACTAAATGTTGTGTTTGCGCCGTCCAAGATCGAGCACAAGAACTCTATGCAACTCACGTTCATGAAGGACGGGTCCACCAGGCACATTTACGTGTACCATGAAGACCCAGAAGTTATTAGCAATTGGTAAGACTGAAAATAATATACGCTACTGTGTTTGGACCTTACCTTTGTTGTAATACCTCTATTGCAGTAATTATTACATTCGGGCAGGATTCGAACTTGTTTCTTCGAGACCATTGCGAGTACCAAGGTCGAAATTACACAAGTATCTTAACTTAAGCTGCGGTAGCCTAATGGATAGGGCGTCGGACTTGCGATCATGTGGTAGCCGGTTCGAAGCCCACCCATTGCTCTACCCACGTGAACCCACTCGTACATAACACAATCAATATGCGAACTACATTGGCTTTTAAAAAAAACGTTATATAAAGTGACAGTAATCAAACTGCAAAATATATTATACTAGCGACCCGCGCGCGGTTTCACCCACGCTGCCCCGTTCCTAAGAGTCGTAGCGTTATGTTAAATAGCTTAAAACCTTCCTCTTGAATCACTCTATCTATTAAAAAAAACCGCATCAAAATCCGTTGCGTAGTTTAAAAGATCTAAGCATACATAGGGACAGACAGCGGGAAACGACTTTGTTTTATAATAAGTAGTGATTAGGGTACCCATATTGTAAGGGCCAATAAACCATAATAATATAACGACCATTAAATATTCAAATACTTCTTAATTATTTAAATTCGTCCCAGCAGTAGCCTTGAAAGCTTAAGTACTCTAAGGAATTCCAATAAATTTTTATGATCTTGTGATACTTATTATGGAAATAAAGTAAACGTTTCAGATCGTTACCAAAAATGCCTAATGTTTATTTTGCGAGCCGTGCAAGTGGGGCGAAGAAAGATATTTAAGTAAATAAAAAAAAATACTCTTGAACTACACACCCAAAAAAAAACTTACATAAAACCTTTTCACAAAGATCCACATGCGCGTGTCTCGGTTATATATCGTTATTTTTTTTTCTAAACCAAAGGTTTGCACCAATAAAATCAAATATTTTTATTGTTTTGAGTGCCACTTACGCTAGAGCTCTTGGGTCTCTGATCGACCTAGGAATCGATTCCTATGTTGATCAGTGTTTTGGGATTTTCCATGAAATTCTCAGTAGCAGCTCGGAGTTTGGGATTTCGCCCCCTATTACATGACCTAAACATGCCGGTGAAATGTAAGTGTAAATTGGTACGCCTCTGCGTAACTCTTCGGGGAATACAAGCGTGATGGTATATTATGTATGTTATGATAATACCACGCTGTTACATATGCTAAGTTACTGCTGGACAAGAGCTCCTTCTCAGATTGAGGATATATTTTGATCCTTTTGATGGACCCTTTAACGATTGGTGACGTCATTGTAGAAATAATGCTATTATTGCGCATTTTTCAAAATTCTAAGGCCGGTGCTAAAAACGTAAGTTTTTAATGATAAAACTACATTTTACGGATTAGAAGACGAACAAAATGTAAAGAGGAGTTTCATCGCTATGTCTAATATTCACGTTCAGAAATTTTTCTATTTATACAAGATTTCCAAACACGATAAACGAGAAAATCCTAGTGTGGGAGTCAACGTTTCTTTTTTTAAATACTTTTACTTTTATTCTTACCTGCAGGTACACAGCAATCCGTTGCGCTCAACTGCATCTCCTCCAAGTGGCATTCCCGTCCACACCTCAATCGGACTTGGTCCTGCGTCTCCCCAAAGACTTCGCGCGCGAAGGTTGGCTGTGGAAGACTGGCCCCAGGCCCTCAGACGCACACCGGCGAAGATGGTTCACATTGGACAACAGAAAACTCATGTACCATGATGAACCACTCGACGCTTATCCTAAGGGCGAGATATTTGTTGGTAAGTCATTGCTTTCACATTTTGTTGAGCGTTAAAATTTAGTTTCAGATCGGAGCCACGCATGTATTTAAAAATATTTTCGCGAAACATGTTTGTGTTCAGCACTGATTTTTGTAAAAAACGTGGACCTTTAAACGATGACTGTGTGCATCAGATCTCTACGGTTTTATTTTTCCTGGCCTTTCTACTCTCGGACGACCAGAGGCACAAAAAGGCAATCATGGTGACATTCCAAAAACCCAAATAAAATTTGTCTTGCGTACCGCCGAAATGTGGAATGCGCTTCCCTATAGATTCTTCTAGGGTAGAGTTTTCTTCTTTCAGGCAAACTGGCGGTCAAGCGTAAGCCTATGAAGAATAAAAAAATACCACGCCAAAAGACTCAAGATTTTTTTTTTAGTTTCGAAAACGCAAAACAACGCCGCCGTGACATCCTTGAGAGATATAGCCTAAATTGACCCAATTATGGTCCACAGGTCACGAATCAAATGGCTACTGTATCAAAGTATCGAACACGGGCAACGGCTGCAAAGACGCGCGGTTCCCCTTTCAGCTGGTAACTCCTGACAGGACGTACTGTTTCGCCGCCACCAAGCACGAGGACCGCGACGGCTGGCTCGCCGTCTTACAGCAAACTATCAAGAGGCCGCTGACGCCTCAAGACTCTACCAGTGAGTGATTTTGAACTACTTTCATAAGTTAAAAACATCAGGTGTACACACATATCTCTTTTGCAGGTCATTTATTTATTTATTTATTATATTCTTTATTGTACACCAAATTAAGGGGCCGTCCTAAAAATTGACGCATTTTAGTGAATTTTGATGACCGATTGTGAGTGATTAATTATTTGAAAAGAACTGTTCTTAAACCTGGCACATACGGAAATGGATTTTTCAATTTACTTCTATAATAATCGTAAATCCCTTTTATTGACAACTCCTTTTCCCAAAAAACGCGTTTCGAGTGAAGTTTGATGATCGGTTTACAAGAAAATATTAGTATTACTGAATATTAAAAAATACTATAAAACCCAGCATATGCTCTACTTGGCACAAGCGGAAGCACTTTTTTCAATTTTCATACAAAATATAGCAGGAAAAAAATATTTACGTAACGTAATTTTTCGTGAAAATTGCAGACAAATATGTATTTTTTTCTATTTTTTAGAAAGACATTTTGACTATTTTTTAAATTACTTAATAATCATCAGTTATCCCTCTAATAGGATCAAACATTACTTTTTCAAAAAAAATATATTTTGATTTAGTCAATCAAAGATGAAAAGACCTATAATTGTGCTATAATATCGAGCGCGCAAAGCCGCTCGCGCCAGTCACGTTTGGGCCTTCCCAGCGAGAGGACGTATCGCTTTGTGTCACAGGCGTGCGCTTGTTCGACGTAAATATTTTCCCAAATTATACTGCGATTAACACAACTTGATACGTTGATTATTTTATAACTTCTAATTTCTAGAAAAGCCATATAATATGGTCTGGTATTTTTTGTAGGAAGTATGGGTAGTACAAGTTTCTCATTGTGCTGATTACGAAAATGTTTATTTATGAAATCCAAGATGGCGGACATTACTTTTCTAAATAAATTAATATGGGTGTCAATTTCAAAGATTTTCAGGGGCTGATTACGAAAATTATATTAATTTTGAAATCCAAGATGGCGGACATTGCTTTTCTAAATAAATTGATATGGGTGTCAATTTCAAAGAATTTTGGGGGCTGATTACGAAAATGACATTAATTTTTAAATCCAAGATAGCGGACATTGTTGTTCTAAATAAATTGATACAGCTGTCAATATCAAGGATTTTCAGGGGCTGATTACGAAAATGCTTTTCTAAATAAATTGATATGGGTGTCAATTTCAAGGATTCTCAGGGGCTGATTACGAAAATCATAATTATTAATTTTGAAACCAGAGATTAAAATTTGGTTAATTTTTTTCAAGTTAAATATGAACTGTTAACTATTTGTGTTTTTTTTGCACATTCCTAGATATTATTATAAAGTTATTTTAGTGATGGAAAAACTCGACTGCGATCAAAATTTGAACCTGCGTCTTCTGGTTAGATAAATCAGATGCTATGATCACTAAGCCGCCGCGAGTCCCACTTGCCAGGTCTAAATTTGCATTCACATTCTGAATTTACGTCTTAAAGGTGACGTCAGTAATATCTATTGAAAAGTCACTTCTTTTTTGAAGAACATCCTACAGCCTGATTGTACTTGGGATGTAGTTCCTTTAGAAACGTACAGTACAGTACCAATCTTTTTGGCCGGGCAGAGGTTGTTGCACCCGCCTTCGTGCGCATGGTACAGTCAAGTGGAAAATTACTAATGCAAATATCCTATTTAGTATTAGATCAGTAAGTAGATAGATTTTTATTTTATACATTGGCATAACATAATATACATTAAAAAAAAAATTATTAATAAAAACAGGCGTAGTAAATTCTCAGTAGGAGCTCGGAATTTGAAATTTGTGCCCGGATAATGGCAATAGGCTCGCCCCCTATTACATGGGACCTTAACATATCGGCAAACTGTGGGTGTACATTAGTGTACGCCTCTGCCTAACCCTTCAGGGAATACAGGCGTGATGGTATGTTATGTTCGAGGTACTTACGACTGCGACTGCGTGTGATTGCGACCTTAAGTATAATACCTACAGCTCTCAAGAGTCGGCCACCGAATTTCTAATACAAACGTAATACCAAGTTATATCGTAAGTAAAACACAATTTATTGGTTTACGATTTATTATGGTATTATGTTTTTGCCGGCAATTCAAGCCAAAATTACCAAGCATTGCGCTGTCTAAATTTGAATAATTTAGACAGCGCAATGCTTGGTAATTTAGTAGCTATTATAACGCTTTATATTTTACTAGCTTCTGCCCGCGACTTCGTCCGCGTAGAGGAGATATAGGAGATATATGAGGATATATAGCCTATAACCTTTCTCAATAAATGGGCTATCGAACAATGAAATAATTTTTCAAATCGAACCAGTAGTTCCTGAGATTAGCGCGTTCAAGTAAACAAACAAACAAACTCTTCAGCTTATATATTAGTATATAGATTGAAAATATGCCATGATATACATTACAAACAAAATTATACAATCATAGCACCTATTACAAAGCTCTATGTTCATTAGTCAAAAGCAACCTCATCTTACAATAAATTATTGATAAGCAAAGGTTTTAATATATTAAAAGGTATTAATATTGTAGTTATCGCCGTGATTACTTCTGTAGTACAAAATTAATGTCTTATGTTGGTCCTTCATTAGGCACATTCTACGTGCATGGTAAATTATGAAAAACAAATACCAGTTCTTCAGACATCTCATCTCACACTTTTCACGATGAAGTGGAGCAAAGTTAAACTACATACCACAATTAGCACAGATGTACATACAACCGAGCGGTTTCAGTCGTGACCAAAATGTGTTTTGATAAACATTTAACAAAATATTACGATTTTGAAGTGCCTAGAAAAAGATAAAACTATCAACCCTCCAAAGTAAAAGTTTGAAAATTCAAAATCCCTGAAACACATTTTTTATGATGAGTAGCTACATATCTCATTTTCAAATACATAGCTTTAAAAACTATTCACCCATACTAATAAGTACATTAACCTTCAGGCTTCAACCCCCGTTACCTACCCTTAAAATGTAAAAATCCATAAATCATTAAACTCGTCACTAGGTATTTATTAGTAATCAGTATCTACAAAAATTACAATTTTTAACCCCAATTTCCGCCTTCAAAGTTTTATGTTTTGATGTTTATTGAATATTGTATGTATAAAAATAAGTATACTAAATTAAAAACAAAATTGAAAGTACAAAAAAAAACTAACGAGAATAAAACTAGAAAATTAATTTAATAATGAAAGGATCAACATTGTTTATAGGCTCGTACGCTCGATCTGCAGCCATGTGTGCGTGAAAAGCGCACACAAACATAGAATTTACCTAAACTCGATCGAGTGAATTTTTAGGACGGCCTCTTATACATAGGACAGGACATATTGAGACAAAAAACATACAATGGGCGGCCTTACCACTAACTGCAATTTCTTCCAGGCAACCTTAGGATGGACATATCTGGACTGAACTTAAAAATGGGGTTGACCACGGTGTACATACCTAAATATACACAAATATAGGTACATAGGTATGGATAATATATAATAAACAGCAATTATAAATTCTATACATAAATAGGTATATAAACATACTACCTATATATAAATAATATATAAACCTATATATTATAAAAAATAAAAAAAAAAGATAGATAGTCATCTACTAGAGGATGCTCATGGATCCGTATGAGTAGTCATTTCATAAATTGTTGCTGTGGCTGAAATTTTCTATAAGATACATATTGGCACTCTAATTTTATCGTTTTAATTTTAGCGCAGAGCCTCATTTCAATGATCTCAAAAATGATAATCAACTTGAATAATTCAAAGTAGCTATTAGGTGCATAGTAAGAGCATTGATCCAAGTTTTGAAATTAAAATTAACTCAAATAAGGCAGTTTGGCAATTCCAGATAATAGTCGTAGGTAGAGTAGCTGCTCTACTAGCTAGTAGGGTGTGAGTAAATATCCACTTCGAATTTTTTTCGACGTCCAGTGGATTTCAATAATTACCTTATTATTCCATACACCTATATATATATATATATTATTATAAGTAAAACTAATATAGGTACCATATTATTTTCACTGTGAAGAGAAACTGCCTCAATAGCCAAGTGGTCCTGACCGCGACTGCTACGCTAGAGGTCCTGGGTTCGATTCCCAGGTCAAGCAAAGTGTTATTGGGTTTTTCTATGAAATTCCCAGTAGCAGCTCGGAGTTAGGAATTTATGCCCGGTTAATGGCAATAGGCTCGCCCCCTATTACATGGGAGTCCCATGTAATAGGGGGGACACCCACAGTTCGCCGGTATATTTAGGTCCCATGATGGGACCTAAATATACCGGCGAACTGTGGGTGTACATTAGTACGCCTCTGCCTAACCCTTCCGGGAATACAGGCGTGATGGTATGAAGAGAAACATCGTGGTGAACCTTTTAGGTCTACTAAATTGTAGAAAATGTGCAAAATTATGGCTTGGACACTACGTCATATAAAGGAAGGTCCATGCCCATCGGAGGTAGAGTTGTGCGCTAGTTATCATAATTTTATATAGCACTCAAAGTTTAATACGACTACCGCGTGCAACTTCAAGTCATTGACACAATGATGTCACGTGACAAAATAATGTTAAAGTCACGGCACAAACCAACGAATCATAGGTGTTCTGTGGTCAAGGTACACTTACCGGTGATGACGACGAGCCTGCTGTTACTAGTTGCGCAATGTTGTGATAATCAAACAAACAATATACCTACGTCACGGCTGAGGGTGACGTAGAGCAATGGAGAGTTTTTGTTACATAGATTCATGAGCATAACGTCATCATGGCATTTTTTGGCATATCTTCAAATGGTCTCCTTAAATTTTTGATGGGGTCATTTCTTGTAGTAGGGTAAGATGGGGGAATGGCGGTCACTTAAGCAGTAATTAATTTTTTATTTTATATTTGGGATTTACGGTATAGGTAACTGACTTTTTACATAGCATATATAGTGGGCTATAGATATATATGAGGCACATTATCAATCTATTACAGGTTTGTTATTTTTTAATCATTTTGTAAAACCCTTAGTTGACCGCTATTACCCGCAAGTGCGGGTAATAGCGGTCTGCTGTTGGGGTATTACCGGTCATTCAAAATTGACTCAGTGTTGCTTCTAAAATGTACCAAAACGAAATAAAACGACATTTAATTAATAATTAACTTTATTTATTATATTTTAACCAAAATGAACCAAACATTTTTATATTTTAACCAAAAATAAAAAAAACAGACATATTATTAATTATTTATAACTGTATTCTGATAACTCCACATTTGCTTTCACAATAATCGCATACATAGGACTCGGGGGAATCAGCACCACTGCACTTTTCATGAGTCCACCGCCCACAACATAGGCATCTATACCATACTTCATTCTTTCCGAACTCTTTACAAATTGAACATGTTTCTTTATTTTTTGAACGAGCTTCATCTGTTGTACTTGACTCGGGAGACTTTAAAGGGAGTTTCTTTCGCATGGTAGACAAAATTTCTTCGTCTGAAGACGATACGGTAATACTGGGCACTGACCGGTATTGCCCGCTTAGAATGATTGCCATTACCCCAAAATACCAAAACGGTTTATTTGGTTAATCACAAAAAACATAAATAACTTTCATAAAATCCAACAAGCACATGGGATACATTTGTAAACGTGTAGTAATTAACTTTAAGAAAGATATTGATTGGTATAAATCACTTTAAGATAACTTTTCAGCGAATTTTCGATTTTATTACAACAAAATACGTCCGAATCTGTAAACAGCTGTCAAATTCACTGCGCGCGAAGGAAAATGCCGCCACTTGTTAAATAAGTTTACTCAGTCGCATACTAAATGGTAACACTAGTAGCGATTGCATAATGGTTTTGGAAGTTTTAGATTTTGACGCGACCGGCATTGCCCGCTGACTGCCATTCCCCCATCTTACCCTAGTCAGACATCTGACTTCGTCTTTACACAATAATCGCCATAAAAGGACTTTGAAAGTTGGTTTGTCGCCCAAAAAGCCACCCAGATTCCCCTGTCGGTAGCTGCGCGTAGATTTACATTTTCGGTGTATTTATGAGGTCTGTTTTCAGTTTAATATTTAAGTGTGTTTTTTTTAAACCATGATGTTCCTTTTACCGTCGGTCTTCGTATCTCTGTATTAGGCTGAAGAGTGCTGATGTACACTGTACAGCTACAGTTTGCCAGTAAAGTGGCATTACAAACATATCTCATAAATTTTCACGCGCGGCATAAGCGCTTGTGCTGCCCTCTAGACATGATCCTATAAGCAATTTAACTTTAACAGCATTAAAACAATTGAAAATTATGACCAAATAAACTGTAATGTACCCAGGCTTTATCTATGGGTAGTGTAATAGAAAGGCTCTTATGCGTCTTGCGATTTAAAGTGTTGGTCATGGTAGAGTTTTGATGTTTTGTCTGAGTGATAAACAAACGACGAATTGCTGTAAGACATCGGATAAACTTCCGAGTCGGAAGTTGTATGTGGTTTGATAAAAAAGTGATACCGAAAACATTTTGTGGTATCTTGTAAAACTGGCAGTGACAACAAGATAACCGAACGCAGGTGGCAACCAACGCGCTTATGGGCTATTCGTCATTCGCACGAATTCATTTCATAACTCCGTCGTAGTCTACGTCAGCCTGATCGTGAGTTCGTCACCTAAGGGCGAAACACGTAGAGTCTATTAACATAGGTAGGTGTTATGTACATAGATAGAACCGATAACGTACTACCTAATACAAACTCATGACGTGATTCCCGAGAACTTTCACACCAAAAACACCGTTTCGTCAGTTTAGATATTGGTTGCCTGCATTCTAACTTTTATCTTTGGGTTTAAACATATTGGGTGTCCCATTTTCTATAAGTAGGTATGTTTTTTTTATAAATCCGACTGTTTGTAATAATTTGAATATTTAATTATTATAGGCTTAAACAGTGAAGGAAAATGTTGTGAGGAAACCTGTATGCCTAAAAGATATTCTCGACGGGCGGAAGGCAGACTATACCTACATACATATATACCCTAACCCCTCTCATTCTAAAAGTTACCAATGTCCAGCAGTGGGTTAAAAAAAAGTTTCATGTTTATTTATTGAAGCTGTCTTTCCTCGTGGTTCTCACTTGCTGCTATGCAATTATAGTAGGAAATTGGCTAAAAGTCTACTTATCTACGCGATAACGCATTTTTCCGGCCAGTCTTAACAGTTAAGTCTCATTAGCCTCGTAAATTCAGTAGCTACGTTCTCCTTCTAATAGGAACACAATATCTTGCAATTCAGAGATCCATCCAAACGAATTCCTGCAACGGTGTTCCATCTTCTGATTTTATCATACTGAAATCGGTTCAAATATCGCCTTAAACTCATTAAAATTTGGCAGGCTTCTTCCTACCAACGCCCAGGCGGACGCTTTGGCCCAAGAATTTGACTACAACGCCTAGACGCGTTTTACATCCTCCGCAGGGACGAATGGATACCTATTATTAGTCATGAAATGCAGAAGAAATTCCGGTACTGTTTTTGTTTTACTTTGAATCCATTAGGATTAGTATCATCTCGTCGATGCCTTTAAAGGCATACTACCTACATTTATTACAAAATTACTATAATCACTTGTTAGAAAACTTATTTATGTATATCTAGTTCTGAAATTAAATTCCTGAATTTGAAATGAAACTACTTTTTACGGATTTTATCGCGTTGTATTGATATTATTTTTTCCTGAATTTCCCAAATGTCATACGTTTTAAACAGCTAAAGGATGATTACAGGATTATGTCTAGAGGTTAGACAATGACACCCAGTTAATTGATTTAAGAGAACTTCTTCAATTGGTCGTTTTAAAAATAATAGTACTGACGGACTATTCTTTTTAAACAGACGTTAATCACCTAGAGTGCGTCGGACTATTATACTCGTAAATCTTATCAGTAAATAATTTACAGCAAGATACCTTAGCAAATAAAGGTTGCCTGCCACTATAGTACTTTTGTCAGCACTTTTTCACAAGGAGCTCTCTTAATTAATATTTATTTTCTTCACAGTCGAAGCTACGTTGGTGCGTAAGCGCACAGCGTCGAACTCCATCAGCATATTCTCGGGCAGGTAGTCGGTATCCGTCGCAGCATGCAACCCCTACCATTTCTAATGCTCCACACGCGAGTAAGTGCAACGATATTTTACGTCTCGTCGCCTGCTTTTCACGCTGCGTTAAGAGTACGACTCACGACTGCTAAATAATTATAAATTATAATTAAATTATTTTAAACTTTTTAGAATTATTTTAATAATTATGTCTTATCTTATTCGTGACTCTTGTAAATACATTATTTTCGATTAAATGATTTTAATTGAATCCATATTTAATTATGAAATGCTGATGCATTGTTTTATTTTTTAAGACTTGAATAAAGATGTAATCTAAAATGTATACATTTTCTTTTTAATTTATTGTATTTAATGCAATGAAGGATTTGAATCGATAATTTAAGTCATATTAAATTATATTATTAATTTATGTTTATTTTGTAAGTTAATAAAGTGTGTTATTTCAATTGGCGTTCTTTTATATCATGGCGGTACGCACAAAATATCAATGTAATAACCAATAATATACATACTTATTGTAATGTGTAGTTGAATAATACTAAATATCAATACATTTGTAATTCAATTAAGTGTAACGTTGAAAATCACAACAAAGCTCTCTTAATCATGGTAAAAGACATTCTACAGGGACTTTCTATATGATGTATAAGTATAAACAAGTATTGTAATGGAATACCACATCGAACAAATTGATATTGTTTCTCAAACTGTTAGACACTTTAAAAAAGAAACAGTTACCCCATAATTATGAAAATATAAAACGTCTTAAAAAATTCTTACACCTATAATGTGTCTTCTTTTGTCTCTAACAGATTATGACTTGTGAAAACAAGACAAAACATATCATAGCTATAAGAAGTTTTGTATTTTTATGTATAACTATATAATGTATAACGGGGTTACATTTTCCGAATCCTATATAATACACATGTATTTCGTTTTAAACTATGACTCATACTTTTAGTAACAGAGGTCAGATATAGAATAGCCATTTTACTTACAGGTAATAATATTTTTTTATTCGTTCGTAGTGGTATTTCCATCGCATAGACTTATAAGGAACGTATATATGACACGCATCGTATATTGCATTTATTTATTAGTTTATTAGGTACCTACGTGGTATATTTTAAACACTATTTGTTCGCCGTGTATTTTTTTATATACATAATTATGTACACGGCACGAAATTATATGTATACCTATTGATATTTACTCTGTGCGACACAAGCTATGGGTGACACTCTATGTTGTATATACATTTACAGTATAGGAAGGCTTTTTTGCCTTTACGTTCAATGAAATAAGAAAAGATGTTTTAAAAAACTCAAAGTACACGCAATACTTTTTGCAGCTCCAATGTGTGCAATTTATTGGTAGAGTCAAAACGTATTGATGACTCAAAGAAAAACTGGTCGTGTAACCGCAAAAATGAATGGACTTGCATTATCGACAACTCTGATGTTTAAAAGTATTGTGTGTGTTGGGGTTAATTAAAATATATATTTTCTTGTTCTGACATACCAACAGACAATGATAGTTCGCAGTTTGTTAACGATTTGCTCAATATAGAAATAATTGTGCGTAAAACTGTAGGGGAGTTTTTATTATATTTTTACGCCTTGAATTATTTTCTCGGAACATATAATTCAGCAATATACATAAGGCCATCTTGTGTCGCGATTAATAATTATAATTATTATTAAGGTTCACACCCACTGGCTTTGAGACTGCGCATGAACTCACTGTCCAGTGTAATTATAGCCTAGACAATGGTAATTGGAAAGGGAGTATAGAGTAGAAATAAATAGAACTCATGTTATACAGGCCTATTAGCAAAATACTAGAAATCTCTCAGTATTAACTTTGTATCGTGATACTGAATAACTTTTGTTCTATAAAACTTTGACCAACACGAAACGGGTTAGTCAAATACAATATTTTTCCGTTTACTTACAGTGTGCAAAATTCGTGTATACTTTACTTGCGCCTCGCGCTTGCTTGCATCGCCCCCGTTTGAACTTGCCGTGTCTCCGGCGCATGTCGGCTATCATAGTATTATAAAAACCACAGAGTATTTTTATATTTTTGGATTAAAATAAACGTTTAGAAATATGAAGTCGTAGAACCAACTTTTAGTATATACTTAGTCAGTATCTGAATACGAAGTTGCTGACATGTTCTAATCTAATATGACATTCTCGGTAGGGGATTGAAAAAATAAACATTGATACGAAAATAAGTCTGAGAAAAAATATTTCTCTTAAAATATTATGGGCACTCAAAAGTCACATGTAATATCTAGTAAATCATATTTACGTATCTATTCACCCTTTCCAAATAGCATTGTTTCTTCAATCATTATAATCTCTAAGAATAAAAAACTCATATAGATAAACACGGTACAATATAGTGTATGTAAATGCAACTAGCAATGCAATAACGTAACATGTGAAAGTATAGCGTTAAGGCTTAACGAATACTCTGACGTATGTTATATAATCTTATATACTTATACCTAATATATCTTAATTACCTATATGTTTTTTTATAAAATGGTAGTCTCGGGACGGACAGGCTATGAGCGGAGTTGTGTATGTGTTACTGTTTGTATTTGCGTGGCATTATTGGAATATACAGCCGTGCTACTTTGAAAAACCATGTATACTTACAGGAAAATATGGCGAAATTACCATTATACTACCTACAAATAAAACAAATTTGCCTATAGGTATACAAGTGGACTATGAAATCATTCGAAAAATTACAGTATGTTAATCCTGAAACTGAATTTTAGGTACCTAATATGTATGGAAGTTTGTAGGAATCTACTCGTAAATGGACTAGATATTTGTGCATGTCAGTTTGTTTTTGTTTCCACTTCCACCCACGATGATACAGAAGAAATGAAGTGTGGCGTTTCCTTATGGAATACCATGTTTTTAATTACTAATGAATTTTAATCACCCACAAGGGCCACAAGTATATAAATCATATAGGAGAAACTGGTGATAGGCAAAGAAGATTTATTATTATATATTGCTGATCGAGTATGTTGATTACTTTAAGACAGAATTGATGTATTCTATTTTTACATTGCTTTCGATTAGTCAAATTGGATTAGATATATTTCAGAACTCTCGTATTGAAATCGTATGCCCTAATAACATAAAAAATTGTTCAACCATCAGAAAATTAGTGTTCATATTGAGCATTGATCTTTTATTTTTGACGTAATAATTATAATTTCATTAGTATTTTATATTGTCAAAGCAAGGCAATACATCTAATTAAAGGGACCCCTTTCCTGCTTGATTAGAATAGCGTTAAAAAAATTATAAGAATATATTTTTCATGAAAATTAGGCATATACTACGAATGAAGATCGAAGTTTTTCGAATGGAATGGTATGAAAATGGAACTTGAAAAGTTTTTAGTTAAATTTAGCATGAATTCAAAGCTAGGAGGCTACCAAAAATATGGTAGAAATAATATTTCATTGTATTGTATACTGTATCTTATTATAATTACAGGCGAAAATGCTTTAGTATAGTTAGTTTGAGGACTGAATATAATTCATCTTCATGCGTGTTGCGTGCGAGTGTATTGCGAGTGTCGGACTAGGACTAAAGTTTGGTTAGGTTACTGATTCATCACTAGCATTTAATCGTGTCCTACCATTTACTGACACGTAAGCTAATGTCCAAAACATTAATTTAATGAGCAAATAATTTAGACTACGTTCAATATTGTATTGTATGTAATTTATTATTATCGTATAACAATTTCTTATCAGGATAGATGTAGAATTAGTAATAATTTATAGAATTGGAAAGAGTTAAAATGAATTAGAAAATAATAAGCCACAAAAAGCAATTTAAATGTTTCCTAGATAATGTACAATTTTTATTTTAATATTATGTTTTAGCTTTGTAAGCTAATTGATGTGTTACTGCCGCTTACTGATGTATAAGTATGTAAGTTACGTTTTAATGAACATTTGAAATCAATTAACATTTCGCTTTAGTTGTAAATTTAGTATAATTGTTTCAACAAATTTTACCAAAACATGCCTCGCTAAAGTTTTACATTTATTTTTTGTAAATAAGTAAAACTATAATGTTTGTAGTGTGCTCTGGCATAATACATACCTATCTATGAATACTTACACAATAAACTTTTCACCTGCTAAAGTTGACTTTTTTATTATATGTACCTAAATAAGTATAGCCAGAACAGAATGTACGTAGGTACTTATTTTTACCTATAAAGGTGTAGAAAAGATGTGATATTTAGAAAAATACGTTTATTTTACCTATCAATAGAATTATTCGTTTAAAATATGCTAATGAATACCGATAAGACCTTTTAGAAAAGAATGGTGCAATGGTGGTTTTGCAGGTATCAAAATCCACTATTAATAATGAATCAATGTAGACGCAGTAATGTAGATTTACATTAATTTTCAAAAAAGTATTAGTTATACTTATAAGCGTAAAACATGAACCATAATCTGATTTGATATCATAATTAGGACAGATGTAGAACTATCTAGTATGACAGAGTCTGGCAGACTCCGTCCGTATTAAGACTTCGCCCCTTTAAAGATTAAATTATAAATCTAATTATAATCAAACGCCCCCGTAGAATCTAGGTCCCGATCGTACATACTGTTTATATATCTAGCCTATACATAACATAACATACCATCACGCCTGTATTCCCCGAAGGGTTAGGCAGAGGCGTACTTATGTACACCCACAGTTCGCCGGTATGTTTATGTCCCATGTAATAGGGGGCGAGCCTATTGCTATTAACCGGGCACAAATTCATAACCCCGAGTTGCTACTGGGAATTTCATAGAAAAACCCAATAACACTGCTCGACCTGGGAATCGAATCCAGGACCTCTAGCAGTCGCGGTCAGGACCACTTGGCTATTGAGGCAGTTACTATTCTATTATTATTATAAATGCGAAAGTTTGTGAGGATGGATGGATGGATGTTTGTTACTCTTTCACGCCAGAACGGATCTGGATAAAATTTGGCACAGAGATAGATTATAGTCTGGAATAACACATGGGCTACTTTTTATCTGAAGTCCACGCAGACGAAGTCGTGGGCAGAAGCTAGTACATACATAATTATATAAGACTATGTACGTACGGTACTAAACAGTATTTAATATAACTACTAGTGTAGTGCTAGCGGTCTAACATCTAAAGTGCGACTGCTACGCTAGAGGTTCTAGGTTTATTCCCAGCAAAGTATTAAGATTTTCTATGAAATTCTCAGTAGCAGCGCGCAATTTGGATTAGTTTCATTCTAAAAACATGTAATCTTTGGGTGCCCTAAGTACCTACTACACCTCTGACTAACCCTTCGGGGAATACAGGCGTGTCGGTATGTTACTTATAAGTAAACATTCCGCAAGTAAAAGTCAGTAATCTTTTGCCAAGTAGAATTTAAAAAAGCAAATACCAGAGCGGTTTCCGCATGGAAATATTTTTTCTGGCAGCGACTATTTTCGTGTTTGTTTTGTCAGGTTCGAAGCGATGTCGCTTCTTGACGTCTACTTAGTTGAATATCAGATTACCACTTTACCTCAAATGAGTAGCGCGCCCATTCCAGAATTGAACTTTAGGTAGCTACAATGTAACCAAGGCATATTTAGAACTGAAAGTACCTTTTTCGAAATTACAATGAGTATAATCGATAAGCATACACACCGATTAAAATATTATAACAGGAATTCAAGCACCATGTAAGTAAATAAACTTTATTTTTGCTTATGTCATGTCTGGGAACCTATACCATTAATACTCGTGATTCTTATAGGTACGAATTAATTTTATTTATTCTCCCCACTATGACAAATCATAAGACGAATATATTGAGTGTAGGCAAACTGATATGCCTTTGAAACTTTATCCTTTTAAAAGTTTACTTTGAAGTTCGCACAGAGTTTAATTTCTTATTTGGCATCATTAATTAATTTTATGACTTTCTAAGAACGTGATTTACTACCTCATTTGATAGGACAGATCTTGATTAAATGACGAATTACATCGTGACTTTAGTGTTCAAATTTTGAATATACCCATTTTCATGTCTGTTAAATAAATAATTCGTTTAGGTAAGTACTTATGAGTATACTGAGGAACTTTATTGTCAGATTCACATAAAATATATACCTACGTAGGTAAGTACCTACCTACTAATAAGAGTAGAAAAAAATAAACGATAGTTGTTAGGTAAGTCGCATTGTTTATTAAATATCATATTACTTAGATGCCCAATCAATTAAATATGCAATTATATAAATACGTAACTAATTGTTTGAATAATTAATTGAAAAATCTTTGGTCGGAACGAAACACAATGTAGGGGAGCAAAATCTAAATAAATGCACTTCAATTTGAGTGATGGAAGTAGAGGAAAATCTTAGCTTTCCTTAATTTCCCATGAAATTGTATTATATAAGTCTTATGCCTCCCTGAATGAGGATGTACATTATTTTACTAATTCATCATACTATCAGACGCGTACGAATTCCTCACATCATGTCTCACATCGTAATAATTATCCTTGTAACCGTAATTGCAGTATTGAATCGGTGCGCAAGATTCGTTCGTTGTCATTTCTTCGAAGCACCGCTCTTCGTAATCATTGTCAGGGTATTCTTGATAGCCTTCGCAGTTGCTGTGACTGTCCTGTACGTTCTCCCTAGGTTGAACGTTTCGACAGTTTGAAGAGTCGTTGCTTGGAGGGTTAACGTTCCATCTTTGCGATATTGCGCAACTAAGCGTTCCTCCGTGTTGGAAAGCAAATGGCCACGCCTGAAAATAAAGTTTGCTATTACAACCGAGTATTATATTGGATACTATAAGGTACCTATATATACATTGATTTCTCGAAATAATGCTTTGATCAATAATCATCAATCTATTTCAATCCACTGCTGGACTAGGCCTCCCCTAATATGCGCAATTTCACCCTGTCCTTGGCTTGTCACATCCAGCTTCCGCACACAACATTTATGATGCTGCAGAGGGATCTAAATTAGCGTAAATGACGAGCTTGGATAAATACTGACGACCCTCTGTGGTTTAGTGGTTCCAGTACCGGACTGCTGACCATGGGGTCGTGGGTTCGATTCCCACAGTACACAAAAAATTATGTGATGAATATAAGTGTTTGTGTTCGTCTGGGTGTTTCTTATGTATTATAAGTATGTATATACAAAAAAAAGTATATAAGTATTATATCCATGGCTAGTACTGGCTACTAGTATTCTATTATCTGTGTCCATGGTCTAGTATCCATAGCACAAGCTCTGCTTAGTTTGGGACTAGATGGTGCTGTGTAAAAAATGTCCCAGAATATTTATTTATTTTATTATTTATTTAATAAAAGATAGTTATATACTATTGAAATTATAAAGGACATCTATACTACTTAATATTATATAAAGCTGAAGAGTTTGTTTGCTTGAACGCGCTAATCTCAGGAAGTAGGAACTGGTCCGATTTGAAAAATTCTTTCAGTGTTAGATAGCCCATTTATTGAGGAAAGCTATAGGCTATAATATCATCACGATACGCGGACGAAGTCGCGGGCAGAAGCTAGTTATATAAATATCAAGGAGTTGTTTGAATTATAAATTAGTAAGAGGCATGAAAGTAGAATAAATGCGGTGGAAATGCGTTCTTTGTGAAGGAACAGTGTATAAGACAACGTTGCGGACTGAAAGATGATTACACGTATTGAAAGGAATATGCTGACATGGTTTGGACATGTTGAGAGAATGAATGAAAGACGATTAACGAAAGGAATTTATAAGGCGAATATCAGCGGCAGCGTCAGAAGTGGTCATCGTAGGACATACGCCGATCTCATTGGCGAGGCTCCTAAAAAAGGTCAGATGCGTAGTACTCGCAACCGGCGCGTACCTATGTATGAGAAGATGTATGAATGTGGCAGAAGCAAAACAAGTACAAGAATCGTAGCAAGTGGCGGTCTATAGTTTCTGCCTACCCCTGTGGGAGAAAGGCGTGAGTGTATGCATTTATATAAGTATTTAAAATCCATGAGCGGTTCCATTACATATTTGCGAAGTGTGTTTTCGAGACCTCCCAATTGGATTCTCGTTTATGGCTACGTTATAAGTTGACCGCACTTTTTTATGTTTAAATAAACAAAGTTGGATCTTTGAGGACCACATGTTCCATTCTGTGCGATATACACAGAAAACCACTGTAAATTCATACCTACCGATCGGTAGTGGTATTCGTACCTACGTAGTTGGCTCTTAGTAATATGAACTATGACTTCATTAGAAAAGAGCATGTAATAATAAAACAGAAACTAGAATATTTTGATGGCGATAACTAGGTATACCTACCTACTTAATGTGAATTTGGAATGGTGGATTTATTTATGCTTCTTCTTCCCAGCGAAAACACTAGGAAGCGGTGAAGGGCGGGCGTTTTAGGGGCTGTAATGTAAAAATGACGTTCAAAAAGTACTAACTAGTAGTGTATACATATAAATGATTGTGAATTGATTTGATATGCGAGTTATTTTCCAGTGAAGAGCCAACGAGAAATATAAATGCCTTTATAACACAACCTCCGTAGACCGTATGTTCATATTGCAGTAAGTACTAAATAAGACAAAGGAACAACCAGGGAACAATAAAACTGGAGCATCTCTTTAACGTCCGGAGATAAACTTTATTTATACTCGTAACAGCTGCAAACTTTTGGTCAGTGCGTGTGCGCAGCGTAAAACTCTACTGTTTATTGTTGTAACCTTTTTGTTTCTATGTTTCTACGTTCCACTTGTTCCGATATACTTTTTTGTTTGTATCCCGTTGGAAGGGTCGGAAAAGTACTCTTAGGATTTTTAAACATATTTATTTTTCAAATCCCTTCGGAACACACAAGAAGATTATTTTAGCTACAACCGTGTCGCAAACCTCAAAAAAATTCGAACTAAACACGAAAATGTTTACAACGAGATTGACAAAAAGTGTTTACTTGTGTTAGGCGAATATTATAGGTACTTTCGATGTGAAAAAGTACATATAGAAGGGAAGAGTAAAACGTAAGGGTAACACAACATTTTTTTATCTACTCAAGACTACAAGAGCTACAAGACTACGCTCATTAATTAAAACATGTCATCAAAAACAAATTAGTCTAACTCAAATTCATAGTTTTAAAAAAATAGTTTTCTATAACGATGCGTTCACAGACAGATAATCCGCCTATTGATCAAGAACGCGACCTTCGTGGAACGTGTTCACTAATCCTGCGTCGACAGCGCTCGCGCCAGGCGTTTGGCAAATGCCCTTTAGGCTCGTCACTAATTCATTGCCGGCGCGAGTCTTGTGCCCCAGACGATTAAGGGGATGACAGCCGTGACAGGAAATATATCGTGAACAATTATGCGATTCACGCCTTTGTGATATATGGACGGGTGCTAACTTTTTGTAGTTAACTTGTCGCCACAACAACGCTGATGAATGTTTAGCTGTTTGTGGTTTTCCTATTTATTTATGGTTGTTAAGAGATTTATAATATAGCGACATAATACTATAATTAAGGTACTATTTTAAATTCTACCTTCCTGTAGGCTGGTGAAGAATTTAGCTAAAAGAGTCCTAAAGAAGAAACATTTGCATGAACTTAAAGTAGCCAGCTACTATATTTAAGGCCATATTTCACCATGTCAGAGAAGCTTTTACTCCCGGAATAAGTAAAAAAATCGAGCGGATTTTTTATGGAATTAATATCGAAGTTGGTTGGTTGGTAACTGCCTCAATAGCCAAGTGGTCCTGACCGCGACTGCTACGCTAGAGGTCCTGGGTTCGATTCCCAGGTCGAGCAAAGTGTTATTGGGTTTTTCTAAGAAATTCCCAGTAGCAGCTCGGAGTTAGGAATTTGTGCCCGGTTAATGGGAATAGGCTCGCCCCCTATTACATGGGACCTAAACATACCGGCGAACTTTGGGTGTACATTAGTACGCCTCTGCCTAACCCTTCGGGGAATACAGGCGTGATGGTATGTTATGTTATCGAAGTTGGTTAAATGCGAAGTTTCCGACATAGCTGAAAGGCTTAGCAAACATAAGTGGCAATAGACGAGCACGTAGTTCGTAGAACGACAGGGACACTGGGGCAGAAGACGGAGAAATCGCACTGGAAAATATAGTGTAAGATGATCCAACGAGACGGGCAGACGACTGGGAGTTGTTGGATCCAGGCAGCATAGTAACCTGTCCTTAGAGAAAACTAGGGGGAGGCCTTATTTTAGCATTGGACGTCCGTTATATGACGATGAACGTAAAAAAGAAAAAGTAATACTTAAGCTGATACAGTAACAGCATAGAAATACCATAGGTACGTACTGTGTTATTTAAAATCAGTAGGAGGTCGACACAACTCTCCCTTTCCTAGACGAACTTGTAGATACCTTAGGTATAGTAACCCCAGTACCCATAGTGTTAATGTAATTTTAATTTTAATTAATTAAAACCTAATTTAAATGTAATCTTATTGTAATTTTAAATTTTAACTGAATATGTAATAATTTTAAATTTTAATTATAATTTTTAATCTTCTTTTGTCATCTGCAGTGAACGTTGTGTACATTTGTAATTGATATACGCATAAGATAACCCCTATCCAGATGTATGATTAGTAAAAATGTATGTATGTGTAAGTATATTGTTAATGTACCTTAATTAAATAAATCAATTATACTAACCAGGCTAAGCGGATGTGGCGGCGTGTGCGCAGATCTCGGCTCGTGTAGGAGTGCTCGTAGATGTGCTATGTAAGACGCGGCTAGTCGCAGTGTGTCCAGTTTGGACAGCTTCGTGTCTGCTGGCACCCACGGTAATGTGGTTTTCAGCCTGGAGAAACCGTTTGAGCAGTAGAGTAGATGCAAGCATTTCAGTGCCTATTTATTATACAACGTGTAGGTAACTGAATAAACACAAGACCTCAAACACAAAAGGCAAATCTCGTTGCTGTGCTACAGTCGTACCCATAGGTATATAATGAGTGCGATATCGGTGCGCACACGCACACAATAATAATTAAATTCATATTAAAAACCACTGTATTCAATTCTGAACAAACTACTTTCAGGTCTAACGGTTGTTTCGTTACAGGTTGTAGATATAATTACATGAAGAAGAAGAAAGAAGAAGTAGAATTTTTATAATTATATATAAACTAGCTTTTGTGAGTAAATAATGTAATTATAACTAGGTTTTTAGTGAGCTCACTTGAAGCTCAAAATTCAACAGTGATGACCTCTTCTTTTTATGGGTCTCTTTAAATCACAGAGGTCAAGCTGTATCTCAGGTTCCGTTTAATTATTTGAGATAAGAAGTTCACTAGCTTTTAAGTTGGAGCTTATAATAAACAGACAAGAATGTCAAAAATCATATTTTTGGATTCGGAGTCGTTTATATACCCTAACCCACTTGTTTTTTTATATCTTCAATGTACAGACACAGATTTTTTACAATTTTGTAATAGTAGAGAAGAAGAAGATATAGATAGGTAGGGTAACATTTTTCCTATAGAAATGTTTAATGAGGTCATCGCTAAAAAAATGCACGATATATATACGTTCTACTCAGTTAGCTCCGTTCACGATGAACTCAACACTAAGACACCAAACAATGAAGAATTCAAGACACTACAACAAAACTGTGGAATGAACTGTCGCCTGCAGTATTTCCGGACCAATACGACCTTCAAACCTTCAAGAAAAGAGCGTACTCCCTTTTAAAAGGCCGGCAGCGCACTTGTGACTCCTCTGGTGTTGCGGGTGTCCATGGGCGGCGGTGATCGCTTACCATCAGGCGATCCGTGTGCTCGTTTGCCTGATTTCACATTAAAAAAAACACTATTTTATTTTGTCACGTGCAATGAATGGCACGCGTGACTTAGTGTTAGAACATTTACCTGCAAAATGCTTTAGAAAGAACCCTCATTCTCGCTCGCTCCCTTGCGTTGGCAGCATTTCTATGTTGAGGCTCTTGTGAACTCCGTCCTGCACATGGAAATGTATGTACAGTTTTTATTTAAATGTCGATAATTAGGTAAAGATTAATTAGGTAAAAATAAAGGTAAAGATTTTATTTGGACCATTTAGATAATGGTAATTACATTTAAAAATGAATAAGTAATGATTACAGAAACTGCCTCATTAGCTAAGTGGTCCTGAGCGCGACTGCTACGCTAGAGGTCCTGGGTTCGATTCCCAGGTCGAGCAAAGTGTTATTGGGTTTTTATATGAAATTCCCAGTAGCAGCTCGGAGTTAGGAATTTGTGCCCGGTTAATGGCAATAGGCTCGCCCCCTATTACATGGGACCTAAACATACCGGCGAACTGTGAGTGTACATTAGTACGCCTCTGCCTAACCCTTCGGGGAATACAGGCGTGATGGTATGTACAGAACCTCCCATGTAGATTTGTTGCATATTTTCGAAATCATCCATTAGACCTGTTGCCTTCCAACGAGCGAGCTACGATTAGCAAAGCAGCCTAATAGCTGTTAATACGACCGTCGGACAATTCAGTCGTAATTCTCGAGTGCAAATCCAAGGCCTTTGACTTTTGGAAAATAGCAATCATGTACTTATTGATAATTATTATTTATCAATCACAGGAAAACATCGTGAATTTTTGAGGAAACCCTGCATGGCTTGTCTCGTTTGCCTGAAGTACCTACCTAATAACCTACCCCATACTAGGCTAAAGTGGTGGATTATACCCCAACCCGTATGATACTGAACACTCAGAAGCAAAAAAAATTAAAACATTGACTTGTAAAAGTGTCTTTATAAGATCTATTTACACAAATAAATATCATTTATCATCATTTATCATTTATAGCCTGTAATCCCCGAAGAGTTAGGTAGAGGTTTTCCGCTATATATACACAGTTTACCGGTATTTTTAAATCCTATGTAACAGGGGGCGAACCTTTTGAAAGAAGCTAAAACAAATCTTGGTATGGGCGCTGCCGTCAGCAGATCACACTTCCGTATTCCTAAGTCCCGAGTATGTTGGTTTCTTACTGAGTAACTATGCGATATTCCATCCTAGACCTTGACCGGGACCAAGGGCACTTACGATCCGCATAGACCCTCGACAGCGCTGCGCCCCAGCGTTGTGGCATGATGAGTTTTGGGCTGGGTTTCGATTTTAAATTTATGTGTTTTCCGGCTTGCCCACCATTACCGATTTGAATTCTGATTGAACAGAGAATTAGTCTTAGATAGATACTTATAACTTTTGAACCACAATCCGACCAATTCTATAATTTGGCGACTAATTTCGACTAATTAACGACTAATTCTGGGTGCAGTCAGATTTCCCCTTGGTGCTTTGGTTGTCGAGATACAGTGCTGGCTTCCTACTCTTATAACTTTTGAACCACGGACCGACTAATTTCTATATTTTACGATTAATTTCGACTAATTCTCTGTTCAATCAGAATTCAAATCGGTAATGGTGGTCCAGCCAAAAAACCTCATTTTTAATTTAGATATTTCTATTTCCTTACTAATATTTTTGTTTTCTTGTCGCGAGTTTCAGAAAATACATTAAGTAGGTATATTTTTGTTGGGAGAATTTTAATAAAGGTAGGTAGGAAGTTTTCACCTACGTGTGAACTAAAATACCACCTCACCTGAGTTTGATTGAGTATCATCAAAGAAGAAATCATCATCATCCGCATCATCTGTCCGCTTTTCAACAGGTGGCGACCGATTCACTCGCTTTCTAGGCATTTTAAATATTGCACTAATTTTATCACTGTCACTACACTAGCACATATTTTAAATTTTTAACAGGGCACGATTTAACATGGAGGGGTTGGTTTACGTTGTCTTGTCTACGGCCGTGACGTTTATCATTTGAGCTGCGCGGGCGCAAGGCGGGCGGCTTTGCTGGTTGGGCGGCGCCAAAACTCGCCCCTCCCGTATAAACTCCAGGATTACTCTTTGACTAATGAGCGATGGTTTGCTCAAGAAAATACATAGCACTTCATTTTGGTATGTTTTTGTATACTTTTATACATATAGCCCATGGTTGTGAAACGTTGGCTTTATTAAGCGGATTAAGTATTTAGATAAAATCAACATTTTTAAACAAACACAACATATAAATATTTTGAAATTAAATAGTTTTAATCAATACCTACCTAAGTATTTCATTTCCGGAAAATAAAAGAATACTCGCCTACATTTTCAATAACCACTAGAAAACTCTTCAAAAAAGCTTCCCTAAAAAGCCCTTACGAACAGGGCCTTAGGTATCTGATCTACACCTATAAATTTCTCCTTGCTACGAATTAAACTGAATTCCTGTCTCGAGCTGGGGTTCCTCTAAGCGACGTAGGCCCTAGCGTTTTGCTTACGAAGATGTAATCAAATCTCTCAAAGTATGAAGCGATTAGCGCCGTCGAGAGTGTATAAAAAGTTTGACAGAAAGCCGCCCGGGTCACACTTCCGCGACACGTAATACTTTCTGAACAACTCCACTCTGACACCCGCGGTACACGTGCTTCACACCCCGCTACGAACCCTTGCATCTAAGAAGCTAGAAGCGAAGTTTTGTTTTGTTTAGCTTATAACTTTTTGTCTTGAAGAAAAATGTGCTACCTAATTTGGTATAACTGCTGTTGAGTGTTCGTCTGTGATGGAAGGCAATATAGCCTGAAGGATAATGTAGCCAGTGAAATTACTGGGCAAATGAGGCCTAACAATTACTAAAGCTTTATGATGACAACGCGCGAGTGATACCAGTGCCACGGTGTTACTTATAATATAATTATGTAAGATGAACCTATACAATTCAGTCTACCGTGTAAAGGGTCCGAAACGTCGGGAAGTAAATAATACTTATCTTTTATCTATAGTTTTATTTCAAGGAATTAAAACTATAGATAAAAGAATTAAAAAAATCACATTTTTGTGTTCGGAATATACCCTATCCCTTTGTTTTTGAAATTACCTATATTATATCTTCAATGTACATAACACAGCTTTTTACGATTTTATAATAGTAGAGATAAAAGCAAGCGTTTTTGTGTTTTCTTTAATTTATATTTGTTTTTTGAAAAAAATCTAAGTGGGTACAGACATCATCTCGGATTAATGTATGCTGGGCGGGTTCTGACGTTATTAATTAGTTGGTTATTTATAGTTGTTTAGGTAGGTATATTATCTATTGTTATCTCCGATTTAGGGTGATGTATTTAATATTAGTTAGAGCTCGTCTGTCAGCCCTAATTGTGGAGATGATCGGCGGCGGCTTCCAACTGTGAGGTGTTAGACGAATTGCTGCAAATAGGATGCAGATAGGGCTGCCTACTCGCGCTAATGAGTAGAAATATTATAGTACCTATGTAACTATATACCCAGCATTGAGCAAAGTCGGGATGCAGACGATGATATGTAAATAACAAAAATTCATATACCTACATACAAGTACCTACTTACACTTTTATCTCTACTTTGATAAAATCGTTATAAAGCTGTGTCTGTATTGAAGACAGAAAAAAGCAAGGGTTAGGATATACACGTCAACGAACCCGAAAATGAGATCTTTTAATTTCTTGTTTCTTTGACTGTTTATCTGTTTGTTAAGAGTCGTCGCAAAAACTAATGAATAGATTTTAATTTTGGTATCACTGTTAGAAAGTATATGGTTCAATTTAAGAACTGGTGAACTTCTTTTCTCAGTTAATTAAACGGATCCTGAGATACGGCTTGACCTCTCTGACGTAGGTTTACAACCCATACAAAGAAGATCCCCTATCCCTTCGGGATATTACCTACAGAATATTTCTTTTTCTGTCACACTCACAATACCACTCTGGCAACCCTGCTCACTCCAGGTGGCGGATATCAAAGCATTGAATTTAACCGCTCCGACGAAAAGTGATTCGTTTTAAGCGCCATACAGTGTGACTTACGATGCTACTGTTTACTCAACTAATATTATTCTTTGTTCCACTTACATGTATACTACAAATTAATATAACGATATCTCAGTCAGACAGGAAAAAATATAGGAATTTATGTGTTCTTATATAAAAAAGCAATAGGTAAATTAGGTAGGTAACTGCCTCATTAGCCAAGTGGTCCTGAGCGCTACTGCTACGCCAGATGTCCTGGGTTCGATTCCCAGTTCAAGCAAAGTGTTATTGGGTTTTTCTATGAAATCCCCAGTAGCAGCTCGGAGTTAGGAATTTGTGCCCGGTTAACGGCAATAGGCTCGCCCCCTATTACATGGGACCTAAACATACCGGCGAACTGTGGGTGTACATTAGTACGCCTCTGCCTAATCCTTCGGGGAATACAGGCGTGATGGTATGTTAAGGTAGGTAAGTACTTAGTTATTGCGATTGTGGCCATGAATTTGAAATTTATTGCTGTCATTAGGTACCTAGGTACCCACTTAATTTTTCAGAAGTGTAGGTACCTATATAAATTCCACATCACATTTTGATTACATACACTTCAGATTCAGAATACTTAATACATAACAGCACCTATAGGAACATAATGTAATCAGACCTCCTCGACCCAATATATTTATGGCGATACCAATATCCAATAGGTAATGATTTAAAACCAATGCCCAAGAATGATAAGTTATAATAATTATGTGTCTACTAGGAATAGACTAGGCGTTTTTAAGTTCCAAAAAAACCATAGGTACTCTTCGATCTAGCTTTTGCCGTTGTTCGTGTGACCCTACGTCAAAATTCAATGATGTGATCATATGGACCAAGAAAGTTTTAAGTACTACGTAATATAACGTTCTTGATAGAGACATGTAAGACAAGTAACTGAAGTAACGGACTTAAAGGTATATAACTGAGGTTTAAGGAGTTTAGGCGGGAAAATGAAAAGTGCACATTGTCGATTTTATATTATTTTTCAAAACTTGAATTTCTCTTCAAGTTTAATGTGTAATTATTGTGGATAATTAACTATTAAGTGTTCGTAAACGTGTGAGAGTGTAGGCAAATGATATAAAATTGCAAATCGTGACTTTTTGGGTTCACTCCTAAACTCTATCGAAATCTCAATAAAGTTTCTACCGTTTTCAACTCAACAACTTATACTTGACACTGGCGAACACAAATAGTGTGGTGCCATAATACAATCCTAAGCAATCCCATGGTGGGAAATATAATTTGATTACTTTAATACTTGACACTAGCAAATACACAAAAAGTGTGGCGCCATAATAAAAACAATAAAAATAAATAAATATCTGAGGTCTATGTTCAGGTCATAAAATGTAGGTAACCAAAAACGAAACTTGACAGTTTTGACTAGTTGTCATTGTCAATTTTTTTTTTTTTTTTTTTTGTTTTTGGCAACTGTAGCCAAAGCCATTCTGCCACGACAAGTTAGGGAAATACGGTAACAAAATTTTAAAGTCGAAAATTTTGATTAATAATCAAGAGTTATTTATCTTAACTACACTAAATATAAATCTTATACACAAATATTTACATGTTGGTATCCTAAATTTTAATATTATTACTTAAGATAAATAAAGATAAATATTTATAGATTAACTTGTTATTGCTACATAATAATACATCTAAAGAAGTAGGGAAGGGAGTATTAATACTCAAAAGATCAGTGACAAGGTTGGTACGGTCATAAATTGGGCAGTTGAAAACAATGTGATTCAGATCCCCAATATCTGTCCCACACTCACAGCACGCGCTGTTCACAATACGGAGTTTCGCTAAATGAGCAGGAGTGCAAACGTGTCCAAGTCGCATCCGAATCATAATTGTGGTTGCTAGCTTGCACAATTTTACTCCGCAAAACCAAGGTTTATGGGGAATAATAGGCTGAATTTTAAAATAACCTCTGCCTTTAACTTGTCCACTAGCAGACCACATATTGTTCCACGACTCACTAAGGTATGTACCTGGTAAAGAAGTCAGATCGCTACAAAAGTTTTTGAATGGAAACATATCACCACAATCAATCGCTTCTCTTGCCAGGGAATCTGCTCTTTCGTTTCCTCTTATACCAACATGACTGGGAATCCACATAAAGGACACTTTAAAGCCTTTAAGAACACAGTCTTGCAACTTCTTTCGGGTTTCTATTATTAAAGGGTAAGATTGACAGCGGAAAGGAAATTTGGCCAAAGATTGTAAGGCGCTTCGAGCATCTGTGAAAATTATAGCTTTTTTGAGTTTCATAATAATTACATACTCAACAGCTTTTAAAATCCCGAAGCACTCTCCTGTAAAGACTGAAGTCTCGGGCGGAAACTTAATTTTTTGCACAATATTAAATTGTTGGTGAAAAATCCCTACTCCAACGCAACCGTTTGTAGAGAGTTTTGAAGCATCAGTGTATAAATAATGCCAGTCACACCAATTTTGGTCTATCATATAATTAAAATTTGCATTAGCATCATGGTTCCTTTTAAATTTCTCGTTTAAATGAACATCTGGATTATTAACTAGTGATTCATAACTTGAGCTAAATAAAGGTAAAACTGCAGATCGATGAGTAGGGGCCTGAAGGGATTGAAATTTACGAAAACTTAGTACCAAACATGGAGGATTTTTATGGACCCAATAGTTAGAAGAGTCAGTGAGGTTCGAAAGATTCTGAAGGGACGGAAACAATGGATGATTAGAAAATTGAAGCATACGAAATAAAAGTTTATCAGATAAGAACTGTCTCCTAAGGCATAAAGGAGGTTCACTACATTCTACTTGTAAGGCGTTTATGGGGCTAGATTTCATAGCTCCAGTTATAATCCGTAAGGCTTTAGACTGAATTTTATCTAGCTTAGACAATGCGGTTTTGTTGCACGGCTCGAGAATATAAACGCCATAGTCCAATACACTTCTGATTAGAGCATTGTAAACGAGTTTTAGAGAAAAAGGATGGGCACCCCACCACACCCCAGCTAGGCAGCGAATAATATTTAAAAGACGATCGCATTTACTGGAAATATAGTCACAATGTTGTACACCAGATAATTTATTATCTAGGATGACTCCTAAATACTTTACATGACTTCTGATAGGTATTGAGTTATTTTCATAGGTAACGACAACTGGAGGAGGTAATCTCATTCTAGAGAACAGAATAACACTACTTTTAGTAGAAGACAACTGAAGTCCGTTTTGATCGAGCCATTGTTTTAGGAGAATTAATGAAGACGACATTGCCTGGGAGGCTTTATCAATTGACGGGCTAGAGTGATACAACAATAAATCGTCAGCGTATTGAATTATCTTACACTCGTCAAGCGAAGATTCCAGATCATGCGCATAAATATTATATAATAGTGGACTGAGTACAGAACCCTGAGGAAGGCCCCGCCATAAATGTCTGGATGAATGGAGATGATGGATGGAGTCATCTAAGGAAATATGAATGGATCTGTCGTACAAGACGTTAAAAATAAAATTAGAAAGGTTTTTTGGTACTTGTAACTTATTGAGTTTATTAATAAGGATATCCAAAGCTACATTGTCATAGGCTGAAGTAATATCTAAAAATGCCGCAACAACGGATTCATTTAACGAAAAAGCAATTCTAATATCTGTTGTGAAAATACCAATGCAATCCATGGTACTTTTGCCTCGCCTAAAGCCGTATTGGCTTTTAGATAAAAGATTTCGTCCCTCTATAAACCATTCAAGGCGAATTTTAACTAGGTGTTCGGCTATTTTGCATAGGACTGATGACAGTGCTATAGGTCTAAATGACGTTGCCTCATCAGGAGCTTTGCCAGGTTTCAAAATGGGTATAATGATTTGGGACTTCCAGGACTGGGGCAAAGTACCAGATAATAATATAGAATTCAGGATATTTAAATATATATTTAAGGCATCATCAGACAAATGAGAAAAAAAAGAGTAAGGAATGCCATCCTCACCTGGGGCTGAATCTTTTAAATTTGAAATAACACCTTTTAGTTCAGCAATAGAAAAAGGTGATTCCAACTTACAATTGGGATTTGTAATGGAAGACAATAAAGGAACAGGTTTTGCAGCAGCAGTTGGAGGAGCAAGTTTATCTAAAAAGGCATTAACCAAAGATGGAGGAAAGGAGGACGGAGAGTCTGGGACAAACGCAGATCGAAACCTTCTTATGTTTCGCCACACCTCCGATGGATTAACTTCAGGTGATATGGAAGAACAAAACTTCTTCCATCCTTCAGCTTTTTTATTTTTTAATAATTTATGCGTTTCGGCAATAGTCTTATTAAGGAAATCAAAATTTTCATCTGTGGAGCAATTGCAATACGCAAGTTCAGCCATTTTACGCTGTTTTATTGCGATTGTACATTCCTTGTCCCACCACGGTGGAGAAGGCAGGGAATTTAATTTTTTTTTTAAGGGAAACACTTTCTCCGCGGACTCTATTAGAATTTTTGACAAAGTTTCGGCACTGACAGCAGAAATGACAGATTCGCTATTGTAATCAATAACATTGCAATTCCCATGAGTCAATGAAGAGAGTCTACGATCAACTTCGTTTTGGAATTGAATCCACAGGTCGCTACCAGTTTCAGGCAGTCTGAACTTGAGGCGAGGGTTTCTTCTGGTTGAAACTTTACTGCTAAAAGGAAAAGTTATAACAATGGGAAAATGGTCACTGCCACAAGTAGAAGGAAAAATTTCCCATGATACAAGACATGCTAACTCCGGCGAGCAAATGGATAAATCTATTGCACTTTTACCTGCAAGAGGGCTATTACGACGCGTGGGTTCACCAGTGTTCAAAATACATAGGTTGTGATGATCTACAATATCCAGTAAAGTCTCTCCGAAGTTGTTGGTTGATGAACATCCCCATGAAGTATGGTGACAATTAAAGTCTCCTAAAATGATATATGGTTTTGGTAAGCCTGACAAAATGGTATCTAACTCTGAAAGGGTTTCAAGAGATGGGTAAGGTATATATACAGAAACATAGCAAATACTATTTACAGAGGCAGCAATAATTGATAAGTTATTACTGTGAGCAGGAAGAGGAAGATAAGAGAAAGAAAACGATTTCTTGACAAGTATGGCTACACCGCCATACCCATCAGATCTATCTTCTCGAAGGCTGGCATAGCCAGATATCTTAAATAAAGATTCCGGCTTAAGCCAGGTCTCCGAAAGAGTTATAATAAAGGGATCATATTTATTTATTAAATATATAAGGTCACTTTTTTTACCGCTAATGCTGCGGCAATTCCATTGAATTATTTTGGCTGGATTTAGAGCCATTATTAAAGAGAGGACTACTTATTAAAGTGCATAAAGTGGCAGCGTTGTTCGGTGAAATAATATTACATTGTGTTAAGAAGTTTACTAAGGCATTTATTATGTCAGTCACAGAAGTATTAGTGGTATTTAAGTCTTTTTGCGAATTTAACAAACATCCATCAACTGGAGGAGGTATATTAAATTCGTTTACAAGCTTATTGTGTGCAGCGCGGTCATAGCCTTTAGAAGTTACTGGTGGGTTACGACGTTGAGAGAAAACTGTTTTTTTGTAAGAATAGGAAGTTGACTGAGAAGGCAAATCTTTAGTACTAGTTGTTGGTTGCGAGGTTAAAATATCGGCATATGATGTTGTGACTGGTTTATGGAATTTTATAGCTTCTGAATAAGATATACAGCTTTTAGCCATTGTGTGTTTTATTTCTGTTTGTCTAATGTATTCTGGGCACGTCTTGCTTGTTGCAAGATGGTGACCCTTACACAGGCAACAAAAAATTTGCTCCTCCTCTACGTTACATGTGTCACCAGTGTGGCTATGGCCGCACCGGAAACACCTGGGATTACCTCGACAAACAGATTTGGTGTGACCAAACCTACAGCATTTATAGCACTGTACTGTTGGGAAAGTATAAAGTTCTACAGGCAAAGAGTTGTAGCACATAAACACTCTCTTAGGCAGCACCTGACCGTCAAACGTGACTACGACTGACTGAGACGGCTTCCAAGATGGAGTGTTGTCTATTACAACCTTATAATTTAGTCGGCGAGCTTTAAGAATTTTTCCGCAGCCCTGCGGAACGTTTATATTTTCAATTATATCTTCTGGAGACAGATCTGTTGGAACCCCTTTAATGAGGCCCATTCTGGTGGTGCATAGGGTAGGAATAAAAGCTTTAAATTTATTATTTGATAGTATGGTGGAAGAAACGAAAGAGTTAGCGTCCTGAAAAGTTGTGAATTCTAAGGATATTCTGTTTCTTCCTATTTTTTTTAATGAGCCGTTTACAATGTTCATAAATTTATAATTCTTTAGAAACCGACCAACTGTAACCGGGTTGAGGGTTGTACCAACCGATGCTTCATCCTGCTGTTTTTGTATGTGAACAGAATATGGGGACGAATCTGATTCGTTATACAAATTTCTACCCACTGGTGTAAATGTTTTGGGCAAATTTCCACTTTGAGGGGCATCTTGTTTCAGTTTCTCATTTGAATTATTGAAGGAATTATCAGAGTCCTTATTTTCCCTCAGAGTGGAAGCGTGACCGGATTCTGTGATGGTTGAGGGTTTTAAAAATCGAACGTTATCATTATCGAGACAACTGCAATCATGTGGAGAAGGCTTTGCATCTGTACCAACCCTGCGTTTCCGTTTTTTGTTGCAATTCTTGCAAACTTTTACTGATTTGGATCGTTTTCTGCTAGTAGAAGTTATGGAACCATCAGTATCCATACTTTCATTGTTGGAAACAGTAACATAATGACTAACCTGGAGGTTTGAACCTCCAGGATCTACAATGTCAGGTGGTTCATTCATATTTACATGAAATAAAAGATAATATGTACAAAAAACTTACCAAATACTGCTTATCTACACGAATCTACACTAATACTCAAATATACACCATACACTAAACTACTCTTGGTTATTTAAATTAATAAAAGAAATAGGAGAAAACCAAAACACAGCCGCGCTTATTGAAATTTCCCGCCCTTCCATTGTCAATTTGACTGAACCAGAAGATTGACAAAAGTTAGGCGTTGTTCTCAGTTCTTACTGTTTTATCGATATCGATATTTATTTATTGTGATACAATTTATAAAGTGAATTATTGGCGAATTAGGAGTATTGGTGAGTATGAGTGATTGTGAATATTAATTATACTTTTTATAAGAATGTGGGCATGGTGTATTACATTGATGAACAATAATTTAAATTTTCAGAGTTGTCAATAGAATACTTTTGTATTTCTAAGTTACTAACTTATAGCGGTGAACCATTATTGAATTTTTTGTTTTGTTTTGTTTTCTCTCTAACGTGAATCGCGGTGAATCGTCCGTCGTTTAGTACTGCGGTACTATGAAAGAACGAAACGTTTCAAACGGAAACGTATCGCAGTGATTTCATTGAGTGAAATAGTGGCGGTTTCTTACAATTATTAAAGAAATGTAATCAAAATCAACCATACACTGACTTGAAACAAATAATCCGTGCTCAATGCTCAATTACGATTGACTAAAAGAAAGAAATATAAATAATCAGGCAACTGCACTAGAATTCCACGAAACTTACCCATTATTCCAGTTCTTTATTAGTTCAAGACTACTTTGTGATTTATGTTAAGATGCTTATGATTGAATTACTTTGATCGTTGCATCGCGAAAGACAACTGGTTTTACTAGACAGATTTTGGCCGTATTTCGTTGCTAAAAAGTTCAATTTGATTAAGTAATTCTTATTAGACGACTGATTTGCAAACGCAGAATACAGAAAAAATAGTCGCAACCAATGTGATAGTTTCCGTTACGAAGACTGCTTTGACCGAGGACGTAAAACTGTTCTAGACCATCGCAGAACACAAAACGGTCTTTGTAAACGGTTCGTCGTCGCAACGCTCACCACTAATAATTTACAATACGGTTAAAATAATTGTGCCTGCCTGATGTTAGCTATTCCCAACCATAATATCAATTGGGATAAATTACTCATGAATGCGAGTATAAATTTACCACTGTTAAACCACTTGCAGATTGGATAACTTATGATCTTTCAATTCATATTACATTGACATCAACTATCGACATTTCATTATCGCCCCCCATCACTATTTTCATTCAAGCACTGCAAGAATCAAGTGAATTTGACTGTCGTAAAAGTTTTAATTTTTTATTCTTCTAATAAATATCGAAACGTTATTATAATAATTCACTTCGCTACGATGTTACGTATGAAAATAGAAATAGTATTTTAATAGATTTATGAGTATTGTAGGTATACATTTAAAAATGTTACCGGGAATTGGGGTTTTTGGGACTGGGGCTATCGCTAAGGTTTTGGTGCCATTTTTAAGAGAAAAGGGATTTTCAGTAGAAGCAATATGGGGAGTGACTCTTCAGGAAGCAGAAACAGCTGCTAAGGAGCTCAAGATTCCATTTTTCACAAACAAAATTGACGATGTTTTGCTCAAGAAGAACGTCAGCCTTGTATTTATTGTATGTGCCCCTAATTTGCACGCCCAGATATCAGTAAAGGCACTAGGCATAGGCAAGCACGTCGTTTGCGACAAACCTGCGGGACTCTGTCAGGCGGAAGCTTTGAAAATGGTGCGTGCTGCTCAGTACTATCCAACTCTCATATCCATAGTCAATCACTCATTGCGATTCTTGCCAGCATTCAGCCACATGAGGAAGTGTATTCAAGAAGGTTATTTGGGCAATCCTGATGAACTGACTTTAGTAGATGTGAGGGTTCAAATGGGCCCACTTATAAGTGATACCTACAACTGGTTGTGTGATGATACAATGGGAGGAGGAACACTTACGCTAGTTGGCAGTCATGTAATAGACCTTGTTTCATTCCTGACTGGTCAAAAAGTTGTCAAAGTACATGGTGTTTTAAGAACTTTTGTAGAGGAAACAACTAAAGTCAATGGAATAAGAAAGATTACTGCCCCAGATTTTTGTACATTTCAATTACAAATGGACAAAGGTTTGCTTGTTACAGCAACTCTAAACAATCATTTACCTGGCCCATGCTTTAATCAAGAGATATATGTTTGCAGCAAAAAAGGATACCTGGTTGTGAAAGGTGGGGACCTACATGGAAAACTACATAAAACAAATTCTAAACCTGCAGAAGATGAAGGTAAAAGACCTCATGATAAAGAGGATGTAATATATGTTGATGTTGAAGACTTGAGTTGTGCATCCAGTGTGGTCCCTAAACCATATATAAAAGGACTATGTAAGATGATAAGTGCTTTGAAAGAGGCTTTTCTACCTGTCAAAGAACAGATGGACTGGATAAAGGAACCAGTAATGGCTGCAGCAACTTTTGAAGATGGACAAAGAGTGCAAGCAACCATGGAGGCTCTACGCCAGTCCAATGAAGATGGCTGTTGGACATCAGTCCAACTACTGACGGAGCCGCCGGACCCAAACCCTGCATTGTCAGCTGCAGTCAGACGCACTGCCATATCTTTACAATAGTATATGCATTTTACTGTATTGATATGCCATTATAATGTACCTTAAACTTTGTTGTTGTAAGCACATTAGCTATTTTGCATATAAGTCATCTAAATATCTAGCTAATAAGATCCAATATCTGAAATTAACTCAGTATTACCTTTAATCTCTCTACAGTGGTTAGTCACAAGATTTAGTAACCAATGCTTAGTAATGTAATCAACATTTTTATTCAAGCTTGCCATGATTATGTAATTAATGCATTCATTTATTCTTCTGATGCTGCACTTCTGCTACTTGGCTCAATTATTCGAGATTAGATTTTATTTTAATATTTCTTAGATTATAATAAAGGTGTAGATGGTGAGAAATTATGTAACAGAACACAAATTCAAATACTCTACAAAAACTATATTATAATTTTCCCATGAACTGGTTGTCCAGATATTGTATTTACTGTGATGTAAGTTTAGTAGAAATATACCTATATTTTATCAGGTTGTACAAAAGATGTGACTTGTTCAGAATATATTATCTCATTTTATACAATTCAGTTGTCATTTTTTTTAAAGTAATTTCTCTATATTTCCTTGTAGGTAATAACTGCAAAGATGCATTACTAGAAAAGGGTGTTTTTCTCATCAGTTATTGCCATTACAATTCACACCTGAGAGCCATTTCACAATTCATCGGCCATTGTATTTTTAAAATTTAATATTGATAAATGTGTTAGTACAGAAACAAGTATAACTGAAGCATTTATGTGTATTTGTTTTGGGTTCCATATCTCAAAAGGAGAAAAAGGAACCTTGACATGATCACTTCCATCTGTTAAGATTTCAAACAACATAGGTTATTCTAGTGACTAGAATTTATGTTTGCTTGGCTTGGCAAATTAGATTGTTAATTTAGTTACTCTAACTTGACTGATATTATAATGCTTAGGTTAGGTATGTATAACCTTGAATATGGAATTTGCATGCATTATTTTATAGGTTATGTGCGTATGATGAAATATGTCTAGAAAAATAGGTTTTGAAAGGAACAACAAGTATTCAGTAACAAATTTATAATAAGAAATGCAAGGGCGTTAACATTATTCCCAACTCACAACTTAATAGCATATTACACAATCACGAAATGTTCATTCACTACATTTTCTAATTTATAACTAACAGTAAACAGAATCAGAACCTTCAAAACTAAAACTAGCACTTAATTCAGTTGTCAATCTTCGCAAGAATATCAGATTCTCTGAAGAGGTGGTACTCCTTCTCATCGTTTTCTAGAGCCACTTTGGTACCGCCGAATTCTGGAAGGAGGACTTTGTCGCCAACTTGAACTAATATAGGAATGAAGTCGCCATTATCTTTTCTGGCGCCAGGTCCCACTGCCACAACTTCTCCATGCAGAACTTTGCCCTGCGCCTTTTCAGGGATGACGATGCCGCTCGCCGTTTTTGTGACCGCTTCGGCCCTTTTGATAAGGACACGGTCAAGCAGAGGAATCAAGCGTTTCACTGCGTTAGCCATTTCGTTTGCAAAGATATAGCAGAAACAAACGAATAAACTGGCTGTGATAGCTGCTGAAATCAGTCAGTCAGGTCTAGAATATTCGAGCTCGCACCGGCGGCGATAGAGTCAGAGCAACTTTTTGACTATAGATAAAGTAAAGTTTATTCATCTCATTTTATCCATGTGTTTGCGGTGTTGCCCGGTTACTGCAATCATATTTTGAATTTCGATCGATTTTATTTTTATTACTAATCTTATATTATTTACTAGTTCTTAATAAAATCTAGGCAGAAATATGATAATATAAAATGATAAAATTTAATTTATAACAGTAAAGTGTAGTATGTAGGTACATACCGTGTATAATTTATATTTGAAAAACTTTTCATGCTGACCTCTAGTGACGAGTAGCGTAATTAATTGATAACTTGAAAAGGTTTATATATTTCAATAGATGTTTATATGTGTTTTTTAATTTTATTATTTATGTAATCATTTAATTATTAATCATAGAATTGTTATATGGATATCTCATGTCTGAAATAAATAATTTCAATTCAATTCAATTCAATTCAATAGATGGCGGTCGGTCTGGATTTTAATAGATGTCTACGGATTCCAAATGGGCTATGTTCGTGGCTTCGTGCGATAGCAGTTACTAACGCCATCTGCAAAGATTTGGTTTGGAATTAGGTAGGTACCTATTGTAGTTTACTTCCTGGGTGCACGGGCTACAATCTTAGAGTAAAATCTACTGGCATTAGTGTCTATGGGCTCAAGAATAGATTTTGACAACTACCTCACCCCCCTCCCTTACAAATTCCCCTCGGTCGCCTAGATATTTTGCAAAACTTTAAACTTATTTGCCGCCATTTTTTAGTAGATAACTATAGTACTATACAAATTTTAACAAATTAAGTTTTTCGTTGATTTGATCGTATGCAGTTGTATTGTAATTCTTTTTACGCTATGTTCATTAAGTGCTGTGCTGTAACAGTAGATGAAAATCTGTCGAATTGTTGTGATTTCCATTCCAAAGAATATAAGTCAAGACTGTGTAGTGTTTGCCGTGTGACGAACAACAAAAAGTTCTAGTGGACGAGTTCCACAAACTGTATGTTTGTGAGAATCAATTTGGAAAGCGATTTTTGACTGAAATATCTCGTCTTCGGGTGGTAAGGTTGGATAAGCCCAACATCATTAACAATTATTGAGGAGATTGTTACATAAAACTATACTAGGTACCTACTTACTACGCATAACATCGAAACTAGTAGGTAAGTTGAAATAACAATATTCTTATTTCTGTGAGTTTAAGGATATCATAATAATTCAATAGGTAACCTAATCTACGACAACCTATTAATCAACACATTTTATGTACTTATGCTGAGCATGCTTAAAGCTTGTCATGCAATCTTCTTCCACTTTATGTATCACAACTTCATTGATAGACTTATTCGTATCTTCTGAAACTTTAACCTATCAGACAAAAAATATCCTTTAGGTAAATATATCTAGGTACAGGATTGATTGACCTTAAATCCTGGTCAAAATCAACGGGTTTGCATTAAATATATACAAACTCACAAAATAAAATGGAACATTATACATATATTTTATTTTACTTGAAGTATGTTCTGTATATGATAAGCATAGCTGTACTTTTCTAGTACACTAAGCTGACCTCTCATTGTATGAAAAACTTATAATTTTAATTTGTTATGTAAGTACAACTTTATTTAAAATGTTTGTTTATTTCAGAATATTATCAACCCTCTACTTTCAATACCTATTGAAGATAAACAATATCAACAAATATTTTGTCATGGAGAAGAATGTTAATATTTTCTGGATTTGGATATTGAAGGGTAAATTACGTCATTTAAGCAACAAAAGGATTAGGTAAAATGGGTAAAATGTACCTGACTATGATAAAATTGGAAAATAAAAAAATATAAATATTATTTCTTTTATTTATATCCTATTTCAATTGTTATAGGTTAGTTCAAATGTTAATTTGAAGCCTAAAATTTATGAAAAAGAATATTAAAAGCCTTTTATCCAGTTTCATTTATATAAAGCCAATAGCCTTATATTCGATACCTACTAAAAAGTGCTTTAAAAAATTAAAAAGGAATTGTGTAAGAAATTTCTATATAATCTGTGCTTGTCAAATTCTATTCTTGAGGTTTCGTAAGGCCGATTTTTTTTCTTCGGAGATTGTCGTCTGATGCGTATGCATCTCTTAGTAGTTTGTGCCTGGGTGTGTGGACAGATGACGTTACAAGGGCCTATAATGGTAGATTTAGGCTGCATTTTAACCCACTTAAAAAAAGGGGGTTATGTATTAGACCCGTTTATATTGTAGGCAGTTAAGTAATTTAGCCGGAATTGTGTGGTTTATGTCCGTCCGTCCGTAAAAGAGATTTGGTTAGGGGACGCTGCCATAAGCCTAAATAGTGAGACAGACGTGTCGACGTTCGTAATCTACCTACCTTGTACTATAGGTAGGTGCCTAAGTAGGTACTACCTAGTAGGTAGGGGTATACCCCAAAACAAAGCTAGACTCCAACTATTTGGAGTTATTTTGATGTTCCTTATTATTCTACCAACATTTAGATAGGTACCTACTTTAAACAATAAGCTCATGAGAGCGCACATACCTACATAATTTACTTATATCAAATGTCTTTGTCATTTAGGAGCGCATATGAGTCGTATCCGCAATCATCAAGCACGCACTCCGTCCGCAGCGCCGTGACCGCCAACGGAATGTGCGCCGGCGCCGGCCAGTCTCAGACACACCTGCGCGCGCACCAATTGTACACAATCACGCCGCAACACCCACACACGTTAGGTACACCCGTGGGCACACGGCGAATACACTCACTCCTCAAAAGAAGTTGCCTGCGCTCGCGCATCACGATTTATGGCCACCTCCAAGCTTGCGCGGTTACTTCAAACTTTAAAGCACAAGCCGACGCTGCCACCATTGTGCAACGCGAATAGTTCGACGTCTTTTGAATACTTAATTGGCACTTGATCATGCAGACCGGTACTGGTACTCTACCTATGGAAGTAATAAATAACTTATGATAATGTAATATATTATAACTTGCCAGAAATTTGCACTATTCGATGTATCTTAGGCTATGATGACTTGATGACCGTGACAGGCATCTATAGACAGCATGTATGTTAATGATCACTTAAATGTAACGTACAAAGATTGTTCAATGTTACCTGCCCAGATAAAGTAATGATTTTGTCTGATTACCCCTCTGTGGCTAAGACACCTTTAGCCATATCTGATCAGTCTCGTGAGTCTACGGGACTGGCGGTGAGTGTACCTTCCTGACCCTGGAAATACTGTCTACTATCCGTCTGTAACCTTAGGTTGCATGGTGCAGACATCCTGCACTATCACACACTAGGAATATGATGGGTTAGGGCTGTAGGTTATGGGTCTTAGGATTGTAGGGACTGGTAGGCTCGTAGATCTTAGGCTCCTTTAATGCATCATATATTTTCTTGTATAGTTACACCCTAGTATTGCGGATTTACGTGACGTTTGTTGACAGTGGACGTACAAAGATCATCTTATACCTATGTACTTACTTGATATCTGTTGCGTAGGCTCTGCACAACTTAATCCTTATTAAGTACCGTAATATAAATATCATTATTACCCAAAGAAACCAATCCAGAGTAAATTTTGCATGTGGTGTTTACCTGTAATTGGTTGTGCAGTTAGACATAAAACAAAAATATTTATAAGTACTTATCTATATTTATCTGTGACAACTGTTGGTGAACCTTATCTAAATAAATAAATAAATAAATCCCACAAATTATTGTGTGATTGGTTCCTCTGGGTTTACAACATTTTTGCTTCAGCTTCTCTGTTTCTATTTACGAAATACTTTCAGCTTATAATTTCAGGTGATAAAACTTTTCTACATATATAATAAATAAAATGTCCATTAAGTAAAAAATTATAAAGACACCGATATTTTCACTCGAATATTGATTGTATAATAAATAGATAATAATGGATGACAGGAATTCGGGCACTTATAGAAGCAGATTCAATGAATTCAATAATTTTTTTGTCGGTCTGGAAATCCGTAAAAAGATCGTGATCGGGTTCACACGAACTACATAGCATTTCGCAAACTATTCACGTGTGCGGGTGTAGGGTGACCGTTTTAAAATGTCGAAATACGAGATATTGATAAGTTTAGAGATAGTAGTAGATTAATATGTATGTATGAGTTAACTAGAATGTTGTCTGGAGCTAAACGAAGATAATGTAGGTCTTATAGATTGCTCTCCTGAAAATATTTTCTAAGTAAAGATTATCTGTGTTCTCACAACATAAATTAGATACCTACACAATTATTCTAGAAGGTACTACCGAAATCGTTTTTGTCTTATGTATTATATACATAGTATGCTTATTGCTTAGGAAGTAAGTAGGTTGTAGATTTTTCAGTCAGCGTAGTTTAGACGGTGTTTGAGAGAAGGGAATTTCTGAAAAACAGTTTTACTGTAACTTGAATTTCAAATCAGAATGAAACTTCCCGCGAGTTTCCTTTTAATAAACATTGATAACATGGAGTTTGATTCCTTATCATCAATGTTAGTTAGAACCACAGATAACAGAATAGTTAGAACATAGGTATGAGGTATCTAATAAAAAGTCAAATTCTTTTAATAAGATTAGTATTTCGTCCCAAATAAAAAAATTGGTACGCTCCTTGAAACATGGTTAAACTACGATAAAAAGTTGCGATAATAGCGCGGATGTTAAAAGCGTACAAAATAACACAACAAACATGGCACAACAGAGAACTCTGTATGGCCTTATATGAACGTAACTAAGATACATTTGCAGACAAAACTTAAATGTAAGATCTCTATAGCCAAAGAATAAGGTTAAAAATTGTTTGGTATAGCCGAGATGAGGGTAACGTAGGAGTTTGCGTCAGAGATCGTGGTCGGTTCTCACGACACGACGACGGAACACAGGTGCGCATCCGGCTATCTCGCCTGCGCGGGATTCGAATCAGTTCAGTGAAGCGTTCTAATCGCGGTGCCGAAACAAAGGCCAATGATTTGAGCAAACGTTTGATTGGAGTTCAGAAAATAGGTTGCCATCTTTTTACAGAGAAACAGTTTATGATCGTCAAAACATGCTTAGATTCTGAGACGTCTGAACGTAAATTTATGCTGGCAATATATACATACATACCTACATACTATCACGCCTATATTCCCCAAGGAGTTGTGCAGAGGCGTACTAATTTGTAACACATTTTGCCAGTAGGTATAAAAAATAAAATAAATAAATATTCTGGGACATTTTTACACAGCACCACCTAGTCCCAAACTAAGCAGAGTTTGTACTATGGGTGCTAGACAATGGATATAATACTTATATACTTTTTTTTGTTGTAAATACATACTTATAATACATAAGAAACACCCAGACGAACACAAACACTTATATTCATCACATAAATTTTTGTGTCCTGTGTGAATCGAACCCACGATCTCATGGTCAGCAGTACGGTACTCGAACCACTAAACCACAGAGGTCGTCAGGTATGTTTAAGAGTGTAAGTGATATAGCGGGCGCCCCCTAACTCCGAACTGCTAGAATTTCATAGAAAAATCCAATAATACTTCTCGACTTGGGATTCTAACCCTCGACCTCTAGCTATTATATGATTGTGCTTTTATTGGATGTTTTTTATTTGATTATGTAATATGTAATTATCTTACATCATACGATCAATTATAATCAAGCATATATTTTTTGGATAGGTTGACCATTTTCTGTCTCAAACGATTCGTGTATAGTCACTAGATGGCGCTTGTAGTCCATATTTTGTTCATTACAGAGTTAGTAGTCTGCCTGCCAGTAACTTGCTTATAAAAACATTTGATATTAAATATACAGTTGTGAACAAGGACGTTATATTATCTAGCTTGCTTGTGAACACTTAATTTAATAGACGTTTAGAGTCATTTACACTTACAAATTTACATATCTCTACACAAACCTCTACACTGATTCAGCAATATTAAATTTTACAAAGACCCATCTAGTTTTACAGCATGGAACTAATTTCAATGTTGTCAAGTGAACGAAGACTGGAACAGCGCTCGTCAAGTTTTAGGTTATAATTATGTCGGTAACAGTTGTGCAAACAGTGGTGTGTTAGCTTTTTGTGTTTATTTACCGATAAATATGGCAGAACCAGTAGTGGAAATTGATCAGGGAAAAATAAAAGGGACGGTGTTGACTAATTTCGATGACTTTAAGTATTGTAGTTTCAAAGGCATCCCGTACGCGAAACCGCCTATAGGCGAATTGAGATTTTCTGTAAGTATTGGCTTTCATTTATTTGCTGGCTGGACCAATTTTATCCACAGTTTTATTACTTATATTATTTTTTTATATCAGATTACACTACCATCATCACCATTAACTGAAACATCCTTTTTTTATTGAGCGTCGTTCTATTTATGTATACATACTTCATTATTACTTCCTTGTCAAGTCAACTTACGTACAGAGTCAGGCAAAGTGAATGTGCTCGCTATCAGCTACCAGCGGAACTTAGATTGATACTACTTACTTACCTTGATGTTTACCTTTAGGTAGGTAGGCACTGTAGGTAGGTATCATGAATTTCTGAATGTAAAAAAACTGTAATGATATTTACTGCTTCATTTATGAAGAGATAAAAATAGGTAGATAAGATAATTTCCTAGCGTAGATATATGGAAAATTACTTCTCGTGTAAACGTAAGTTTTCACAATAAATACAAATTACAATTTGGGAAAATACGCTACTTATAGCCGATATGATTAATTCTGGTACCGACGAGTAACTGGTCAGCGAAGACATGGTCCTTCACAATGTAGGAAGTTATCAAGATAGGTATGAGTAGTTATAAGAACTTATACATTGATTATATTTTTTATAATACTTCGTTTAACACAATAAATGACTTTTCCATACTAAATACAAATAATAGGGGTTCCTAATATTTCCCTAAAAGACTGGAGCGACCAAAAACATAATTATATGTAGGTATATATGGCACTTGCATGTCTCTTGTGCCAAAATAACACCTGACCGAGGGAAAATCTTCGCGATAAGTATGAGATGCCCTCAACTATTTCAAAAACGATTACGGACACGATAAGAATATGCTAACGCAAATACTTAACTAATCTTAAATAGATACTAGTAGTATTTAGAAGACGTGTGTTAATGATAAGATACGAGCCTTCAGGTATCATAATCATATTGTTCATTCAAACGCTGACAGAAAAACACAGGCGCATAAATCAAACTCGATCCGATAGAATTCTGTGGGTGAATTATGTGCAAATCTGTATGACGAGTGACAGAATTTTTCTGACAGACAACTATACAATGGTTTTAATAACTACCTATTAATTTAATAATACATTATTTTGTTTTAATAACTCCCAAAAATCTTGGCATTTAAATTAATTTACCGTTGCATTTAATTAATACAGAAGAGGTTTTATTGTCTTTAGGTACCCCAGCCACCGGATTCGTGGGAAGGCATCAGAGATGGGACCAAAGATTGCAATATATGTGCGCAGTTCGACAAAGAAGCTAAAGCCGTCAAAGGGGATGAAGATTGCTTATACTTAAATGTATATACACCAAAGTCGTTTCAAACTGATATAGAGCTTTACCCTGTAATGCTCTTTCTTCACGGAGGTGGTTTTCTATTTGGAAATGGTACAGACGATTCAGCTCATGGACCAGATTATCTCATTCATAAAAACGTAGTGGTTGTCAGTATAAACTACCGTCTTGGCATACTAGGTTTTCTTTCTTTAGATCGAAAAGAGGCTCCAGGAAATATGGGCTTGAGAGATCAAATTCAAGCACTGAAATGGGTTCAGAAAAATATAAAACAATTCGGCGGAGACCCAAATAATGTGACTATTTTCGGTATCAGTGCAGGAGCCTCGTCCGTTGAGTATCTCCTTTTGTCGCCTATGGCCAAGGGCTTATTCCATAAAGCCATTGCTCAATCTGGTTCTTCTCTATTACACTGGGCCCATAATACGAGCGTCAAAAAATTAGCATCTCAGATACCTATTTTACAAGGAAAAGTTATAACAGACGATGATGAGTTATTAAAATACTTAAAAAGTTTACCAACCAATGATTTAATAAATGCATCTATGATGGTTTTAGCGACTGATGAATGGAAAGGAGGCATACATTTTGGGTTTGTGCCAACAATTGAAAAACCTGGCGATTGGGAGCCATTTTTAAGCAAACTTCCATATGAATTGTTAGCTCAAGGACAATTCAACAAAGTCCCGTACATGTCAGGGTTCTGTACGCGAGAAGGACTTCTTATGGTATCACACAATGCACAGGTTTTGGAGAAATTTATAAGGGAAAAGGTTTTTGTGGACTATTTTCCGTTCGAACTTGATGTCTCTGAAAAAATAGACACAGAATTGAAATTAAAAACAAATTACTTGGAAGGTGAGAAGTTGTATCAAGATGAGGATGCTTACGCAATAGATTTCTTCTCAGATGTTGACTTTATCGGTGGCATTTATGTGGCTGCTACCCTAATTGCAAAACATAATGCTCCTGTATATTTATATGAGTTTTCTTATGACGGAAGTTTGAATTATTTAAAGAAGTGCTACAACATCGACCGCGAGGGTGCATGCCATGGTGACGACGGCGGCTATATAGTAAAAAGTAGCAAATTAGACGGCCCTATCTCAGACTTAGATAAAGTTGTGCGAAATACAATGAACGAGATGTGGGTTAACTTTGCTCGATATGGGTAAGTTACTTATGCTAGTAGGGGCGAGTACAAAAAGGGAGAGAAAATTGTCCACCTCTCTCCCGATCCGTAGTAGATGTACCGGGCGTAGGAGAGCGCAAACAGATCTCCGGTCTCCATGAGCTGTGGCCTGCGGGCGGCTGACTTAGGGAGCCCGTCGCCCAAAGGCCCCTGTAGGTAGCACGCGTGTTTCTTACACGCGCGCTTTCGAGTAGGATGCGAGGCAAGGCCTCACCCTATGAAGGAGTACAGTACTGGTCCACAACCTAGCACGTTCGCGGCGAATGGCGCGGATCCCATGGCCGTAACTATAGGGCAAGGGAAGGCAAGTAGATGCGGTTTATAGTTGGTACAAGTCTGACATACCCTACTGCCCCCAAGCAGCAGACAATCCGTGAGGATTTTCCGTGCTACTAAAAAAGGGGCGAATACAACACTTAAATTCCCTAAAATGTATATCATGTAATGGGCAGAATGGAAAAGCCTACTAAGATATAAGTATGTATGTAGTTTGTAAGCCTGCATAAAGTCAATTGAAATTACATATTTATAAAACGCATCATAGATGTTGCTATTGATTTGATTTCATTTTTATCAAGCTTGGCTAAGGGATATAGGATTGGAATCATCTCACTTTTTCTATCCTTCCCATATGGAACACACACACATACCTTTTTAGTTGTTTAAATTTGAGAAACATTATGCATTTCAATTATTTAAAGACTAGCGTCTGCCCGCGACTTCATCCGCGTAGCGTGATGATATTTAGCCTATAGCCTTCCTCAATAAATGGGCTATCTAACACTGAAAGATTTTTTAAAAATCGGATCAGTAGTTACTGAGATTAGCGCGTTCAAGCAAACAAAAAAACTCTTCAGCTTTATATATTAGTATAGATTTTTATGTTTTTTAACCCAAGTGTATAATTACAGGGATCCAACACCAAGGCTTGACTTTCCGGTGACAACAAAGTGGGAACCTATTGCTGAAACAGGCGTTGCATGCTTAGTGATAGATAAGAAAATTAAAATGAAGTACGACATCTATCCACAAAGAATGAAAGTGTTTGAAGAACTCTATAAAAAGAAATATGAATCTAAATAATTTATGGCCCTTTGTTTTAATATTGTATAAACTACTAGCTTCTGCCCGCGGCTTCGCCCCCGTGAAATAAAAAGTACCTATCGGGAACGGGATAAAAAGTCCTATGTCCGTCTCCTGGTTCTAAGCTACCTCTCCACCAATTTTCAGCGAAATCGGTTCAGCCGTTCTTAAGTTATAAATGGAGTAACTAACACGACTTTCTTTTATATATATACTAGCTTCTGCCCGCGGCTTCGCCCCCGTGGAATTCGGTCTGTCATCACATCCCACGGGAACGGGATAAAAAGTATCCTATGTCCGTTTCCTGGTTCTAAGCTACCTCTCCACCAATTTTCAGCCAAATCGGTTCAGCCGTTCTTGAGTTATAAATGAAGTAACTAACACGACTTTCTTTTATATATATAGATATAGATTAGTACACTGTAAATGAAAAACCCATGGTAAACGAATAACATTTCATATGATATATGTATCATCTGTTTTATTTATTCTAAAAGAAGTATTTAAATACAGTAACTCCACAGCGCACTACAGTACATATAATATTTGCTATGGTTACACTGTATCTGCTGTGGTTGAACTTAAATGTTGCAGTACAATCAGGAACGACTGCTCTGTTAGCAGTCGTTCCTGATTGTACTAGGAAAAAGCTTATATAACGACTTAATTTTAAGCCTACGGCTTACATGAAGAACTACCGAATTCGTATCGTAAACTATATCGTAAACTGTTTCGTAAAAATCTCATACAAACATATTTTCACATCTGTCTCCCATTGGAGTAGGCAGAGACTACACTTGCTACGATACTGGCACACCACTTTCGCTTCATCTACGTTCATTAACCCCCTTCTCATACAAATCATTCTCGATTTCGATACGAATACGTTTTCGAAAGTGTTGGTGCTTGGGCTACAGGACATTTTAAGGTATTGCAAGGGCTAGCTTATTACGCAATATTACCGAAATAATTTTCAGTGTCTCTATATATATAATGTGCTAGTTGGTTGCGGGGGCGCTGTTGGCGACCATTCAATGGGGCCCGCAATGCCAGTTTGGAATGCACTAATACCATTATGGGCCAAGTCACCACTCTCAGCGAGTGGGTGGTAAAACTTCATATCGTGTAGACCTGGCAATATTTTTAATCGAGACTATGTATATTTAGGGCCACTTGCACCAACTTCTTAAATGTATTTAAATTGTACTTAAACACGATTTTTCATAGAAATGTTGTGTTTAAATACAATTTAAACACATTTAAGAAGTTGGTGCAAGTGGGCCTTAGTTTGACATTAACAAAAGTGCCATTTATTTAAATTTCATGACAATTATAACAACAATTTCTGCTATCTTATAAAATAATAATAGAATACTGTAATATTGTAATATATATGCTAAAATACGTAAGTGCACATTGTTATTTTATGAATTATAATTATACAATGTACATTATACGTTTCCGCCTGTCGATGCGGTTGCTTATAGTTTCATTGGGTCGCCAGACAACCTTGTTTCTTAATATTGTTATAAAAAAAAACAAAGGCGAGACGCCTTTGTTTTTTTTTAAATTCTCTCATTTTCTTATAAATGGCTATTTAAAATGCGGTACATAACATCAACAGGTTAACTTTTGCAAGATCTCGCCCAATCAGACTTTAGTTTTCCAAAACCTTACCCCATATTGAGATTTTCTCCTGTTTCTTGTTTGCTTTTATAAACACAAATTCTCACATACCCACGAAATCCAGACGTAACCAACCTAAACTAGAGAGGTCATACAAATATTCGTTTTATGGCGAGAATCGAAAAAATCCCGTACTTACCGCAGATGCTGATCGCTTGGCCAAGCGGAAATAGATAAGCTGATAGGCATTTTCACTTCTTCTAATCAATATTATTTTTGTATCAAAGTTACCGGAATGTTATGTGTAACTTCTAAAGGTTAGTGTATCTATGTGGTCGGGTCACAGACTATAGTAGACTGGCCGTCGGCGCCAGCGAGTCGCGGTGTGAAATACTCAGGTGCATCCGAACCTGCCCACGGATTTTGTACAGCATGCTCTTTTTGTGTTCTAAATAGGCCGCTCGTAATTTATTGGTAAGACTACAAGGTGAGAACAAAACTAATCAGATTTCGCTTTGTTCAGGATAATTTGTTTCCAGTAAATTCTGATGTTTTCTAGGAATTATTTTTTATTACGTATTTATGTATTTCAGATTTTTTATAGGTACCTTTTGTATTGGGTTTTTCTATTAAATTCCCAGTAGCAGCTCGGAGTTAGGAATTTGTGCCCGGTTAATGGCAATAGGCTCGCCACCTATTATTACATGGGACTTAAAACATACCGGCGAACTGTGGGTGTACATTAGTACGCCTCTGCCTAACCCTTCGGGGAATAAAGGCGTGATGGTATGTATGTATGTATGTATGTATTATAGACTTTCAGTTTTTTATAGGTACCTAATATTCATTGTAAGACTGGAATTTCTAAGTTTAAAGATTTCAACTGATACCTAACAACAAGGTACCTATCAGTTCAAAATTATAATTTCTTCTTAGCCTTTAAATTTAAGAGACTTCGTAAATGCCTACAAATACATCTTACTATTTGAAAAATAATGATTATTAATCATACTTCACTATTTATAAAGCTGTTACACAAATAAAAAGTAAAAAGCGATCCCGCTGTATATGAAGGCAATCGTCCCGGTATCCTTTCACAGCGGTGCGCGTGAGTCGTGATTTGATTCCCACAGAGCGAGACCAACATTAGCTCTTTTTCTTTTCGGCGAGCGTTTTACTTATTGCTGTCCTTTATGTCAATATCATTTGTCTCCAATTTTGAAATAGCGGCTTTCATAACAAAAAATTAATGTCTATCAACAAAAGAATTGCTTCTAGCTATTTGGAGTCTTATTTTTCAGGTAAAGGAGCTGTGCTCTTGAAACTGACCAATGCAACGGTAAATGACGTTCAAACGCTTCTCACATGACTTCGATTTAACAATTCAAATTGTAAATGTTTTAAAAAATTGCTTCCTTTATGACTAGATAGTTTATATTATCGACTTTTTGAAACGACGGAGACCCTATGTCATTCTTTTAGGTCAAATCTTTCTCTTAAAAATATTCATCCTAATTGCTTTGCCATTTAGGCGTTAAAGCGTTACAAATAGGCAGATAAAGCTACTTTCGCGTTTATAATATTGTAAGGATTATGATAATTAGGGATTATGAAACATAGCTTCTGCCCGCGACTTCGTCCGCATAGCGTGATGATATCCTATTAGCCTTCCTCAATAAATGGGCTATCTAACACTGAAATAATTTTTCAAATCGGGCCAGTAGTTCATGAGATTAGCGCGTTCAAGCAAACAAACAAACTCTTCAGCTTTATATATTAATAGAGATTAGTATAGAGTATAGATGATCGAACAGGTATGTCAGAGCCATTCCACGATGACGGCAACCTTTGTTATACTTAACAGATGATAAGAAAAATCGGCATAAATGCAGCTATAATTAGGAAAGTAGGTATATCTTTAGATTAGACATTGTGATGTCATCCCGCGCAGGTCGTTAACTCGTTAGTCGTTAGCTAGATAGCCCCGTCGTTTGCCAGTATCATGATAAGCTGATAACCCCTTCACATTAAAATATAATAAACTTTATTGTAGTACCTACATAGTGATGTAACAATCAAATAATTGTGGGTCAAAAGTTCATCTTCGGTTGCTAAAATTGAAATTTTACTTATTCTTAGGGCCACTTGCACCAACTTATTAAATGTGTTTAAATTGTATTTAAACACAATTTTTCATTGTATTTTGTATTTATGATAGGGGTCACTTGCACCAACATTTAAGAAGTTGTTGCAAGTGACCCTTAGATTATTTAGTATATAGTCTACAGAATATTATATTATAACTTAAATACGACTTCTGTATCTAAAATTTTGTTGCAATATGAAAACCTCCTTTTTAGGGTTCCGTACCTCGAAAGGAAAAAACGGAACCCTTATAGGATCACTTAGTTGTCCGTCCGTCTGTCTGTCTGTCTGTCAAGAACTCAAGATCTTTTTGTCAGGAACGCGTGGTTTTTTTTTTTTTTGAATGGACATTAGCTGTTGATTCAGGGAATCTTAAACAGCGTAACCGAACTTGGTGGCGAGGCACCGAATGCCTCCAGCCAGGAGCAACTTATAATTAAGCAACAGCAGCTAAGGGTGTCCCCCGCGGGACACGGGCCTCGGCTTAGGGCGTTGCTGGGGGGGCAGCTAGGGACGGCTGGATCTGGTTTAAATTATTATTAGGGACTAATTTAAAGCTACTGGCTCGGCACGGGCCGGCTCAAGCAAGGGTCGGGGGGGTTACCATTACTGGGGGTATCAAGCTGGAATTTATATCAAATACAGGTCTACTGTCCCTTGGAGCTGTGAAAAAATCAAACTTCGAAGCCAACGCAATCAAAAGATAAAACCGTCCATGCCGCAAATATCCTCAAATTTTCGACACTCGCAAGGTAATCAAAACCTACAAGGTACCTACTTCCCGTGAACTCAGAATCTTGAAATTTGGTACGAAGCAACGTCGTAAAGCACAGATAAAAATTGCGAAAAGCATACATTTTTAGTTACATAATATAATATAATTTTTTTTAAGTACGGAACCCTCGGTTCCCAAGTCCGACTCGCACTTGGCCGGTGTTTTTTTCCACAATTTTGATTCAGGTACAATCATTAACCAGTGAAATTTAGATGTAAGTATGTTTCAAAATCTGACTCAGATTTATAATTACTATCTCTTTCATAATTTCCCCACAAAATGCAATAAACTGCCTGATTAGTCTAGTGGTCCTGAAAGCGACTGCTACGGTCCCAGGTCGAGCACATTGTTTTTTGGTTTTTGTATGAAATTCCCAGTAGCAGCTCGGAGTTTGGAATTTGTGCCCGGTTAATGGCAATCGACTCGCCCCCTATTACATGGGACCTAAGCATACTGGCGAACTGTGGGTGTACATTAGTACGCCTCTGCCTAACCCTTCGAGGAATACAGGCGTAATGGTATGTTATGTATGTTATAAGTATCTACCTTGGCAGGAGCTATTTCAAACATTATGTTTCCCTTGTCATTAGTTCACAAACCACGAAACTCGACCTAAACTGGTGGTGCCAGCTGTAGTGGTATTAGTTGGCTTGCCATATAAGCCCGCCCAATGATTAACACCGACCAAACTTTACCAATAATGTGGTACGATATTTGGTGTAACTATGTATTTACTTTAATTACAAATTACATAATTATTTCCTTGTTTCGACTGTGAAGCAAAATTTAAAGATACCTGTTAGAGTTATTTGATTTTGTTAAGTTGTGACATTTTATAATATCTATTTAATAAGTAAATCATAATATTGCATGCATGTGTAGGTACCTTTAATTTAGTCGGCTCCAATTTTGTGGCGAGAATTCATAATTACATACCAGTACTTATACTTACAATGCTTTTGAATATTCATATAATCATATTCTTTGTCTAAAACTAAATATGCGTGAAGGTAAGATTCACGTTTTGATAAAAGTACCTAATACGATAATCCGAATTCCGTGGATCATTTAATGTAGCGTGTAATACAAGTCACGATCTATGCAGCTTCAATGCGCGCGAGTCGTTTGGAATGCGAGCGCACACCGCATTGTATGCGCAAGCGCAGCCGTGCACCTGCGCCCGTGGGAATCCGACATTTTCGGATTCGAATAAGACTTTGTATAATAATTGGAGTGTGCCTTGCATTGACAGTGAGGATTAATTGCTTTTTCAACATTGTCAGGTAGTAGGTTATCATAAGTAACAGAGACGTTGGTGGTCCCTAAAAATACTTATTAGTTTTTTATCGGGAATATTATAGAAATGTATTTTTGTGTCATACAATCTAAATGAATTATCTTTCATGTGCTGGTTATAGTAGTTACATCATGAGCCTTAAAATTATTATTGGTTTAATTTATTATTGCGCTGTGCGCTTCTGTATTTAATATAACATACCATCACGCCTGTACTTATTCCCTGAAGGGTTAGGCAGAGGCGTACTAATGTAATCCATTGTTATTTATGATGCATCTATACTATTGTATAGGGCCTATATATAATTTTATGTAGGTAAAACATACTTAAAACCTCCGGTATTTTTGGGAACAACATTGTTTAAAAATAACGATTAGGTATTTTTTTTATGGGATAGGGGAGCAAACGTGCAGACGGATCACCTGATGGTAAGCGATTACCGCCGCCCATGGACACCCGCAACACCAGAGGAGTCACAAGTGCGTTGCCCGCCGTTTAAAAGGGTTTGGGCCTCCGGTAACCTCATTCACTCGGCGAAACACAACGCAAGCGTTGTTTCACGCCGGTTTTCTGTAAGGTATCACTCCGGTCGAGCCAGCCCATTCGAGCCGAAGCATGGCTCTCCCACGTCAAAAAAAAATTATTAAGTAACGCAAACCACGTATATTTTTGAAGCACGCCTGCATCATGGTACCTCATTATTGAAATAAAATTACAACAAAGTAATAAAAAAAAGTAAGTACCTAGTAAAACCTGCAAAGCACGAAGAATAATCACTATCTTGAACTTTCTAGTCCTTTTCGTCGATATCAATGTTCAGACACACAATGTTCAGACTTTGCGATTTTCTTGCTGGTCATTGACCACCTCATTGGTCTAGTCACAGATAATAGAATACTAGTAGTCTAGTGCAGTATTTCTTAAAGTGGGCGATAACGCCCTTTGTGGGTGCTGGAGGACTGCAGGGCGGTTAAAATAATATACCATCACGTCTGTATTCCCCGAAGGGTTAGGCAGAGGCGTACTAATGTACACCCACAGTTCGCCGGTATGTTTAGGTCCCATGTAATAGGGGGCGAACCTATTGCCATTAACCGGGCACAAATTCCTAACTCCGAGCTGCTACTGGGAATTTCATAGAAAAACCCAATAACACTTTGCTCGACCTGGGAATCGAACCCAGGACCTCTAGCGTAGCAGTCGCGCTCAGGACCACTTGGCTAATGAGGCAGTAATATAAAATAGAAAAAAAATACATAAAAAAAATATAAGATATTTTTAATAAATTTTATCTAGGGCCCAGAGGAAATTAGGAGCCAAGCGGTTTAAGTTGTGTGTGTTTACTTCCAGTAAACAATTTTGGGGGCGTTCAAAATAACTTGCTCTCAAGGTGGCTGGTAATCGAAATAAGTTTGAGAACCTTTGGTCTAGTGGGCGTAATTGCGGCTGCTGATTACTGAAGTTCAGAGTTTGACTCTCAGTTCCCGTCCCGGTCGAGGTAAGTGTTCAGTAGCAGCCCAGGAAACTGGGTGTAAGTACCTATATTAGTACACCTCTGCTAAATATGTAAAACATATTTATCCTGGGCTGGCTTATTGTTCATTAATATCTCTCCTCTGAATATCTTTTGTAAAACAAATAACACTCAATATAAATTTTAATGATGACAATAACCTTTTCAAGCAAGGTTTGGCCTAGAGTTATGAAGGTTATTATCAGATAGGGGTCAAAAAAATTTTTTTTTGCGTCACTATAACAACAATATTGTTAGTGTTGTCTTAATATTTGAACTTTTACTATTATCGTTCGTTACCTTTGTCATTGATATATAAATAAGAAAGGTGTTATCTGCTCATACCTAAATAGCATTTTATGAAATACGTAGTATGAATAGTATGTACTTCAAAAAGCGTCATTACTTCTTCTAAATAATCTATAAAAAAGTAAACACTGTTCTTCTTTTCTTATTGAATTTAATTATCGTTAATAAAAAAAAGATTTTTTAAGTGTGGTAAGGTGTCAGTTGGGTGCCAGACTTCAAGTAAATATTTGTTACGATAGTAATGTCGGCAAAAAAAATCAATTATTTTATCGTTGTGACATATTTTGTTCGCCATATTTCGTTCCATTTTCAATTGATGTCTCAATTAGCTAACAGCTGACATTTGGCTGTTACTTGCTTTTACCAAATAAAATAATGTATAGTGCATTGTTAGCAATTGTACCCGTATTTGTTAACAATAGACCCTTTCGCGTGCAACATCTGCACATGATAGCTGCGTTTTTTTCGAAATAAGTCTTAAGTTGCTACTTTTTAGGTTCATTTTTCACTGATCCATATAATCATCGAGATGATAAATTTAGCAAAGGAAATTCAGCTTTAGTAGTTTATTTTAAAGTTTAGTTTTTAATAAGCTTGGTCCCAAATTGACGATTTTAAGCGTCAGAGGATTGCCACTTGTGAGTTAATCGCATGGTCGTCGAAGGCTAACAGCTATTTGTAAGATTTTGTGTGTTTTGCCAGTTGGCGTAATATTATGTAACATCACTCGTACGTAAACTCATAATGACATGCGACATTCCATGAGATTTGAATTTAATAATTTTCTTTTGTGTTATATTAATTATAGTAATTAGAGTAATTAGGTTGCAATGCTTTAAGTGAAGAAGAGTAACAATTGACTAGCAATATTTTAATGGAATTTACGGGCTACTGAATGAAATGAATAAATTGTTAGCCTGTCAGGAATTCCGCGAATGCATCAATATTTTGTTTTCTGTGAGGAATATCTGTGACTATTCAAACTTTTTATTCGTGAAGATTATTTTATGACAAACACAAGTAATTAAATAAAATACTTTTTCTCAAGAATATTTTATAGATTATAAACTATTCTACTGGTTGGGTACAAGTTACCAACTTCACTTTTTGTAAGCGTTTTTATCTTTGGCGTAATAGGCTAGTTTACTGATATTTTTTTACGATCTTATAAAAAAATTACCGATATACACAGAAAGATATAAACAGAGGCCAAATAACAAAATTAAAATTAGTTATAAATTATAAAATTGTAATAGCGAACGTACTTACCTACGCTCTGATGTCAAATTGTGTGCCATACACATTCTTTATTGACATTAGGTTTGCGGGAAACGCTTATAATTTAGAACTTTATTAGTCGATTTAAATTATTCATTTAATGTAGGAATTAAATTTGATAATATTTTCAATAGGATTGTTATATGTGTACCTACCTATATGAAACAAAATCCAGTTAATCCATTTAAACTCAAGAATGGCTGTAGCAATTTTTATGATCTTCGTTTTGTTAGATCAATCGTCATTGCCTCGCAGAATAACTGTAATAAACATAACATACCATCACGCCACGCCTGTTTTTCCTCGAAGGGTTAGGCAGAGGCGTACTAATGTACACCCACAGTTCGCCGGTATGTTTAAGTCCCATGTAATAGGGGGCGAGCCTATTGCCATTAACCGGGCATAAATTCCTAACTCCGAGCTGCTACTGGGAATTTCATAGAAAAACCCAATAACACTTTGCTCGACCTGGGAATCGAACCCAGGACCTCTAGCGTAGCAGTCGCGCTCAGACCACTTAGCTAATGAGGCAGTTAACTGTAATAAACAATCAATAATTTAAACAAATTCACAAAAAAATTACGGGACGCGAGTGAAACTGCGGCCAACAGCTAGTTTATAATAAATCAAACACCATTCAACTAATGTATTATTGAAAACAAACCATTTTTAAATAGATAAGCCGCCATCTATGACCACTACGCTGATTGTATTCATATTGTATAGTCCAATAGCGGTCGTGGTTGACAATCTGAACTATTATCATTAATAATGACATATATTATAAAGATACATTATGCATATAAGTGTTCGATCTTTGAATTTAAATTACTAGGGAGCTAGTAAGAATATCAATCGAATCTCGTTAGCAAGTTGCGCACTGCGCAAATAAGTTTGCGCCCGTCTTGACATCACTCGGTTACAAGGCGCACGAAGCGGCGCGTGCACACGGGACGAGATCCACTCGCGCGCTTATAACTACGCCACCGATACCAAACAACTCAGTATCCAACTGATTTCTGTATATTCAAAGTGCTTCGTACTAAATAATATTTACCTGTGCAACATGGCTCCGATCGCTAAGAACGAAGAACTCAAATATGAGAAGAATGAAATTAAATCATCGGCGCTCGAATTGATTGGCAACACTCCAATCGTGGCATTGGATCGTCTCTACAGCGGCCCTGGACGCATATTGGCAAAATGTGAATTCATGAACCCTGGTGCATCCATCAAATGTCGCTCATCATTGAGCATGATAAACCGTGCTCTGGAGTCTGGTGATCTGAAGCCTGGTGCACCTGTGGTAGAGGTGACATCCGGCAACCAAGGCTGCGGTCTCGCTGTTGTGTGTGCCGTCCTTCAACACCCTCTAACACTGACCATGTCGAAAGGTAACAGCGCTCAGAGAGCGATACACATGGAGGCATTAGGAGCGAAGTGTGTTCGAGTAGATCAAGTAGAGGGAACGTACGGAAATGTAACACTCGCCGACGTGAAGGCCGTAGAACAAGTAGGCTTGAAGATTGTTGAGGAACAAAATGCTTATTACGTGAACCAGTTTAGCAACGATGCCAATGCGGAGGCGCATTATGAAAGTACAGGACCCGAAATCTGGAAACAAACTGGCCATCATGTCGACGCCTTCGTGGCTACTGTAGGGACTGCGGGCACTTTTGTGGGCACTGCAAGATATTTGAAGGAGCAAAACCCAGATATAAAGGCGTACGTCGTGGAGCCGGCCGGAGCTGAGCCGATCAAGGGTGACAAAATCACGAAACCTCTTCACTTGCTTCAAGGATCGGGATACGGGTGTATTCCGAATTTGTTCAAATTCGATTATATGGACGGCACGTTAAGCGTTACTGATGAAGAAGCTGTTAAGTACAAGGACTTGATCGGTACGAAGGAGGGTCTGTACGTGGGGTACACCAGCGGGGCTAACGTGGCGGCTGCTGTCAAACTGCTGGAGTCAGGCCTCATACCCGAGGACGCGTGGGTCGTCACCGTACTCAACGACTCCGGCCTTAAGTACACACCAGTGCCTGAAGAAATTTACAAGTGAACAGTGTTAGATATAGGTAATTATAATTTATTATTAATGTAAGTATTATTTAACTCATTATCATTAGTCTCATTAGTTATTCGAAAGTATCTCGCTGCTCTAATGGCGATACGACTGCCAAGTGCGAGCGTCTGCGAGCTACTGCCGCATTAGTTCGGTGGTCCTGTGTTCGATTCCCAAGTCCAGCAAAGTGATTCTCAATAGCAGTTCGGAGTTTGAATTCGTACCCAGTTAATGGCAAAAGGCTCGGCCCCTATGATATAAGTACACCATTGGTGTACATGAGTACACATATCCTAAATCCATCATCCTAAATCACCCAATCAGATATTCAGATAGAGAGATACAGGTTCACCTAATCGTATCCAATAATTGTCTGATTATTAGTTTAATATAATCAATTATAAAATGATATAATGTGATAATCTTGTATCAGAGGAATTAATTATATTGCATAATGTTATTATCATCCATTAGCTTGATAAATTAAAATTATATAATTTTTGTATCATGTAAAAATATTTCCACTATATTGAAACCCCAGATCTACTTAAATTGAAAAAACGCTTCGTAATTGTTAGGAAATTAGAAGTTCAGTGGCTATGTATTAAAAATTGTAACTTTTTATAACAATAAAATAATAAAAATTATAACAATAAATTATTAAGACTATTACAATAAATTATTAAGACTATTACAATAAATTATTAAGACTATTACAATAAATTATTAAATTATTAAGCCTAAGCGTATGATAAGTAAAACTCAATGTGCCTGAGTTAGTTTGGCCGAAGTTGAACTGAGTATTTTTGGTAAAAGCAATTTTTTTAGCTATACTACTAGTATTCTAATATCTGTTGCTATACATAGGAATAATCTTCGTGAGGAGCCAGATGTTAAATAAATACTTATCATTTCTACAAGATGACTTTCAATTAAATAGCATTATTTTAACTGACTGATAACTTTACATTAAGAACCGTCCTACCACCAACGACCCTGACAAAGTCACTTGTAAAGTCAACACAGGAGCAGACGGTACTCTTCTGACAAACTTTCGCAACAGTCCATTAATTTCCGGCCATATTCGGCTGAACCCAAACCCAATTGAACATTCCAATAAGATTTTGTTGTCAAAATCGAACTAGGCAATATTATATTAATTTTTTTTATTTAATATTTTTTTAGTGACAGCAAATGAAATGAAACAATGAAAATCGGAATTCTTTTTTTCCATATGGCTGTACGTAGACTTGTCAGTTGTTTGTAGATGACAAGGCTAGCAGTCATTAAAGGTTATTGAACATAGTACTTTACATGGTAAACAGGTTCTTATTGTGTTCATGCATGATAAAATAGTCAAATTGCTTGTCCTATTGTTCTGTAATTGACAGCACTAATATAGTAGATCTCCTTGCTCGCGATATCTTCTATTAATTACCTTCCATACATTTGTTAATTAAGTATTAATCAATGTTTAATCAATCAATCCAATCACAGTCCGAACGCTGAGACTACGATTGGATTGTTTCGTTACATCATTGGATATTGTACAAACGATTGTAATTTTTAATATATCGGTAATCAATGTAGGTATTTATATACATATATACATACTTAGGTAAATTTATTTATTTAGTAGGTTTTCAAGGTAGATACTTTCACTTCTTCCACAGACTCGTTTTGCACAGCCTTTGAAAGTGTATAGTATACTGATGTTATTTTTTTTATTTGTCGGCTTCGCTATTTCCAGAAAAAAAAACATTACATTACATTATCTACAACCTAAAATTTTAAATAGGTACTTCTTGGACTTGGACTTATCTGTATTTTTGTATTAGTTTCATAATCCGCGGCCGCTTTGTAGTGTATAGCTTTTTAGTACTTATGCCAAAATATATGAGATAACATATACTGCCTGTTATATATTTGGTTGTAAAATATAACTGTATTAATAGCCTAATATATGATGTGTATAATGAAGTTCTTTGGGCATATCTCCAGAAATGAACAACTATAATGACTTGTAGTACAAGGCCGCATAGTTTTTTTTATAGGAGCAACAGATGTAAAAAAAATATTTCTCGCTAAGAAAAGTAAACCTCAGAGTGGGGGGACGATTATAGCACATTTTATGTTATATATAAAATAATATAATAGCTATGGCAGGTGAAGCGGCCATTTTCTGATTCAAGACAAGTGGTGCCACAGAAATTAGAAATGATACTCTACAGTGGATCATGCCAAAATCATAACGATGTCTATTATCAGACTTCCTCTCTACATCACTTTCTGAATACCAATGATTTGTTTATGTAAATGTAGTACTAAGTATGCAAAATACCTAGTTCATTAAAGTCTAACAATGCTTAATCAGAATGCTTATCAGAAATCATAAAATAATTTCTGATAAGACGGAAGAGAATTGTGCTGACTGATTGCTATTATTGGCGGTTGATTTCCTTCGGTGCCCAGTAAGGACACCCATCGTGTGGCAGGTGTCGCTTTGTATCCCTTAAATGGCATATCCGACCATACGTTTAAGAAATACCTACTTGGATGCTGCTGCCCATATGACACACAGGTCTTTTCAATGGCAAATGGACAGCGCCTCCTTGCCATTGAAAAATAGGACCGCACCAATACTTGTTATTAGGTGCTGTAGGTACCAACATTCGTTATATATAAAAGTTAATCATTCTAAGATTGCATGATAGTATGTATTTGACTTTAAATAAATAATAAAAATTGATATTCGCAAAATATATAATATAATTATAATATAACTATAATTATATACAATACTTTTATGGGATAGGGGGTAAATGAGCAAACGGATTGCCTGATGGTAAGCGATCAACACAGTCCATGAGCACCAGAGGAGTCACAAGTGCGTTACCGGCCTTTTAAAAGGGAGTACGCTTTTTATTGAAGGTCAAATCTTCAAGGTCGTATTCTTCCGGAAATACTGCAGGGGACATTTCATTCCACAATTCCAAGAAGTTACTAAGTAATTTATTTTAAGGAAGAAACGAAATGTATTTAAATATACAAAAACAAGATCATGATACATAATTATTGTATTTACTTGGACTAGAACAAGGTATGTACTTGTTGTGAACTTGTGCTAAACATTCCCAAAGATCAATTTTAATGGGATAAAATTCTCGATAGCTTGATTACTACAAATAAGATTTTTAAATTACTTGTATGGGTCTTATGTGAAAATTCTATCTCTAGTAAGCAAATCTACTAACTGATTTATTATTGGGACTGGCCCAAAGCGTAGTAGTAAAGCGTCCGATCATAACCGAAGGGACACAGGTTCTTGCCTGAGGCTGAATTTTAATTTATATACTACTCAGTACTTACTAAAATTTATGGCAACGAGGGACATCTAAGCATAAGGTTTCATACCAATGATGGAATTTCATAGAATGGGTCCCCCGACGCGACAAAATTTAATCAAAAAACTTCATACGTACTTACGAAGGGTTATAATTTCAAGATTATTTTTTTCTTTTTATAGGGATTCAGGTTTATTTTTGTGTCGGGGGTTTTTTTATTTTTCTCTTCTGTTTCCATTTGCTGTTGATTCGATAAGAAGATGGAAATTAGGAACTACTATTAACTACACCATGTTATGTTAATTAATAGATAGTTGATAGTGTGAAATGTTAGTAGTCTGTTTATTAATAACATAACATAACATACCATCACGCCTATATTCCCCGAAGGGTTAGGCAGAGGCGTACTAATGTACACCCACAGTTCGCCGGTATGTTTAGGTTCCATGTAATAGGGGGCGAGCCTATGGCCATTAACCGGGCACAAATTCCTAACTCCGAGCTACTACTGGGAATTTCATAGAAAAACCCAATAACACTTTGCTCGACCCGGGAATCGAACCCAGGACCTCTAGCATTGCAGTTCCGCTCAGGACCACTTGGCTAATGATAATCAGGCAGTGTTTATTAAGGAATATTAGAAAAACTCTTAATCATATAATTCATAAATTTTAGGGCGTCGGACTTGCGATCATGTGGTTGCCGGTTTGAAACCCACCTATTGCTCTACCGACGTGAAACCACTCGTAACACAAGCTTTTAGCTTAGCACGAGGGGTAACAATAATATATACTAGTTATGTGCGAAACACATTGGTAGCTTTAAAAAAAATAGGTTCATCAAACTTATTTTCAATAAATACTTATTAAATACTTAATGATACCATGTTATATTATTAAAGGACATTCAGCTGTCACTATTGCTAGTTATGGCTTTAAAAATTAATTAGTGGGGATCCTTTTTTGCAAATCGGATATTTGATTTTGTTAAATCAAAATGTACCCTTGAACGTTCCATTCCTAAGAATTAGCGCAAAAAACGGGCCAATTTAGTTAGTTTTACATCTGCCTCGCCTAGAGCCGTTGTAAAAATTATACAATTTGGCACCGTTTACCAAAATCCGAACAGTTTGAGTTACTAAAAAAACATTGGTCACGCCCACATAATAAGCGCAGACGTTTTTAATAGACGATAACTGGTGCCAAGATGGATCACAATGGTCTTCACACAGACAGACGAAATCCTTAATGATCTGTTGTTGTAATTACTGGTAAATTACGGTTGTAAAGGCCATGTTCGCGATAACTTATATGAAGGCATAGCCCATAGTTCTTTATGTTCTATCGTTCTTCAAAACTTTATAATCTTCAGAGCCGAACTTAATGGGCTATTCGCTAGCGAAGCTGCAAAGTATGAGGTGAGTTCGATTCCACGGTTGAACAAATTGATTTTTTTTAAGAAAACGCTGCCCCAAAGTAGGATTGTTCTCCTGTATCGTGGGTGCATTTGACAAACACAAATTTTCTACACATACACAAACACCCAGACCCGAAATAACTACCGGTATTTCATACAAATATTTGCAGAAACCGATCGCTCAGCCAAACGTGTCGCTTGGCGTAGCTGAAAACCCTAGTACGGGGTAATCCAAAGGTTTTTTAAAAAAAGAAAAAAACATGTGCCCAACCCTTCGGGCAGTACAGCCTTCGTTCAGGCAGGTTTGTTCTGTACTTAATTTCGAAATAGCAACTGCCTCATTAGCCTAGTGGCCCTGAGCGCGACTGCTACGCTAGAGGTCCTGGGTTCGATTCCCAGGTCGAGCAAAGTGTTATTGGGTTTTTCTATGAAATTCCCAGTAGCAGCTCAGAGTTAGGAATTTGTGCCCGGTTAATGGCAATAGGCTCGCCCCCTATTACATGGGACCTAAACATACCGGTGAACTGTGGGTGTACATTAGTACGCCTCTGCCTAACCCTTCGGGAATTACAGGCGTGATGGTATGTTATGTTATGTTAATTTCGCATTTGGACAAAAATCTATGTGGCGTATCTATTATTTTTCTATACTGTCATATTTGTTTTCGCAGTGTCTGTTAAGCGGTGATGGCGTATTATTTTCCTTTATCGTACAAATATTTGTGATCGTGCCCCGAGCGCCTCCCTCGAGTTTAGCGAAGATACCGTCATTACGTTAAGACTTAGACAAACATATTGATTTATAGGTATAATATTTATCGTTTTGCTAATGTCATTGTTGTTGTGCTGGAGTGAATCTTCAAACTAATTAGCACTTGTGTTATATTAGCATGTCCATTTAAAACCAATAAGTTTCATAAAAATAAGTTACCTGTAATACATATCATCACGCCTGTATTCTCCGAAGGGTTAGAAAAAATAGATAATTTCGTTTATAGTAAGTGTATCCCTTTATTTGCATTCGAAATGACTATAGTTTAGTTTGATGTACTTAGCGGTTATGTTATGTAAAATTCCCGCGCCACAAGATGATTATTTAAAAAAAGAGAAATACGGGTCATTCACCGGACCACAACTTTCAGTTGTTGCTATTACATAAAAGTTTGCTTCAATTATGTCATGTACATTACTGGTGTTGCTAGGAATTAAACTTGTAATAATTATTAAGTTATATGACAATCATTAATTAAATTGATTATCATAATTAGCTATCATAATTTTATAATAAACAGATTCCTTACGTATTTCTAAAATTCTTGTGTTTTAATGTTACAAAATAATTGTTTTATTATGTAAGTATTCAATGAAAGTAATTGGTCTACGACAGTTAAAACAGATAGATAGTATTTTAGTTTTTTTATATCCTTTTCATATTTAATTAGATTTTACCTATGATCTGTCACGGTCGTGCCACGAATCCCATGACTGTGATTTTTAGTCTGTACGAGTCTGACATACACCTCCCCAGTTAGCGGATGATCCACCAAACATCATGATCAACATTCATCGTCATTTAAAGAGGACATTTATTACGAGATAGGTTCTTACGCATCACGCGCATAGTGTGCGCCTGCACTGGCGACGACGGCGACGGTGACGTAAGATAGCGCGCATCCACGGAATTGATTTAATCTGTGTCAATATTGACGTGGAGGCGTTGTGGGAACCGCACAGTGTGCACAGGTGGGCCTTCTTAACAACTATACAGGCTGTTCTAAATATGATTAACTGGCGCTTTTGGAATCTTTCATTTCTTCTTTACTTACAGATGAGGTAGCACCAAGCCGTAGCAGAAATAAAAACATAGGTACTCAAAACCGTGCAATTATATTTTAGAATAGAATAATCGTTTATTGTTTTCCGTATTACAGTAAGTAGTAGACTAAGTAGCTGTTGTTCGCGCTTCTACTTTTTTTATGGGATATGTGGCAATCGAGCAGACGGATAACCTTATGTTAAGCGAATACCGCCGCTCATCAGATGAGTTTCAAGTGCATTACCCGCCTTTTAAAAGAATTTGGGCTTCCGGAATCTTCACTCACTCGGCGAAATACAACATATTGTGGTTGTTTCATGCCGGTGAACTCTTGTAGGTAAGGCAAAAAGGATTTTAGAAAAGAATTCGGCTCTTTGGCGGCGTATGAAGATTTTACAACCACAGACCTCTAGCGATATATCTACCCACAAAGTAAGACTGCATCTAATTTCTCATAGTAGTTTTTACGTGATGAGCGCACAATAATGTTATGTGCGAAACAGTTTCTCATCTTCCGAGCCTATTGCCAACTATGTTGGGGCTTCCAGTCTACCCAGATGCGGCTGAATATCAGTATTTTACATGAAGCGACTGCCATCAGACCTCCGCAACCCAATGTCTGGGCAATACCGATATTCGGAGTATAGACTGTTTATCAGGCCTTTCTGAGCTGCTGACTACCAATTATCATAGATGTTCGTATGACAACCGGGACCGACGGCTTTATGTGCTCTCCGAGGCATAGAGGGGTCTCGATGTGTTAAGAATGGTCACCCATCCACACACTGACCGCGGCAAGCGCAGCTTAACCTTGCAGATCAGTTGATCAGCGGAAGTCGGTGGCGAAAACAAAAGATCCGACCAAATCGAAGACATCGACTTCCGAGTTTGTTTCGCACCAGATATTTTTTGATTTGAAGGAGATTTTTACTTTTTGTTAAAAGTTATTTTATCCACATACAACTATTTTCGAACAGAAGGGCCTTTCACAGTTAGTTAGGTATGTTTTATTTTACAATGATAATCCGAGTAGTCTCTAGTGGTCAAAAAATAAATCAGCCTGTAGACACGGTCGCTGTTAAAAAGGTTAAAAATAAAATAAACACGTAATGTACACGAAATACCTGAATTTAAAGTTTATTGGCCACTTACAGGAAACACCTGTGAACATTATGATTTTTTAAGGTTAGCAGAAAATGTAAAAGGCAGCCTCAGCAAGATAAATAAAAGTGAAAGACAATATTTCATGAAATCATAGTATAGAAATGGTATCGTACGACATCGAACTAACTGTAAAGAAGTGCTGTAAAGTAAGTCATGTCGGCTGAGAAGAAGAGTAACATGGTTTTCATCATCATACCATCACGCCTGTATTCCCCGAAGGGTTATGCAGAGGTGTACTAAGGTACACCCACAGTTCGCCGGTATGTTTAGGTCCCATGTAATAGGGGGCGAGCCTATTGCCATTCACCGGGCACAAATTCCTAACTCCGAGCTGCTACTGGGAATTTCATAGAAAAACCCAATAACACTTTGCTCAACCTGGGAATAGAACTCAGGACCTCTAGCGTAGCAGTCGCGCTCAGGACCACTTGGCTAATGAGGCAGTTAACTAGGCAGTTAACTTGCTTTTCAATAGAAGTTATTGACGTCACTTTTAAGACGTAAATTCAGAATGTGAAGGCAAATTTAGACCTGGCTGGCGTGTGGGAATCGCGGTGGCGTAGCGTCTCGTGTCTCTAACCTGAAGGCGCAGGCGCAGTTCGTTCCTACCCGCAATCGTATTTTTCCTCCATTAAAATAACTTTATAATCTTAACAATCAAGTTGCAAAAGAAAACACAGAAGGAAAATCATACTTTAAAAGTTGTGATATGGTAAGAAACAACATGTTTAATACATCAACGATGGTAAATTGGTGAATCAAAGCTGATCAAAATATCACTGATTTCAGTAAATTTACACACAGAAAAGAGACGTTGCGTGTTAGAAAAAAATATTGGCCAATATTGGTCTTATCTTGTACATTAATTATTGAGCCAATAATTAATGTACAAGATAAGATTTAATTAGTAGTATATTACTAGTATTGTTGTATCTTAGCAATACCCACTACTTCAGTCTACGTTACTATATTATTCCTTTTAGAAAACACAAATGAAAACAAACAAACAAAAAATGACACTCAAAGAGATTATTGTACTAATTAAGTATATACATTATTGCATCAAGCCATCAAGTTATTTCACTAATTAAAGTCTTTGCTCATTCTCGAACAAATTACATGGTCGTACTTTCATAAATATTTTAAATGCACTAAGCGAAGGCTCCATGCGACGGTACAGCGAGTGGGCGGCGCGGGCGCACGCCTTGAGAAAATTGTCATTTTCCTGCCGGTAGGTGGTACATTGCAAATTTTCTACGTCTAATGAGCACACCTGCTCTCTTCATACTTTTACCTATATATATATATATATATATTTATTTCAAGAGATAAAATTATTTATTAGTGTTACCAATTCATTGATTAGTGTTATCAGTGTATAATAACATCGATTGACATTTTAACTTTTAATTTTATCCTCAATAGTTTGGTACTATTAACTATCCATGATTATGTCAAATCATGATAATTTTCTAATTTAATAACAGCATTATGCACAATTTAATAGCTTTATATTAAAACCTTCAAACACGACGGCTCAATAAAATGTCGAATTTAAAGATTCTTAGACGTTTATAATGTCGACTTAATAGCATTCTTAATTAGTTTCAATCGACACATAAAACTTGGAACAACTTGTTTGAGATCAAATCGAATCAAATCGATTAAACATTAAAACCCATTGAAAAACATTTCGAATTTGAGTCTGACACTTGTATCCTACGGATTATTACATTACTTATTACGTTATATTTAATGAACGGCGTATGATTGTGATTGGAGAGGTGAGGCAGGTGGCCGGCGAGGCCATTCCGGTCTCCACATTTCCTATTAGAATCGTGTTAGAGACTCCATTCCGTAATTATAGGACGGCAGGTGCTGCGAGGTACTTTCTTATCTACTTGCATGGAGATAACGGATACCCATATATTTTTGTTCCTGCTGTTATTTACTAGCCGTTTCGCGTTTAAATGATCTCTTGTTTGATTAGATAAGATTTTAAAAGATAGATTTGGTCATTCGGTTTGTTTGTAATGGATTTTTAGGAACATAGAATGAAAATAAGTAGCGTAACGAAATTTTTTAAGAAATTATCGTAAATCATATGCTAAAAAGAATGTCGTTTGCTTCATTTTTCGTACGTCCGGTAAGTAAGTGCATTTTAAATTGAATGCTGCAGAATGCGGTACGACACATGCTTTGCTCACAAGTAATGAAACTACATACAGAACTACATGAAAATCTCAAAATGATATGTTAGTTTACGCTTATTTTTTATTGGGATAGGGGGCAAACGAGCAGATTGATCTCTTGATGGTAAGCGATCACCGCCGCCCATGGACACCCGCAACACCAGAGGAGTCACAAGTGCGTTGCCGTCATTTTAAAAGGGAGTACCTAAATACGCTCTTTTTATTTTTGTTAAATCTATACTAGAAATATTAAAATATTTTATCTCATTTTATTTTATCATAGATTATCATGTGTTAAAATATTTTTAGGCATTAGCGACTCTATCTTCTCGAAAGCCACAATATCGATAATCGTAATCTTATCAAAGATAGAGAAATACCTTGGTTTCCATAAACAGCCATAAATCTTTTGCGACTTAATTTTATCTCTAGCCCATGCCCGAAAAAAATATACATATTCTTACCCAATATAGTAATACTTATCGTGTATAAGTACTTACTCAATAAAAATTTTTAATCTCACATGTAGCTCTAACACCATTGCGTCTGCGCAGGTGTTAGATGTAACACTTGAGTTGACTGCTCAAGAGTCTTAGATAAAGTTAATTTTGTTTGTTGTTTTTTCTCTGTCCTATTTCGTAGTATCTCATATCGACCAAAAACTCTAAGTAAGGGATGTCGCAGTTAGGTTTAATTGCTCGTAATTATGATTTAATCATCTTTTATGGATTGATTGGGTATTCTCAACTGCCTCATTAGCCAAGTGGTCCTGAGCGTGACTGCTACGCTAGAGGTCCTGGGTTCGATTCCCAGGTCGAGCAAAGTGTTATTGGGTTTTTCTATGAAATTCCCAGTAACAGCTCGAAGTTTGGAATTTGCGCACGGTTAATGGCAATAGGCTCGCGCCCTATTACATGGGACCTAAACATACCGGCGAACTGTGGGTGTACATTAGTATGCCTCTGCCTAACCCTGCGGGAAATACAGTCGTGATGGTATGTTATGTTATGTTCCCAAAGAATGAAGAGGTCCTGAATGGCGAATGTCATGAATCCCATGGGCTACGACGGTGACAGGTCAAGCGTTCCCAGGACCAAGCGACACCTTCAGGCAGCAGTAGACAAATTTCAATAAATCAAATTCACGGCGAAATGCAACTGAGGATGGCAAAAAGCCAGAGTATGAATTTGTTTCAGTTAATGGCCATTGTCTCTGACTAAACCACTTGTTATGCCTTGTACCCTGGTACCTAAAAGCATGATGTGTATCGGATTCCAGTACGTAACGTAAGTAATATGATTAGCGGCATGAAGCCTGTAGCTAACGCGGTTCTAACACCAGGTGTCAGCTGGCGACTTTTTAATCTTGTAACTCACTATACCTTATATGTGTCCGTCTAGAATTACGCTATTACACTCGCCATAGCCTCCGGAATGTCTAGAAGGGGTTTACCCATAGTTAACTTACACAGGTACGTTGATATTTAGGTAACATCAACTGCCATTTTTAATCAAATGTATTATCAGGTTTATATTTTAATGTTTCTTGTAAATTCGACGAATCAAAATGAATAAAAAAAGCTATACAATAGCTTAAAACATTGGAAGCTGAATAATAGCTTGTAGAAAACACATTGAGTGGTTCCTCTTAACAAACGAATAAAAATAAAATAAATTAAATTTGTACCTAATTTCTTCTATAATACATAAAAAACGAAAATATCTGTTTCAGCGACCACTGTACTGTAGGTGGGTGGTATCTTATTTTTTATGAAAGTATAAATATCAGATACTATACTGAGTGCTGTGAACCTGTATGTGTAGGTATTATATTGTTAAATAAACTTTTATAACAAGGTACGATAAATTAATAAACTCAGTTTATAATCGAATTAATTATTCGTAATACGAGTTTGTTTCCTGAAAATATCATAAAAATTATATTACGACACTAGTGCCAAAAACTCAAATACAAAGACAGTATTATTTTCATATTCACATAATATGTAATGTAAGTTTATGATGTTTGACGTAATGCCTGAAAGCCTGGTTCCGGGTATGGTTCTTTATTAGTTAGAATTCGTGTTTGTAATCAAATCTACGATTGACCACGATACAGGAGAAAACCCCAGTAGGGACATTAATAATAGATACATTATATCTTATAAGGGTTTTCCTTGTACCTAGATCCATGCACATATTTGAGCAAGCATAATTATCATTTTATACAAATAGACAACTTGAACGTCACTCAATATCACGAGCCTTTTCGAATTCATAGCAACTAAGTCATAAGCACCAACTAATGTAATAAGACCTAATTTAGACACTTAGTTAGCAAATAAATGATTTGATTTGATTTGATTCAGGAAAGGCATATGACTTGTTTTACTACTTCACCATTCTAATACCTTCATATGCCTATGGTCGGTCATAGTCCTGCGGTTAATGGACGTGATTTGAGCGCTCTAACGCTGCCTGCGGGCATAGAACATAGAACCACATAGAGCGGTGTGCAAGTACCTACGTACGTGAAACACGCTCGTCCTGTCACCTGCTCCTGCATTCCTTGCACTGATTACACCGCGCACCTGTACCTTCGTCTAATACTTGTGTTTACTTTGAATTTTATCACAGGAAAAGGCTCGCTTACCACTACAAATGATCCTTTTGGGTTGAGATAAAATTTATTTACGTCTATGCTCTTCCTTTTATGTTTTGGACGTGATAAATGCTTCTTTATTACAAGAATATGTCTCATGTATTATTCATTTTTTTTATTTATGTTTCACGAAAGTATTAGACGAATTGGAATAAATTATCTGTTAATATATGTATTAGAAGTTCGATCTGATCTACCACGGGATAATATAATGTAGTTGTAATGTTTTTCGATTAAATGCTTTTTACGAGTCGGTGCGTGAGATTGAGACCATCGGAGATTAGTGTAATTATAGATATGTGAGAGACTGTAATATATGCATACTTAGCACCTACGGGAACTATCTGTATTTTACAAAACTTTAAGCCGGTATAATACCATACATAAAATGCCGTGATAGCCTAGTGATATTACCATTGGACTGCCAAGTCAAAGGTCTCGAGTTCAAATCCAAGGCACGCACCTGTGACTTTTCGAAGTTATGTGCGTATTAATAGTTAATTATCACGCGCTTAAACGGTGAAGGAAAACATCGTGAGTAAACCTGCACGCCTGAGAGATTTTCTCGACGGCGTGTGAAGTCTGCCAACCCGCATTAGGCTAGCGTGGTGGACTATAGCCTAATCCCTCTCATTGTGAGAGGAGACCCTTGCCCAGCAGTGGGACATATAATGGGTTGATTATGTTAATACCATACATAAATAAGGCATGCTGTATTTGAGTAAAGATATAAATTTTAAGCTGGCGAGTTCACATAGCTTAGTCTGTTAAAGCTTTTGATGTTCCAAACCGGAGGACATATGTTTGAATCTGGTCTGTGGTAGTAGGTGCTAGCTGGTAGGTACATAGGTGAGCTTTAGGTATATCTCTACCTCTGCTTTACCCTTCGGGAAATACACGCCTATATAGGCGTGATGGTATGTAATTTAATTATTGAATATACTTAATTATAATAATAAAGACTGCCTCGTTAGTCTAGTGGTCCCAAGTGCGACTGCTACGCTAGAGGTCCTGGGTTCGATTCCCAGGTCGAGCAAAGTGTTATTGGGTTTTTCTATGAAATTCTCAGTAGCAGCTCGGAGTTTGGAACTTGTGCCCGGTTAGTGGCAATAGGCTCGCCCCCTATTACATGGGACCTAAACATACCGGCGAACTGGGGGTGTACCTTAGTACACCTCTGCCTAACCCTTCGGGGAATACAGGCGTGATGGTAATGTAATATACTTAATTAAACCGAATTTAAATGCAACTACTTTTGCTTGATTTGTATCCGTCTCTTTTATGAGGTGGTTACGGCACTGATAGAACAGTACTGCACACGAGTCAACAAAAAAAAAATCAAGAGATTCCAACAATATTTTACTAGTAAGTTCTAATGTAGGTACCACTAAAATGCTAATCTTATCTTGTGCCTTTTTATGCTTGCTTTGACAGTGACGCGACAGTATGACGAAATTTGCTTATCTTTTATCTATCTACTTAATTACTTCATCGACTTAAAAGTACAGTCGACAAAAGAGTTACGTATACAGAAGAAGCTAAAGATACCGCGTTTTTACAAAGATTGTGTAATAAATAATGTATCGCGCAATACATATGTTTCAAATTTGTTTATGGACACTTATTCTCCATTTACAAATAGGTAACGACAGTTATAGTGTTATATTGTTTAAAGTTTGTTAATCATAAATCATTCCTTTGTATATAAAGTAAAACAACGGATCTTATTAGTAGTTTTAATCGAAATAACGATGGTATTATAACGATAGTTGTCTCACTTTATAATAAACTAGCTTCCGCCCGCGCCTTCGTCTGCGTGGAATAGTTACTTAGTCTTAGCGTGATGATTTAAAGCCTTCCTCAATAAATGGGCTATCTAACACTGAAAGAGTTTTTCAAATCGGACCAGTTATTCCTGAGATTAGCGGGTTCAAGCGAACAAACAAACTCTTCAGCTTTATATATTAGTATAGATAGAATAAAGATCCATCTTAATTTATTTTTTCCGTTTTTAATTGTTTTTATACTCCAGTATAAGAACAATTAAAAACGGATAATTATTTATACCACAATTAATGTCAAGACGCAGATTTCAATCGCTTCCTGCATACCAATCTCTTTTTTTGATTATACATTGTGCAGAAATAGAGTAATTATTACAAGCAGCAGATAAGTGGTGGGTAGGTAGCAACGCGACACTACCACATCCTGGCGTCCACGTCAGGCTGCGCAAGCGCCGCGCGCTGAATCTAATTAGTCGTTGATATTCACAGATCTACATAGAGCTGCATAATGTACATTGCAATAGAATATCGTTAGCATTTTCCTCATTTTTGCTTTGTAATCCTTATTTATAGTAAGATATAAATAGCCTTGCTTAGCAATTCATACTTATAATCCTATTATGACATAACCATTATACATAAAGGGAATTCCAACCCGAAAGACAATACTATTGAAACCAAATATTTTAAAGGGTTAAGGTTAAGCAGAGGAGCACAAGTATTAACCCACAGGTTGTCGGTATATTTACATCCTATGTAATAGGGCAAGGCTATTGTAGTTAACCGGACACAAATCGATAATCCGGGCCTCCCCCAAAGACTTCCACAAAGACCGGTTATATGCTGCCTGTATCCAACGACTCCCAGCGACTTTCACCAGGTCGTCCGACCATCTAGTTGGAGGTTGTCCCACACTGCGTTCTCCGTGCGAGAACCTTTCCTCCCCAGCGCCATCTGTTCTCTGATCTATATGCCACGCCCACATCCACTTTATCCACTTAAGCTTGCTAATCCTTTGAACTATGTCGTATGTAACGTGATCTAGGACCACTTGCACCAACTTCTTAAATATGTTTAAATTGCATTATAAACACAATTTTTCATAGAAATTTCGTGATTAAATACAATTTAAACACATTTAAGAAGTTGGTGCAAGTGGGCCTTTATGTGTCTCTGAAATACTATATAGGTACCTACTTATTGGCAGTAGTAAATATTTTGAACATTTTCAAGAAAATTTGAGGATTTTTTTACCAACCATATCTACTAATTAGGTAGTAAAAGTACCTGATTATCTTAAATGTGCTATACATACAGAATAACAGCTCTATGCGGTTATTTATATCTAAATGTTAGGTAATGGCTGAGCTGCCGGCGATTATAGCTCCATTTGAATATTATCATTATGGTAGCAACACTGGTTACCGGCAGGAATGTTCTTGGCGCGCTGGTTTGCTCACAAGTCCACCTTCTCTTTGATTGAGACACGACAGTGCTTGGACTGTGGAAAATAACGTTACATCCACTTAAACGCGTGGGTGATTGATAGCGAACGAATTGTGTAGGAATTTGTTCCTTTAGCTGAACGTGATTTATTTATGTTTCTAAAATTTATTTAATTTAACAAACAATTAAAGAATTAAATAAATTAAAAAATACAAATACATACAAATGATTGTGAAGTTCCCGTGACATAGAGCTTTTTATTTAGTTGGCTATTTGACTGGTTTTTTTTGCAGATTTGTAGAACCCAAACAAGCGTTATTACAAGACAAATACCTTCTTATAAAGGAGATAAATAACAAGATACAGACAGGTATAAGTAAGAATTACTTTCATATTTATATTGCGATATGTAGGTATCTGGGTAGGTACTTATAGTAATGTAGTAGAAACCATAAGATTTATCGACAATTATTCATCGACCGTATTTATATATACATATAATAAGTAAATAGTGTTAAAAGCATTAATAGAATTTCTGCACTAGTCGCATATATTTCCTGTCGGCCTTAATTTAATCGATATTTGTGAGTCGCAGCACTATCGCTCTAACTCATCTATAATGTGATACAGGCACGCTAACTATTTCAAGCATTCAAACAGAAGTCGAAAGCTGTAAGATAAGAATCTACAAGCCTACGTGTAGCTACAGAATTCTATGACTGAAAATTATTCGATTTTAGAGATACACTTTTGTATTAGTTTTAAAATTTCGTTACATCTATCCATATATATAACATTCTTGATCTATACTAATTATCTGAGAGCATTTTTTATAAAAATGAAGATCTAATTAAAATATACGGTGTTCAAAAAAGTCTGTTCGATCCGAGAGGGACATATAGTTAAATAGGAATGAAGTTTAAAATTTAAGCGATCGTGTAATTCACAATCGTTTAACATTAACATACCATCACGCCTGTATTCCCCGAAGGGTTAGGCAGAGGCGTACTAATGTACACCCACAGCTCGCCGGTATGTTTAGGTCCCATGTAATATACATTAGTACGCCTCTGTCTAACCCTTCGGGGAATACAGGCGTGATGGTATGTTATGTTATTTGTTATGTAAGCGAACAATAATGCCGCTATAAAGGTTCTATCTTTTCATGTTTCAGAAACAGTCTGAATGTGTAAAGTATAGGTACAACATTTTTGGTAGCAGTCTAATATATTATAAGTAGATACCAATTAGTACCTATAATAAGTAGGTAAAATTTTTAATAGTTATAGTACACTAGCTTCTGCCCGCGACTTCGTCCGCGTAGCGTGATGATATATAGCCTATAGCGTGATGATCGCAATAAAAGGTAGCCTATGTCCTTTCTCAGGGTCTAAAGATTGTCTGTGCCAAATTTCATCAAAATAGGTTGAGAGGTTTAAGCGGGAAAGCGTAACAGACAGACAGACAGACAGAGTTACTTTCGCATTTATAATATTAGTAGGGATGTCTCGACTGGTACCTACGAATACCCTAGACACAGATAATAGAATATCTAGGTATATTTATATAAATAATTCTGTCTGCTGATTGTATTATTGTGTGTTCTTAAACGTTAGCCATAATACACGAGAGAAAATCCTATTGGGAAGCCTTGTTGTGTAAAATAAAAGTACATACAGGAAGTAACATACGCAAATATGTGCCCATAGCGGTAGTTTCAAAGATAAAAGATGCCTAATGTTAGAATTTCTAATGTGTTTAACATTAGAGCCTTATTTCCGAGAACGGTCGAGTCAAAGGGCGAGCCGTGCGCCGGCGCAGCCTCCACAGATTATACCGCCGACATCTCACACATAATAACGGCTGATTAAAGGCCAATTTGTGTTATAAATATTAAAACTGTGTAAGTATATTAAATTACATATTAACGTTATATTGTAATAGATAGATTTATATATTTGTTTTGTTTTGTTCAACCTTTTTGCTAGAAGTAAGTATAACGAAGTGTTAAAGCAACTAACAGCCTTTGGCGATCTTATATAAAAAAAACACTTGAAATCTAACTAGAAATGATAATTATGTAAATTGAACACGTGTTTCCCTAGGGAAAGTTTACCACAACTTGTGAGCTTGCGAGTAATGGTAGTAAGTATATAATTTATTACTTATTCTTATTCTTATCTATGGATGTTAGTCAGTACCTACCTCAACTTTTCTTTTATGTGCAAGAAATTGACAGAAGATATAACCAATTCTTCTATTACCAATATCTATACATAATTATGGGTGCAAAATTAACTGAGCTAAGATAAATAAATAGGCCTGTATATTTCAAATAACACAATAAATTAAATGTGGACAGTTATTCACAAGATTTTCACTGCCTTCACTCGCAGTAAAATAGCGATTTAATACATCGAGATTGCTCTGTACAGTCGGCTACATAATTCAGAGCGCACGTAAAATAAATTAAAATGTTAAACGAGGTGCGTTCGGAGTGTCATTTCCCACCTGCGACATGTAATTTGTCGTGTCGGTCCACACGCGATGCAGTAACTAGGTACTGTCCATTCGAAATAAAGACGCGTTACTTTAAGAATATCTATCTGCCTTGGATTTGTTTTTGGTGTTCCATTTATGGATTAAAAGATTTAAGAGTGCGAAACGATGAAGATTAGATTAGACAGCCTCATTAGCATAATGGTGCTGAGCGCGACTGCTACGCTAGAGGTCCTGGGTTCGATTCCCAGGTCGAACAAAGTGTTGTTGGGTTTTTCTATGAAATTCCCAGTAGCAGCTCGGAGTTTGGGATTTGTGCCCGGTTAATGGCAATAGGCTCGCCCCCTATTACATGGGACCTAAGCATACCGGCGAAATGTGGGTGTACATTAGTACGCCTCTGCCTAACTCTTCGGGGAATACAGGCGTGATGGTATGTTAAACGATGAAGATAATATTCGATTATATAATATTTTTAGATTATGATTATATAATATTTTTTCTTTCTTTCTAAATGTGCAAAGAATTAGAGTAGTACAGAACCTACACGTATTGTAGAAAATAACCAAAAAAAGGGCCGCGTCCTCTCAAATCGATTGCAATCGCTTGTTAGGTCCGCGCGCACGTGATTAAAGGTAAGAAATAGGAAAACATAAACGCTAAAAAAAACGCTAGGAAGTAAATTTTAAACATACAAAATAAAAATGTAGAGTTGGTGGCACGCAAGTTAGGAAAAAAAAAATAGAATAATTATGTGTTGTAGTCCGCTGCTGCTGGAATTTTTGATATTAAATCACTTGGCGGGCAGTCTTCGCGGCTAGACGCGGCTGGTCGTGGCCTAATATAAGTTGTTGACAGCCAATGACCCACAAGGCTCGACTGGGCCCAACCCAGGAGGCCGAAATACGGCCTGTTCACTGCTGACTAATCCTAAGACAAATGAATTAGGGTTAGACCAGAGAGATCAGACTGTACTCACGATTAAGGAAAATCATTTAAGGATACGTACCTGGTTAGCGTTGAAAAAACACCAAACATGGAATTTTATCGCAATTTTATAAGAACAAGAGGCGTTGTAGAAAGCAATGTAGTAATTAGTAAAATATGATGTGTTAAATCATAGGTACTTTGAATTGCTCCGTTATTTTTCCAAAAAAATCTCTGCACAATCAACTTTTGTCACTCCTCTGCTGACGGAAAAAAGTGAACTCCTGTCAGAAAAAATAAATCAAATCCCGAAATAAAAAAGAAACAAAAATCGACCAGTAACATTAAACAACAAAAAAAAGGTTGACAAAAAAGACTAAAAAAGTTCTGACATGCAGCGTTATGCTGCAGTATCTAACTATATTTCTGAATTTTATACATTAAAAATACAAAATTAAAGAACTGTTATCTTTTCTATATGAGGTCTTGAAATAAGCGGAAAACTATTTTCTTATAGGGAAGAAAATCATTCAATCTTTAGTATAGTAGTTTAATACTGTTACAACCTGCAAAGCAGACCACGAACTCAGTAGAGTACCTAAAAAAAAACAGGATGCAGAAAAAGGTTATCACAATTTAAAGATATATAAGTAAATAACAACGTCAATCGGTTTATCTCCTTTAATTAAACGCAGGAAGGTGGGAAAGAACAATTCATGTATACTATACATTATTAATTAAACAAATTAGTATTCCACGAGCGTTGTTTCCATTCAGTAAGACGTTGTTCTGAAACCACTTAACGCTCGAGCGTATGTGATCTGTAAACATTTGCATATTTGAATTCGACTGTACAAATAAAATTATTCGGTGACGTATGCTAGCTGTTTGTCCCACATTCTTTGAGTCACAATTTGAATTAAGCAAAAGTTTAACTTCAGCGTGGGAAGAAATGGTGCCGTAGAAAGTCATAAGAACGTAAATATATGACAAAAGTTAAAGTAACCACTGCAAAACCTAAACCACCTAAAAACTAACCACTGTAATTTTTTTGGCTACAATTTACAATTTCTATACTAAGTCAATTATCAGTAGGTATAAGTTTCGTGTTTTATAACTGATCTGCTTCTGCCCGTGACTTCGTCCGCGTAGCGTGATGATATAATATCTATAGCCTTCCTCAATAAATGGGATATCTAACACTGAAAGATTTTTTCAAATCGGACCAGTAGTTCCTGAGATTAGCGTGTTCAAGCAAACAAACAAACTCTTCAGCTTTATATATTAAGTATAGAGTATAGATTATGCCTCAGGTACACACCATTTAATTACAAAATCGATTCAGTATAACCTTACTAAGGATTTTGAAATTTTCATGATGAAAGTTATCGATTTTAATAACTTAAATTATGCATTAAAATTAAACTACTCTTTTACGGATTTTATCGCGTTGTATTCATAATATTTAATTTCCGACGCATCGGATCCTTTACAGTATCCATAGTCACGGGTAGACAGGGGTAGACTGACCATAATGTAGTTAAGTAGAAAAAAAGTAGTTTAATTTCAATGTCTAATATTCGCGTAGGTGTGCGAAATCAGTATCTACCTATTGCTAATCTAATCAGTAATTAAATTATGCATTCCGTTGCAGTAACAGAGAAATTGATCATTGATTATTTTCTTGAAATACTTACACACAGAACCTTAGCCACTCACGTATCGATATCAACTGGTGTCTGATATTCGTGTCGGCTCCTAATTTAATGATGAAAGGGGATAATTTAACGACGGCAGCCATTAGCTCTCGGCGTGCAATCACACCTGTGCCGGAGTTACGATCGTGCTCGATACATTCTACACGTTCAGAGGGCTCTGGTGTCACAGTAAAGATACTTAAGTTACTGAACAAGGTCGTCTTTCATTAATTAAAATCTTCGTGTGAGTTTTGTGGGGTTTATTTTGACATGAGTTTGATAGGAAAAGTATTGCCCTTAAGAACGAAGGAACGTTGTCAATGAAATCTCCATAGCCTTAATGAGACTATATAAAAAACCAAAACTTAAAACCTAGTTTTTGGGCTAAGGTTTGCTTTTCTTGCGGAGTCTTTTTTCTTGAACGAGTTTGAATCTAGTCTTGGCTTGGCTGATGTCCTAAATTGTTTTCATAGGTTTTCATTGCATTGCATATTCCACACTCTAAAGTAGCGGCTGTACTTAATTAATTTATACCTACTAAGGTTGATATTTTTAGAAAGCGTATTGTATAGGTATTAGACACATTATAATAGCAAACGTAAACTAAGTAGGTTTGTATTTCGTGACAAAGCCGCCAAATTCTTTGTCGAGGACGCCGCTTGGGTTTTTCCGTGGTGACTGGTTTTAGAATTATCTAGTCGCTAGAGGCTTCAAGTTCCGCGTCTGTAGCTGAGTAGACAGCTGCTCGGTATCCAGGTTTCTGTGGAATGTCCTGAACATATTAGTTAGCGATTGAATGATTCATGTCGTGTAGAACAATCACTTAGAACCATTTGGCATTTAATTGAGGTTCTATGGTTTAGTGTATTTTGCCATAGTTTTGACACCTTGTTGGGCCTTCCGCTTAGTCTCCTCATTAGATCCAGATAAGGTCATCATTATGCATCTTTGCAAGTAAACAAGTCATCGATCTAACTTTTGGTCTAATATCGACTGCATGAGATTATGCTTATACTTACATAAAAAAAAAATAAGTATATAATAATAAGAGCTTATACAAGGAATACTTGATGCCTTCAAAAATATTGCAGACAATACTATAGTAACACTACTTGTAGTCGTAGTCCTTACAAGTCTATATCAGAAAAAATGGGTCAAGATCAAATTATGGTGTCAACACTTTTGTACTGTATAACAGTCAAATTTCACGCGATGACTAGCGTATCAATGCTACTTGAAGATCCGTTTCAAATTATTATTTGGGTCCCGATTTCGCGGACATAATAGTTGGCAACGCTAACGTCGGGGACCGCGACTGGCCGGCCGGCACAGGAATGCAGCTAGCCTGCATTAATTCCGCCATGATTTATGTGGACCCGGCCTTATCCACTATTTACTCAGACAAAACGCTCCGCTATCGACGGCTTTATTTATATTGCAAATTAAATAGGTACCTAATGACTATTTGGAATTCCGAGCATTTTATTTTATGATATAAGTAATGAATCGTCAATTTAATTGAATTAGTTTTATTAAAATTGAGTGTTGCGTTGTTGTAGGTAGGTATTTGTAAAAAGAACATTAGGTATAGGTACATTATGACAAATTATAAGTAGAAAGGTACCTAAATAATTATAAAATACAATTTCTAAACCGTATATTAACCTAATTAAATATTAATTACTTATTAAAATACACAATCCGTGTTTTTCATCGAACGGAAGGTTGTAGAGACCGCTCCAAGAAGGCGACAATATTATGTGTTGACTGGCTGGTTAAAGAATAAACAATCAATTTAAATTTTATATTTTATATCTGACGTAGAAGTGTCTAGTCTGCGGGTCTTGACAGACACACTTGTAATGAGCTAGGGCTTCGCCCCGTTATAAATGATAAAGTTCAACTATATAACTCCTTTTAATTGTATTGTAAGCTCGGTACCTCGACAGCATTATTACCACCTACAATATTATTGAATGAAGTACGAGTAGGGTAGGTAACAATATGAAATCCCTGTTAAAAATATGCTTATAGTCAAGAAAACGAAATTAATAACCATCGAAGTATCTATTCCCCAAGCAGGCAATTAAATTTAAATATTGTTATTATTTAAGATTAGTTCTATGAAGTAAATATTTGCAACACGATACAACGATACTAACCATAAACGCCTTTAATAACATTCCGAGCAATTATTTTCTTTTGCATATCTGATCGATGATTTTTACGAAATATACAGGAGTCACAATTCAGAATGTAGTATAAGGGCTTATTCATAAAATTATAAGACCTTATAAACTTCCTACACAAATCTAAGATATGTTTTGTCTCCTTTTCCCTGTCACTAAATGACACGTGTCAAAACAAGACAAAACACATAAAAGATCAGACACGTATTAAACATTTAAAAGATCTTTAGTAACAGATTTGTGTGTATGTGAAAATAAATAAATTACAATTATCTTTATTGTTGTACCTAATGGTAGTACTAAGCTAACAATATAATGTAGGTAGTTATACCTAGGCTCTACTATAGTAAAATCGTAAAAAAAACTGTGTCTGTACATTGAAGATATTTAAAAAAAGCAAGTGGGTTAGAGTATGTATCACTACATATTATAAAACAAAGTCGCTTCCCGCTGTCTGTCCCTATGTATGCTTAGATCTTTAAAACTACGCAACGGATTTTGATGCGGTTTTTTTAATAGATAGATTGATTCAAGAGGAAGGTTTTAAGCTATTCAACATCACGCTACGACTCTTAGGGACGGGGCAGCGCGGGTGAAACCGCGGGCGGGTCGCTAGTAATATATATATGTAATAATGAGATAAGTAGGTATTTTCTTTATTATTTAGATGCAATTATTATTATTAAAGGCATTTCTAAGAGCACTCCTAAAGGTATAAACGCAGTAAATGATAAAAGGATAAAGATCTGGTAGTTTTCATACTTGGAACTGGGTAATTATTTATCTACCTAATATTTAATTATAAACACTTAGTATGTCTGGCTTTGCCTATCTAATTAAATTCAGGAACTTGTATTCTTTACATGATCAGAAATACCTTACAGCTTTTTGTAGCAGCTAATTACTTATTTGATGTTGCAAAAAATATTGCTATAAACACAATGGTCGTCTAAACTAAATGTATTGGCGCGTCGGTCAACGCAAGCAAATTAATAAATGAATACCATATCCGAGAGCAGTAGCGGCGGCGACGACCAGGCGGCCGCACACCTGCGTCTGCGCATCTCAAGCGACACACGATAATATCCACCTTATGCGTAGAGCACAAGGTTCAAAATTTAACGGACTGACTAAAATCCCTCATTACGAATCACGGATGTAACAAACAAACTATACAAAACACTGTAGTCTCTACCTTTACAGCAAAGTTGGATTTTACGGTCAGTGCATGACTATAAAGATTCCTTTGCCGGAGAAATATGGTCATTTTTTATTTTAAGTAAAAGTTAACGAGAAACTTACTAAAAGTTAAACAAAGAAGGCTTTATTCTTAACTTCTCTGATACCTTAGTAACTGAAAAATCTCATAACTTAGCATAATAAAATTATAAATATATATTTCGTAGTAGGTAATCATTCATAATATTCCATTAGATTTTCCATACCAGTAGTTTTTGTTTAATTAATCCTTAGTTCTTGTAAGTTAAAACTAGATGGCGTTGTATAAAGGAACGCTTGATTCACATTTATTTTATTTTATTTCTCGTAGTTATGAACTGTTATCCTTATCGGATATCATTTTTTCAAATAATAAAACAAAATTAAATATTTTGAAGCTATAAAGATTTTTATCACTGTCCAATTAATTGTGTTAGAAAGGAAAGTTCTAAATCGCGCAATCAAAGTTTTTTGTCAACTTACGATATAAGCGAAATTTCATGTAAATTTGTGAGGGTTCCGATCAGTTCAGTCATCGGGGTTACATACAGAGTTCTTGTAACTCATCTCACCCTGTGGAAAGTCCCCGGAGATAGGGCGGAAAGCGCCACACCGTGGAGGTGGAGGCCGGGTCGGCTGCGTAGGGCAGGTCACCTGTGCGCGGGCCGTACTCGCGCGTTGATCAGAGCAAAGAGAATATTGACAAGGCGAACTTGCCTAACCAAATGGGGCTTACTCGATCTTGAACCTCTACTTTTATGGCTACATTCAGACAGTAACTGACATTAATAATGCTATCATGTCACAATAGCTTTTTAAACTCATTGCTGTCTCACTTTAGCATAGTATACAGGCGGGGCTGAACTGGGCTTAAGTAAGTACATATTTACATAACTACACGATTTCAGACCCTACCCTACCTAGTAGTAGGTAAGTGACTTGACTCTAGTCAGGTCACTAGCTGACCTAGTCTGCAATGACTCTCTTAGAAAGCCCTTTCTTTCGTTTCTGCGTAATGTAAATAAAGATCAATATGCACTTAAATTTGCATTTTGATGAATGTCTACCACTTTAAAATGATAGGTAAATCATTTCGTAAATAGCTTGAGATCCTAAAGAATAAATTTCCATTTTTAAATCTTTTCTTAATAAGAATTTAATTTGGTTAATAAAATATATGCACTACTATAATTAGGTAATAATAGGTATTTTTATAGAATTTTTAAATTATGGCCAAATATAAAAATGCCTCCAGAGAGATTTGAACTCTCGACCCCTGGTTTACAAGACCAGTGCTCTAACCCCTGAGCTATGGAGGCTACAGCACGATGGCTGAAATTTATGTTTCGTTGCAGCTAGACGGTGAGTGTCTTTGACTATGATAGTCAAAGGTGGGTGTAGCTTCACTTATGTACACAATAACACAATGCTTGCGTGTTTCGTTGCCTCATTGACCATGGATGAGACGAGCTATTGTTAAGAACCTGTTAGTAATAAGTTGTAATGAAGAAAATAAACGTCTATTGTTTATTGCTAAGAACTAGCGATAAATTATTAGACAAAGTATTTTGTCTTATATTTTCTTGTCAATGTCTTTATTTAAAAAGTGTTAGTGATCAGTTAAAAAAAATGGCACTAAATGATAATGATTACCTACCTCAGCTTATCATAAGCTTCTACATCAGGTATTAGTCATTACTATCAATAAATCACATTTAATTGGTGATTCTTATAAACATTTATGGCATCAATTTCGCCTCCAAAATATGCGCTTACGCACGCCGGTGACGATACCTAAGTATGTAATTGTGCTTATCTTCTAACTATACGTTAATTTACTTAAGAATATCATTCGAATTTAACTGACAGTGTTACAGTATTCTTTTATCTGTGGTGTTACCAACCACTCCTAATAGGATTCAAACAAGTCAGGGCTCGGTAATTTTTTTGCTGTCGCATAATTACATACAGAATTCACTGACTTGTCCTCCAATCTGCTTATCCTAATCTTTTCTATTTAGTTATTTAGATATGATTAGATGTATATCTTTCAGACTTTTATCAAATTTGGAGCTACTTACATATTTATAATATATTTCACATGCTTTGGAATACACATTATTACAATTAAAAACCATATTAAAACCTAACCGATATTGATAGGTACTTATTGTGTCAAATTATTAAAAAAAATCGGGTGACAGAATATTTTAAAAACAAACAATAAACAAACACCCTCTCATCCTAAACGCATTATATACAGACTCCGTTCCGTAGTAGGTAAAAATAGGTACCTAAACAAAGCAATAAATTAAAAGCCTTTCGAAGTCTGTTAAATAAAGACAAAATGTTCTCTTGATTTAATAATAATACAATGCTGTGTGGTATTAAATTCCTCATAATATAGCGCCTGCGGCATTATGCTCAGTGTAAAATATTTGATCGCGAAATTATGTTGTCACAGTACAGAACCGTTAATTAACGGTCGACGCGCTTCCTGTAAACTCTCACATTACCAGAGGATGTTTTGTAAAAAACGCTACAAAACTGTGTTAAATCCGTTCAGGTGAGGTTAAAACACATGTGAGGCTGTTACCGGTGGCATTTCGCAGATCGCCAGATGTCGAGCGGATCAGCGGACACAGGCCAAATGCGGCGAAGTGGAGCAGCCAACGGCGACGCAACCTGAGATATAATCACTTTGCATACTGTCACCTAAAATGGCAAGCACTGGTTGCGTCCCCTACTAGTGGTTACACGCAGTACGGTCAACTGAGCTCGTCTGAAGTTAGCCTAATAGTTAGATAAGTGGTCCTCTTTATGCAAAAAAGTATCGTAATCAGTTTGGACATTAATAACGAATGTGGAACCTTTATGACTGTAATTGATTTGTAAATCGAGTTTTTATGGTAAAACTTACTACTGCAAAACCACTTGCAGACAACTTCAGATACAATGTTATATTATAAATGTTTTGAAGGCACTATATTATTCTAACTTTAAGTTAAAATACGTACTACGTTTCCTTGAATAAAACATTTTTGAACTGCAACTTATGAATAGGGCTCGATTCGAGCCAATGAAATTTCCAATAGCAGTTCAGAGTTGGTATTTCAGTTTAGATTTGCCTACTTACGAGTACATTATAATTATGAAGCTTCAACATAAGAAAACCTTCGAAAATATCCCTCAGTGATATTGATTGATAGTAACGTCAAAATGCTTCTGGCATACTCTTATCATATACTTAGCAGACTGATGAAAACTTCCTGGTAAATTTTGACAATAATTTAATTTAAAAATCTATATAAAATATTAAGCAGTGGACGAATATGGCTGGTGATGATGATAATCGAACGAATAATGGCATGAAATTTAAATGTAATGTGAAGGTTACTGGCTTGCATAGGTTTCTTCTTGGAAAGTGTGGTTTTTCGTCGATTAACATATTGATGTAAATCGACGGGTTAACAGCAGATGAGATAGTGGTTAAACGCAAGCTTATCCAATATGAAAAGAAGATCTTATTTCGATAACACGTGGTAATAGAGCAAACAGTTCACCCATAAGGAGACAGGAAAAATAGATTACAACCATTTAAGTGACATTTCATTAATCTTGCCATACGTAGGCAATAGCAAATCACGGATTAGCGGTCCTTTACAGTATAAAAAACCTCATAGAGTATTAACAACATCTCTGGTTCCGAAGTGAAACTATTATATTGATTATTGCTATGTTCTTATAAGGGAATAAGTAATGTCTAACAGTTTTTCATTTGTCAGGCTTTGAAAGGTATAATATATGGAGGTAACTTACTGACGGGACGTAAACAGAAGTAATATAAAGTAAATAGCTTTGAACTATTGTAGTTATACGATCAAAATTGATTGGGAGTATGTAAAACTGAATGGAGATACTTTGTGCAAACTACGAAAAAGAAGAAAACCGGTGCTCGATGGAAAAACCTCTTGGGGTCTGACTTAGATGGCTGACGATGACATAAGGATGGTTATGGAGGGACGGATAAGCCAGTCGTTAGCTTTACGATACACAAAGGCATCTTTATACTTGTGTGTTTCAACATCGCATGAGAGCCATTTTTCCCTCTCAGTTGCTACGGCTCCGACTTGGCAACGCCTCAGCAATTCCTCCAGTGTTGCATCTTTTCATGGATGGCGAGGACTACCGTCGAGGTACCGAGCTTACAATACAATTAAAAGGAGTTATATAGTTGAACCTTATCATTTATTACAGGGCGAAGCCCTAGATCATACAAGTGAGTCTGTCAAGACTCGAAGACTAGACACTTCTACGTCAGATATAAAATTTCAAACTGATTGTTTATTCTTTAACCAGCCAATCAACCCGTAATATTGTCGCCTTCTTGGAGCGGTCTCTACACTACTTACCATCAGGTGGATCTTCTGTTAGCTTGCCAAATTCACCTCCCATCTACATGCATACAAATTTGCTCACCTGAAATGGAATCATAGAACTACGTACTTCTACAGTCTACTTCCATAGCTCGTCATGTTTATTATACATATAAAATAATTTAGCCCAATCGTATTTTAGAAATGTTACGGTGAATCGCGTGCACGGTGCACGGCACGTTGCGGATGCTGCTACCAGCATCTATCTATCTAATTGCTAAATTGTTCCTATCTTTCACAATCCCATCTTAATTATAACCACTGAAATTGTGCGTGTAATCGCAAATTGCCGATAAAAATAAAGAAACTTGTTCCGTCGAAATAATCATTTTCGTTAGTGGTAAGTGAGAGGTCAACGCTACCTCAGTAGTCATTCTTCAATACTCGGTTTTACGAAATTGGAAATCTTTACTATTCCTTTATTAAAGTTAGTTATATGTGAGAATCAATCAATCTATGATATCGTTCAGTAATAATGGTTTTGATAACTTACTGGTACCAAAAGTATTCATTTTTTGGGTCAGTAGATATACTTACCTACATGAAACTAATAATATGATGTTTCGGCACGAATAGGCTGGCTCGACCGGAGTGATACCACGGCCTCACAGAAAACCGGCGTGAAACAAAACTTATGTTATGTTTCGCCGAGTGGGGGTACCGGTGGCCCAAACCCTTTTAAAAGGCGGGCAACGCAATTGCGACTCCCTGTGGTGTTGCGGGTGTCTATGGGCCACGGTAATCGCTTACCATCAGGTGATCCGTCTGCTAGTTTGCCCCCCTATGCCATTGAAAAAATGCTTTAAAAGTTACTTATCATAGCCATACCCAACCATAGCCATATCGGCATAAAGTTTATATTTATTTAGTTTATTGCAGATTCGATGGTGCCATCTAAATGTTTATTTCTCGAACCATCTATTTAACGACAATAGGCTCTATAAAAAAAATTAAAGTACCGTAGGGTTCTTGGAAATTGGTAGCAAACGGAACTTTCTCCGGTAAAGTCATTGCATACAATGTTAATAAAACACCTATCGGTGAATTGCGTCGGTTCGGAAATTGGCCATCATTACGTTGACCGCTTACGGCAGCGCCTCAGGCACGTCCACTGTACCGCAAACCAATAATTTACTATAACGCACCGGTAATGTTCTCGGTGCTCTTGATTTTTAGGGTTCAGTGGCCTGTGCAATACTGTTTTTATCTCAGCATTGTGCCTAGAGGCGGGCACGCCATACTGTGCCGATTAACAGCTATTTGCGAATTCGCGGTGCCACATTTTGTAAATTATATTATACTTACCTTATCTTTTTAACAGCCCATCATTGTTGATACTGACGGATCAGTCTTTCATATTTCTTGCTTTCTATAAATTACAATGTTGGCTCAGGGCACGTTGCTGTTTTCTCCTTATCTTAGAACAGCTTGTTCCAACCTTTATAACGTTGAACTGCTCTATGATCGCTATTACGAATCTTCTACCTACGAACCTATTATTATCTTTATATTATAACTGCCTCATTAGCCTAGTGGCCCTGAGCGCGAATGCTACGCTAGAGGTCCTGGGTTCGATTCCCAGGTCGAGCAAAGTGTTATTGGGTTTTTCTATGGAATTCCCAGTAGCAGCTCGGAGTTTGGAATTTGTGCCCGGTTAATGGCAATAGGCTCGCCCCCTATTACATGGGACCGAAACATACCGGCGAACTGGGGTGTACATTGGTACGCCTCTGCCTAACCCTTCGGGGAATACAGGCGTGATGGTATGTTATGTTATATTATTATCGTGTTTTTATTTTTATCTGCGGACACCTTGGAGTATGGAAAGGCCGCTTCTAATGATCTTATGAATTGATCCCACAGAAATTGGTTCGACTAAGTCCACATACCTACAACTAACAAATGGAAGAGAAATTCTACGTCACTGGCAGTCGCCTTCGTAGCTTAGTTGGTTAAAGTGTCTGGTGTACTTAACCGGAGGGAAGCAGATTCGAAACCTACTTGTGATCGATTTTTTTCCCACCAAAATTCATGTCTGTGGGAATGTTAATGCACTACAGCATTTTAGTGGAAATAATAATTATAAAATATCATTCTCTTCTTTCTAGAATCTCAACTTTACACTAAAACAAATATGACTCAAACGGAACTCAGAGCTCTCAAATTAAGCTTCAACCGTACTGTTTTTTCTCCGGCCACTTATTTGTGCACAGGTCGTAATTTAATTGGAGCCACGATGTGGGTTTTTGAACTCCGAGTCAGCGTCCAGTTACACGATTAACTGTAGTGTTGCAATCGACTAATGTATCTCCAATTACGTGAAATTGAAAGGTAATCGTACTTTTGCAATATTTGTTTTAAACGCTTATCTATAACACATAATATACCACACTATGACGCCTTTATTCCAGATTAGATGGTGCCATTATTAGCCTAGTGGTCCTGAGCGCGACTTCGACGCTTGAGGTCTTGGGTTCGATTCCCAGGTCGAGCAAAGTGTTATTAGGTTTTTCTATTAAATTCCCAGTAGCAGCTCGGAGTTTGGAACTTGTGCCCGGTTAATGGCAATAAGCTCGCCCCCTATTACATGGAAACTGAACATACCGGCGAACTGTGGGTGCATTAAGTACGCCTCTGCCAAACCCTTCGAGGAATACAGGCGTGATGGTATGTATATTTATAATACCCGGTATGCTATAAGTCTATTTTTGCTAGATGTCCGGATTTAGACGGACAAGTCCAGCTTTTTACTGTCATGTCCGGCCAAATACACAAGACCGGCTTGTTAAACTTATGTTTGGCTGTTGATCAACCTCGATCCGCCAACAGATGCCGAAGGAAAGCGTGCGAGCGAATCACGTAAATAAAAATAAGTATCAAAAAGACTCATTCTTTTAAAATCCAGTGTTTCAGGCTTTTAGGGCAAAATGTTCGGCTAAATATGAATCTGTCTCCATCTGTGTCTGTGGCAACCCTATATAGGTCATATATAAAAGGAGGCGATAAGTACCCTTTTGCTTTGTTTTTTCATAATATTTTGCTTCAGATACCGCTGTATCTGAAGAAAAACATTATAAACATACATTTATTTTCATGTCTTTTCCATAAGACCCACTACTTGGAACCTTGGAACCGTGTCAATATTATAGTTTGTTGACATTCCAAAAGCATTACAGATACTTTTGAAATGTCATCATAATGCTCTAATTGAAATAAAACATTAGACTTTGACTGTATGCGAGCACAAAAGAAACCGAAAGGAACCGGTCTATTAAAGAAGAAATATTGAGTTTTTTCTATGAAATTCACAGCAGCAGTTTGGAGATAACACATAACATACCATCACGCCTGTATTCCCCGAAGGGTTAGGCAGAGGCGTACTAATGTACACCCACAGTTCGCCGGTATGTTTAGGTCCCATGTAATAGGGGGCGAGCCTATTGCCATTAACCGGGCACAAATTCCTAACTCCGAGCTACTACTGAGAATTTCATAGAAAAACCCAATAACACTTTGCTCGACCTGGGAATCGAACCCAGGACCTCTAGCGTAGCAGTCGCGCTCAGGACCACTTAGCTAATGAGGCAGTTTGGAGATTGGTTTTCGTAACCGGCTACCCGGCAACCCGGCAATAGTAATAGGCTCGCCCCTATTACATTACATACTGGCGAATTGTGGGTGTAGATTAGCACGCCTCTGCTTAAACCTTCGTAGAATACAGCCGTGATGGTGTGTTAAGACAAGTTTATAATGTTTACTGTGCCCTATAAAACCCTTACTCAATGGTAATTTCTCTGTAATGGGAGATCTACTAAACACAGGAAATACTCTATTTAATAAGGAAGCACTTAATGTCGTTTAGTTGAAACATCGACTATAATATTAACATAATTTACTTGATATACTTACTTATCAATGTACCCTACATACTTTGTACTAGTATCCGGGAAATGATTATATTGAGATTTTCTCATGTAGAGTAACCTGGCTACATAAATGCGATATTTTTTTTAATAATTTATTAGTTACAACTGTTATAGATAAAAACTTGATCTTTTATAGATCAAGTTTTGATATAGAATACCTATAATAAAATTGTAACAGGCCGACGGACGTCTGAGAGTATCGATATGGAAGAAAAACTAATTTGTCCAATTTTTTATGTCAGTCATAGAGTGATTTGCAAAAGCAAGTGCTTTCAAATCATTGTTCGTACTTTGAATTCTAGATGGCGCTTGATGACCTCGAAAAAAACTGCCGAAAGAAATTATACGTACTTAGTACATGAATATTTTATCAACCTTTTATATTAACTTCAAGAAAGTGATAAAAATATATTTTATAGGTCTGGATTATCTGAACAGATTATTGATATAATTTATTATGTAACCTACACTACGACTCGAGCTGCAGGAAAAAAGGCTATAAACACACCCCATGCTGTGATGTTAGACAACATCACAACGTGTTACGATAAGTCCAACTGACCATTGGTTTAAAATTTCATACTTATAACATGGTTACTTACATGAATACGTGACTGCTACGCTAGAAGCCCCGGGTTCGAATTCTCAGTACATAGCAGCTCGGAGTTTGGATTTATGCCCGGTTAATAAGATTAGGCTCGTCCTCAATTACATGGGACCTAAATATACCGGCAAACTATGGGTGTACATTAATACATATCTGCCTAACCCTTCCAGGAACACGGGCGTGATGGTATGTTACATGATAAAAAAAATATTGATCTGAACTGCACTAAGTATTTTCGAGTAGACTTCAGGTAGTGTGTCTCCGTCCCGCCTGAGTAATGTTGTGGACAGAAGGAAGTAATATCTTACACGGTTTGACACGTAACTAAATACGTTTAGTAAGCAACTGTACTTATATTTAGCGTGCTGGGTAACTGACGGAATCGATAGCTTGTTGTGATCGCCAATTAATTTAGTTCGATCGCGTTTGCCCGCTACCGTGCGCCAATCTGTTAGACAATAAATCGCTGACAGAGGAATTACTTGCAAGTACTAATATACTCAGTATCATAAACTTTAAAAAATGCAGTCTCCGTTAAATTACTTTTTTTTACCACAGATACTATTGTAACATTTACTAAACGACTTTAAAAAAGGTAGTGACTCAATGTGCTTTTATGCAAATCTGTGTAATTAATGAACCGATTTCGACAATCCTTTTTTTATAGAGTTATAAGAAAGTAAGTAATTAAATCGGTATTTGGTTTCTGTCTCAAACCATCTACTCGCAAAGTTACATAGGTACCTGACTACAACTCGTGTTTTCTTTTCCTCAAAAAAGTATCTAATATAGCCTATACCGTTGTCTTTCTCTAAACAGGCGCCTCGATTTATATCATTGTACTAAAGTCTCGATAAATCTATTGCCTAAGTATGTTTACTACCTAAGTGGTGTAAAATTAATTGAATTAACCGATTGTGAACATGTGTTATTATCATTCGACTGCCAAAGACTTGTTCCACGCCAAATCCTTGCCCTCTTCACGTTAGTTTATAGGTTAAATATACATACATTAATAGTACTGTATAATTAAACTACATTTATATTGCGATCTAGCGAAGTCACGTTTTAGGGATTGCTTTCTATTACCTTTTTTTAAGAGCCGCAAAGATTTTTTGACTTTAGTCTCATGAAACTTATATCTCATTGCCCCATAAGCTTCAGGGTCAGAGGCTTTTGTATTGCATTCTGTTTGAGTAACCTTAAGTCTCTTTAAATAAGTTCAATAACAACCTATATTGGTCAAGGTTTGTTTAATGTTTGGTTGACTTGACACCAAGTCGCCAAGCGTCCGTAGAGGCCTCGGGCGGCGGCGGTCAACCCATCTGTCCAGCAGAGCGGAGGCCGCGCCAAGACGTGTGCTGTGTGCCGTGAGGGCCGGGCTTCGGTTACCGCCTGACGCCGTATCGGCTTACCCGCTCTCTCTACATCCTACATCTGATATGCGCAGGCGCATGCCGTGATAATTTCGTGACGCATCGCGAAACAATACTGCTAGCTGCTTTGTACCTTGCATGAAATGCCGCTCTATAATTTTGCATTTGGCTCTTTTTCGTTTTAGGCGTGAAACATGAAACATTTTAAAAATAGCGTGATGGAATAAATTTAACTTTGATTTTCTGTTTTCTCTTTGAAAGTTAGTAACGTATTGATGTGTATCTCTATCATTATCAAGAACAAAGCCAGCTTAATAATAATCAGGCAATAAAATATCAATCAACCTCAGAACATTATTGAGACTAAGACAATTTGCAGATGAACTCAGTTTCACAGACATTTCAAACGAAAGTCGTAATCAATTAAACGATTCGATTCAATTAGTGGTACACCACTGCGCCTGCGCATTGTTGAGGCGCTTAACCGATTGTATCTTACATGCGATGCTGTGCTGATCCAATGCCAATAAGAACAGTCAGATAGATGAATTGCTAACATAGTACCTACAGATAAATAAAATATAGGTATATATAAATGTATGCAATCGTAGCAGCATTTGATAATTTTATATTTGCCCGTACTAATAAAATGTACTAAAATAATGTCACTTAATTCCGTAAATGACTAAGTACATTTATTAGCTGAATGCTTAATAAAAAATTATTATCATGTTTGCGAAAGGAACAATAATCACCAAAACAACATTCAGACACAGATACATGAACTGAATAATTCTTAAAATGAAATCATCAAGAATGAATTGAATTTTGAATCAAGAATTTATCAATGTGTCTTATTAAAATATGGTGATATTACAAAGTTTCTTATAAACAAACACGAGTTGCATCAGTGCGCGCCATTCACGTTTATACTAGGCCATTCAAAAGACAAAAGCAACTCGCCAGTATTTCGGAATTAGAATAGTTTTCACGCATCACCGCGGCTTCCGGCCGGCCATTCACACGGCGACACCCCCGCCACGAACAATTGGAGCGGTCGTGGGACTGATTTTATGGTAATTTCCGCGTTGAACAGGGGTGATTTTGTTTCATTATTGATTTGACTTTGTAATTGCAATCACAGCCCGGACACGCTTCCTCTATCATTTGTAATTAAAATTCCATTACAAGGGATGCTTTTAGTTCACTTCCCAAATTGCTGTGGATCATTTAAATGTTATTGGTCGGTCGGTAGCAGCAATACGACTATATATTTTACATTGAAATCGAGGAGTAATTTAACTGTCTAGAGTTAACTTTTATGTTTCCTTTAGGCAGTAGTAAACATTAAGCCTATCAGTTAAGCCTGCTCAAGTGATGTGTAAGCATGGTCGATCAGGTTCGCTAAAACGAGCATGCAGTTACATTAACGGCACTTTTAATGGTGGAACTGGTTTCGCGATTGTCGTCCTGCGGAGGCGTGAGAATGGCAAGTCGCGGGATATTCTCATGGTCGCTGACGTCACGTGCACCTGCACTGCATCACACCGCGACAAAAGGACAATGTCGTTAAAGTGCTTATCCAATTGCCGGCTCAAGTTCGTACAAGTTGAGCTCTGTCTCAAGGTTGCATTGTTTGTCCAGTGCTGGCAGGCTGTGTTTAAATCTTGACTTTGAGATGTCGGAAACAAATTGGACAACTCGTTAAAGCTTCAGAAAATATCATATAAATAAATCAACATTACGATATTGCTCTTTAAATTCAATCAAATTAAAATAAGTAGTTACATGTGTTCCACTTTCTTTCATTCAGAATGATTGGTTGTAAGTTGAACCAGTTCATTCGGTGTCAAATTATTTGGTAGCACTCTGAGATTTCAGAAAGTAATAAAATTTCCATTTACACGTAATAACTGTTCTCTTTCGTCGGAACCGGATCCGTTCTGAACAAATTAAACATGACGACAAGATTTCTGTACAAACTGCACATTGTATTTGCATGTGCACATTACATTTACTCGACCGCATTCGGAAAAAATATAGCAAAATTAAGTATAATTTACATACGCTTGAAAGAAAATAAATGGGTTCTACTCAAAGCGGGGATAATCAGATTATTCTCATGAAGTGTAGGTAATTAACTTTTAAGTGAGCTTCACGCATTGATAGCGTCGCAAAAACCCATTTGCGACCGAGCCGAGCAAATAACGGGCGAGTTGTGCCTTTAATTATGTCGTGCTGGGCTACATTGTCCTGACTGTACCATGAAAATCAATTATTATGTACTCCGTCTATCTGACAGAGCAAATTAGTCTATGAAGGCTTTAGTAATAAATCCGCTTGTTACAACTGAATGCATTATTGAGTATTTAATACCTTGTTGACTTAACGATCCAGTCGGTTCAAATGATTGTTATTCTGGTTTAGATAATGCGAATATGATTGAGTTTCCTGCAGAGTCACCTACATCTGTAGCTGATTCATTTATAGGTGCTCGTATAATTTATATTGTATCATTAAATGCCCGCTTCGTAAATACACCTGCACCTTAGAAGTATAAATTGAGGAAATCAGGACTTCTGTATCTAGATAAGTGCTTAGATTTAATTATTTTGAGCTAAAAGTAATCAGACCTACATAAGCATAACTCGTGTTGCGCCTTTTTGGGGTAGGTTGAGTCGCTCCAACAATGGTATTCTGTAGGCTGTCTCTGCATAATTATATTATGTCCTGTCCAACCCAATTTTACAATATTGGATTACGGTTCATTTGAATTACAATAAAAATTGATATAACATTAATAATAGAGAATTATCAGGTTATGACTGACTATGTATATTTTAATTTTATTTATCTTAATTTTGTTTTTAGTTTTTTTGTGATATGGGTCTTTTACGTGCTTGAAATAAACGAAATTTATTTATAAATCTCGCAGTTAGATTGATATACTTACTATTAAGATTTCATTAGGCATTCTCGCCAAATAAAACATCTGCTTTTGCGTCCTGTCGCCAAATTATAGCGCCTGTACTTTCTCATACGTACGTACCACTAGGGAGTGGAACTCTGCTGAAGTCTATATTCCCGTTTAAATACGTGCAACCTGGGAGTCTTCAAGACAATCATTTGTAAATTATCAATTATGTTTTATGTACATTACTTTAAAAAATCTGTATTCTTTATCTGGCAAATAAAAGGTTCTGATTTCTTATACTAGATAGTATTATATTATCTGTTCTTATGCCCTCTATAAACGCAATGTCGACTAAATGCAGTTCAATCAACATAGTTTCACGTAAATAAGGAAACAAACGTGATAGCGCCTTCTCACTATCATAAACTACATAATTTAAGTGGTTAAATCGGACAAACTCTATAATCTCCGGAGATCCGTTGAACGTGAGAATCACGGACAGGTGTAAGTACCATAGATACGCGCCTTGAATCTTTAAGGTGTAGTGAGACCGCTGATGGAATTATTTCCAATCACAATTACATCGTGGTGAGTCATTTGTGTACTGTGGGATTATAGCTCGCTCTTAGATTATTTACAAAAGAAGAATATCAATATTGTGGTCAATGAAAGCAAACCTAATAGCTTATAGCATAATTGTGATTTAGCGTTTATTTGTATTAAGTTTCAAATGCAGCTGTTGGAAAAAGTTATGATACATATTTTATGTTTTCTACGCGGTATAATTATGCTGGGGACCTAGGATACTAACTATGCACATCCTTTCGAAAAATAATTTTATAATTTGATGATGTTGAAGATGTAGAAATAATACTATTGCTATAACACCATTAAGGGCCACAAGCACCAACTTCTTAAATATGATAATATATTCCAGAAGTTAACGCCAGTGGCCTTTTGCTGAGTCAGAGTAAAACAAAGATATTTACGAGTATATAGAGTATAAGATAAGTAGATTACTTATTGTTCAATTTATATTATGACTACTTACCTATAATACTGTATGCATATATTGGAAATGGAAGAAGCTGAAACACCTGACACTGACAACCAGTTAATCTTAAGGATACTGTTGTTGCCTAGTAATTGGGTTAAGAATTCGCTATGCTTATAAAACTTACTTTGTATACAGCTTTGCCCCTTGTTAATTAGACCAAAAGCCGACCTCGACTTAAGTACTTAGTTGATACTAAGCTTGTCAAGTTTATGATGGTGATGATGTAACTTTTATTGATAAGATTAAAATTTTTACTTACATTAAATTATTATTTCTTACGCGTTGTAGTATCGTAGCTGCTCGTGGTATCATCCGTTGGCTCTATCAGAAAATCAGAGCTGCGGCATTATGATTTTCTTATGTCGCGGCATTATACTGAGATAGGGACTTTTCTACCGTTTTCTTTTTCTAAATGGTATCTTTGCAAACAAAGTTGATTTCCACTTTGAATTACAATATCTTTATCACATTAAAGGCTTCATTACTTTCGCATCTTGATGAGAGATTGAGTAACTGTAACCTATAACAATGAAAAAACGCCTATAATGGACTACTGAAATTAGATACACCTGACGTACGCACTTAAGTCTGATACAGCTCATTGCTCGGTTAGTGTCGTGGGCCTCAATATTAGCCACATCCTCGGCCCGGCCATAAAAACATGGCGTACGGATAAAAAACTTGCTTATTGTGTAACAGACGTGTGGGAACCGCGGACAGGTGCGGCCCTAGCCTGAGGAAATCACTACCAGCTCCTGTGCACTGCCATGATTATTTATTGCGAACTATTATAGCGCGCGAATAACCGCGCATCTGTTTATGATTTGGTGTACGTGGTTACGTGTTTTAATATTTCTGTTGATAATCTATTTGCAATTATAGTTGAAGATATTGATCAAGTAATTATAGCTGTACGTAAAATCCCAATTTTAAATAATTGACAAGGTCCGCCAAGTTTTCAAAGGACACCAATTTATTAAAATAGAGTGTAGAATCAACTAACTAAACTGAACTCTAACAACGTAACTCTACATATTAGACTCGAAGAGCTTATCCATTGTTTTAGGACTCGGAAGGATTATGCCAAGTAGTCTAATTATATATGTTTTTTTACCCCTCGTGCTAAGCTAAATGCTTGTGTTACGAGTGGGTTCACGTCGGTAGTGCAATGGGTGGGTTTTGAACCGGCCACTACATGATCGCAAGTCCGACGTCTTAGCCATTAGACTACCACCGCTTTAAATTATTAAGTTAAAATATAGAATATCATTAAATTATATATAAATTATTGTTTAAAACTTCTTAAACATACATACCATCACGCCTGTACCTATTCCCCGAAGGGTTAGGCAGAGGCGTACTAATGTACACCCACAGTTTGCCGGTATGTTTCGGTCCCATGTAATAGGGGGCGAGCCTATTGCCATTAACCAGGCACAAATTCCTAACTCCGAGCTGCTACTGGGAATTTCATAGAAAAACCCAATAACACTTTGCTCGACCTGGGAATCGAACCCAGGACCTCTAGTGTATCAGTCGCGCTCAGGACCACTTGGCTAATGAGGCAGTTTAAACTTCTTAAATTCCTGTAAATGCAGAACAACATTAGAATTCCAGTCTCAATATCAAGTTCCCATAATTATGTATCTTAGATTATTGATGAAGTAAAAGATTATGTGAGACTTGTTGGGTAGCAATGACTGGTTAGAGTAGTTGATAATCAACACGTAAAAGTTACACTTGTCTAACTTTTTATTTATGTGACAAATCTGGCATCAAGCACTTATACAACTGCAATAAATCAAGAGTCTTCTCATCTATTTTTCTTGCCGTACCTTTAATTGAATTGAATCGATAAACAAGAAGTTCAAAATCAAGGTCATGAAGTCTTATTTCATCAACAAAGATCTTTCAATCCGGGAAACAGTTGTAGCTATTAATATTTACAGCAGTAAAAATAGTGACTTTTTTACAAGGAACACTAAGTTACTACCAAATTTTCTAGGGAGCTTAGCTTTTGAAATATAATTACCTCTGGAATTTAAAAGAGGTTAGCTCTTATAGGAGTTATTAGCAACTAACGTTTCTTTCTTTCTGAGTTATGTCCCTACTGATGAATATAAGCCTCCGTTGCCTTATGCCACAGTTTCCATCACGCGACACCAACGGATTTTCTGACATCATCGACCCATTTCGCTACTGGACGCTCCGCACTACAATTCATCCATTTAAGGCTATCTTCATCATCATCAGCTTATATTTCAACCTGTCCTCGGCTTGCATTACTCGCATCTGATTCTGCCAGCACATAAGATTATAGACGTAATTTATCATCGAACTAATACCAGCTGTAAAGCGGCTTTGTGTAAATACTTATTTAAATATCTTCTACTTGATTATCACATCTAACTTCAAACACCACAATTATCTTGAAAACTATTTATATTCAGAAAGCTCATTGTCTCCACCAATCAATGCTCTTACGCAAAATAAATATAGATTATTCCCATAATTATCAATGAGACAGAAGATCTCGTGAGAAATATAAGCAGGTGTATTGTATGCGGGGAAATTGAAACAATACTTTTTGTTTATCTCCGTGATGTTGGCGAAGTGACACGTCTACTTAATACATTCTTACTGTCGTAGCCTGTAGCGATACATGACGATAATTAAGTACAAACAACTATTAAGCAAGCTAACGGTAAGAAAGAATGATGACATTTATAAATATGTTTCGCCGAGTGAGTGAGGATACCGGAGACCCAAACCCTTTAAAAGGCGCAACGCACTTGCTACTGCCTCGGTCGGTGCGGTGGTACGGGTGGCGGCATCGCTTACCATCAGGCGATCCGTCTGATCGTTAGCCGTATCACATAAAATATCCTATGTGATAAGTTTTTATCAATAAATTCGCGTATATAAGTTGGTCGTATAATTTATTTTTAATACGTATCTTCCGAATACGGATCCTATAAGAAGTAGAGAGATGTGATAGTTTGTTTAAGTATACAAAAATGCCGCTCCACATGATGAGAATGTGAGTTGTAAAAGTTGAAATCCCTGAGAGTTTCGTGGAATCTAATGATCCGCCCGGATAAAGATAGCATGTTCATGTAAAACCAGCGCATTAGAACGTTTGTTCTAAAACCACAAACATAAACAGGTCAGAATTATTATTATTGACCTGTTTATGTTTATAAACAGGTCAATAATAATAATTCTGACCTGTTTATGTTTGTTCTAATGGTGCTTGACGAGGTTTTCTTTCCAAAAATAAACAAAATAAAAAGAACTATGAATTTGTGCTTTACGAGGTTTTCACTGCATGATATATGCAAGAGCCAGAGCCTAAAAAGTAATAACTTTTCACTGTTAGTTCCTTCGATCAGAGAAGACCAACAAAAATGATAAGTTTTAACAAAAAGTATTTCAACATTTTGATTGGTGAGTAGAATCTGACGTATTTCGACGATGTCATCAATTATATGGTCGGTACATTTTATGTGCTTTGTGATCAGATCTTGACCAATATGGGCCCACTTCTGAAGTATGGCCTACCAAACAAAAGAAGAAAGATCATATAAGTTGACGGAATAATCGCGTAACGAAAATACAAAAAAAAAAACAATCGAATTGAGAACCTAAGGTGGAGGTTCTCAATTCGATTGTTTTTTTTTTTGATTTGAAGGCGGTAGAAAAACCTTCTTGTGATTACTAAATAACATTTCGACGTTGGGTGCTGTTTGAGAACCTTTTTAATCACCTCTATATTATTATATACTGCAATACGATTTAACAATTAAAATGTAAATATTAATCATGATTTTACAGTTAAATCCGTTGAAAAACCACAGTCGCGTCCGCGGGAGGAAAGATAGTGTCAGACGACCGCAAGGATGTTGTGAGTCACCGTGGGAAGCTGCGCAGGTGACGGGGCGCCTGCGCACCTTATGTGCCTACCTAGCCTGTAATCACAATGGTGACCATACTTAACTGAGACCCAGATACAATGCGCGAATACTTATTAGAAAAGGGAAATATTTTTAATAGCTTACACACGTAGGTACCTACATGCCTACATACAGTAATCATGAATAGCAGGCAGACACAGTATGAAAGGATTTTATCAACGCTGCATAAAAAAATAATTGGAGCTGCATACAAATTGGTTAGGTCGTCGGAAGAATCGACGAGAAAAAGCCGCGGGCAGAAGCTAGTAAATAAATATTAGTGCAAATATTTATTTACTAGCTTCTGCCTGCGGCTTCGCTCACGTGAAGCTATATCAGAGTAAAAATGGAATAACCAACATTGATAATCTCTTCTTTGTATGGGCCTCTATACATCAGGGAGGTAAAGCTATATCTCAGGATTCGTATTGAGATAAGAAGTTCACTAGTTTTTAAGTTGGAGCATATAAGTACTTTCTAACAGTGATAATAAAATTTAAATCTATTCAGTAGTTTTTGCTCCAACCCGTAACAAACAGACAAGAATTTTAAAAGTCACATTTTCTGATTCGGAGACTTTTATATACTATAACCCACGTGTTTTTTTTAAATATCTTCAATGTACAGGCACAGCTTTTTTACAATTTTATAATAGTAGAGAGGATTTATTTATACTTCTATGCACAATAATCAGGCGTACATCAGGCGGACTTAATGCCATATGGCAATCCTAGAATGGAATTTTTTAGTTATAAAACTTCGGATGGTGCCAAATATTACCGATGATCTATGTAGGATCAATATGTTAGTGTCTTCAGGGGTACCTCTGATAGGTGAAATAATTATGTAGTTGCTGACAAAAACCAACCATTGAGCGTTATTCCAATAAACCAGAAAATTTCATTGTGATATTTCATTTTAAGTAATAAAGTTGATTCAATATGACATATAGTTATAGGTACAAAGAAATTCAGATATTATAAAAGGATATTGGTCACCCTACATACACAAGAAAGTTACTTACATATCTGGTCCGGCAGAAATCGTCATAATATTTTTTACAGTGATTCATCTCATTGAATATTCCGATCCTAATGTCATTAAATACCTATATCAGCATTACGACTACTATAATTAATTGCGATAAGTTTTTATAATTAACCATAAAACGTAAAACTTTGATTGTTTTGCCACCTATATGGGTTTCCTAAGAACACCTATAAAGAGACCTATTTCCTAATCGATTTTATATTATATAGCTTCTGCCTGCGACTTCGTCCGCGTAGCATGATGATATGAAAGCCTATAGCCTTCCTCAATAAATGGGCTATCTAACACTGAAAGAATTTTTCAAATCGGACCAGTAGTTCATGAGATTAGCGCCTTCAAGCAAACAAACAAACTCTTCAGCTTTATATATTAGTATAGATATACAAAAATGTTAGAATTATGGTTACGAATGTAGATACATAGATGAAAATAATGTTTCTTCTTCTTCGCAGCGACAATTTAACGTTATTATGGTACCTATATTTTTTTTCTATAAAGGAACTTCTGCAAGAAATATCTTTCCGACTAACCGATAGTAAATATTACAAGTTTAGGACTTTCATAAGTATGCTACGCAAGGTCGCTGCATTTGCTACGCATTTTGCTACGAAGTTTTCACTGGCTAGAGTTTCAAGATCTCAAGTGGTGGTGGTTTTTTTAAGCAAACCATTTGACTTTTTTTTCTGTTGCTAAGTGGTAACAATGGTATTTGGTAAGTTTTAAATTTAAGATCTGGTATTTTCGAGTCATCTTATATACCGACAATAACGGATTCATAATCATCATTAAGATTAATAATATTACAGACTACGTTTCCCAAACTTTTGCAACAAGATTAATGTTTTACATGACAAGCTCATTTAAGTACACACCTCTGGTAAGATCCAGTAATTACGATATAACGTGATTTTAATGTACACCGCAAATTTTGCCGCAGTTTAAGAAGTATGAAAATGTGGAACATCATCATGATCTCCCGAAGTTCTTCCAGCATTTCTGATAAACGATTATAATGTTATCAAATTATAACTCTATTAAGCTTTGCCTTTCTCTCTGATGCTATCACTACATAGTATAAAACAAAGTCGCTTCCCGCTGTCTGTCTGTCCCTATGTATGCTTAGATCTTTAAAAATACGCAACGGATTTTGATGCTGTTTTTTTATAGATAGTGATTCAAAAGGAAGGTTTTAACTCTTCGTCTCTTAGGAACGAGGCAGCGTGGGTGAAACCACGGGCGGGACGCTAGTTGAAATTATGAAAGTACTCCGATACGATATTAAAATAAACAGTTGTGTTGAATACCTGATGATTGATATCAAGCTGTTCTAATTGTGAATTCTGATTGTTCTTTCCACGCCGAGTTGGCTTGAGATTAAGGGCCGATTTCACCACCTCCGGATAAGTAGGTACTATCTCCCAGATAAATTCAAATTTTGAACAGAATTTGTATAAATTTTAGCTTCAGATAATTTATCGGACACTTATTAGAAGGCAGTGAAATAGGCCCTTAGGCAGTCAACAAAGAAAACGAAAGTCTATAATAAACAACATGAACATTCACAATAGCCTTTACTCTTCATCTGGCGAATAAAGCGCTGGCCACACGCATTGTGTGCACCGCGATCTGTATTTTGTTACCTTCACTATTAATACATGCTTGGAACTTAGTACAAACGATTTCCACGGCGCAGCGTGCGTCCACGCTTAATTTCCATAGCTTTACAGTTAAACACTATTTATTTGTTCTGAAAATACATTTACTCTGTCTGACGTCTGATCAGACTGTTTTAACGATGGAAAAACATGTGTGTTACGAATTAGATCGGCTCATGTTTAACATACGATGTGCGTTTACTTTTATGTGGTTTGATTGTAACTGTAACTTTGTTTAAACAGGCATTTGAAGTATCTATCTAGAGTTTAGACGAGTTAAACTTAGTGTAACATAGAAACGCAAGTCTACATTGTAAATTAAATGAAAATGTACGAGATTTTCCTTTGAACAAACTTACGAACTACATTTTAAAGGTTTTTTTTCTACATATCCTTACTCCTACATAAGCTTATCAAAATTCTTGATCTTTTATCTCCAAAATCATCCCATTGACATTCACCATACGACGAGCAGGGTGGTGTATGTCACGTCTTTAAAACCTCAATAAAACTGTTGAATACATTACAATAATTTTGTTAAACAAATTGAGGTATTAACTGCCTCGGTTCATTAGTGTAGGGATCCTTATCGCGACTGCTACGCTAGAAACTATGGCTTCCATTCCCAGGCAACGCAAAGTGTTATTGGGATTTTCTATGAAATTCTCAGTAGCAGCACAGAGTCCAGATTTGTGGTTAATAGCAATAGACTCGCTCTCTATTACACGGGACGTAAACGTACCGGCGAACTGTGGGTGTAAGTACATTAATACACCTCTACCTAGCCCTTTAGGGAATACAAACGTGAAAGTATGTTATATCATAACATAACATACCATCACGCCTGTATTCCCCTAAGAGTTAGGCAGAGGTGTACTAAGGCACACCCACAGTTCGCCGGTATGTTTAGGTCCCATGTAATAGGGGGCGAGCCTATTGCCATTAACCGGGCACAAATTCCTAACTCCGAGCTGCTACTGGGAATTTCATAGAAAAACCCAATAACACTTTGCTCGACCTGGGAATCGAACCCAGGACCTCTAGCGTAGCAGTCGCGGTCAGGACCACTCGGCTATTGAGGCAGTTATATCATTGAACAAACAAATAATATACATGCCTGATATTAGAAAATGAGGGTTAGCATAGAGTATGTGGGATAATTCGTGGATAATTTATAGACAACAAGGCAATGACACGGTTGAATGGTGTCACAAATCGAGCGTTTTTAGGAGTAGGTAACTGTCACGGTCAGGTGGCTTGAGGATATCCTACCAATTCATACCCCTTCAACAAGGTCGTGGGAATGCTAATATGAATTCAGCCGTGATAAACTATAGTAATGCTTTTGTTGTATCTGAATGAGCACGGATGTAATCTAACCTCACTATTAAAACAATTTTATGGCAACACATCAAAGCGACAATAAAGTTTTATATCATTGTACCTTTGTAGATAGCAAAATAGTCTCGGTTGTGGTTTTTAAAGAATAATTTCACGAAACTATTACGTTGTTTGAAAATAGACCGAAAAATAGTCTTAAAAATATAATAATCTAGCTTCTGTCCGCGACTTCGTCCGCGTACCGTGATGATATATAGCCTATAGCCTTCCTCAATAAATGGGCTATCTAACACTGAAAGAATTTTTAAAATCGGACGCGTTCAAGCTAACAAACAAACTCTTCATCATTATATATTAGTATACTAGCTTCCGCCCGCGACTTCGTCCGCGTAGAATAGTTACTTAGTCTTAGAGTGATAATAATTGATATATAGCCTATAGCCTTCCTTAATAAATGGGCTATCTAAAACTGAAAGAATTTTTCTAATCGGACCAGTAGTTACTGAAATTAGCGCGTTCAAGCAAACCAACAAACAAACTCTTCAGCTTTATATATTAGTATAGATATAGAAGTATAGATGATGAAAATATAAATATAGCCTTTGTCCAGCTATGTTGAGTTCAGATGGAGCTAAATGTCAACATTTTATATCAAGCAACTGCCTTTAATTAGATTTCTTAAGAATTAACTCGTTTTGAAGTTTTTCGAGCTTCTAACTAGGTATACCTTCTTATAGGTAGTTAGTACGGCAGCTGGAACCGAAAGACTGATTAATTAGTATAAAAGCTCCAGAGTGAAATATCAGTACAAAATATAACATAAGTAGCATTAAAGTAACTTTAAACAATATGAAGGGAATAAAGTTATATTGTCGGTTACAATCTTCATTCGGTTCCGTCTGAGCTAACAGATGTTCATCGGAGCAGCACCGCAGCAAGGAGTATAAGGTACCTATGGCAATCACTGTGCTCACCCCGTGACCGACTCCAAGGAGGGTGCGTTATGCTCATTGCAAATAGTCCAAGTCGTTGTAACCACTGACCGCAGTTCCTTAAGAGTGTTCATTTTTCAAACTTCATTTTGTTTTTTTTTTGTGATTTCTGAATTTAATCGTCTTTGTAACCTTTATGGTGAACATGCAGGTTTTAGTTTATTGCTTTAAGTAGAAAGTGTAGGTTAGCCTTTGACTTAATTCAAAGAGGTTAGCTGATAAAAATTGAACAGGTACAATACCTATCTAAATATAAGATTACACTTACAAATTACTATGGACTCGACATTTCACTGCAGATGTAGCAAGAAAGGAACAATATAATTTATAAAAAATTACATTCAAGTAAAGGCTCTCTGCTACGCGATCTTAAAATATCTCAATAACACAGACCACATACAAAACAATTTTATGGAATTAAATTATACGAGGAACAATGACATGTAATATGCACTTACTGCACTGTAAATCTCGCTCACGACATCAGTACAGTAATCACACAAATTGGACTTCCTGCGAGGGGTGACCACACGCTACAATACCTACGGACGTCTTCGCCCAATTGCAGTGTGCATTACCGAGCTCCTTACTGTGATTATCTTCAATTCGTTTCCTTCGAGTAGGGTGTCTACACAGCGTGATTCCTCGACGCACCTTTTTATTCATAATTCTTCGTTTTGCTCTGATGCCCTTTGGTGAATGGCCGGCGAGAGTTGAAAAAGTGAATCACAGGAATCACGGTGTCTAAACATGGTGCAACGGCTAACTGATTTTCTCCAACTGTCAGATTTGTAGGTGCTATTATAAAACGATTACTGAAGTTACAGAATCAACAAATTTTTGAATTTTGAAATTAACTGTCAATTCGGGATAATAATTTCTTAACGGCCAGTGTGGAGTTTCACGTGACATTTATATCAGCCTATCAGCGAACAATTTCTGTAAATGACGTCCAATTACACGAAGGCGTCTCGGTATGCGCCAATTAGGTGTCGCTGCGCGCGCACCTGGCTCACGATTCTTATGGTCACGCGCGTACTTTGATCGTAAATCGTTTCGATGTAAAAGCACATTGTTGTTATTACGTAAATTTCTATCGATTGAGGTCATTGTTAATAGCGTATTGCAAAATATGGCAATACTACATACATGTACCTACCGACTTATATACAAGACCATAACTTATATGAGGACTTGTAAGCTTGATTGCTTGCCTATAAAGGTGTTTAATTAAATTAATGAACTTGGAATATGAACCTACGAGATTATAAAAACCCACATTATATTTGCTTAAATGTACCTATTCATTTATGCAGGCTTGAAACCTTATTCAGCGATTTGGAAATACATAAGTAACTAAGTGCTGTACATATACTTATGTACATGTACAGCACTTAGGTACTAACTACTAGCACTTAGTTAGCTAAGCATATTTTTGTTCCCGATTTACTAATCGGGAACAAAAATATGCTTAGCTAACTACTACCTATAACAAAATATAAAGTTAATATTTCAACACTTTGTACATTGGGTATTTAATATAATCAAGAAGCATTATAATCTTGTAAGTAGTCGATTATAAACAGAAAATAGAAGTAGATACGTAAACTTATTTGTCGTGTACCTACCATGTCGCATGTTGTCGCAATGTAAGCGGAAGCGGCGATTAGTTGCTGCTAATGAGGAAGTAGTAGTTGTGGCGGTTGGCGGTTCGCTGGTAATCCTGCCTCTGCGCACAGGATATGCGTCGTTGTGCTGCACTGCATGCCGCCTGCTGTGACGGAGATTACACTGCCAGTGTGATTTTTAGTAAAAACTTCATCTTCACTTAATTTGTGCATTTGGCATTTGTGCATACCATTTATTTACTCTCTCTTAAAAAATATATTTCAATACTTAATCCAAAAGTGTGTCCTTTCTTTTTTCAAATGATAGTTATATTCGTCTTAATAAGGAAGTAATATATTATTCCATTATTTAAATAAAATAAAAAATAAATAAAATAAATAAATTCCCCTTCTAAAATTCTAAAGCATTTCTATCAAATTATGTACACAGAAGAAGGTAATACAATAGAAAAATTCCTACCTTTCCATTTTGTTCAAAGATACAAAATCTACGCATATTTAATAGTAACGGTCATCCATGGTCTGACGACGAAGACGTGGGCACTGACCCGGGGCGCTGGGAACACCTTGACCTTAATCAAGACACCTGTGCGAGGGCTCCTTGAGGAATAATCATGGGAATCATGCCAGTTGGCTTAGGGGACAATGTGTATAAGAAAAGAGAAATTAGCATTATATTATTAAAAAGGGAAGTAACTAGATGATGTGTGGTACCTATATCTTAGGAGTTATTGGTGAAACACCAACGAAATAAGAATGCTTTGTCTATGAAGTGTACTTTATCAAACAAAACATCAATTGTCATAATCGGTTCATAGGGCACAACAAACGATTTGAGAACATTTTTTTTAAAGTCATTTAACATCATATTAAAAAAAATTAGGGGCGATTGTTATTGTAACTTGGAAAAGTCAATTTCCACTCAGCAACAGATTGTCAAGAGCCAAAGTGGCAAATACAAACTTGTAACAAATCTCCAGTCAACAACAGACACCAAAGCTTGTCGACTCGTCAGCGTAAACAACCCTTTGTGCGTAATCCCGCCAAAATTGCGCGCCAAATGTCAAACATTTGTGTGTGGAGTGGCCAACAATGGCCCATTGATGTCGGGCACCTGTAGAGGGGTTCCCCGAGTCCCCACACGTGGCACACTCGCTGGCTCTCACCTGGTGGTGGAAATCTCTCCCCTCATCCGCGAGGGGTAGGCTGGTGAGTTGTTTTACCCGCACATGTCACCGGCGGCTGCTACCGACAGATGCTAAAATACGTTGGTGCTGACATCGATTTTATTGTTACAATCATTGTATGCGCTGAAAGATTTTTATTAGTTACTTTTACTAGATTTGGCAATTTTATGCCAAGCTCTACGTATGTAACATGTGCATACGATGACAGGTTCATAACTTATACATCAATATTACCTACAGAGTATATGTATAATTCCTACGGACACCCACTTGACTGTTCCTTATATGTTGATATAGGGAATAGTGGGTGTCCGTTAGTACGCTAGTACGCCTCTGCATAATCCTTTAGGGAATACAGGCGTGATTGGCATGTTATGTTATACTTACTTAAGTAATATAACTAAATTTTAAAAATGTGCGGTAATAATATGGTAGTAGGAATTATACATTTACTCTTGTTTAGGTCGCAGGTAATATGCAGAGAACCTATTGCAATTAACCGGGCACCAATCCAAACTCGGAGCTACCTCTTAACTGAGGATTTAATAGAAAACCCCAATAATACTTTGCTCGGGAATCGAACCCAGGACCTCTAGCATAGCAGTCACGCAAAGGACCACTAAACTAAAGAGGCAGGTATAGATGTAGTATAATTATGTTGCGTCCCACTTTTCACAAAATCTATACCAATTTCAAATCCAATTAATTAATTATTCCAATTCGCCGTTCGTTTGTCGCTGGACTGCTTATTGATTGTTGATAACTATATCAAGATTTTTTACCTTCTGTTTGATACCGTTACTGTAACGTTAATTGAATTAATGTCAATATGAGTTCAGTACCGTTGACCTCCAGGTGTAGAGAGTAGCGCTGCTGACATCTGCGCGCGCGCACCGCTTCACGTAACCTCCATTGTTAATGTTTACTGTTATTGTTGGTTATTATTGTATTGTATACATAATGGCTTACCGAGATGAATAACTGTTCACCTCAAAAATATTGTCATTTTGATTCTTCAATACTTACATATCAAAATGATAACGAAATAGAGCATCGATCTTGATGATGATGATGAATTCCCGACTTTTGGATGCATTCATGGCAATTCATCTAAAAGTCGGGAATTTATTAAATTCGTAAGGAAAGTAGTTTTATTTCAATGTCTAATATTCACGTAAGTGTTAGAAACCATTGCCTATGTCAGCAATTATAATTACGATGACAAGAGGGTCACGTCGGAACTTATCTACCTCCTACATACCATCAAACATGTATTCCCCGAAGGGTTAGGCAGAGGTGAACTAAGTAAATTATCCACAGTTCGGTATGTTTTAGTCGTTTAGGTGTAATAGAGGGCGAGCCTATTGAGATTAACCGGGCACAAATTCCCAACTCCGAGTTGCTACTGAGAATTTTATAGAAAACCCAATAACACTTTGCTCGACCTGGGAATCGAACCCAGGACCTCTAGTGTAGCAGTCGCACTTGGGACCAGTAGACTAACGAGGCAGTTACCTACTACTTCGAACATTATCAAATCTTTCGTAGGCTTTCTTTTAGTACTTCGTACATTTGCTTCTAGAATCTTCCTGGTGCTCTGAGCAGAGCACTCCTATCTTCTCTGGCAACTGAGGTTAATATTCTTACTCATTTTTGTTCCGTACGAGTACTGTCAAATTGAGGTTTTCAATATGCATAAATAAGACTGCAATGGCCAGTAGGTGAAGCGATAAAACTACATCTATTTGCATATTCGCAATTGTTTAACTAAAATGTTAAAAATAATATGTCCTATGGATTTCCGGTAATGGCAGCCAATGAAACCCGACGACGACACATGTATGTTCATAGTTACTTGTATATTCATTGGTACTTACGATAGGTACATGTAATTCCAACCTGCATCCCTACAAGTTAGAAATCTACTGTTGTTATGACTACCTTTCCAAGTTATTTAAGACTAGCTGTTTCCAGCGGTTTTAAAGTGACGTTATACAATACAATATAGCCTATGTTACTCAATGGTAATGTAGCATTCTATTCGTGAAAGATTTTTTAAAACTGATCTGTATTTTTTAAGAGTATTTATTGTATACCAAAATACAAAAATCTTTTCTCATTATAATATTACTATAGACGTACACACGTGAGTAAACTTTCTGCGCAGATAATTTATCAATAGTATTTCCTTCTTTTGAACAACTTCTCACAATAAACAATGTTTTTTTTAAAATAAAACATAAATCAACTTACATAAACATATATTTCTCACTTTAACACTAAACAATTTTAACAGTTTGATGCTGCGCGGCGGCCGCGGAGTCCATCTCCCTCTGTATCTCCTTCTGTATATACTTGATGCATTGTCTTCTCAATAACCTCAGAAGATATATACCAGTGAGGAACAGAAGTACCACAAGTACGATGATAACGATTATGTCTGATGTTGAAAGCACGTCCATTACTTCGTCGTGTGCGTGGCCTCCCATAACAGCGACCGATCCGTGATTCAAATCGTAATTTCTGTATATTATGAAATATTCAATAGTGGCTTGTCGTGAACTCGATAAAAACGCATTGTAATCAAAATATTCGCAATACACTACACTAGGTGAAATGCGAAGCGACGGTACAGCGCTAAAATATGTCACGCGATGTGATTTTCAGTAAAACAAAACACAAATAAGTAGTTTAATTAATTAATTTGATTAAGTAGCACATCGTTCAAAATCCTACTTTAACTTTGTACAAAAACCTACGAATGAAGATCTTCGTGACGTTGTGACTTATTCCCCAAGCATTATGCAATGTAGATTCATAATTATTGAACTACGAAAATTATATTTTTCTTTCTATATTTTACAGGTTTATCTAAATAGTGGCTCCCTCTGTGCAGTCTAATGCTGCTTGGTCATGAAATGTATGTACACGATTCTATAATACTACAGAAATAATTTCAATATCTATCGCTTAGTATCTACCAGTAGGACATATCCTAGATCTGTGGACTTGCATAATAAACTTGGATATCATATTCGTAGATGATTCAACAATACATGCTCCGTTTACACAGAAGCTGTTATTAATTCAAAATGGTCTGACCCAATAAGGTTGCAACAAGAATTATAACATACATAGCATTGCTATCGGATCAGGTCGACGCCGGCGCCGGCGGCGCGGCTGTACAACTCATGCGCATGCAGAAATGTGAAGCCGTCGCATTGTTTAAAATGACACATTACGTGTAATGAATGTTATGTGTTTTTATTTGTAGCCACCGTAAGCAGCTCATGAGACTGGCGTTGACTTTAAAAAGAGTCAATTTTCATAATGATGTAATTGTCTGGTAATATCTAAATATAGCTTGAACTCACGCACAAATGCACTCAGACAATAGTGATGTCACCAGAGTTATCTCTTAAGCAGATCCTGTTATTATCTTTTGCTCTCTATGCAAACAGGAAGCTGGTATCAGACACACAGCTATCAACTGACAAATAGATATCAATGGAATATTAGCGAGTATGTTGTGCAAAGCCAGCTGCGGTCCATTGATCGCGGCGTGCGCAGCTGTGCTGACCCGCGATAACCCGCGAGGCGCCAGCGCGCCACGTCCGCGCCTGTGCGCTACGCTCCCCATTCATCTCATATTATTGCGATACCTAATAACAGCTGTTAGCTGCGCTTGCGACGCGATTAGTCTTAATTGTGCGCTATCACGCGTTTCTATGACCGCCTGCTTATGCAATAAGACCTTAATAAAGATAGTGTTACTGTTCGCGCCGAGTTTAATTGGCAGCGCGAGTGAGTATAACATGTATTGTTTTAAATCTATGTGTGTAGAATCATAATGAATTTCTTATACGAAATGATATGCCAACTAACATAAATACAAAGATCTGCTTGATTAGTCACATCGCAAATAACTACACCACCGTTACGTATAATAATTTATGTTTAACTAACTGGAAGATAACTTTAATTTAATTAAGTTTGTTTCAAATTATATCCTTAATGTTGTCCTTAAGTCCAAATAAAGTACCCTATAACTATCAAAGCTCACTTAAAGTATGCTTGGATACGAAAAAATTAAAATTACCACACATAAAATAAAAGACACAAGCTAAACTGTGTTAAAAATCCTCACTGTCCTAAGCGGGGGTAATGACTCAATGATCCTCGTTTAAAAATATCTTAACACGGTCGATCTATTGTAAATAGTTTTGATTCTTAGTTTGTTTTAATAAATTCCAAATAGCTCAAAAAACCACAACCTTATTGAAATTCAAAATCGTATATTGATTTCTGACACTTACGCGAATATTAGACATAGAAATGAAACTACTTTTTACTGTAAAGGATCCGAAACGTCGTCGGGAATAAAATAATAGCAATACAACGCGATAAAATCCGTATAAAGTAGTTTCATTTCAATTCAAAATCGTAGTTTAATGTAGGAAACATTTTCCGATTTGATTCCCGAGATCAAATACCCATACCTAGACATTAAGATCGCATTCACAGCCAAAGACCAATAAACGTTTAGAATTCGAATTTCGAAACTTCTAATCAAAGCAACTCCAGACCAATAAAGCATACACGCGCTAATCAGATTTCACCAAACAATCCATTCGATTGGTTATAGAATTCCGCAACACAACACCGGGGCTGGATACGTGGAACCCAACAAAGGCTTTTGTTTCCACGGCAGTGGCAGCGGCCCAGCACTTTATAATACTGTTTGGTATAAACTTTTTCTCTTGTTGCATTCCCGAAGTGCTGACCGGAGCGCTTAGACTTTTAAAAACTGGTTTCCAGACTGCCCCGGCCTTAAATGGAACGACTTTGTAAAATTGTGACTCACGAAATACACCTAATAAAGTCTCTCTGGAATTCACCATGTAAAAGGTAGGATATAGAAACATACGACAGAAGAAGATAAGTAGGTACCAATACACTGTACTATTACATAAACGACGGCGACCCAGACGTCGCCTGCTGACAGACTGACATCTGAACCCACTCAAGCAAGTCTCCCCAAATTAGAAGGCTAGACTTGTCCATCGTCGTAGGAGTTGAAAAATGAATGGGTTTATTAGCATCTCTACTAAATTGAACACGTAACACATAGGTGCACGTTCTAGTACAATAAGCAGGTCAAGTTTATCGGCGGGATGGCGCCAAAACCAGCGCACAGCTGCGCTAGCGCAACTATTTGCGGGAACGAATATCGGATCGCGTATACACGGCTATTGGAGATCATTTGAGTAATATTTGCGCTACCGTTAAACTGTCCTCTCGGCCGACATAGATGGTGTAATAGATAAGTATTTTGAAGCTCTTTTGAAACGACAAGACATCGTAGTTATCGTTAAAGTGAAAAAGTTTGTTATTCAATCAGATTCATCAAAGTCCCTCTCTCAAAGGCAGCAGGACATATAATTACTGCTGCACAGTGACTGTGCTTAATGAAGGTATCAAATCTTTAATTCAATTAAATTCATAGAACTGGACTAAAGAAACAATGATCGTTGAATACTTGGGTCAAATTTCACATTCAACAGTCTCCGACGAAAAGTTCCAGCTAATCAGCAGACCACGGTTGCTTATCTGAACAAACCGTCAAACAAAATAGCGGAAGTGTTGGTTATAGTAATTAAACAACAATGGTTGTCAACCGGCACGGATCAAGAGACAGCGTCGACCACAGATCGGCGCCCGCGCAGCCACGATATTATATTGTGTAACAGAAGCTTTACTTTAAACAAGTAGAAGCTAACTTAAAATATCTGTGGTATAGGTATATTCTGTGTTCAAGATCTTACGGTGATGACTATAGGATGGAAATATTTACCCATCCAATGATTACCCATCCTATTCGTTTTAGCCAGGTACTGATTTTGATCAGATTTTGACTGGTTGACTTCGCGCAAATGGAATAACTCTTGTGATTTTTAATTTGTTACGAGGCAAGCAGCAAATAAAAATAGTAAGTCTCACAATTTTAATAGTAACTACCATTTTCCTTCATAATTGATACTTTTATATTTATTTTAACACCTGTCAAGATTATGAAGTGCAATAAACAAATCGAGTTTAGGTGATAGACTGACAGTAAAATAAAAACAAATAATTTATTTTACTTGAAATTACTCAATGTTGGTCAGTAGAGAGTCCTGTTGGATAATTAGGCCCACTTGCACCAACTTCTTAAATATGTTTAAATTGTATTTAAACACAATTTTTCATAGAAATTTCGTGTTTAAATATACTTTAAATTAAGAAGTTGGTGCAAGTGGGCCTTAGTCTTAATATTTGTTAATGTAATTGTATGTTCCTACCTTCATAAAAATATAATAGTTTTTTAGATAGAGTGGGTGTTCTGCACGTTCTGGTGCAGTGGTTCGGCTCCATCAAAACGAATTGTTTACTGGAAGGCTGCACGTGTTCACTGCTCGCAGACACTAGCTAATAATTGTGGGATATTTATTCCGTGCATTCCGTTTATTGTGTCTTTATTGTGCCTGGTAATAAGTAACATACTTCTATAATGGTCTGTGATGTAATTTATGTTGAAGAACATACATATCTATTCTAATATTATAAAGAGGAAAGATTTGTATGTAAGGTAGAAGTACGTATTTCCGGCAGCGTCCCAGTACCCGGTAACTAGATAGTTTTTTTTGTTTTCCAACTTTCTACCAAGCACAAATTAAAGTTTGTAAATTGTAACACATTCTTGGTAATATTTTGTACAATAATAATTGCAACACTGATCAAAAAGTTTTATGGTGTCAAAACTGTGTAACCATAAAAGTGTGCTCTCCAAAAATATTAAGAAAATTAGAGGTCCGGTCTCTAAACTGCGAGATCACCCCGTCGTACTATTCAGCTTGGCATGCTGCTACGGATGACCATACGGTAAGGGTGTTAATTTATTGAAATATTTGAGTGAACTATCTAACGATATAAACTATAAATTATGGTGAATCTAATTGAGAAGTATTTATTTTTGCCTGTCACATTTATTGGTACGCACTAATCCCTAGTTGACCCAGCAACCGGCATATATTTTCCATTTTCTACCGGATATTGGTGCAAGCATCATACCGGTAATATCCATTGTACCGATACCCGTTATTGTATCCTTATTGCCTTGCAATAGGTCTCTTTTTCCTTTGAAACTGTGGTATAAAGATCTGCCGGGTACTAGAACGTATATTAACAGTTGCACCTAAATCCGTAATGATTCTTATTGCCTTAAGTAAGAGCTTATTTTCCTTTGACTTCAATTGAAATGACTGTGTACGTTCTTTTAAAACCACATGGATTGGATTCCTTTTTTCTTTTTTCTGTATTATTTCTAAATGATTACGCCTATAACTATACTCCTTATACCACGCACCTTTCATACAAGATAGTACTCAAAACAGACATTTTAAAATGCCTTATTGTAATAAAACACCGGCGTGAAACAACGCTTGCGTTGTGTTTCGCCGAGTGAGTTGAGGTTACCGGAGGCCCAAACCCTTTTAAAGGCGGGCAACGCACTTGCGACTCCTCTGGTGTTGCGGGTGTCCATGGGCGGCGGTTATCGCTTACCATCAGGTGATCCGTTTGCTCGTTTGCCCCCCTATCCCATAAAAAAAATAAAAAAATAAAAACTCAGCTGAAGGTAGTTTTGGGTATACAACACATCATGTGCTCAAACATTGAGTCGTTGACTGGTATCAGTGTTTAATCAGCAAGAGCTGACCAGTGGGTCAGCTCTTACTTGCTGTGGCTATGGGTCTCTATACATTAGAGAGGTCAAGCCGTAGGTATCTCAGGTTCCGTTTAATTATTTGAGATAAGAACATATTATGGCCTGACACAACTGGTCACCACGCCCACGCGAATCCCAGATGTGGAGAACCAGAAGCCTTCAATGCTGGATCTTCTGCTGATTTCTCATCCGGACGGCTATCATGTATCCGTAGGCGCCCCGCTTGGTTCGTCGGATCATTGCCTTGTCCGGAGTACAGTGCCTCTCATGTGCTCGTCGCGATCGCGAGTTGTACGTAGCCGCCGTGTATGGCACTACAAGTCAGCAGAATAGGATGGGATGCGGTCCTTCTTTACGTCCTACCCTTGGAGACAGGTTTGCTTCTCGCCGAATGATCCCAACGCCGCTGCTGATTTTGTTGCTGATGTGGTGCTGCAGGGTATGGAACTTTTCATTCCATCCTCTGTAGTTCCCATTAGTGGCAAATTTCGACCTTGGTTCGGTACGTCTTCCAAAAAGGCCTCTCGTCGGAAGCAGGAAGCCTATCGAGCCTGGGCTGATGCGGTGGCGGCAAGGGATGTAAATACCAGCGCATTAAAAAAGAAGTATAACTTTGCCTCTTCCTTGCCAGGTCCTTCAAAAGAGACATTGCAAGGGCGAAGTCGGTGCAAATCGGTAGAATTGGTGAGAGGCTTGAGGGCCTGCCTTCTTCTCTCGATCTTCTGGGCAAACTCTTTGCATCCAACTCAACTTTGGATGACGGGGGAGAAGAGCCGCCTACCATACCGCGGTTCGTTGGCTGTATGCCGGATATCCGGTTCCACCAACGCGCAGTGCGTTTAGCACTTGTATCCCTCGATATCTAAGTCAAGTGGGCCTGATGGAATCCCTCCTATTGTGTTAAAGATGTGCGCTCCAGAGTTGGCATCAGTTTTAACACGTCTATTTCGGCTCTCTTACTCTTCTGGCGTTGTCCCAACATCATGGAAGACAGCATTGGTCCACCCGATCCCTAAAAAAGGCGACCGCTCAAATCCATCCAACTACAGACCGATAGCCGTTACCCCCCTTTTCTCGAAGATAATGGAGTCCATTATCAACTGCCAGCTCCTTCGGTACTTAGAGGATCACCAGATGCTTTGTGACCAGCAGCACGGCTTTCGCAAGGTTAGGTCGGCTGGTGATCTTCTGGTATACCTGACACACCGTTGGGCACAGGCGATCGAGACTAAGGGGGAAGCCTATTAATATAATTTTATCATAATGATCTCATTGTATATCTCCAAATGTTTGTTGCAAAGATGTTTGTTAATTTTGTGTCATTTTAACAAATTATTCAAGCTGTATTTACAAAACTACCAGATTTGTATTCTCATTCTAAGATTGTTAAGTTTTTAATGTTGGTGCAATTTTTTTTCGCAGGTAAATCTATTGAAATTGAGGCTTTAATGTTATTCAAGCATAAACTCAGAGTTTATCCATAAGTTAATTCATACCTTATTTTACCTATGTAGGTTATATACCTACCTGGTTCCAATTTTCTAATTATAACATTGAAATTTATATAAGTAAAATTTTCTGAAAATAATATTGATAAAGACTGATTTTATTAAAAACTTTTATATTTTATAAAATATATATTTTCTTTGGATACGTATTATAATGTGAACTTTAATATCAAGCAATAGAGTTCATATTTGCGGTAAAAAATACCGGATTCTGGGACAATATAACGATTACTAGTACAAATCTAACGGATACTGGTACAAATGACCCTTTTTAATGATTTTGTTGTATTATTGTATATAAACGTTTATATTAATTTTGAAAATAGTAATCATAAAAAACAAGAATAAATTTACTATCTTTAAATGTAAAAATAATTATTGTAAGTCTTCTAGTTTTAGCATAGCAGACCTGCAAAGTCGGCGAAGTTCAAAACTTAACGGTTACTGGGCCGTTTACCTTAAGTATGTTTGTAACGAATTGGCTCTTGAATGCAGATTTACTTTAATTATTCAGATTAACATAGGCTATAGAATATTTTGAAAAAGTTAGGGATTTCTCAACCCGTGCGAAACCGGGGCGGGCCGCTAGTCTGTTATATACCACGTAAGCTCACGCTTTTTTGTCTTATGAGGGCCGCTTTCTTCGACTATTGCATATTTCGTATAGTAAAATGGATTGATAGCTCCAACACTCACTTCTTCACACTCACACTCATTAACTTGATATACACACAAAAACTCCGAAAACTATTTAGTAAATAGAACTAATAAGCAGCAGTTACACTTAAACGAGTAGAATTTGTATATTTTTGGAATATTATTGGCTGAACACTATCTCCTGAGACTGAGATACAAAAGATACTCTTTCAGGAGGTAGGGTAATAAGTATATTATATACATTCAATTGTAATTGTAACCACCACAAAACAAATTGTAATGTGTAATTTTACTTGTCACTATTTAGTTATGTCAACGACTTACTTCAAAAATGGAGGAGGAGGAGGAATCCATAATATCCGAATGGTTTTTTTACCAATGTCAATGAAGTTAAGAAAAGCAGACAAAAAAATTGATAAAAAAAAAACAAATTAAATTAATTATAAGTACATATTTCCTAACATTTTATTCCTTGACGCAATAGTCACCACATTCCTTCTCTGTCCTCTGGACAATATTGATCAGATAATCAAATATAATATTCACATCACAAAACAATATCTGTCATGTCCATAATATGTTTTTATAAGCATTCTTGCTTTATTAACTAATTACAGAATTATTCGGCCTTGCAAGGCTGGTCAAACCACATTGGTCGCAGACTGAGACTAAATAACCACGTTCTAAGTTTCTAGCGCTGTGTATCGATGGCAAGTTTCTAATTTCGAACATTATTTTAATCGATTTATATCGATGAAGTATACTTAAACTCGTAAATTCGCATTTACGTTTCCGCAGCTGATATGGTAGTAATGGAGTTGGTTGCTATGTCGTTAAGATCGTTATTGCCATGAGAACTACTTACGTAGATGGTTTTTTTTTATATAGAAATAGGGTTTCATATAAAGATTCTGATAAAATGCTTGACTATAAAAATAACCTTTATTAAGTATATAAAGCCAAGGATTCTCACAATTTAGGTACAAGATACTTCAAGATCTTACTTGATATTTATTTCATGACAATACTTTAAGACGTGAAAATGAAAGAGATATTGGGCAATGAGATAAAGAAGCGTTACGCCCACTAAACTAATGGGGTAGTTACATTTTAACCATGCTTGACTGTTATTTCTTCAAAACTTTACTAAACAAGATACTACATTATAGTTATAAAACAAACTTGTACTTTGTTGTATGTTGTTGGCGGAAAACTAACCCATAGTGACGCTGTTCTTGATACCCGACTACTTTTCTAATAAAAGAAAAACAACCTCAATATAATATAAAGAGCTCTATAAATAAAGCAAGTGGTCCTTAGCAACCACGAAATTAAATAAATAAATAAAATTATAATAGGTATAAAATACGTAACAAATAAGTGTGGAATAGAATGTTTGACGGCCTTGCCGAGTAACTGTTCTCCGATTTTGGAATAACCCGCGCCAATAATATGTAAATCAATGAATATTTTGTGAATCTCATCGATGCCACAGCTGTTTCTATGTTAGCTATTTTGTTTATCAATAAACATATTTTGCAACTTTAATGTGTTTTTGTGGCTACCTCAGCTGTGCCAATGTCCAATTTATACGCGGATGTGGACGAGATGAGAACAAGTCTATCGTTAATGTAAGAATGTTAGTTTTACGTGGTACTTAGCGCACTGGATGGTGATGTGCTTACATCGATGTATAATAACACGAGTTTACGAGCTAGATATTATGATTCTAAAGTGTACGTAGGGTTGGAAATAACTGTTTTCTTTACTTGTGGTTTAATGATGTTATCAAACGGTAAAACCGTGATATATCGATAATCGACCTATATTAAGACTGCGGAAGTCAATAACAACATATAAAATGATATATTGCTGATATTCAGCTGGAATATAACAAATTGATCCCAATGTAGTAAGAGGTTTGAAATAAAAGCTTTCAAATTATCTAAATAGATAAGAAGGGATAGGAATGGATAGATGTATTTCTTCTGTAACTAGATGTTGGGAATAAATACTTACTAATATTTACTCAACTAAACTATTTAATCATTTATTAAGTACTCAACAGTTTTTAGAATATACATAAAGGATGATTGTATTTAAGTATACGAAATAATTATTATAAGAGTGGTCTCACAGAAAATAACCACGATTTTTACCAGATAACCTTAGTATAGACAGAAATTCAGGGATAGACAAGCTAACAGTGTAACAGAACTGCATCAGATACCTCCAGCTAGGTATGTATATCATAATCAATTTAGATACGAATACAGACAATATCAGACAAAAATATTTTTAAATACCAGGCTAACATTTAGGTTTAAATGAATACCTTAATTTACGACTTAAATCAAACATCACCGGATAATAAAGAACGCGATGCCAGGTGTTAATCTGTTACAAGGATCTACGGCAAGTATACCTGCCCCATATACTTAAAGAATATATAACAAAATGCTAATTTATATTAAAATAAACGGGTCGGATCCACGAACAGATAGCTCAAATACTCAGGTGTGAAGATTTGGTAGATCGAGTTCCAAGATCATATGATTAATTAAAGCCTTTTTAAGTGGAATTCGTCGAATGAATAATACAAATAATACTAATGAGGTTACATTTGTCTTCGTCGCCGTGGCCTTGCACCTGACTGGCGCTATCTCGGTCAACTACTGGCGTCACTGGTACCCGGAACTAGCCACATCACTAACGCTAGAGTGGAACTTTTTGCAGCCGCAGTTTGCAACACCTTTATACATATTGAATGTAAGAAGCTGTAAGTGTGTTGAAAAAGATTGGCAGATTAGGCAGAATATAGGATTTTGTCGGTTACAAATTGATATTTAAGTTTGTTGAACTGTGTTATCATGTAGGTCTGTATACTTTATGGATACATCCGAATTCAATCGTCGGTTTCTTGTAAGATCTACGTAAGCTTAATCTTAATAGATTACTTTTTTTCAAAGACAAAGACAAAGAAATTAAAATTATTCGATAAATAATCTATCAAAATGGATAATACAGAGAAAGAAAATAAAATTTTGGGAATAACAAATCATAAAAAAAAAACAATAAAACAATGTCAACCAATTTCTTATGTTCTTTTAAATAATATTGTAGAGCTAATAAAGTAAGGTGCTACTAAATTAGTAAAGCAAACTGCTTTCTATTTGTAAATTATTCAAATATTAAAAAAAAATATGCTAATTTTTTCTCATCGATTTTGCATGTTTGTGAAAAATTTGATCGAAATTATTCATTAGCATGTATACAATTGGTTTTTATAGTTATAATTTTTATATTATTTTGCATTAAGTCATCCTAACATACCTATCTTAGAAAATAAACATTTTTTTTGGAATTCATTTTTTTTCAAAACCTTTATATCTAAAATTTATTGCGCCAAGACTATAAGGTACATTTACGTAAGTATAGAATAGAACTATCCCCCAAAGGTAATAGCGTGACAATTAATACCCTTCGTATATAAATATATTTGCAGGAGTTTCAAACCGACTTCAAACTGCCTATAAAACTTCAGCGTCCATCCAACTCTCACTTGGCAAGTTTTTTGTACATATTTACAACTTAGCGCCAGTTTTCTATCTGATCTTGTTTAATTTATGTAAAACTTGAATAATAATGTATTATTGTTAAATGTCAATTCAAGGCAATTTTTTATCTTCAAGTTAATAAAAACTTAGCTCAGCAACAAAATGTTATTGCTCTTATAAACGATCTGTTATCTTAAAGAGAATACGATTTATGCGCAAGTGTATTATAATCGCATGAAACAATTAAAAAAGTAATGAGTACAACAATGTTCTTGACAACTTGTTTAAAAACGCTCTCAAGTACACATAAATAAGGCTTTAATAATGATAATACATACCTACATATTTTATTTTATCGTCACAGTAAACTGAATTTTCAGTTTAACCGATTAATCCGCGGCGGTTAATAATTTAAGCGGCGGTAACCTAATGGCTAGGGCATCGGACTTGCGATCATGTGATTGCCGGTTCGAAACCCACCCTTTTCACTACCGACGTGAACCAACTCGTAATACAAGCATTTTAGCTTAGCACGAGGGCTTAACAAGAATACTAGTAATGAGCGATCCACATTGCTAATAAGCTTTAAAAAAAAATCCCTAAACCTTGCTCGAAAACCTCATTTTGATTGAGTGAACGGGTGAACATTGAGTTTTGCATAGATATACAATATTCCAATCAACGGATCGATAGATGAAAATATATGAACCATAACTATGTTCATAACCTATACATTATATGAACATAGGTGCATATACATAAATACAAGGGATATACTTACGAGAGTTGAATACCTGACCTCAAGCAAGGTATGACTAAGTTAATCCCACCGCCGATGTTTCCGATCGTAAAAACGTGCAACAACGCGCTCTGTCATACACAACCTAATTTATGGAGCTCGCGGACCTCATGACCACATATTTTCCCAGAAAAATCTGCTCTACATACAATTTTCGCCCTTAAAAACGATACAATAAAGGTTCTTGTTAAGTTTTTAAATATCTGTAAATATGTTGGTAAGGATTTAACAGCGACACACTCCTCTCGTATTAGTTTGATGGTTATTTTACAACCCTGTTCTAATTACGAGGTTTCCCCTCATTCGGAGACTAGGACACGAACCGATTGTTTGTAGTCACATAAAAATTGTGTTCATACAAAAACGTTATGTGTGTTCCTTGTACCTATAACTCTTTGTAAATTAGTTTCGCGACCGTTTTTCAGCTCGTTTGTGTGAAGAGTGAGCAATAAAAATATAAAATATTTCGTAATGTACATGTTGGTTAGTTCAGCACCAATAACAAGGAATGTTATTAAACAGTATAAGATGTGTTTCAATATTGTTAATCTTGAAATCGTATTAACCTTGTCACATTCGGGTCCCGGCGCGGCGCTCGATTTCTAACGTAACATACCATTACGCCAGTAGTTGTCAAGTAGACATGTTTACACATGGAGTCGCAAGTGCGTTGCTCGCCTTTAAAAGGGTTTGGGCCTAACCTCACTCACTCGGCGAAACACAACGCATGTGTGGCATGGACAGCAACACTATCTATATACTAATATATAAAGCTGAAGAGTTTGTTTGTTTGTTTGTTTGCTTGAACGCGCTAATCTCAGGAACTACTGGTCGATTTGAAAAATTCTTTCAGTGTTAGATAGCCCATTTACTGAGGAAGGCTTTATGGCTATTATATCATCACGCTACGCGGACGACGTCGCGGGCAGAAGCTAGTCTAAAGATAAGGGCCTATGACCAGCCAGGAATGCTGCCTAATGCATACATGCAGTCTTTAGTTTAGTGTATGCGTAGGTATAGGTACTTACTACTTATTACTGGAATACATTAATGGAGTATTGACACAATTTAGATTAGACATAATTTAGAGAACATTTTATCGCGTGTTTATCAAACTACCAATTCATAATTAAATTATTGACAACTGGACAATAATACAATCAATATAATTTGTCATAAACAATACTGTCAATTCTCGTTGTCAATTAATTAGCTGCCGAACTAATTAAATTAAGGGCTATCATCTAATCTGTTAGTTGTAGGTCCAGCAACTGCATGCCGTTTAAAATTCGATATAATTTTGTGCCATAAATATCGAATTTTACGAGCCATAATCCCGACACATGTCAAACAAATTGTTGACACATTCATAATGTGACGAAGCCACTTAAATAAAAGATTACTTTTACACAAGAGCTGTTTGGTGTGAGAATTTTTCGTCCAAACAAACTTAAATCAACTAAGTAATTCTTACTCTTGTATGTATTGCTTTTTTTTTGGGAAACTTCCAATGGTATTACCGGTATTATTAATCATTGGTATTATGTGACTTAATTTTTATTTAGTTTTATTATTTTAATTGTATTGAATTTGAATCTAGGAAAATACTAATTATTGTGAGCCTATTGTTACTTGAGAATAAATAAATAAAAATTAGCGAGGTAGAGTAGAGTAGGTACCTACATACTTAACTGGAAATTCTTTTGCTAAGTGCAAAAAGTTTTAATGATGTGATGTGTGTTGAGTGTGTATAGATAATCTAAGTCGGATGTTGCAAACTTTTTTAATAAAATAATAAGATTCTTGATATAATTAAATGAGTTAATTGACTAATCTAAGCCCTTCGAGTTACATATAGACATTAACGCTTGTTTAAAGAACTCAGGATGAACAAGTACGAACTCAGATCAATTTCTGTTCTGTTTTTAAAAATCAAGTAAATAATTATCTCCTGAATCCCAATAAGTAGGTACACAGTATCGACATTTCAATAACAATAAATTGGATCAACGGTGGACACGCAGCTGGCGGACACGTGCGATGGTCACGACACAGACGCGGGTCCCTCACGGAATTCTGATATCACGACAAGAAACACTCGTTCATATTCAGTACTTACCTTGTTTTTTAAACGGAAAGTCAGGAATTATTTTGTGTAATGTTGTAAAAGTATGGATACGTCCCTTTACATCCATCGAAGTAGCCCTGGCAATAGAACAGTTACCATCGTTTCAAAATTGTTCACCAAAGGCCTCCTTTTGCTTACTTTTTGTCCTGCCCTATGCCAGAATCGGCCACACGTAATTTATGATTTTGTTTGTGCTTATACTACCTCATTAGCCTATTGATTCTGTGTGCGACTGCTGCTTTAGAGGTCCTGGGTTAGATTCCCAGGTCGAGCAATGTTATTGGGTTTTTCAAATTCACAGTAGGCTCGGCCCCTATCAAATGGGGCTTAAACATACGGCAAACTGTGGGTATACATTAGTTTGCCTCTGTTTGTTTTTTCCTTCGGGCGTGATAGTGTGTTATATTAAACATTATTTTTTTGTAAAATAGCACAGCGATATGGGTAAACTGAACATTCACAAGTAATACCCCTAATAATAGTAAATATCTGAACTAATTGATTTGAGTCTATATATAACTCAGACAGGAACCTAAGTATTTTGAACCCACCAGTTAAATCACTAAAATACTTAGTATAAAAAAATTGTAAGGTAGAGATCTAATTAGTCTAAAACTACATATCAAAAACGGTGATGAAAACTTTTACGTAAAGATCTACAGAACGTATTTCGGTTATATTTAGTTACTAGCTTCTGCCCGCGACTTCGTCCGCGTAGCGTGATGATATAATAGCCTATAGCCTTCCTCAATAACTGGGCTATCTAACACTGAAAGAATTTTTCAAATCGGACCAGTAGTTCCTGAGATTAGCGCGTTCAAGCAAACAAACAAACTCTTCAGCTTTATATATTAGTATAGATTTTTTCGGAAAATCAACTACTGGCTGAATCAGTCGCCGAGCTTCTAGATGCAAACAATTAAAGTATAAATTACTCACTGCACAAATACAGACTGTGTGATCAAAGCATTAGGCATTCTTAATGTATGGTAACGTATTTAAAACAAGCACCTATAACATTAGTAAAAAGCAAAGTACCTAATACAATACAAGTACCTTCTATATAAATGCAAATAGAAACACGAAGGATACTAAGGTAACTTTGGAATAAACAACGGGATTTACGCGTCAACTTGTAAAATCCGTACCATTGGACCGTATCTCATAAGAATTAATTTCTAAATGTGGTGTAACATCAAAATTATCAGATTATTGTATTAATGTTTTCTTTTCAACTAATGTAAGCAATCAGTGGGTGTTGTTACTCTGTTGTTTACTCTCCACAAATATCAACCATTTCACAAAAACATTCCATATCACTATCGTTAGGTAGCACGTTAGAGCGCAGAGCGCGGGCGCAGGTCGGAGGTTGGGGCCACGCGGCGCCTGCGTCACTCCATCAACTTGCTAATTCATGCCAACGGTCCAGCTGGCCGCTCGCAAAACAACCGTGGCCCTTGTTTTATCCAGAATTTAAATTTCACACCTATTCATATAGGGTACATTTACATACATTTACCACCTGACGAAAACATTATTTATTTTATTCAATCTGATTATTATGATCAGCACGAAAAACATTCTTTAGAAATTCAAATCGGAGGATAAAAAATGATAATGATATGTAAGATAAAAAGTATAAAAGTTACCTGAGAAAACAAAGTGGATTGTATATTTTATACTTGGCCTTACATGACACAAAGTAACATGCATTGCACAATCCACATAAATACTATACGTACATAAGTGCAGTCAATCGTAACAACAACAGCGGTCAGACTGTGACGTGCCTCACATGAAATAGTCAACACCCAAGAATATTTTAGTCTGCAAAACGAATAAGTACTCACAACACATGTTTACAAACACTGACAGAGCATCCGAGGGCTGCGTCTGCGCCGCTTCAGGGCACGTGTGGCTGACACCCCTAACAGTAACCAGAACAACTATTTATATTCAGCGCTTGTCCCGCCATGATGCTGCACAGTGATTACTTGTTACCCCACAGTTTTGATGGAAGTCTAAATAACTGGCATATGTTAAGAGAGATTAGTCATCAACTGAACTTCTTATTCCTTGCCTTCTCCAATAGATATTAAAATTGCAGTCTTCTGAATGTCTAGAGACTCGGAAGTCTGCATTCTCATTCAATCGTCAATGAGTTCTTCGGCAAGAGTTGATAAAAAAGCAGCATGCGTGCTTAAACATTGAACATTACCTCCGTGAACAAAATATACAAGAAGAAATTATTTGCTTCTTGTATATAATGGATGTAGAATCGAGTATGTTTGAGGATAAAGCTTTACCCTAAAACTTCCTCCATTTTGCAAAAAAATATTACTGAAACTTTTACTCCGTTTTTTATTACTTTCGGAGCATTATCTTAACAGCGTTCACCTGACGATGTGTGACATATCCTTAGAGACATACCTACTTCCAAAATAATTATGTAGAGGCTTTATGACTTCTGGCAAAATGTGTGTAAGTATACCATATTTTTGGCCATGAACTCCATAATCAACTACGTCGACTTATAAAAAAGTTGCTAGGTAATTTGCACGCCATCAGACCTTGGCCCCGGAAGCACGTTTCCTCCTTTGCATATAACAATGGTGGATCATTGTCCACTTGAAGGATTGCGTCATCGACTTATTTGGCTCCAGGTGTATGGACTTAAAGCTTTAGCCGTCGACCGAAGACGCAAAAGGAAAAATTTATATCATCAATTTCAGATCCTTCTAGACTATAGGTAATTTGTTCTTTTTATACAAGAAATCTAGGTTAGTTGACTATAGTTTAAACTGGCATCCGTGAATATTAAAACAACAATAGAGAAAGCTTTACAAATTCTCTATCTTATCAACATCATTAGGTAACGCAAGTATAATTATGAACGAACCTATCCTTTGGAATGCATTGTAGCGCTAAATGCTGTTAGTTGTTGGAAAACTGATATTGACGACATTTTATATATCTTATTTTTTAGGTATTTCGAATAGCATAATGTAGGACTGAGTGAGGCTATCCATACGACGCCTACTAAGACAATTGTTACTAGTTAGAATACTTTAAAGCTTAACAACCAGTTTATTTATTAATATTCCTCAGAAAGAAAGGCGTGATGGTATGTTATGTTATTCCTCAGAAATATTTCCGTCTGCAATTCAATTTCATTTTGCTTCGTGCGAAATACCGCTTGTACTTGAAAACCATGACAGAGTTGGGAACAGGCTACGATGATGATTCGGCTTGCATCAGAGGTATACATAATTAAAATTTTAAAGCACGATTCATAGATTTAAGATGCGAATATCATAAAGAAGAAATATACATATGACAGTGCACAATTGAGTACAGTCTATTGTTAGCATCTGTTAGAATTGCCAGTTTACGGTCGGCGAGTACAAAGGGACATGTATCGCGGCATCAAGCGACGCCATTGTCTCCATACGCGATGCGCGTGCGCTATCTGCGATTGCTTGTTACTCGACGTGACGTAGATCGAGAGATTACAAAGATGACGTCATTATTGTCTGTTCAGATTTTTCAATAAAGCTTTCCGCCAATAATTAAATAACTAAATACTTAAATAACTGCAAAAAATTTGACAGTGGCCATAGCTAGAACTGCCTACTTAACTTTCAAAGATTTTCAATAGCGTTCCCAAATTCTATTCACAATTCTACGTTGTGAAAGATTTTCTATGGTAAGATTTAAAGTTTTAAAATTTTCAACAAACTGAAGGAGGCCTTTACCCATTCGGTGAAGTTAGACATGTCGATATATGGACGGTCAACATGATGATGAAGCTTTGAAGATATCAACGAAGACCTGTATAAAAACAATCGGAAGAATCAAATATAATATAGGTAGATTTATTGTTGAATATTTTCTACCTGGACATAATATAGTGATATGCAATTAAGGACCCTGTATAGCTTACTGTTAAGTTGTTAATTGCGTAAACTTCTACCTAACACGAAGTCAGTTCTTAGATGAAAAAGTTTTCAATTCTAGAAGTTTGTAATTATGGTAAACGCAAAATAAATTGCGATAGCATAACGTAACGATAACGTAAAACTTACTTTGTTAACTTTGTTTAGTCTCGTCAAAGGATGTTTTTAGTGCTTCACACCCTGTAAGTACCTATTGGTTGGTATATGTACGCATTCATCAATATTAGCATCTATATGTTAAACAATAAAGATGTATTTAAGTTAATCCTAAGTCTGCCACATCCTTAGACATATTATCTAGTACTTAATATTAGTTCTTGAAATGAGATAATTTAATTCAATTTCGGTACACGTTATATATAAAGAAAAGATACAGCCTTTGTTTACAAAAACAGTTATTTTGATCTATTCTTTAGTTAAAACTAGCCTAGTGGTCCTGGGCGTGACTGCTACGCTTGAGGTCCAGGGTTCGATTCCCAGGTCGAGCAAAGTGTTATTGGGTTTTTCTATGAAATTTCCAGTAACAACTGAGTTTGGAATTTGTGCCCGGTTAATGGCAATAGGCTCGCCTGCTATTACATGGGACCTCTGCCTACTAGCCCTTCGAAGAGAACCGTGATGGTGTGGATAAAACTACTCATATAACTTAAAACAACATAATAGATTAGAAATCAAAGCAAACACTAGTCAGTGTTCGTGTGTTCAATGTATGAGCACATGTGATGATCAATCTGCGGAGCACGTGGCTCGACAGCGGTGTTGCTGTCGCCGCCTGCGCCTGCGCAGCTCAATGCGCCCTTGTCTCGCGCACGCACATGCGATGCCCATATGCGCCAATATTTTGGTACTACTTCGAAAATGAGGTTCGTGATTCAAAATATGTATTCTGTTCGAGAAATTAAATATGTTCTATGGATCACAAAAAACGAAACATGGTCTTAAATACATATTTACGAAGGCTAGTGGAAATGCTGTCTGACATTTTAAGAATCATTAACATTTCAATTGCGCGCTGAGTCATTAACCCATTAAATACTAGGTATACAATATATCTACATATGTAAACTGCCTCATTAGCCTAGTGGTCCTGAGCGCGACTGCTACGCTAGAGGTCCTGCGTTCGATTCCCAGGTCGAGCAAAGTGTTATTGGGTTTTTCTATGAAATTCCCAGTAGCAGCTCGGAGTTTGGAATTTGTGCCCGGTTAATGGCAATAGGCTCGACCCCTATTACATGGGACCTAAACATACCGGCGAACTTTGGGTGTACATTATTACGCCTCTGCCTAACCCTTAGGGGAATACAGGCGTGATGGTATGTTACATAAGTATATAGCTGATTTCGTCATAGATCGTGTAGGTATTTTGAGTGCGTAGTAAAACAAGGATGTGCGCACATTAAAATAAATAACCACGAGTTAACATTTAAACAGTGTTTAGTTGCAGAGCAAACAGTGACTAAGACAATTTTTTATAAAAAAAAAACGAATTCGCGAATCACGACTTGCTGTTATGCAAACTGGACACGCATTCAACACAAAGCCAGGTTCGTCCGGCCGGATGTAAATGAATATCATTATAAACTAAATGAATTATTTTTAACGACAATGGGTGCCCATAAATATGTTTGCCATTAACATAAAAGTATCGTACCTCTAAGTCTTCACGTTTATTAGATATAGACGTGTGTGTGTCAAATAAAAATTCCAATCCATACAATTCTATCTCAGATTGCTAATTTATTGATATTTGATTTATTCTATTACATAATATATTTTAAAATCCTAATTTATTTAAAATTATATTTATATTGATCATTCTTTTGATAATATACATCTAATAGGTACCATCTAGCTTGTTTCCCAAAATACTGCAAAATTATCAAGTATCAAAACTCATATTACAAAGTAATCGAAGACTTCAGAGGTATCAATATTTCACCACAGACCTTTAATTAAAAGCAAAAATCAACGATACGTCCACTCTTGCGATATAGAGTTTCGGCTTGTCGCTCTGTCACGCTGTCACGCTACACTCGACAACGCTAATTCCGACGTTTTTAGGTGAACTCGAAAATATGATTGGTTTTATTTATAGGTGGCCGGCGACACTTCTGCTATTCTTCATAATTAGGTGGAAAATTTATATGCTGGGAAGCGCTTTACATTTAAATAAGTGGTTCGGAATCCAAAGAACGAACATCCATAACAAACTTAATTTAATTTTGTTATACATTGCTTTACATAATTCATATTTCAAATGTCTGGACTTCCTGAAGTTTCTTTCTTCGTATTAAAAAAAACAAAAAGTGTCTCTCTTTGGACAGGCTGATTAGTCATATTATGAGAACAATTTTGTACATTCAATTTGGAAATTACTGGAAGTCGAAACTTTTAACGAGCCGCCCCGTCACCATGTGCAAAGCAGATTCTTCGTTTATCATGACGATTGCCCAAAATCCTGCAGTCCACATGGACGTGAGAACCGGGGAAACATTTGTTGGTGAAAGAAACACTCGTTATGTCTATATTATTTTACGATACGGACCCACTACTGGAACATATGGGGGAATTGTAGTGGGCCTTATTGGTACTTTCCAACTGTTTTACAAATAACCGCTTGTAAAGTCAAATGGCTTTATTGTCAAACATCTGCTTTCTCGGAAAGGAAAATGCTTCGATGTTGAAAATATTTGTTATGTTATTTTTACTACTGAGACCGTATGGGCATGACATGATGGTATTTTCATAATACTGCTTTCATATATATATGTTCCTATTACCTACGTATTGCCAAAAATTTAGTAAAAATAATCTAATAAGTAGTAACTGCCTCATTAGCCTAGTGGCCCTGAGCGCGACTGCTACGCTAGAGGTCCTGGGTTCGATTCCCAGGTCGAGCAGTGTTATTGGGTTTTTCTATGAAATTCCCAGTAGCAGCTCGGAGTTTGGAATTTGTGCCCGGTTAATGGCAATAGGCTCGCCCCCTATTACATGGGACCTAAACATACCGGCGAACTGTGGGTGTACATTGGTACGCCTCTGTCTAACCCTTCGGGGAATACAGGCGTGATCGTATGTTTAATGTAATCTAATAAGGAAAATCGCTGTATAGGCAATTACCTACATAATATTTTAGTACCAAACGTATATAATTTAACTGTTTAACGCCACCTGGGTAGATGCGTAGGATTCACCAGATGATACACAGCACACGTGCTCGCAGCTGTACGCACTGATGATCGCACGTGTGGGACAACATATCCTTGAATTTATGCGCTCCTAGTACAATAATGCCTTATTATTCAATAGCTTTATTGTTCACCAAAAAAACGTCTTTTTTTCTGCAGTTTTAATCGGTTCAGGTAAATACTAACTGACGTGCAGATAATAATACGTAATTACGTATCTTATTATTCCAAAATATTAATTAGAAAGTTCTTCTAAGTCATTTTCAAACATGACACAAGCTTTAGCAAAGTTCACGATAATTTCTCCTCCATAAATTATTGATGAAACAATATATTACCACTTGGAGAACCTTTTTCAAAGCGGGGACTTTCTTGGCTTGGCAGAAGAAATACTTCTCGAGAATATAAGTCAAGCCAATAAATAGTGAACATTTTTCAAAATCAGTATACATATTAAATACGTCACTTGTATGTGAATTCTAGACTAAACTTCTTTCCAGAAACCAATCTCAAGTTACCAACGCAGCCGTGAAAATTACCTTGATAAACAAAGATATATTGTGCAAAGCCTACGATTTAACATCTAAAACTTATCCATATAAAGTTATACCACACAATAAACCATCCGAAATCCACATTCGTTACTATAGAGTACCACAACAATGACGTAACAGTGCACTTAGTGTTGTTTCTGACTCATAACAACAATAATCGCTGCTTTTCGGTCAGCAGAGGATTACCGAGCGACATAATTAGAGAGTACGTTAGTAAATCCCAGCACTGGTTGATAACATTTTGGAGTACTCATTCAACAGTATGGTACACAAATTACGGCAGCGTATCGACAGTTGCCGGTCTTATTACGTAGATATGCTATCATCGCACATCTGTCGACTCAGCGTACAATTTTTGTATGAATAATCGAAGCGAAGTTAGTTACAACTGGTCGCGGAAACTTTAATAACAATATCAATTGAGCAAATTCATACTTGAACATTTTTATAGATATTGACATCGTATCCTTCAGACCACAGCGTAATGTTTAGAGTACAGTAGATATGTTTTAGAGAAATCACGAGATTTTACAGTTGTTGTTACACGAAATAAAAATTAAAGAAATAATATCATTTTTGGATTTGTCATAGATATCCTATCCATGGATGTTCCATCTTTAGTGATCTGCATTGTAAAACTGGTCATGAATTGCACCTAGAGCAAGACACTATAAATGTAGGTATATCGAGTTTTTGTTTTCCATGGAACTCCGTTCTAATTTCTTAGAACTGATCCTATTTTTCCTCCCTTATGTCGTTACTAATTTGCTATAGTTCTTAAAAAAATAAGCTATTCTTCTTCTTTAGTATTATCCAAACGGAAGGTATGAGAGTTCAAAATCACTTCACGAAAAGATAGGTAAGCTAGTCCACAAGCTTCTATGGTTCGTCTTCCGAGCCGAGATCCTGAAACAAAGGATGCTAAAAGCACGACTTGTAAAACCAAATCTTGTAACTTTAATATCCTTTCCACGTTGCATATAATCCAAGTACTACAATCTAGATTATATTATTTAATTAGAGACCCGTAAGTAGCTTCGCCTGCGTAAATGTATCCAGATTTCCAGATTTCCGACCTTTCCAGTACCTACATTTTCCATGAATTTACTTTCACATAAACTTTGTCCAGGTAATTATTAGGGGAATATAGGCGTGACGGAATGTTACGGATTTAGTGGTTTTATGTACCTAGAACTAATTTATTACGTCCACGTTGTTAAATTCGCTGAAAAATACCACGTAATTAAGCAGGTGCAAGCGATGACACACAAGGCACCCAATTCGTACCCAGTATCGCACGTGTAATATTGATAATTGGTACTGATTAATTTTGCTATCTTAAGCCGATTAATATCATTAAACACAATAAACTGTGCACCTGAATGTACCGGCGAATGCGGGCTATTACAGTGCAAACCGATACTTCGACGTCACAATTTACGACTGCCACCGGTACATTTGATAAAAATAAGTACATATTTACTTATAAATCATTAGATAAATCAAAGTGTTATTAGTGTCGAGCAAAGTGTTATTGAGTTTTTCTATGAAATTCCCAGTAGCAGCTCGGAGTTAGGAATTTGTGCCCGGTTAATGGCAATAGGCTCGCCCCCTATTACATGGGACCTAAACATACCGGCGAAATGTGGGTGTATATTAGTACGCCTCTGCCTAACCCTTCGGGGAATACAGGCGTGAAGGTATGTTATCATTAGATAAAATCGAAAATAATACACTTACTTTATAAATACTAGTTCTGTTGTTATTTTTTATGATAGTGTTCCCTTTATGCAATTTCCTAATTGTTGTAATAAGTATTAGATATCCATATACCGGACGAAGATTCGCAATTAAAAAGCCTTTATGTGGTAAAACAAAGTAAGTTAATTTACCTTTAAATCCAATAAATGATAAAGCAAAACAAAGAGTGTACGCGTCCGTGTTATGACTATTATTCTAAGAAATAGGTACTATGACCATCTGTTGGATTAGACCATAAAATAGATATATCTAGCAGATACTGAAGGCTGTTCTTACAATTACTTCTCCCGTAATCTGAGGAATCTACTGAAGCTTGAGCTACCATAAACACGCACCCACACAATGTTATCACGTTCCCCATGTGCGCGGGTTCCTGGCTGATAACTGCGCCCGCGCCAATGTGTCGCACAGATTTGCGAACCAGCTAGCTTCCTTACACGTGCACCGGTATGGGATCTGAACCGCTTACAGTTGCAACGCACATGGCAAGATAACGACTGTTTTATGAAATGCTTTACAACTAGCGCTTATAGCTTTCTAAAGAAAGGTGATCGCCAAATGTGGCCAACGTTTGCTCCAACGGAACAGCGCGGGCGGCCCACCAATAAACTCGAGTAATAAATGTGTTATTGTTTCCTTATTCTTCATAATTGTAGATGGTGGGACTTGCGAATAGCATTTGCGCAGTGTGGCTACACGTGTGCACGATGCTAGTACATTTGGTACACGGATGTCTTTGTCTCTGGCTGTAGATATAGATCTTTGACCTGACCACAACGTCTGCTCAGGTGTTCAACAACGTAAAATACTGTGCTTACATTTGTATAAACATCATAAAGGCAATTATGATGTTGCAGTCTTTTCATGAAGATTAATATAAATTAAAAATATGCATGACCTATCACCATTAAGAATATTCGATGATGAATTGGTGTGATGCATCATATAGAAATTTTTAAGCCACCAATATATCATTCCTCATATGAAAAACATATTTTCTTATTAATACACTAGATATTCAAAGCACTTTTTTTTATATCTGAAATTTTTGAATCGCATAAAACTTTTCAGGTTACTCAATAATTTAGACTTGCTACTGAACTAAAAAGAAAACTCATAATAGATTGAAAATGTGGAGCACGAGTAAAATGAACTGGTCAAAAATAACAGTCGTTTGACACGAACAAATGAGTGGAGGGACAGTCAGGAGGCTGCGAACACCTGCGCGGGTGTCGGTCAGATCATGCGCGGTGACATACGTTCGTAGCTTATTACTATCTGAATAGTAAATGACCGAGTGCTGCTAATCGTTAGTTCTGTCTTGTCATCGGTAATAGTCTGACATAGCATCCAAAATTCTTACGAAAAAATATATGTTAACATTGTTAATTTTATAAATTTTTAGTGGGTAGCAAAACTCGGAGAAATAAGAAATATTTAAGACAGTATCGTTTATGAGTCCTAAGTAATCACTGCTTACTCAGTATTCAATGACAGCACTAAGGAAACAACGTATTACCATACTGTTTTTAACACATAGCTATCTACACGGTCCATAATGTCATCAGTGGAGATGACTCCTAAAAATAAGACGCAGATAAATGTTCTTTTCAGACATCATAAACAGTAAATAAAGGTGATCTCCCTAATCAAATGTTGAACAAAAGGCATACAAAGTGTTCCCGCGATCCGGTTCGTATCGCACATATTAAATTATGAAAGTAATAAAATCCTATTCTGTGTCCACTACAAAGTTGTCCCATCTCGAGCACGCAATTTCTCAAAACATTGTCGCGTCATTTTTCATTGCATCAATCAGCCCGCTTATGTGGACCGTTCTTACATGTTCAGGGTTGTCACGCGCACTTGTATCAATTCAGGTTATTTGGTCATTATATTTATAAAGATACTGCACTAAGCGTAAGCGTACTCAATAAGCTCCTACTCCGATAATGGAAATAAACGAGTACATCAAGATTGCAGTATTGAATGCCTTCATTATTATGTTCAGGTTGATAACATTAAGTCAAAAATACACATAATAACGACTTAGTTGGATGTGTTATGTTTCCTTCTACAAATGTTATTAAAGACGAAATGAATCCTTAAAGTTATTTTCAAGACACTTATTATACAAACAAGGCACGATGTGTAAGTAGATACCATCTCCACGTACCTCAGTAAAACTGTATGTACGTGTTTTGTATTGTGGATTACAAGAAATGCTATCTGGCACATCCTTGACAAATCTCGCAGGGTTGTCTCATCAACTGTTAAATAGAGTGTGAGCCAATGAATATTTTTATTGACGCGCCTGACGAGCTTACATCGGATCTTGACGACTGTGTCGCATCTTGGACTTGCAAGAACATACTCCAAATTGAATTTTAAGCTTTTAATATAAGATTCATTTCATTATACAGAGTGAACGAGTGGTTTGCGTATAAAAATGTATGCTAAACTTAGGGAGATAGAATTCAAAATACATGACATTTTGAAACTTCAACATAATGCGAAAGTCATCAAATGTACCGGGCCAGATCTGCGGGATGATAAGTTCCTTTCTTGTCCGTTTCTTATGCAAATATTGACATAGTGTTGCTATCATTAATCAGGCGAAATGCCGGGGGGCCGACAATGAGCACTGAATGTGTCCAGATGTAAATGTTTCACGTGCGTACTTTGTTACGTGATATCAATCAAGTCACTTAGTTTAGCTTCTTGTTCCTCCCTACAATAGAAAAATTATATATAGGGTAAGTATGATAAATTTTCTGGAAATACTTAAGAGAATTTCTTTTCTGAGAGTCACAATTCAAGTTTTTATATAAATTATACTTGATATTAATTGATATCAATATCGTCTTTTAAAACATTGTGGCATTTCTCAAGGCCTCTGGCACTGTGAGTTTCTCCTATATCTTGGGATTCTTGCGTATATCATGCGATCACAACACAACATAAAGGGAAATGCCCACCGGCCATAGAGACTTCGGCCCTGGGTGCACACATATAAAAGCATATGGCAATGATTATATACAATTTAATGAATGAAATGGTAAAGGATTTGGTTTAGAAAAGAGTCCGGATTTTTAAGATATAAAATGTTTATTATTTAAAAAATACAGTTTTTTAACAATCATCTTACTGTAATATATACATACAATATTAAGTCTTAATAAAATCTGTTATGTATTTTATGATCTTATACATAATTTGTATCATATACAATCAGTACATCATCCAGAAATTGAGCAGGAGGGAAAATATTAGTCTGATTCCGTGCCCAACCCAGTTAATATTAAGTCTCAGGATGTTAAAACAGGAAATTCTCTAACATTTTCAGTGTCTACATTTATATTTTTAGTCTGCCCTAGATCTATTTAGATTGCATTCCCTAACATACTCAGACAAATCATTATTTGTTTCTATATTTTGATGAACAATTTCTAGTATTTGAGCCACATCATCCCTGTCTCTTATTTTTGTGTGGAATTTATTAATTAGTGCAGCAGCCAAGTGAAGTCTATCATCAATTGTGTAGAATCCCTGTTAAATATTGTGAATGTTAATGGTTCCCGTTCTGCAGTTCAATGTCATGCTTCTCTATCAGTCCTTACCCAGTAATTATGGCACACATAATGGTAGCTGAAACAATAATAAAAACAAAAATGTAGACCTATAGATCAAAATAAAATAAAAAAGGTGTTTGCAAATTAATGTGAAAACCTAAAATTACTTTTTGGGTTGATATGCAAACAGAGTGAAAATAAGTTTCAATAACACCACCAGCACACAACACTGCACCACACTTACATAAATCAAAAACTGTTGAACACTAACCTCACATGGTGTAATCTGATGGGCAATCATATTCCTTATGAGTTCCTCACATGGAGAATTAGTCCTGAGTGTGTGTGATCTTATTCTCAAAAGTGACTTGCCACAGCTGATGCACACATGGCCATGACCAACAATCGGTGTATTTTGATGTTCACGAGTTGAATGTCGTATTTGATTCCAGGCTGCAGTCTAATACAAGTGGCACACTTCACTGTCACTCGAAACATGTACCTAATAAAGAAGCCATAATAATTAGTTATTGATATTTGTAAAGTAAACTCAGAAAAAACTTTTCACAGAGGAAGACATGACAGGGATGATAACATGGATCAATTATTTACCTGCTGTTGTCGAACCCATCGTTGTAGATTATGAACTTCTGCAATTTCCAACAAATGTCTTCGTATTCTCGTTACATTTAACACAATGGACACAGCGTAAATATCTTGAATCAGTTACCGAGGGCGGGAAGAACTCTGGCCGGTGTGAAAGCTGGGGGCATCATTATCAGTGGATATCGAGTCCCAAGTTCGAGCAGTAGTTATCGTGAGAACGCGGGAACAGGATACATGATTTGGTATAAGAAGAATTGTTGGAGTCCATTAAAAAGTTTATTCGTTGGTGAAATAACAAATCCACAAGAAAACAAATAAAATAATACAAAATGCAAACGAAGTTGACTTGTGATTATTTACTTTCTGTTGTCAGATTCGATATTTCGATGTTGCCACTTAAGAGACATAAGAATCAATAAATCGATTTCGATTTTTGATCGAATTTTGTATTATTGAACTAATCTTTTTAATTGAATTAATCTCATACATTATTATTTTCTTTCTTTTAGTTTTTTAATTATATTTTTAATGTTCATTATAATACTATTTAAAAACTAAAAGAACGTTAGACATTTAAATTGTGTAGTAGCGATTATTCGAATTTATGGTAAATCAAACAGCGATTCGCTTGTTTATTATTGGCATTTTAATAATTACATGCGTAATAACTGCCTCATTAGCCTAGTGGTCTTCAATGCGACTGCTACGCTACAGGTCCTGGGTTCATTTCTTAGGTCGAGCAGTGTTAATAGGTTTTTTTATGAAATTCCTAGTAGGTAGCAGCAGGCCATTAACCTGGAATAAAAAGTGTGGGCCTCTACCTTACCCTCCGGGGAATACAGGTGTGATGGTATGATATGTTATGTTATTAGTTATTTAAATGTAAAACGAAGACGAATTCGACCAGGCAGGTAGAGCTCGCGGACTCGCTTTAATAAAAAATCGATTAAAAATAGAATCGATTTTATTTTGTCCGAAATTAATAATTGGCAACATTTTTTTTATCCACAAACCAACGATATACGTATTTACTAATTTCATTTTATCTTTTCGGCTCTTTTATTTTTGTAAAAAATGTTCCTACCTTTTTTAGATAATTGAATACCGCGATAAATAATCATAAAACAATATATATTTTTTTAACAAAAGCAAACTGTTGGGCCTCTCAGGGCCAAAAATGGGCATTTCCCTTTTCCCATATAATCAACACCGGAAGACCTTCTTTTAGAGCATCCAAATATTTGTTCCATGCGGAAATCGATGCCACAAACCGTAGTGCAGAAGCCGATCGTTCAACTACTACACTCCTCCGTTGTTTCAGGTATCCATGGGCTTTATTTAGATTTTTGACTTTATAATTGCAACAATAAAGACGTAATGTTGCTATAGTTGATACATTTAAGTGCGGCAAAAAATAAACGTTGAAGTTCCAATGTCATTCTAATATTCAGTATTTTTCAAAAATACTAATATTCAGTATTTTTGAATGAGCTACCGTTACAAACAAGTTATACCTATATTAGTGAACGAATCACAATATTTACGGACTGTGGACATAAAAAAACATGGAAAAGAGCGCATGTGTGTCGCAGATTTACGTTTGGTAAGTCTCTCCACTGTTCTCCAGCGTTATATTTAGTCAAATCTCCATTCTAAGCAGCAGGCCAAATGTTTTAGATGTTGTTTTTACATTCATGATATTTTAATCCAATTCCACAATTAGGTAACTTCGAATATATAAAACAGAGGTAAATAATGATTTTCATTTCTACATATTATATATGTATTTTTAAAACTTACAACATTATTCCTTAAAAATATCAATTAAATACCTCTTGTAAAATTAACAATTTCGGTGTACATCAATAAAAGTTAATGTTAATTATACATAGTTGTTATGCTTTTCTTAATTAGGCTCTATGTTAATCTCATTAATTAAAGCTTAATTCTAAAGCTTAACGCTATAAAATGAATACTTAAACATCGGCGAGCTGCAATAACATAAAAAAGAAACATTTAAATTAGAATCTATTTTAAATATATAATTTCAAGTAAGCCAACCACTTTGAGGCGCTTTAAAATGTATATCACTTTTACGCTATGCTTTACGAAATTATCTCGCAGTGTTGTATAATCGTAGCAGCCAGGCCAGAGTACCTTTCAAACCATCTTATTTATACTTTTGACGTGGGAGAGCCATGCTTCGGCACGAATGGGCCGGCTCGACCGGAGTGATACCACAGCCTCACAGAAAACCGGCGTGAAACAACGCTTGCGTTGTGTTTCGCCGAGTGAATGAGATTACCGGAGGCCCAAACCTTTTTAAAAGCGGGCAACTCACTTGTGACTCCTCTGGTGTTGCGGGTGTCCATGGGCGGCGGTTATCGCTTACCATCAGGTGATCCATCTGCTCGTTTGCTCCCCTATCCCATAAAAAAAAAACTTTGTGCACCGTTCGTACAAAGGGTAACTTAATGCCAGACAAACTTAGTACTCAAACTAACTTAGAATTTGTAATTATCGCAATCCAGACAACTTTATTATTGAATAGCCCAAGAATTATTGCAACCTACAAAAACTATTTTTACTCCATAGACGAATATCTTAAATCTAAAATATGCTATTAGAATGACGACACCATACTTATTAATTTATTTAGTTTTTAAGACAGGTACGCGAATATTAGACGTTGAAATAAAATAAATTTAATTGATTTTATTTTTTGATTGAATTCTATTAGTAGTCTATTCTAACTTTATTGGACTATAAGTGGATTATATGGATTTGCATGCCATGGTATTGGCATGGTAAATGTGTGAGACTTCAACCTGTACCTATAACGCCACTGTAAAACAACATTTATGCAAATAAAGATGATTAAAAATTAAATTAAGTATGATAATTTAAATTACTTAATAGGTAATGAATTCAAATATTTATAAAACAGTTCGTTCGTCAATGTTGGTGTGTCGCGTAAGGGCGGGCCGCCCTGCGCGGGCGCCACGTGCGCGCACAGATATAACTCCAACAACGGCGCTCTGTCATCTGCACTGAGCCATGTGGACCTCGTCCGAGCGGCACATGCCCCGCAGCTGAAAACATTCGCTTTCAGACACCGTTTAATGTGTTCAGATGATATGATGCACTGCTTTAGAAATAATGACATAACATCACGCCTGTATTCCTCGAACGGTTAGACAGAGGCGTACCTACTAAGGTAAACCCACAGTTCGCCGGTATTAACCGGGCACATTCGAAACTCCAAGCTGCTACTGAGTATATAATAGAAAAACCCAATATCAGTTTCGATTACCTAACCTAGGAATCGAACCCATGACCACTAGCGTAGCAGTCGCGCTCAGGGCCACTAGAAATAAAGACTTTGCAACTATAGTTGAGTACTAGGTAACTAATTCACTATTTCTTTTGTTTACAATTATTGTTATTAGAACTAAACGTAAAGTATTTTTTCTCGCTGTATGTCGCGATCGTAGTAAATTGTCTGTGTGCTTGAAATAATTTTTCCTAAACTTTAGCATTTTTCCGGTGGGGACGCGGATATCTATCCTTTCGATACAAATATTAGGTCGACATGACGATATAATATGGTTAATATGACAGTTCTGCCATGTAGCAGATAAACATGCATTATTCCGTGGGAATAACTTTTACGAGACATGTAGATACTTTCACAACGTCTTCCATTCTTAAGTTTGGGAGGTGTCTTATCTTCGGGATTAGCGAGGTAATCTACGAGGTCATAATACGCCCATAGTGCGCGAAGTAATAAAAAGTGTTAGTTTATTAGGGCGTTTGCATACAAACGCGACGGCGGCAGCTGTATGCGCGAGTATCCGTCGCAGCTGCGATTTGCCGCGCGGTGTGAAAAGCAACGCACCACGATTCACATACGGACCAACTGGGCTGGTGATTGTATAGGGGAGCTGAACTAGCACCTTGCCTAGAACATATGGAAGAGGACAATGTTTTAGGTTTCCCCAAAATATAAATTATAATAATAAAAAATTAGCACAATTTTTACAGGTCATACTGATTTCTGATAACAGTCAGTTTTCCACATTGAGGTTTAACAGTTTTAATTTACACCCAATGTGGAAAAGCACACGTAGTGTGCATGCATTTCATTGACGTAGATCCGAATATTAACCATTTCCTGTAAAACGTATGAGCAGCTGTAGAGTATACTTCTGTAGAAAGGAGGAAAACAGCTTGGTTCCGAAAGCCAGACCAACATTAAAATGTCAACAAAAGTCAAAGTATTTTCCCCACAGTGTGTTTTTTGACCGTCTACACTGACTCAAAATGAAAGAAAATATTTCATGAAACACTAAGGCTTCTTGTTCATAGTACTGTTTCTTTAGTATCTCAGTAGCAGCTTCATAGAAAATCCCAATAACACTTTATTCGACATGGGCCTGGGCGGGAAGTTGATTGGGTCCTATCCCCAATCAACTTCCGCTCTGCGTTTGCGACTGCTAGACCAATGAGTCAATAAATGGAACGTACTAAGTAGAACAATTACAGATATAAAGAGGATGATTGTCAAAAGCTATCCACCTAAAAGAACTGCAAAGTAACACTAAAGCGGGTTACAACATCATTGACACTGCGCTGGAGATCAAAGAAGAATACATTTTATGTCACCCGATTATGGTCCTCGCTAATAGTGTCCAAAACTGAGATGAATTGATGAGTCATACTACAACTAAGACAATTAATGAATGGAGCACGACACTATTTTTACTTCCCATGTAACAGCTGGCCAATTTATAATAGGCTCAATGATTTTTCAGCGCTCCACACAATGATGTGAACTACAGACTTTCCCAAAGACCACCTAAGTACTACAAGGGATATTGTTTGGATAGTGACATAAGAATTACGGTAAGCAATCATATCTTTTATCACATCACTTATAACAACATTGTTAGAAGAAGTCAGAAATCTTAAAGGATTGAAAATACAAAATATTGTCACCATCTGTTCAATGGACCAACATGAGAAAACAACGTTACAACAATGCGGGTAACGTCTAAAAAGTCAACAATAGCAAACAAAGTTAAAAACCCCAAACAACTTCTTTGAACAGCAGCCAGGGATGAAAAGAAAACTACAAATATGAAGCAATAGCGGCGTCAACTGCTTTACAATACGCTCATATCGCATCATCTGCAATTAGGGTCACGAATAATTGACGCCAAAGGTTTTAAGGGCGTTTCTTTCACCAAAAAAACCGACATTCATAAAACCCTCATAAGTGAATCAAGATATCGTGCCCTGATACACCTGGCTTTCACCCCGGGCCTGGCCTATTCTATTATCGCACTCAAGGTGCTCGAAAAAATTCAATAACTTTCCACGGCTCATTGGTTTTGTAAATGCAGCCCATAGTCTCGTAAACGCGATGTGTATTGCGAATTTTTTATTGTTTCCGCAACAATATGTCAAAGATCGCAATCTTTTGGTTGTTTGTTAAAGCCACCATAGTCATAGTGCAATCTAGAGTAAGATCTCAAATTTGAAAATGGTAATAAATCAATAAATAAAATATATCAGTTGAGAAATTACATCACATTCTGAATCTGTACATTCTACTCTGCCCTTTGATAATAAATAGGCGAATAGCAACAACAACAAACTCACTTATCATATTCGCTAACATTAATCTTGCCCAGTCGCCAGTGCTTTCGTTCCAGCTTCGTGCCTCTATCGAAATCTCTTTACGTATCATAATCCAATGTCCATTCATCAGCGACAACGAATGAGCAAAACGAATCCGCCTAATGGTCCTATAGTTCCTTTATCAGAGTTAAGTACCTTCACAATAGAGGCGGCTCCCACGCCATGTCAAAACACCCTATACGAACATTGCAGCCCCACCAGTGTACATAGACCTCCCTCAGTTCTACTTATGTAGAGTACCGTTATAAGTAATTGAGGGTTTTAATAAAATGGTTTAAATTCGCGGGGTGACGTCAGTCCACGCGCCCAGGGTGATCCAATCCGTTTGATCCCAAACGTTCATTATACAACGGTTGTGGGAAAATCGACACAGTTTTTGTTATAAATCTGTGGGAGTTTCGTTTTGACGTCGCAATATAAGGTCTTTGTTTAATGGTTTACGTACAGTTGCGATTTCGCATTGAAGAACAATAGAATTTCTAGTAAAGGTATGAAGTTCACACATTATGTTTAAGAAATATATCATCATACGGTAAAAAGTGTAATCATTAACGCATACTAAGTATCTAACTAAGAAATACTTTCAAGAAATGGTCATTTCTTTTATTAGTTTTTTAAACCAATGTATGATGGTGCTCGTTAACATTATTGGGGTGACTGTTTACGTAACTATCACCAAAAGCCACAACAAAGATATATAAAAAGTTAATCCTAATGCCATATAAGTAAGCGATCCATTAAATGTCACCTTTCATACACGTTGATCAATTGATTAACGTCTATGAAAGGTGACATAGGTAGAAAAATTAAAAAATATATAATTATCCCTAATTAAAGCAGCAATTTTCTTTATACCGTTAATGAGTGTCGTAACCACTTTTAGGATAATATATATATTCCTATATTTGTATGTATACAAACATTCTCGTAGGCTAATTAATGCATAAGAAGTTTTAATACTAATAATACAATAGTTTAGTCTCTATATATATTCCGTACGTAATATATTTAGAACAAAACCTTTTACCTTAATCACTACGATTAGAACTTCTTTTAGATTGCTAGATTATGTGAAGACACTTGTTAATATGGTAGTATCGGTAAAATAACATACAACCTCTCTTGACTATTAATAAAACCTTTACAATAAATTGTTTCTTTGTCAATGTTGTCTTTTAATCAGTGGAAATGTTACAAAAAACCGAATGTAAATCACCCTGAGCGGCGGGCGGTAATGTAAAACTGTCACGTGACCGCCACGTGCCTCCCCCTCCACCGTGGCCCCCCACCCCCGCGCCTTCATTACTACGATTGCTAGGTATTTGTTCACAATGCACGCACGTGAACGGACGTCTGCATTATTAAATGCCTTTTACGCTTATTGCGAATTAAAACCCCCCGCCTATGTGGGAGCCATGATATTAATCTCTAGACAGGGTTATTAAGCGAGACGGCTGTATCAAATTGAAATAACCATTGATTATCAAAAAGAGCAGCTTAAACCTAAGTCACACCCCAACTTACTAGCTGGGGTAGTATTTAAGCAATGGATTAATATAACTTACACTGGTATCTCCCGTCGACTTGATGAAAAACGATACCAATAGCATTTAAATCATGTACTGCCCACCTTTACAAGTGCTATAACTACTAGATGCATGTTAATGGGCATTAAATCGAGTCGATTCATAATTCTTCACTCATTATCGATATTAACTCGGTATGCTTTACTTATTTTGTGTATCGTGACCTCTCGGTGCGCCTGTAAGGTCTCACGGGTCGGTTCACACAGGAACACCTCCAATCTCACGGGCTGCGTAGTATGCGCAACGAACTAAATTATGACGCGATTTACTTTGGGAATACCATTACTCTCACGATGCTGCATACCTTAGTAATCCTTGTAGAAGAAATTTATTTTTCATATATAATAACGTGAAATCATCATGAACTTCCTCATTAGCCTACTGGTCCTGAGCGCGACTGCTACGCTTGAGGTCCTGGGTTCGATTCCCAGGTCAAGCAGTGTTATTGGGTTTTTCTATGAAATTACCAGTAACAGCTCGGAGTTTGGAATTTGTGGCCGGTTAATGGCAATAGGCTCGCCCTCTATTACATGGGACCTAAACACACCGGCGAACTGTGGGTTACATTAGTACGCCTCTGCCTAACCCTTCGGGGAACAAACAAGCGTGAAATATTTTATAAAGATACATCTTAGGTATTCATTGACTTAGGAGTTGAATAAATCCTCCTTATCTCTATTTGTAAATTCGCGAGTTTTGTTAAATAAGGTGCCGTAGCAACATTAAATTAGTACTTTTAATGCCTGCTTTCATAAAGTTTGTAGTTTATTGAAACCCCTTTAAATTTACTTATATACATGTTTTTTAGTGATATATGTAAATAACTCGGCGACATAAGATCGTAGTCCTTAGCAAAAACTCATCTTTTCTACCAAAGGTGTCAACACCACATAGATTGCTTAAAACTAAAACAATGAACCTATAATTAAGAGCAATCAGCTGCGCAATATCTGCTGGTGGAAACTCCTTGCACCCCGTAGCGATGCGCGTGCGCCGGCGAGCGCTCGGCTTCGCTCGTAATTATCCCGACCTGTGACCCGAGCCACCCGACCAACCTTCCCACGCCGCAACATTCACACGAGAAATCACCGCTTCCCATCGGAACTGAATTTTCCAACCTCATTTGGAATTTTGTAGTTTCGGCCTCGGTTCAAACAACCTGAGTAGTTGAGCGGGTTGAGTTACACTGTGAAACGATCGTTACGTTCAATATTTTGGAACCGGCATAAAAACATGCCAGCAATAATATGAAACATTATATGTGTCACAATATGTCAGTGACCTAACAATAAGATTTTAATAAATAAAGCCTTACAATGCTATGTGTGCCAAGTTATGTTATTGAAGTGTTAGCAATCTTGATATCTTTATACGCTTTAAGTATTCAAAAATATGTAGGAATGCACAATACATTTCCTTTATTTCCTCCTTAGCAGTGAACTATTCCATCTAATGAAATTATATACCTTTATCCACCTATCGTTCACATAATAGGCGCCAGTACATAATATACAACTTTCAATCATTAATCTACGTCGATCAAAGTAATATTCTAAGTGCGTGCAAAGCATTCGACCCAAAACTAAAGTCGATATGTGCGCAGTGCACGCGTCGCCACGTGGCGGAAAAGCGCGTAATGAGCCCGCACCTGCACTGTCCGAATTAAGGGATTTCTCGCGCCCTCCCGTGGGAGCGGAGGGTATCACACGAACCGAACCGAACTGTTTGTACTGTCAATAAGCACGCTGGAACAATAACCGCTATCCAATATTGTTTAGGGCTGATTGTAGCCTCTGGCTGAGATATTGGGTTTCGTTAGTTGCAATAATGATATTAATCTCAAGTAAATAGAACAATATTATCAGAATTAGTTTTACGTTATGTTTATTTTGTTACTACGAGTATTTATGACTCTTGTGATTTATTTAATAATTTTGTTTTGTGCTTTTGTTGTGTTTTATTTAAGAATTTTCTACGTAACCTAACCTAAACATTACACAAATTGACAAAAGCGGAAGGGGTTGAGATAATTATTGTTTTAAACAGCATTTACTTAATTTATACTTGACCGCATATATGTATAATGAGTGTACTAATATCAGTAATATCGTAACAAATACCACTGATCAATCAGGGTGTATCGCGTGATGGGAGCGGCACGCGCCCGGCACTCCCACGCCACGCGCGAGGGTAAACGCTCCACCCCGACCTAAAGCCCAGACCTTAATGGAAGTACACTTCATACATTATGAACAATGATGTCAAATAAATGGAATGCTACATTGACATTTATTGAGAAACGTGAATATTACGATAGCTTATTATCCTATCCAATATACTTGATTCAATTATTTATTAATCAATATTTTACCGATCAAGGTATATTGTCTGTATCAAGGTAAATTTGAAAACCTGATAATACTGCCCAATCTGGAAATCAAACCCATTCAAATCGAGGCAGCTTTATGGCGTGGCATTATAATTATGACCAAACTTACACGGCATAATATTAATAAGTATTCGTATTAATAATAAACACGCCAAAATGAACTAGAACGATTAAGAGAAAGATGTAGATAGTGTCAGAAAGGTTTTATGTTATTTAATTAATTAATGTTTTTTACGGGCTAAGAAGTTCAGGCGATCGTCTAAAGTTGGACGAAATTAAACAGCCGCTATTAGGTACAAACCTCCATGGGTGGACGGGATGGATAACACTTAATCCCCACTTCATTCCCGACAACAGTCGTCTGGGTTTCCTGGGCCATTTAGTATCGCAATATATCTGACCCACAAACATTCAAAATAGCTTTTATGTCACCAGTATTGTATAAGTATTCCGAAAACATGAAACTGCAGAGAACTGTCATTTAATGACCATGAATTTCCGTTATTACTAATTTCACACCTCGATATTCAAGAGATGTTTTTGAGAAAACAAAACACCTGCACACAAAGGCAGTTGACTAATATTTTTTTGAATACTTAATATTTACGAAGACATAAAAACACTATGCATTGTCATCGTTTCGGACGCGAGGTGTTTGTGTCCGTGTACTAATATAGAAACCATTTTTTTAACGTCTCATCGATTTGGATTCCGCATTTAAGTAAGTAACCCGAACAATATCTCTTACAACTTAAGTCTATTTAGTTAAGAATTAAATCAATTTGATTGTGTCACACTGCCAACATAGTTCCATAGGTCAACGTTAAATATGAACAAACAAACGCTAGTAATAATAATCAAGCACATAGGTATAATTATATGACTGTCAGAAGTTTTTTTAAATAAAAAGATAAGAATTAGAAAAACTTAACTAATCACATATAAAAACAATAAGTACTTACTTAGTTACTAAACTTTAACTATACGGAACCTCTCCCAAATCTTGCTCTTGACTTTTTTCTTTTAATCCTACCAAAGATACCTGTACAACTAAGACAATATTCTGTCAATTGCACTGCAGGTGTCTAAACGCAAATTGGCCATCGCCCAGTGGACAAAAGCCCGGTACGTGAGGACACAATACATCCACCGTCCACCGATACAAATAAATTTCTTCGTCGCGACGGCTAATTTCACAGGTAGCCGTGACGACACGTTTACGTGCTATTGATTATCTTAACACAATTTGTTTTTATAAGTAGCTTTATCTTTGTGAGAATATTATGTTGGTCATTTTGGTTTTGAAATTTGATGGCCCTATAAGATTATTTTTATTTACTGGTACGACAACACGATCTATATTTTTTATTTAAATCAGGAATAGCAATATTAATGCAGAAAGTTCGTAAATATACGATACTTACATACAAGCCAAATATAATATCAAAACTTCAATCAGAGTATTACCAAGTCACCACAAATCTCGAATAATAATGATGTTACGTTGATGATAGTGATTTAATGTTGTAAAACTTCTTTAATAACCGAAGCTCGTTTCAACAGACATCAACAACAATGTGTTTACTGTTCGTCACGTCAGACCGCGTACGTTCCAATTTATCGAATCACATTATTACGTTAAATGGAGGGCCAAATAACTCAAAATGAAGCAATTCACTACCTGAGTTCTTTACTCCCGCCTCCAAGGTGACTCGTGACTTTTTGCTCGATCGTTTTTTATGCCCAGTGTTATTGCGATTCGGACCTCTGTGTGGTCGGAGCGATAAAGCAGTTATATAAATATCGCAGCCATTTAGAGCACCGTAAGTTTATTAATTTGTAGTTAAAAATAAATCTTAGTCCATTACTTACAGTCATTTACGTCCAGTTTGTGACAAACTTCGTTTCAAGTCATCAATTTGAGAAGCAAAAATCTCGATGTCAGCGTGAAAGATCGACGTAAATAAATTACTCGTTCTTTATTTAAATAAGACTGAACAACTTTTCACTTTTATTCAATGAATTTATATAGGAAACAATTTAATCCCTTTCACACCTGATGATGTTATGTAAGTAGTTAATTATGTATTTAATGAGAAATGTGTCTACACTCTACAGTAATTAATAATCCTACTAATATTATAATCTTAAAAGTTTGTGAGAATGTATAATTGTATGGATGTGTGGACGTTTGTTAATCTTGCACGCATAAACTACTGTATGGATTTAATAAAACTACAACAATTTCGCTCATACATCAGAATAACACATTCTATTACAAGTGCCAAAGTTTGTGAGGCTAGTAGGCGAAGCTTAGGCTATAATTCAAATACCTATCTAAGTGGACGAAGTCGCAGGCAAAAGCCATTATTAAGTAATATGGATTTAACCCAAAAGATTGACACTAAAACACTGCTTACACAGATATATATTTAGTAGTATTTACTATGCTGTGTCGATTTTGCTTTAAAAACCAACATAGATGATAACTATTACATATTGTTTATTGAATACTAACACCTACATTCAAACCTAAGGTTTTTTATAGTAACAAGCACACGGCCCGCCTTATGGTAAGCGGTTACCGTAGCCTATGGACACTTGCGACACCAGGAGTATCATTCGCGCTTGCCGACCCTGCAAAAATCTTTTCACACACTTTTTGAGAGGGTCGGGAAAAGATTAGGGAGGAATAGTTTGGCTGGCAGCATAAGAGACAATAAGTGGGATGCTTAAACACCACCTGTGAAACCCCGCCACTACCAACACAACGCTACCTCGCGTAGTAATTTATTCCAATAAAAAATATCTAAGAAATGTTTACTTTATAGCTAGCTACTTTTACATATTTCAACGGCGCATGATTAAGAATGTCGTTGATATATGTATAAGTGTATATTTGATTAATTACACACGAGTCCAATTAAATACCTTGTCAAGCAGGATCTGAATTGTGTGAAAAAACCGGACAACATTCTTTTATCTGACACTACATTTAGATAGGTAGGTATTTATTTTTAATTCTAATGGTTTTAATATTTTCGGTTGTCTTATCGGGCCTGATTAAAAAGTGTCTTTATTCTATGTTAAAAAACAAATGAAATAACAATAATTCATTTGACTTGGACGACGAACAAGCACGGTCTGATTTATATGTATCTATTTAATTCATTCACACTTCCGTTGTATAAACGTTAAAACAATAGTTACTCAGAAAAGCTCTTATTTAATAAAAAAGATTTATGTTTTACAATTCAAATTGAAAGGCGGAGTAAAGCTCAAAAGGTGTTTTTTTCTGCGCAGACGCAGCCTCCGGGACCTGTCGCCGTGGGAGCGCGACAAGTGGATGCCTTCACGTTCACCCATTGTTCGTCACCCCTACAGCCTACTCCCCCCTTCTCTTCGTCCCTCAGTCATAAACACCTCTCTCCCCCCTAACTGAAGGATCCTGATTTCCGACTTGTAATGGTAGATACTGCCTAGTTACCTAGAATAAGTAACAATGACAGGCAAGGAAAGTATGGTTAAATAACTGTATCAACGAAAGTACCTACCTACTAACATTACATGATTGAATGGTATCTAAGTACATACCACGTAGGTATATACTTATATGTATTTAAACAATAAAACCATTCACTATCTTTGTTGACTCTACATAAGAATTTTTATTTTGTAGGGGATATAAACACTTAACAGTTCAGTCTTATATTGTTATTTTAATAAATCATCTGACCACAAGTGAACTGTTGTTCTAGCCATAGCTACAGAATTATAAAACTAATCTGTTTACATAATCGGTCTAAAACCTAACTTAAAGAAACAAACAACATAACAATTATGAACCCAGAAATAAACAAGATTACAGACAGGACAAAGTGCATGTCACGAGCGCAACGGCCTTACTCAGGGCCGCCCAGCGCGGCAGACGCGGCGCCCACCGCCCGCCATGGGAAAAATCAGGCTTCGCCGCCCCCGCCCCCGCCCCGGCCCCCGCCCCGCGCGCCCATTGGACCGCCCGGCGCCGCCCCGCGCCCCACCAGCGCCCATAAATACTACGACGCTACGCGCATCTCCTCATTCCTCGCTCGCAACCCGCGCTCGACGTACGTACGCGTCCGTGTCAGTTCCAACCCAGTGCTCGTGTTCAGTGACAGTCACAATGAAAGCGATAACAGCAGTGTGCGCGACCGGCGCCTCCGTCCCGGCCATCGCCAGCGGCCGAGTGCAGCGGCACCGCGACGGCGAGAACGCCGAGATACAGATGTACCTGTCCAAGCTGCAGGACCTGGTGCCCTTCATGCCCAAGAACAGGAAGATCTCAAAGTTAGAGGTGATCCAGCACGTGATCGACTACATCTGCGACCTGCAGTCGGCGCTGGAGAACCACCCTGCCATGGATCAGTTCGACGCTGAGGGCGCGCTAGCGGCCCCGGCTTGTGCGGCGCCGCAGCCGCGCCCGCACCGGCGCCCGCTCGGGCCCCGCGCCGCTCCCAACACCATCCTACGCAAAACATCCCCCAGCCAAGAACACAGAAATCAAACCGTAAGTTGAAATAATCATTATTATTTTAACTCTAAATAGTCTAATGTAACGTTAGTCAACTTAACGTTTAGCAAATAACCCTTATTTAAATCAATTTTGATCCCTGTTTAAAACTTTAATATCAACAATAACAATGCCATACCACTTAAATAAAATCACAAAACCACTTTCATGTAATTCGTGTGATAAAACTAACGACTAACTTAAACTCAGCCATTATTTACTTATAATAGTAGAAAGTTAACTGACAATATAACAAATGCATGTAAATTAAACATCACGCGCGCAAGCTATTAGTTGCTTGCTTTCAGTAGATAATAATTATGCGGTTGCACTAGTTAGTACGAGAGACACCTAGTATTGCATAAAAAGTAAATGAAATCGGTCATGTCGGTGTTTTTGCGGTGCGCGCGCACCTGCGTGTTTCGCAAGCGCGGGAAGGTAAAAGCGGAGATGCAGAGTTTCACAACACCGGCCACGCATCGCCATGACAATTATTGGATACAATGATCTTACCACAGCGCTATTTTCAATCACAACGCTATTTCATCCCGTTAATCAGCCATAAATCTCATCTCACAAAGCATCTGTAATGGCGCTAATAGCATATCTAGTATTTTGTTGTACTGCTCTTTATCAATTTTCAAAGATAGATCATCTAATAAATATCAACACTATTATGATGCGTGATCAAGCCTGAGTCATTATGAAATCATAGTTTCGGTAAATAAGCAGTCTCAGAGTAAAACCGCTGTTCACGCATGCGTGACTGCTGTTTTGAATTTCAGCCTTGAAGCGCGGCCACCTGCGCCGGCGCCGCGTAAACGACCGTGTACTGACACACAATCTGAATATTCAACACATATTTATGTTGGTCGTTTAACATTCCGCCTGACACCTGTGTGTGATTGTCATTTCGTCATTCCCATTTACCGTGACAGAACATTAACAAAGTTGGTCAGAGCCAACGTCTGTAGATACGTAATTAGAAGTTAGCCGAGCTCCACAGCAACTAAAAACGCTGCAGGTCGCATTGAGAGCGTGTTGTGATGTCTGCTCGCGGCACGCGGCAGGTGCATCTCACAGGATTTATTCGTGCGCTTTGCGATTACGAGCCCCAGGCGCAATGCGCGCTCGTTAATACTTGGTCGCGCCACGTAAATTTTAATCACTGCCAGTTGTTGGAACCGAGGGAAATGTTCAAAACAAGCGTGATTTAAGAGACGCAACGTGCCTGCTGTATTTACAGCATCGCAAGTGCCACGTAGAACCCGACAACTGCACCAGTTTTAAATTATATTCAGCTCTACCACGGTCAGATACCGGTATCTACATTCGTGACAAACTATTCTGACATAAACAGCATAGGTAGGTACACATATTTGACGCGTCTAGTGTACGAGCACGTAACGTTAAAGCTAAATTGTAATGTTTTGTAATTTTTCGTGCTTTTCAACGACTATTAAACAGTAAATCTGTCTTCTTATGTAACCTTACGATGCGATGCCGTAGTGGCGCCGAATGCTCATTTAGTCGCAATTAATAAACATGATTGTTTCCTTGAATACGTGTCTTGCAATGCTATAAACGTAGAAAATTGATGTTTGTCGTGAAACCACAACAAACCACTGGAAGCAAACAACATGAATTAATTAGGACCGGCGCCGGCGGCACCGCGATGTCCACAGGCACTAAACCGCCTGATACATTGGAATGCCGACTAATCGGGCCGCATTCTTGAATACAAAATGTGAAATATTCGTTCGCACAAGGACATCAAACCGAACTGCTCGATCTTCATTTCCTAAACCACGAAATAGTAGTTCAAAGAATATCGGTGCACGAGGCAATCGTGCTGGCATTCCTATCTCCATCGTGGACGTCGTGAGGCGGCATTTCACGACGGTATCTCGCGGGCCATCGAGAACCGTGTGCCACAAACCTCGGTCACGAGCATACGCCACGCTCGCTGACTCGACCGTAATTGTTGCCTGCAGCTGCCGCCCGCCGGCATTCGAAAGGCCGTGAGATCAATCCACTCTGCTCTTTTCATATACGTACTGTTCTCAAACACCACTGTCATTATCCATTGCCCGTGTCACTGTTTTATCGATCAAGTTACCCTATTTGTCTTTTTGTTCTTGTTTGACTTTGCACTTCAACCATAATAAGCTGCTAAGTACCGTAATGACGATTGTTAACCGTGTAATCGGCTGCGGTAGCAACCCCACTTTATTTCACATAAAGGGCGCAACCCTATTCATAATCATATCTCTGATACAACATGCAGGACCACATTATAAATAGATCGTTCTTATATTTTGTTTACAAGAGAAAGGCACAATTCTTGTAGTAACCACCGGACTATAGTTTGTCGATATCATTTAATCATCCAATTACTGGCCCGCATGCTGCCTTTCGTTACCAATTTAAGGACCCCTACCATTAATCGGTGCAAACCGGGATATCGAACATTTTATATCTATTCATCTTGTGCCTTAAGTTAAATAAACAAGTTTTCTTGTTCATGAGGCAAACTAAATGAGGTGTGGATGCAAGCAAGTGTCGCCTACGCCTACGCCGCGGCGGCGGCTCGGTCCATCCGACAGGCGACACTAACGAGCCGCCAGGTGTCCGCGGCTGCGCGCCCACGCTTGCCCGCTCCTCTGAATATCTTTGTCTCCGCGCACCTCGCGCATAAATCGCACACGTGAAAGTTTTACGAGCACCTTTATGCTTCTCCGAACTACTAAACCGCACAACGGTGAGTAGACAATGCAACTTCACCGCGAAATGTCTCGACAGCGCCTGCACACGTGCAGCGATTTCGCCGATCGCTTGGATTCCATCGACGACGGATCGATCGAGGGCATTGTGCGGGTAACGGTCGCTCGCAGCTGCGTGTGAACACACGTGACGGCGCCGGTGGCCGGATAGCTAAATAAATGCGACAAAGACTGAACATACCTATTCATTATCCATCCGACAATGCTCCTCTCTCATAAAGGGATTTCACGTGCGCACTCGCAAAGTCCCGATCCGTTCGGGACATGTGTGCTCTCCCTTCGGTGTGTGTCCGTAAATAGGGTGTGGCCACGTGCGGCCGTTCAGCTGTGTCGCGGATGTGCACGGACGGGAAGCCGTAATCTAACACTCGCTGATACTCAGAAAGTTACACTGAAACTGCCACCGTCCTCCGTCTGCTGGAAAAATAGTACTCAAACCCAGACCCATAGCTGATGTTATCCAGAAAGCAATATAATCGAACTTTCTCTAACATACGTTCATACAAGAACAATCAAATAACAGGAGGTCCATTGTCCGGGTAGTAATGAATTAAAACAGTGTAGAAACGAGCGCATATGCGGTGACAGATGGCCGGACGCGGGCGCAGGCGGGATGCGCATGTGCCACACGATACTATTTGTCGCAATCACTAATAACACTAAACGACGAGGGCGACTTTATTGAGCGTCATAAATAAAAATTGTTCCTATCGCTTACATCTAATAACTCTACTAAACAAGCTTTAGTTTTCATATCATAATTATTGCACTGCAATCGTGTCAGATTTATGGGTACATGTGCGCGCGCATCTGTGCAATGATTGGTAGCCGCACCCTCACTAGTGATTACATAGGCTTTCCTTCTGTCTTATTTCACATTGGTTCACAATAGTTTTACACAAATTTTGGTGCATTGACATGATTATACTTATGTGCGTTTCTTTTTGTTACAGACGCCAGAAAAGCAAGACCCGCTTGACAGGCCCTCATGCTAAGTGGTTAAATTAAGTGAGACAATATAATTTATGGTAATGTTTATATACCTCGAGTGGCGACGGAGGACGCCGCGGGTGGCGGTGCTGCGCCCTCGGGCCGGCAGAGGAGCCCCCGCCTCCAGTTCCAGTGAGCGTCATCATCGACGATGATATCCTATGCACGATCTCGTTACGATCAGTAAACTACTTTAATGTAATTGTTTTGTGGCATTACACGCAGAAGACTTGAGCATTGCAATGGAATCAACCGCGGCGGCCCAAGCGCCGCGGATTGTTTTGTTATAATGTTTTGTGTAAAAAGCTTTACTAGTAGTTAGTAGTCTAATAAATGTAAAATTTCCATGTTTGTAAATAGGTATGTTGAGTGGTTTGTGGTACACCCGGGGACATCCTGTCTGAAAACAAATGATATATTTTGTAATAATAAATAGATACTTATTACTGTTCAGAACACTTCACGTACAAAAAACTGTAGTTTTTCAATTTTGTATTTAATTTTTTTTTTTCTTAGAAAATGTCAATCCTATCGTTTAGTTATAAAACTAATGCTTCCATTTATATCAAAGAAGTGGAACGATTAAAAGTCGGTCCACATATATAATTATATTATTTTAAGTTATTATTTCATGAGTGTGATTTTGCATGGCGATTTTGTTTCTAATCAAATATTATTTTGTGAGTGCTTCACGCAAATTTTCTTTTATTAACTTATGATTTGTGTTTAGCACATTACTACTATGTAAATAATGTAAGTAATAAAAAATAAAAGAATATAAAAATAACTGAAAATTATCGATTTGATACATTTTATGATTTTATTTTGAATTTAAGGTGAAGATGCTTTAATTATCTTTATATACATAATTATTACTTATGGTGTATTATAATTTTAAATAGACTGTTATAGTTTTAGTTGAGGTGCGTTATGATCAAATATTGTGTTGTTAGTTGATGAGTGGTACGATGTGTGGTGGTGATTGTTATATTATACACTTGAACCAGAGTCCACCCGCCGCACGCCTCAGGCAGCTAAAGTTACAACTTTGTGTCACAAATTGTATGTCTTGATAGCATTTCACGATGTTAATCACCCACATTTTCCTTTATTATTTAGTTTTACAAATTGTGCACTGATTTTTTATTAAGTACCAGTACAATGAAACGGAAAATAAAAAATATTAAGGCTAATTGAACCCTTTTATTACCCCTTACCCTATCATATGATATCTATACTAATATATAAAGCTGAAGAGTTTGTTTGTTTGTTTGTTTGCTTGCTTGAACGCGCTAATCTCAGGAACTACTGTTCCGATTTGAAAAATTCTTTCAGTGTTAGATAGCCCATTTATTGAGGAAGCCTATATCATATATCATCACGCTACGCGGACGAAGTCGCGGGCAGAAGCTAGTCAATTATAAATACACACAAATACGCAGTGATAGCCTAGTGATATATCTATTGGACTGCCAAGTCAAAGGTCCCGAATTCGAATCCAAGGCTCGCACCTCTGAGTTTTCAAAGGAAAACATCGTGAGGAAACCTGCATGCCTGAGAGATTTTGCCAACCGGCTTCAGGCTAGCGTGGTGGACTATAGCCTAATCCCGCTCATCATGAGAGGAGACCCATGCCCAGCAGTGGGACAATGTAATGGGTTGATTATCTATGTATACCTAAATACATACATGAACAAGCGGCGGTAGCCTAATGGCTTGGGCGTCGGACTTGCGATCATGTGGTTGCCGGTTCGAACCCCACCCATTGCACTACCGACGTGAACCCACTCGTAACACAAGCATTTAGCTTAGCACGAGGGGTTAACAAGAATACTAGTAATGTGTGACCCACATTGCTAGTAAGCTTTAATTTAAAAAAAAAAAACTATATACACCTACCTTCAAATCAGCTCGTAGCCATTTGTTGATTGTATGAACAACATTTTGCTATTGCTATTGATGCATTTAGCAAAACCTTACCACAAATAACTCGTATTTAATAACTACGGTGGGATCGACGATGTCTCGCAGGAACAAATACTAAAACCAAGTTATCACGTCGTAGCGCCCTACGGAATACCTCCGAGATAATTTCAAATATTTATATGTAGGTACCTATGTGTTTTATTAAGGAAAACAATAGAATTTCAAGGTACATCTGTGTACCTACTTATGGGTGCCGCAAATTCTATTTTTATAACTACTTTGTCATTTGAGTATGATTGAAAAACGGGATTCTTAACAAAGAGTATTTAGTTATTTTAGTGAAGGAAAAATTCGACTCGCAGGCAGGATTCGAACCTGCGTCTTCTGGTTTGATACACCAGACGCTATGACCACTAAGCCACCGCGAGTCCTGCCTGCCATGTCGAAATTTGCCTTCACATTCTGAACTTACGTCTTAAAGGTGACGTCAGTAACATCTATTGACAAGCAAGTTACTTTGCCTCTCAACCGACACGACTTACCTTACGGTTAGTTCTATGTCGTACGATGCTACCATACCTACTAACTATCTTTTTGTGATTTTTTTTGCATTTTTCATGCTAAGATTATAAAGTTATTTTAGTGAAGGAAAAATTCGACTCGCAGGCAGGATTCGAACCTGCGTCTTCTGGTTTGATACACCAGACGCTATGACCACTAAGCCACCGCGAGTCCTGCCTGCCATGTCGAAATTTGCCTTCACATTCTGAACTTACGTCTTAAAGGTGACGTCAGTAACATCTATTGACAAGCAAGTTACTTTGCCTCTCAACCGACACGACTTACCTTACGGTTAGTTCTATGTCGTACGATGCTACCATACCTACTAACTATCTTTTTGTGATTTTTTTTGCATTTTTCATGCTAAGATTATAAAGTTATTTTAGTGAAGGAAAAATTCGACTCGCAGGCAGGATTCGAACCTGCGTCTTCTGGTTTGATACACCAGACGCTATGACCACTAAGCCACCGCGAGTCCTGCCTGCCATGTCGAAATTTGCCTTCACATTCTGAACTTACGTCTTAAAGGTGACGTCACCTTTAACCGTAAGGTAAGTCTAACTTACTTAAGTCTTTAAGTTTCGAGGGAAACTTCAAAGTGTTAGGTGTTAGTAAACCAGTTAGTTCTTTGTGATATCATTTATGTAATACAGAATTCAATCGAGGCCCACACCAACTTAAAGAAATGATTGTTTATTAACCAAAATAACAATAACATAACATACCATCACGCCTGTATTCCCCGAAGGGTTAGGCAGAGGCGTACTAATGTACACCCACAGTTCGCCGGTATGTTTAGGTCCCATGAAATAGGGGGCGAGCCTATTGCCATTAACCGGGCACAATTTCCTAACTCCGAGCTGCTACTGGGAATTTCATAGAAAAACCCAATAACACTTTGCTCGACCTGGGAATCGAACCCAGGACCTCTAGCGTAGCAGTCGCGGTCAGGACCACTTGGCTATTGAGGCAGTTAACAATAAAATACAATATTAACGCCAACATAAACAGAAACTGTATTGGATGGAAATACATAATTTTATCAATATGTATACATAACAAAAAATATTTAGAATCCTTACCAGTAATATCATTAAATTAATAGGGACAATTAAAATGCCACACTGTACTAGACGGAAATAATTGGCGTTTCTGATACGAAAGTTTAAAAAAAAAAATTATTACGTATTAGACTTTTTTGGAAGGAGTCAAGCACATCCCGTCAGCTAAGCCTGCGTTGTAAAAACTCTTTACTTTAAAGTAAAATAGTACCAATAACACTTACTTACACTTTTCTAAAAAATCTCATTCCGTCGGATCCGGCAAGATCACGCGATTGCATCACGACCAATTATCGCAACTACAATATTTGGTCAGCTGCGTACATAATGTACTAAATTTCAACAACTAGCCAAACTCACACGAAGACCAACTTTTACATACCTGATATAAAGCTCAAATTCCTTTGGTGAACTATCTACATTATTAACAAAGCAATTTGTACCGTGATGCGATAGCAGTAAGTTGAATACGGTACACTGAAAACACAATACATAATTGGTTTCGTGAGTGCTTCAACATTCGCTCAATGCCGTCATATGAACAATGCGACTAATTATCAACGTGAGATAAACAAGCAAAAATAAACTGCAAACAAAAATATACCGCGACCCTGCCAGGATTCGAACCTGGAATCTTCTGATCCGTAGTCAGACGCGTTATCCGTTGCGCCACAGGGCCAGTTGAGGAGCCGGCCGAAATAGTACGTCCGGTTCCTAGTGATTCTACTGTGAATATTATTATGTTAATTTTATTACACACTTCATAACAAAATAAGAATGTATAAAAACAATTCAAACGGTAACATAGTAACCTAAATAAATTCATAAAATAATTTACCCACGTGACTGTAATTTCCCCAGCAATAAATACCATATCATCATATATATGTAGTACTAATATCAAAGTAAACTTATCGGTAGTATTCAGTCACGTCCAACACTTCAAGCAGTGTAGGCAGACTGCGAGGTCAAAGACCACAGCTGTGTACTTGACAGGTTGTTAGCTAAACAACAAGCCGAGTTAAGGAAATGCCCTAAGTAGATAGAGCGTGGGACGACCAGCTATTAATAGTCTACAGTATTTCACATTGAAATATAGTTAACTCATGAGAAAACTAAGATATAATTCCTATAATAACACTATTTATTAGTTTAAAATTAATCATTAATTCTCATTAATTTTACTTATCAAATAGGATAAGGCTACAATTGATGCAGGTCTAAGGTATACGATTTGTATTTTTAGTTATTCTTTTTTTTAAGAAAGCTTACTTAAGCAGTGTTGTCGCCCATTACTAGTATTCTTGTTAACCCCTTGTACTAAGCTAAATGCTTGTGTTACTAGTGGATTCACGTCGGTAGTGCAATGGGTGGGTTTCGAACCTGCATCCCAAACAATGCCCTAGCCATAAGGCTAGCCATTAGATTACTAAATATACTGAAGATACAAGACAAAATGTGTACAATATGTACTTATCTTTGCTATCAATCGTGTGCAAAGAATACACTGAAAATTCTTTAAATTATATTTAGCAAAGAAAGAGTCTGGCCCTAAGACTCTTTCTTTTGCACAAACTTCTTAAATGTATTTAAACTGTATTTAAACGCAAATTTACTATGAAAAATTGTGTTTAAATATAATTTAAACATATTTAAAAAAATGGTGCAAGTGGGCCTTATGTATTAAAAGTAATTAAACTTTTTGTTATTGACTATTTTTTTTCAACGTTTTCTTTTCTACTCATTTCGAACTACTAAATACCTACTGACACCATATACTTAGGTACTTATATCTAAGAATTGTGACCATCTGTTAGTACTTATAGGCAAGTAATTAGGTATAGCTATCGGTAAAATCTCAATTCCGTTAACAAGTTTTTCAGTGACGCTATCACAGCGATAACTGACCAGCGATTATTCACGCAGGTGCGCCCGCGACGATGACCTTCGCTCGGTGCACGTGTATTGTCTTCAGTACAACATCCATTACAATTTCTTTCGAATTTTAAAGAAACTGGAACGGACTAAATATGTACTTGGACATGTTTTATAAACATCGTTACCTAAGAGAAGCTTAATAAAAAGGGAAAATAACGATAATATACAATCATAAATAAATGTTTACAAACATAATACTAGCGACTTAATAGCTATTGTCCAACAATAAATTTTTAAGCAAAAATCAGTGGCTTTCTCTAGAGTATTTCTCTTTCTCTTGCGACTCCTCTGGTGGGGTGACCATCAGAGATCCGTCTGATAGTTTGCCCCCCTATGCCATAAAAAATGAAACAACAGAGTTACTTTCGCATTTATTATATTAAGTATGATTTCTTTAATAATTTTAAGCTTAGTGTAATGACTTATTAAATGTGATTTAATGTTAATAGGTACATCATATTTTCGCCAGAGTTTTCCGCCATTTCCCTATTGCCTAAGTACTTATATTATATATCATTCTTTTAAAAACCGAACATAAAAGAAAATGGCTGCGGCGTAGCAGTACATTTGTACATTAATGTGCAGTTGTATAGAACCGTGGAAAATGTCGTCACACGTATTACCGTCGGGAATCCACCGCGCGAAGCCTTCGACGCTCTGATAACGACTGTACTGCGCACATTGTTACTTGTTAGCCATTTTTTTTTGTGAAACAATAACAGTAAATAAAGTTTTCGTGAACTGACAAACTGATCATAGAATGTGAAGGCAAATTTCGACAGGGCAGGTGGGACTCGCGGTGGCTTAGAGGTCATAGCGTCTGGCGTACCTAGCCAGGAGACGCAGGTTCGAATCCTGCCTGCGAGTAGATTTTTTCCTTCACGAAATATCTTGATCATAGATATATTCGCATAGTTCAGTATTAGTCTATAATACAGATCTGAATCCTGAGTTATTGTTGTTTTATTAACTGGTTATGTTACACAGAAAAAGGCATGAGCTCTTCTGTGGGTAGGTATAGTTTTCTTTTATTATTCTGCAGATATAGGAATAAACTGCCTCATTAGTCTAGTGGTCCTGAGCGCGACTGCTACGCTAGAGGTCCTGGGTTCGATTTCTAAGCCGAGCAAAGTGTTATTGGTTTTTCGATGAAATTCCCAGTAGCAGCTCGGAGTTAGGAATTTGTGCCCGGTTAATGGCAATAGGCTCGCCCCCTATTACATGGGACCTAAACATACCGGCGAACTGTGAACTGTACATTAGTACGCCTCTTTCTAACCCTTCGGGGAATACATGCGTGATGGTATGTATGTATACCAATAAAAACTATTAATAGTAATTAGAAACGACATCATTCCCAAAATCGTTAGAACTGTATGTACCTATATTACGAAACGTCCAGAAAATGCTAATAAATTTAACTTTTACTATAAAAGCCAATTAAATAGGTACGTATAGTAAATTAGCGTAACAATTTTATGAGTGTATACGGAAATAGTATAAAATAAAGTGATTAATACGTGTGTTAATCTTATAGGTACTACAATCAGTTGGTAGGTGATAGCTGGTTGACAGGTGGGCTGGCAGGTGTTTGCACTTGCTCGGTGTGCCCGCACCTTACTGATAAGATTACCGATAACACACTTAATCACGCTGAAGCACCGTAACGGACTAATGTAGAGCACAATGTTTGTTTTTCACAAATTCCTCAACATATATGTAGCTGGTACAGTTTCTTACGACGCATTGAAATATATATATTTTAGTTTGATAATATTTATTTGTTTACTTTTAGGATTCCGTACCCAATGGGTAAAACGGGACTCTAAAAGTAACCAAATATATGTCTAAGGGCCACTTGCACCAACTTCATAATTGTATTTAAACACGATTTACATAACATAGAAATTTTGTGTTTAAATACAATTTAAATACCTACATTTTAGAAGTTGGTGCAAGTGGCGCTTACACTCCGCTGTACGTCCATCTGTCTCATGAACTTTGAGAGTTACACAGTTGAAATTTCCACAGATGTATTTCTGTTGCCGCTATAACAACAAATACTAAAAAACCTGCCAAGTGCGAGTTGGACTCGATAATGTTTTTTTTTTTTTTTTTTTTTCTTTTCTCATGTTTCCATTTGCAATCGGTCGTCAGACCATAAGCGAATACATATGTTCTTTGTAAATATATAACGTTGTGGCGGAGCGGCCAATGCCGCGCCTTCCACTTATAAAAGGTGGTTCCTTTTAAGCCTCTTCACCACCGCTGTCGGGTTTAACAACTCAGCTACAAGAGGATTCGGGTGCAAAGCCAAGCGTTCTTTGTGTTTGGTTTTATAATGCTCAATTTCGGAGCTTATTGTAGGGACGTTGAGATATTCATGAATCTCATCATTTTTGGTGAACCAAGGAGCGTTTACTATTGCCCTCAGGATGCTATTCTGAGCTCTTTGCAAGCAGAGTATGTTGCTGGCACTGGCTACTCCCCAGATTTGGAGACCATAGGTCCAAACTGGCTTTATGACCGCGTTATAGATGAGGAGTTTGTTGTCTACAGATAGGGCAGAGTTTCTTCCCATCAGCCAGTACAGATCGCGAAACTTGTGGTTAACCTCATCCCTTTTCCGTTTTATGTGAGGCTTCCAAGTCAGCCGCCTGTCTAAGTGGAAGCCCAGGTATTTGATACAGTCAGTGTGTGGTAGGACAACGGATCCAAGTTTTACTTCAGGGCAGTTTCCATGTCTGAGTGCAAAGGTGATGTGGTTCGACTTGGGAGCACTAGCGCGTATTCGCCACTTGCATAGCCAACTGTGGGTGGCATCCAGCTGTGTCTGTAGTTTCTTACTTGCCATGACCGGGTTGTTATCGACTGAGAGGTAGGCTATATCGTCAGCGTATGTTGCAATAGTGATGTCATCAGATACCGGTAGGTCTGAGGTGAAAATGTTGTATAGAACTGGGCCGAGTACGGAGCCCTGAGGTACCCCGGCTTCTATTTTGTAGAGTTTGGATCTGGCTTCACCCTCCTTAACCTGGAAGGATCTCTCGGACAGGTAGGATGCAATGAGCGGGAATATAGAGTGAGGGAGAGTTTTCTTTACTTTGGCCAGTAGCCCCTTATGCCAGACACGGTCGAAGGCTTGTTGAACATCAAGAAATGCTGCAGAGCAGTACTTTTTCTCTTCCAAGGCTTGTCTAGCTGTGTGGTATACCCGGTGGACCTGCTCGATGGTGGAGTGCGATTTGCGAAAGCCGAATTGATGTGGTGGAATAACAACGCTATCATCCATAATTGGCCTTAGACGGTTAAGTAGAATTTTCTCCCACAGCTTCGAGAGTATAGGTGTCAGGCTTATTGGTCGATAGGATGAGGCTTCATGTTCTGGTTTGCCTGATTTATGTATCATAACTACCTGTGATATTTTCCAAAGAGAAGGAAAATGGGCCGTTCTAAGAATTGAATTAAAGAAGCTTGCCAGGAATGTGATGCACTTCCTTGGGAGGTTTTTGAGAACCATAGGGGTTATTAGATCAAATCCTGGAGATTTTTTGGAGTTTAGTGCTCTGATTTCCCTTGCTATTTCCTTTGGTGAGGTGGGACGAGTAGGGAGGGACATTTGAAGGTCTTGATCAAGGGTTAAGTTTACATCATTCTCGTCAAAGTTGTCATCATTTGGTTTGAAGACGTCTCTTAGATGAGCTGCAAAAGCTTCTGCCTTCTCCTGGTCAGTTCTAGCCCAGGTATTCTGGGATCTGATTGGAGGGAAGGATTTTTGCGGTTGGTTCAGGTTCTTTGTGGCCTTCCAGAGGGAGTCAGCACCAGTCCCGGTTGGAGACATCATCAGAAGGTGTCTTTTGATGGAAGAGTTCGATGATTCTCGAATTGCTTCCTTTAGCTCTTTTGCAGCCTTGTTGAATCGGGATTTATCTTGGGAGAGTCTAGATTGGTGCCATATCCTCCTGAGTTGGCGCTTCTCCAGAATTTTTGTCTTGATCTCGTATGGATGTGACGGTGCGGTGAATCCTTTATCCTGTGGTGGGGTGTTTGTCCATGCTGCTACTTGAATGAGGTTTGTAATATACCTGCATGCCTCGTCCACATCGTTGGAATCCTTAAGGGGAATTTTAAGAGAGATATTTTTATCGATATAGATTTTAAAGCCATCCCAGTCGGTTCTCTTGTTTGTCAGAGATTCAGCTTTATCCCTTGTAAGCTCAGTTATGCTTAGAGTGAGTATGACTGGAGAGTGATCGGAAGATCCATCCAGGCAGGATACAATTGTTTTGTAGAGACTGTCTACACCCTTAGTGACGAGAAAGTCCAGTAGGTCGGGCAGTTTTCTTGGGTCACTTGGCCAATACGTAGGTTCCCCTGTCGAAATTGGTTTTAGGTGGCATTCATCAATGCATTTTTTAAGGTTACGACCTCGAGTAGTTATGCATCGTGATCCCCAGAGTGAGTGCTTTGCATTCCAGTCACCCCCAGCAATGAACTTATGACCCAGGGTGTGAAAGTATTCTTTGAACAAGTCTGAAGATATATTATGCCTTGGAGGACAATATACGGAAGACAGAATGATTGGTCCAGCTCGATCTTCCAATCTGATAGAGGTAGCTTGAAGGTGGGCGGTTGAATATGGTTCAATTTGTGTGTGTTTTAGGTTCGATCGGATAATTAGTGCTGTGCCGGCATGCGCCCTACCATCGGGATGAGGAGTGTGGTAGATGTTGTAGCCTTTGATGCGGGGAGAACTTCTAGGTGTCGTATGCGACTCGGATATAAGTACTGCATCAAGTTTGTTGGAGGTTATTATGGCCTCTAGTTCCTGGATATTCGGGGTTAAGCCGTTGATGTTCCAGACTGCAATATTTAAAGGGACCATTATGGGCTTAGTTTGTTGATGACTGTGGTCAACAGTCCCATAAGGGTACTGATTTGTTGTAGGAGTGAGTCTATTTTTTCATTTTGTTTTAACAAGACTTGTTCAATTGTTGTTGAATTTTGTTGAGTGTGGTTTCCACTTCGTCCAGCCGTTATGTCTGCATATGATTGGTCGGTGTCGGTTGGTTTCTGGGGTTGAGTTGTGTTGATGTTGGTATAGATTTTCTCATTATGGGTATTTGATTTCCTGGTCATGGGCTTCTTGGTATTGAATTTCCTGGAGAGTATTTCCTTGTATACTTGGCAGCCTTTGTAGTTAGCTGGGTGTTCACAGGAGCATAGTGCACATTTGGCAGGTGAGTTTTTATCCTTTTTGGGACATTCGGAGGTTTTGTGACTGTCACCGCATTTGACACATCTATACGGTCGCATGCAGTTATTTTTGCAATGGCCATATTGTTGGCATCTGTGACATTGCACTATTGTTTTTCTTTTACGGGGTTCCTCGATTTTGATGCGCTGGTGATAAATATTTTGGATGTTCTTTACTAGTTTGTTATTTTGGCCTGGTTCTAAATTAACGAAAAATGTTGAGGTGGGTTTCTTATCTGGTCCATATCGGGAGTTAATTATTTCTCCTCGGACTTGATTTCCAGTTTTCTCAATTTCCTGAATGATGGCATCGTGTGGTGTAGTGTGATGGAGGTCCCTTATCACAATTCTGTAGCATTTTGTGTCTTTTCGGGAAAATGTATGCCCAATTAGCCCTTTCTGACGTATGAGGTCGATAACTTTTTTATAATTTTCATTTGTGTTGACCATTACACGCAGTAGGTTTTTGTTGACGATTTTGAACTTGAAGTCGTCAGCGTGTATAGTGGATTCAATTAGTTTGGTTAGTTCGTTTAGGTCTTCTATCCCATACAAGATTATTGGTGGTGGTTTGCTGACATGTGTTGTTAAACTTACATCATCTGTGGGGTCGAGTGGCAGGGCTGAGAATCGATTTTCTGACTCGATTGTTCTTTGTGGTGGAGAGCTTTCACATTTCCGTTTCTTAGGCATTGGTAGCCGTTGCCAGGATGGGGGTTGTTGGGTCTTGTTTTGTCGTTCCGTAGGTGTCACAGATTCAGGACCAACGGAGTTGCTGGGGTCCTGTTCCTTTATGGAAGTTTTTGAAGTTGCAGCTTGGGTGGTCTGCTTGGAGGTTAGATCAGAGAGTGAGCTTGATCGTGGTCTATTAAATAGACCTGGGTGAAAAACTTGTTGGGTAAGTGTTTTTTGAGAGGTAATAGGAGGTTTATTGTTAAAATCCATATTCATGTTGTTCCCACGAGTAGGGTCGAAAGGGTGGTCGCTCACAGGGTGACGCCCATTCCATGTGAGAAGGCTATATACAATGATGTTCGCCTGGTACATCAAGGTTGGCGCTAACGACTGTGCTACCCTCAGTCATCCATCCTATTGGCGCGGTCTCCACTGTAGGATTGGGGTAATTTTTGAAGAGGTTGTCTTCCTCGCAATCCGGGCGATTAAGCCAAGATTCCCGGTCGCTGTCGTTTTCGGGTTGTGGAGGTCATTTCCTACCTCCAACAGAGCAGGCAGGTTAGGCTTGCTGGGGTCAGGTTATTTAACCGCCGCCTGAGGCTCGGCGTTGTTGCTCGTTTAGCACCACCCGGGGGACACGTGTAGGGTGGTTAGTTCAGTCAGGATAAGGTGGTAAATCCTACGGACGCGAGCAATTCCATCCCCCAAATCTCCTCCATAATGGTCATCATCACCTCGATAATGGTACGGAACCCTTTGTGCGCGAGTCTGACTCGCACTTGGTCGGTTTTCTTTAAATAATCAGTGCTTTGAGTTTAAGGGCCCGGCGGAGCTCGAATTGCTTACAAAAACGTCATACCAAAATAAATCGTAATCTAAACAATATTTAATCAAATTGTGATATTATTCCGATTGAGATACCGTTAATCTAGTTTCCTACTGTATCATTTCGTCTACTACTATTTCACTGGAAATAAACGAGCAGAAAATAGTTCCAAACTTGGTTAAGTTATCAAAAATAGCATTCGCTTACATTTTTTATCACTGAAGTATTTTTTTGATCGATATCGGAATCAAATAATATAATAATAATATTTAAAAAGCGGCGGTAGCCTAATGGCTAGGGCGTCGGACTTGCGATCATGTGGTTGCCGGTTCGAACCCCACCCATTGCACTACTGACGTGAACCCACTCGTAACACAAGCATTTAGCTTAGCACGAGGGGTTAACAAGAATACTAGTAATGTGTGACCCACATTGCTAGTAAGCTTTTTAAAAAAATAAAAATAATAATAATACCTACACTTTGATTAAATTATGTTTGAATTATGATTGATTTTGGTATTACTTTTGTATTGAAAATTCGGTCCACCGGACTTAATACATACTCGTATTTAAAGACTACGACAAGGCTACGGCTCCACTGCGGCTAGGCTACGCTGCTACGTGTACGCTACGACAGTGCTACGATAACGCTACGATTACGCTACGACTGCGCTACAATTTGTATTGTAAATTCGGTCCACCCATCGGACTTAATATATATTTAAAGGCTACGACAAGGCATTGCTCGTGTACGCTACGACAGTCCTACGATAACGCTACGACTGCGCTACGTCTGTTATAAAATCTAATAAAATTTAACATAATTTTGTCATTGTCAGGAAGGGTATGTGCACTGTGTATGTAACTTCATTCATAGACTGTAGACAAAAACGAAGGATTTGCAAAAACTTTTACAAAAAAGTTTTTGTTAAAGTACGGGCTTGTAGCATTTAAAAAGTGCACTACGTTTATATTGAATTTCAAAATGCTCGACATATTTATAATAATAATATCTGGGACATTTAATTTAATTTATTTTCTTTTTACAAACTGATAATAATGATAATGACCATAATTACAGTAACATATAATTAATAAAAATACAATAACAATTATTAAAATAATATAATTACATAATAGAATATCAAATAATAAAAATAATTATAGTAATATATCTAACTATAGTAAGCGCACCTTAATAATTACCTATAATAATATAATAGTCAATAAATATCAATTTATTATAAGTAAAATATGAAAATAATAAAATATGTAAAACTTCCTCGTCTCTCCTACATCTTGCCGTGCCGACAAGGCCCACACATGTTTCTTATATTATACCATTGTAACATCAATTTAACTTGTGGAGTGCAATAAATGTATTGAGTATTGAGTATTTTACTGAAATAACAATGAACTGCTTTATACACCCTGTGTTAAATAAACCTTGTCCGATCCGAAAAGGCCATTTGGGTATCCCAATGGCACGATTGCCGTGCCCAAATTGCTGTAATTACCCCAATATCTTAGGCCTATCTTAGGCCTACCACTTAAGTCACCGTAAGTATTACCATTATAATTTTCTCGTTTTATAGCATTTTAGGGGTGTTTTAACTTTTTCTTACTAAAATGAAAACGATTATATTATAATGCCTAAATAAAACCGGATCTCGATATCTAATCTTTCACCTTCGCGGACCTTCAGTGGTCGAATTAGGTTTTCTTAAAACATTGTAGATAGACTTTAAGCTTTGTCGCTAATATTTATTGTCTGGCTATGTTATATGGCTATTCAAACTAAATTCCTACAGTGTGCCTAGCGATGTAAACAAGTCAACACAAAGACTGCTTGTCACGTCAAATTGTTTTAGGTATTCACGATTACAAATTAATAACAACGACTGTATAAATTAAAATAACCCTTATTGTAAGCTGTATAAGGTTATCAAGGAACGAACGAACAAATTGGTTTGTTGTAAGCAAAATACCGCACGAACCGCGAATTATTGCAACAAGAGACGTAACTAGGCAACACGGTTATGTTAACCATAACAATAAGCCGTTGTTAGCCGACGATACGGTCGGCTACATAAGTTTCCACACGCAATCTGTGGCCAAACAATACTCCGTAATACCGACTGAGAGTCGTAACGGCCAAACAACTCGCACAATGTTGATTTACAACGTAAAATTTACGTCCTATGCGTCTTAGAAGAACAAAGAACTTGATTGTCCACTTTATACATCAATGTCAAAGTGGATCGTCAATTTGAATCGACCTCGAGGTAACATACCAAAGCCGTTATTATGAGCGCGCCGTTTTCTCAGCGTTAGTAAGAGCTGTAAACTGCCAACGTGTTATAGGCACAGATCACGTGTAGGTAACAATAAACGTGTAAAGTTGAGTATATACTGGAGCATTTCATGTATCGTTCTTATGAATAGTATATTACAAAATAAAGCTTAATTCTAAAAAGTAGTTTGTACATCAGAAGTAGCGTCCCTGCGAATACGCAACGGCGACGCTGCCGCTGTGTTTGACAGCTTCAGTTTGCGCACAGCGACTGACCATTTACCTGTAATATTTTTTCCTATTTCGTCGCCCGTTTTACTCGATCTTACACAAATTCACTCGTTTGTTTCCAAAGTCAAGTTGTTACAGCTCAATGCTCGAGGGTGACAATACATTAGACCGCTAGTAAGTGTACACTCACACTTACCGACGTATGAACATTTTTAACTACTTAATAAAACTCTTAAAGAACACTGAATTATTTTAATTTAAAGTCAATATAAGTCAGGCAAACCCTGGCTCTTCCATAGATGGCAAATTATCCATGAGGAATTTTCGCACCACAAAAAAGGGTTACATAGTGAGTACTTTTGTAAGTGGTAATTTTATCAGTAGATCTCAGAAATTATACTGTTTCTCATACATTTAGGTACCTTCTACAAAGATTTTTCAGGAAAACTGAAGCTCAGAAACGGACAGGACAAATAATCCTTGTATCCTCTTAGCAACTGAATTAATGAGACAATCAGACATACAACGTCATATGCCGTTAATTACTACTTCTTAGGTACTAGCAAAGTTAAATATAGCGCAACTCGGACAAAAATACCATGTAATTTTCCTCAGTTGAGTGTTATAACTTACACGACGAGATAAGCGCTTAGCACACGTAGGTATATTTAATGTGCTTGTTTTCTTTAGAAACACAAATGGCAAGAAATGAGAATATTATTTTAAACTTAACATACCTTCACGCCTGTATTCCCCGAAGGGTTAGGCAGAAGCGAACTAATATATAGGTACACACACAGTTCTCCGGTATGTTTAGGTCACATGTAATAGGGATCAAACGTATATGGCAATACGTTCGATCCCTATTACATCCCTGCCCTAACAGGGCACAAATCCCAAACTGCGAACTGCTGAAAATTTCATATAAAATACCGAATAACACTTTGCTTGACCTGGGAATCGAACCTAGGACCTCTAGCGTACCTAGTAGTCGCTCTTGGGATCACTAGTCTAATGAGGCAGTTTAAACTTTTATAACTTTACGCAGTCCAGAGATTGGTGTATCTATGGAAAATCGTCGACGCCGAGGCAGGTCGAGGAAGCGCTGGCAGCTGACCTGGTTTCGTTTATGACTGGCCAGAAAAACCACAAACAGGAAGATGTGGAATGTTATGGATCGAAGACCTTTGCCCAGCAGTTGGACTTTATAGGCTCAAAAAAAACATTAACCAAAATAAATAGTGATAGAATCTAGTAACTAGATTACAAGAACTAGATACAACAATTCGCTACAACGGTAGTTATTAAATCTATATATATATAAAAGAAAGTCGTGTTAGTTACTCCATTTATAACTCAAGAACGGCTGAACCGATTTGGCTGAAAATTGGTGGAGAGGTAGCTTAGAACCAGGAAACGGACATAGGATACTTTTTATCCCGTTATCGTGGGATGTGATGACAGACCGAATTCCACGGGGGCGAAGCCGCGGGCAGAAGCTAGTACAATATAAAAATCAATTGCTGTTCGTTAGTCTCGCTAAAACTCAAGAACGGCTGGACCGATTGAGCTGATTTTGGTTTTGAAATGTTTGTGGAAGTCCAGGAAAGGTTTAAAAGGTAAGTAAATATCAAAATTGATGAAAATTAATTAATATATATTGATGAAAAAAAATTGATGCGGTACGTAGTTCGCCGTGTCAGCTAGTACATCATAAATATAGTAATTTATTAAAAGATCATCACAAGTGATGACTGACGATGGATACACAATGGTTTTAATTTTTTTAATCAAACAAGTTGATTCACTATGCAGTTAGCCTCACATAACAGAGTTTTATTTTTTATTATTTATTATTCCTACAGTTCCGACAAAATAACTGAGCGTGACTGAGCTAAGCCGTTTCTGAACGGCAGGTAAAAGTAAGTGATTTGCAAAAATATCGAACATGTGAGAACAATAATTACAAATGTGAAACATTTAGGGCTAACACGCACTTGTGATTTTTAGTCTACCGATAGTTTAGTCGCTGTAGTAGTCGTGTATAATTTCATGTCGAATTCTAATCTTATAGTGAAACATAGTGAATCCCAGAACGATCAAACTATCGCCCGACTAAAAATCACAAGTGCGCGAGCGCTCTTACTATGCGCATGCGCACACTTCAGACACAGTCAGAGCTTAAGTCAAAACTACTATGCACTCTTATTGATTGATTTCTGAAGCTTACGCGAATATCAGACATATTGAAATAAAACGATGCGATATAATCCGTAAAGTTGTTTTATTTCAATAGGTACTATGCACTCTCTATACTATGTACTCTCACCAAGCTTTGACTGTGCGGAAAATTTTCCTTAGTGAAAGTTATTATTATTAGCAGGTGTTTCAGCACTAGCGCACAGCTTGCAAGACACGTGTAACAACAATATACGACTTCGTTGTACTTAAAGAAAATCACACATACATACCTATACTCACAACCTTCTCCTCTCAGGGGTAGGCAGCAACTATACACTGCCACTTGCTACGATTCTTGCGTAGGTACTTCTTTTGCTTCCGTAACATTCATACATTTTCTCATACATACGCGCCGGTTGCGAGTACTACGCATCTGACCTTTTTGAAGGACCTCGCTCAAAACCATTTAAAACTAAACTAACTTAAACATACAAGATCTTATAATTTTATTTCTTACTTACTTACGATAAATACATGACTGAATACAAATCTATCTTCCTAGAGGAGACAGTTTACATTGTGCCGAATTTTCTTCTAAATTATGTATAAAATAATCTCAGTAAGATCATACATAACATAAATTGCTTTTTAAAACTCCCTTCATATGTCTGTATCTTAAACCTCCAATAAAATGTACGGTGTTACACGATTGCCGTTAAATTTAATTTTATCTGTTGTTATCACGGCACTTAATAAAAATACTTGGCAAAAGTACGTACGGTACGATAACGTTTATCTCAATACAGGTGTTTGAACTGAGTTCGCACTTACTGCACTAAAGGATGCCACAAATTAATACGATGTATGTACCTACAATAACGAAAAACATAACACACCAGCACGCCTGTATTCCCTGAAGGGTTAGGCAGGGGAGTTTTAATACCCACACTTTGCACACAAATACAAATCCAAACTTCGTACTGCTACTAAGAATTTCATAGAAAAACCCAATAACACTTTGCTCGACCTCAATTCAAATTCGACTATATAATCGAACCCAGGACCGCTAGCACAGTAGTCGCGGTAAATGAAATTTCTTACCAAAATTATAAACCAATGAACCCGGCTTCTATAAGGTATCTACAGAAACAATCGATTCATATCACGATTCGATCTTGATATTTTTCGTCCTAAATAATATATTCCTTTTATATTATCTCTTATCCTACGAATTTATATTTTATCCTACGAATAGATAAACCCGTGTCACCATATTAATAAGCTTTTGGAGTGATTCATGAGGGATTAAAATGAACTTGACACGTACAAAACAACAATACGCGAACAACTACGCAATAAAATAAAAAATAAAAACAAATGCCTATCTAGGTTATTTTTATCGGTACACTGAGTGTACTTACACTTTTAATGTACTTATAGGAAAACAATGACCGATAAGTTTGCGTTCCTCGTGATGTCAAAAACGTCTCAGCAAGATCGACATGAGCTCGGCCTACAATGGCCTAAAATGATGACCCAGATGTCCAAATTTTGTTCGAATCCAGCGCAATCTCTCACTTTTTAAATTGATGCCTTACCGATAGAGGAAAACATCTTGAGAAACCTATGAATGTAAAAGGACTTCTTAAAGTTCTTACAGGTCTGTCGAACCTCTCTACAAATAAAATATCAACATTAAAATACTTGAAAAAGATTTTGAATTTGAATCTTACAAAACATTCGTAATGTCGCATACACTACAGTTGGCGAGGGCACGCCAACTCGTTAACCTTTCACGAACACCCGACGCGATATATTATTCATGCCATAATTGAAATAAACTGACGAATTCTTCAAAATAGACCCCCATTTTCATCGACTTATATCGTAGGTTTAAAGAATACAGGTGCCAGCTCGTTCACCTGGGATAATGGGAAGTTATTAACATACATTTCAATAATAGTAAAGCGGAACAACAGATTTTTGTGTAATCTTATACATTTTTCATGTGAAATTGAAATTCTAAACAGCCCCAGGAGCGTAGGACGTTGTTCAAAATAACATTGTAAAACTTTCAAACAACATCTGGCAGACTGATGAATAAAATAATAGCAAAAAATGTATAATTGTATATTTTCTTCGTGTTTTACGTCGTATTTTCACGTGACCTACGCCTGGTTTTAACTTACTTACTTAACAGTTTCTACAAACATAAGCAATGTTATAGAAACAGATTTATTGTTTTGTTCCTTAATATTTACAATTGCACGTCAATAGGTATTTGATCGAACTTCAACGATCTAAAATCGTTTCTTATTCGCGGCTATAGAATCATTGCGGCCGTCGGTAGTCGGTCTGAGAACGATAACGTGTTCGGTATTCAATTTATTTGCTAGAACAAAAAAAAAACAGAAGTAACGAGTTCCTATGTCCGGTCATGTCTGGATTTACTGACAAAAGTGTAATTTCTTTTTCATGTGCTGAATCGATTTAAGAATACAAACTTAAAGGGTAAAGTAATGCGAAGCCTAAAAAATATCTTAGCTATTCACCCATCTACATAAGAGTCACCACAACCTTTCTAGGTATCCATAAGAATCGTTCTAACAAAACAGTAATGTTCCACGAAAGTCCCCTGGGCCAGGCGTGAGTGAAACTGTCGGAGACTTTAAATATTCAAAGGGTGTAAAGGGCAACACTGCGCATATTTCCCCTGGGTCGCCTGCATATACCCCTCTATTTTCATTTCATAAGTTCATACTGGCTTTTACCTCCTTATGTAGACGAACGATATTCCATCGGTCTTAGCTAAAAATAAAGCTTTAGGAAACTATGAAAATTTTTGAAATTATCATTTGCAAACGGTCTATTTACAGTTGTATAGGGGTAAACGACTAAGAAATAAGAATAAAAGACCTTATGGAAAGAGCTCTTTTATATAAATTGAAAATATTCATGACTTGTCAATCTGTGCTACAAAATCACCTGGAAATAAAACCACTTTACGGATTTCAATAGTGTCCAATTTTCGCGGAAGTCTCAGAAATCAGTACATTTGTTGTATGTACTACGTAGGTACTTACTACACGATGGATGAGAATTCTTAATGCGAAAAGTACCTATAAGGTAACGGGTATACTGAATTAATATTGTGTGCAGTGTGCCATGGCACACCAGTGTATAGCTGTGCCTATCTGGTCGTGTTGCGGTAGCTGCAGCGGAAGTGATGGCCCGGTCACCTCGTGCATTGTGTACCAAATACCCACACCATACCGATACCTCGTATACCATCTCTGACATAGTATTCTATTTTTAACTTATTCACTATAAACACTCAATGCAATTTTTAATTCTATTCGACACAGAACTTCTCTATTATGAATACTAAATGGTGACGTCAGTTACTGATACTATTGCTGTAGGTAATTCAGTATTCGTAATGCTGGCTATAAAATAGTAATTTAAATAACAATAAAACTGACTAATTACGTATTACAGCTGTAGATTGAGGAAGCAGTAAATGCACTTCAAATGTTTCCAATTAATGTTTAGCTAGGTACTGTAATCGTTGTTATTTCGAAAAGTTGAAAGAAATTTAGACAATAAAATCAAATTTAACCAATAAAAAGAATGAACATATAATTTTTTAGAACATAATTTTGTCTTGCCATTTTACACGAGCTCGTAAGTGTCCACTCGACTTTGGCAATTAGTCGAACACTTGTTGAAATTATTACGAGTTATGAGTATTTTAGCTAAAAGCACTTAATGTTTCATATATTCAGTAAAATGATAATTGTACCGTTAGCAATGGAAACGAACAAGAGAAATTGTTTGCTTGACACGATTTACTAACTCCAACTCCAAGTTATGTCGTTTTGTAGTGTGTCATCAAAAAATAAACATGAGAGAGACTGCTAGTGCTGGACACTGTGTCCATGCACATAATCTATTAACACTCAAGTTGTTACACAATTTAATGTGGATACATTTGATGCGACAAGTTGAAGCAATAGAGACAAATCGCGACAATACGCGACAAAATGATAATGTTTGGCGTCAGCGAGACCGCCCTTTCTAAATATAAAGCGCTTAGCTCATGTTTTAGCATTGTCTCCGTAGGTGCACAATGTACGGACTGTTTTAAATACATGCATGCAAAAGAATGCAACTGTCTAGTAAAGTGCACTCATTTGTATTCTAGGGCTGCCCCGCAACAAATAGACACATTCAACGCGTGTCAATGTCAAACTACTTTGCTACTCACACTCATTCTGTATTTGTAAACCCGTTATAAATTATGATACAAGTGCCATTTGCCAGTAATTTTAATATTACATTGTACATAAGTTGTTTGATGTTTGCTTCAGTAAACAGGTACCAAGTAAATATTAAATCTTTGGATACACACAATTTTATAACACATTTTTTTATCTTATTTCGAGGTTTCATCAGCTTTGATTGAGTATATCTTATATTCCAGAGCATGTGTCTGCTTATCTGCATTAAAATAGCATATATTATTAATAAGTAAGAACAGTATAACACCCTTTTTGACTAACTTTAGCTGAACAGCGAAAATACATGCCTTACGTTTGAGTCCCAGCCGCCAATAGGTACCACACGGTTCCTTTTTTGCAAAGATTACACTATAATTACAGTCCTAGTTAGTTCCTTAGTAAACTAACCAAAATTTTTTACAACATAATTATTCTTTTTAGTATAGGTAAACGCATGAGCTCTTACAAATAAAAAGATTTATTTCTTCACTTCTATTGAAATAAATAGTTGGTACCAAAAGAGTTCGTTTTAATTTAAGTAGGTATATTAAGATTTAGTTTTTTAGTTAGTGTGGTCTCAGAACTCCCAATTTTCATTAACAACCCTATACCAGTATGTACCGGTTGAGCACCGCCTTTGTTTACGTCACGCTGTGTGTAGGTACGATACTGAAACCACGTCAATGTGGTTTGTTCGTGAGTTCGTGACGGATTATATTAAAATGTGTTTTTTATTAGGTATGTTTAATTCATCCAGCATCACCAAAATTCATTAAGAGCCTTAAGCTTAGCAAATTGGAAGATTATTTTGGATATTTTTTAACAACTGCCTGCGACTGCCTCATTAGCCAAGCGGTCCTGAGCGCGACTGCTACGCTAGAGGTCCTGGGTTCGATTCCCAGGTCGAGCAAAGTGTTATCGGGTTTTTCTATGAAATTCTCAGTAGCAGCTCGGAGTTAGGAATTTGTGCCCGGTTAATGGCAATAGGCTCGCCCCCTATTACATGGGACCTAAACATACCGGCGAACTGAGGGTGTACATTATTACGCCTCTGCCTAACCCTTCGGGGAATACAGGCGTGATGGTATGTTATATTATGTTTGTTATTTTTTAACAATGTATGAATAGTACATTAAAATTGTTTATCGTCTACTTTATGCAAGTACAAATCCTTATAATTATAAGGACAATCCCGTACTTATTGTTTATTAAAAATTATTTCATAATTATATGAATCACCCGACAATAACTTCTACCGAACTAAGGCAATTTAGAAGAACACATCAACAAACAAATGTGAAGTAAACAATGACCTTGAAAAGGTTTAATGTTATTATTGCATCATCATTAGGTTAAACGCGTGATGTTATTGGCAGGTAGGATTAGGACAATGACTTTTAACATCATTCTTATGTAAAGAATTGTTGATTTTACCAAATTCCATGTGACTAAATGAAGGGAATCGTGTTCTACAACAAATTTAATACAACAAACTCGCAACCGGCGCGTATGTCATGTATGAGAAGATATTATATGAACGATGTAGTTATGAAGCAAAAGAAGTATGCAATTTGCAAGAATCGTAGCAAGTGGTGGTCTATCGTTTCTGCCTACCCCTGTGAGAGAAAGGTGTGAGTGTATGTACATGTAATTCCACAAAATACATAGAGACAAGCACAACAAAAAGTGCTAAAACTCAAGTTCCTTGTTGTAACGCATAAAATAGTTAAGGCTGATGTTCACGAGCAATGATTAATTCGTGGTGTTTTACAAGCGCGTGCGCATCTCATAATCATAAAACCGCACTTGTGTTGTGAACAGACCGGGGATTTCTCGCTCCATTTATTTTGTTTTAGTGCTTGACTTGCAGCTGAGTAAATAGGCGTTCACTACAGCACAATGATTCCACAAATAACTAGTTACTTACTGCCACCGCTTCCGATTCAACTTTCAATTTGTAATCAGTTTATCTTTGTTTAATTAGGAACGCGAGTAGTGAATTTCTCGCACTCTCTCTCTTCTTGTTATTCAAAGAGCAAGCTGTCTAGATCCGTGATCTTTGTGCACGATAAGTATCGATAATAATCACTTATTTTTTTAATTATTATACATCTGCAAAAGTTATTATACTCCATGTGCTTTTATTTTGTTTTCGAGTTTAATCTAATTCAATATTATAAAATTATTGTGAGCAACAAGATAGACAATTTTGAACAACAGATATGAGCAGTCGTGGCCGAGCGGTTAAGGCGTCTGACTAGAAATCAGATTCCCTCTGGGAGCGTAGGTTCGAATCCTACCGACTGCGATATTCTTTTTGCATAATCTTTTGATAGAAGAAATACTATTGTAAGAAATTTCTTATTTTATACAAATAGGTATTTGAAGTAACAACAAAAGCTGTATAAATAAAACCAACAACAATAAAACCTCTTTAATTATCGCGGTCATTATTTTAAATCAGTATCCAGCCTCATGGAAAGTAACGAGCGTAAACATCGATCGGAAGATGGCTGGCAGGGTCTCATTAAGCGGTGTGCACGTGCGTCGCCGACGGGCGCGCGATGCCGAGCCGATCGCGCCAGGGTTGCGACACCACCGACCACGCAATCTTGATACCCGACACTCGGTAAAAGTAAAAGATCGTACCTGATTGTATCACTGTTTGTCGTGAGCTAAGAAAACACAAACTGTACGATACTGTTCAAATTTTAAATGTACTAGGATTAACAACAGGAAAATGTACACTTCGAGGTCAGTTTTGTTCACCAAGGTTGTCTGCTACAGATTAAGTATAAGCTATGGAATTTTAATGATTTTCTTTCAAGCTCTGATGGTGAATAAATTCCACATTTGTGGTTGATATCACCACTTTAGTTTACGGATTTGATATAACTGTTAGGTAAGCAGCTGACATTAAAAATCACTTACAGAATGATGCCAATGATTGCACCAGCTCAGATATTAAAAAAATACGTTTATTATAATATGTTACGATTACGTTATCAGACTTTACAATGGTGAATCCAGTTTGAATTGAAATTATTAATCAGTAAAAGACTTGCGAATTGCTTGCTTTATTTACTGGCACAGAATATCTAACAGGTATAAGACAACACGAATACGTGAACAGAGGAAGTAATGAGCATAAAAACTTAATCACTTCCCGATTTAAATCCATCCTAGTTTCAAACTACTCATGTACAAGTCCTATAACAGTTGCAAAAGTGATTTAGATAAAAAACAACCGATGATTCTATAAAAACACAATTTGCGATGGAAATGAAACACTAAACCGCATTAGGTGTGGCCAACTGGCGCGGGGCACCCCTACACTAACTTCTCGTCATGGGATTACGAGTCCGTACCAGGGATTTAAGGTTTCATTACTCGGCTGCGGCCGTCTCCCTTGTCTCTTACACAACCCTACTTGGGAAACTCGATTCACACAACGATAATCCACTGTTTTTTTTACTTCAACTGCAATATCTGCTATACTGTGCATGCTGATGATGCCTCGGCGCTTATAGCTACAGAACCGTGAAGTCAACTATTATTATTTCTTGTAATTATAATGAATCAAAATTTAGAATTACCTTATCTTAACAATAAAATATGATTAAGCAGCTAGAATATTAAATTAGATATTAATTAACCCAAAAAGGGACCAGTTTAAAATTTAACTAAACAAAATAATGTCTCAAAATTGCAATGAAGACTCATGGTAAGAGCAGATTTTCCCCCATAGAAAACTGAAGCTACAGAGTCAAACTGGAGAGCATTGGGGAGCGTAGCGAGCCGAGACCTCTAATGTACAAATATTGCGGAGAAAATGAATATATTCGACATTGTGCGCCCTCCGAGGGCTCGGGGCTGGCCAAGTGTGCGTTTTGATTAAGTCGCCGCGCCATATGAATTTATGACTCAAATTCATGTCGACGACAGATATTTATGGATTAAGAGTTCTATGCCTCGTTAATTAAACATAGTTTGCTTTAAATGTTTCATTATGCATACTTTGTTACTAATAGCTGATTAATTATGCATGTATGATTGCTTAAGACATCAATTGGTTTCTGATGTAATTTTGTGGCAACATCGCTGTCATAGTCTTATTTTATGTTGTTTGTATAAAAACTATAGAATTGTAAAGATCAGTTCATCCTAAAGAAGATCAATAAGGACATCATAAAATAATATTGGATTGCAAATGTAGCCAGTTGTTTCCATTCGCGGCAATCCCGCATCTAAGTCCCAAGTGTCCCGCTAATACTCCATATGGCGCAACACCATGCGCAATGCATAAACAACCAAATATTCCTGACCCCTGATAAAACACAAGGCCCCTCGAAGTTATGTTATTTCAGGAACACCAGAAGGGGGTGTGGTATATCTCTATATCCTGGTCTATTATGTGTAGTAGTTTAGGGCGGAAAGCCAACGCGACGACATATGCATGCATTAGGGATGATGAGACAATTCGGACATTAGTAGTTCAGTCACTTAATTTGTACAACTGCTGCTGGTGCGCCTGCTAAACCCGGGCTATATGGTCTGCAAATAATGACATTTATAACAAGATTTACGAACTAGGGCATGATTATAACTTATGTCGTTTGTTTTTATATACCTAAGTACTATGTATGTACTTAGTAATTTAATTTAGAGGCACCGCCCACCGCTGCCGGTTGCCTTCTATTTTTCTTGAACTTGGCTTTGACACACTGCCGTGGGTCTAATTATCTGGCAACTACCATGGGAAAAACATTCAGTATGCATCAACACTATTCAACCCATAACATTTACATTCATAATTGTATTCTAGCGAGTGTCAAGTTCTCGTGTGACAGTCTCAGGTTCCGACACAAAGCTGACCGTCAGCCTGGCGCCATCAGGTGACACCTACCACCGCTCAGCATGTTCCTAGAGACTGGTGTCATCGTTACCCACTTTATATGAAAGTTATTTGTATGATAAATAATGCAATGCGATCTTCTTGGAAACGTCTGTGTAACGCGATGTAGACAATAAAATGCCTTGACATGTCCGCTGTATTTTGTTATTTAAGTAAAAAAATAATACTTGTAATTTCACGATTTTCATTAAATTTTTGCTCTCAAAATTAAATAAATAATTTTATTGCCAGAAAAAAAGTTTACAATATTGTTGTTTACATGCATGGACTAGAATACTAGAACAAAACCACGAACAGCATCCACTGCCAAACTAGGTAGGACCTGTGTTTCGGCTTATGGCGCCACTCCCCTTAGAAGTGAGTTATCAAACTAGTCTATTCCATTTTAAAATCATTTCAGCATGAGTGTAGGTGACCTCTATCTGTCATCAAATCATTCACAGAATCACTGCCGTTTGGTTTCCTCTATGATACTAAAATGAAACTCCGTATTTAAAGATATCTTTTAAATCCCCGATGTGACCGCAGCATACGTTCACACAATGCCTAATAATCATACCAAAGATGTTTGCAAACAACCATGTTTTATGACGTCAGCTACATTGACGGACGCGATGAACAAACAAAAATAATAATCCATCAAACGTTTGCATGATTAATGAATTGTTGTTTAAAAATTAAACGCAATAGTCGATATTTGACATACCTAAGTAAATAATAATGTATACAATTTATGTAAAGATATTATTTCCTACTGATAATTAATGAATATCGCTCATCTCTTCTCTACTATTATAAAATTATAAAAAAAAACTGTTTTCTGTACATGAATATTAAAAAAGAATAAGTGCGTTAGGGTATATAAAGGTCAACGAACTCAAAAATGAGTTACTTATTTAATTTCTTGTCTGTTTATCTGTTTGTTACTGGTTAAACTACTGAATATATTTTAATTTTGTTATCACTGTTAGAATGTATATGCTCCAAATTAAAAACTGGGTATCTCATTTTATTGAACAAATCCTGAGATACAGCCTGACCCCTCTGATGTATACAGACCCATACAAAGAAGAGATCTTTACTATTGGTTTTTGATTAAATTATTTTTGGGATCCATTTCTAATCCTAATATAAAAGCTAGAATATAAATAAAAATAATAAAAAAAAACCTGAATTGGCAACTATTGTGGATAAAGCGAAGATTTTATATTAGTACACCACTGATACCTAGAAAAAATAAAACGCGCACGCGCCACCTGATACCAGATACATGTGTCTTCTTATTGATTTGCATAAATTGTTTGAATTTGAATACAGAATTAGCCTTTGGAATTACTAAGTAGATCATCATTGAGTTGTGGTGCTGTACACTCTCTATAAATATCTAGCATTTTTTTTTTATAAATACTGGACGAGGAATAAAAATACGAATAACTTCACCATTTCAAACGTGAATGAACTACCATACGAATGGCGTATTGAATGAACTGTTTGAGTAACATCAGTTTGTTTGTAGTTCCCACGACCTGGCCACGCAGTTAGCACCTCACTACAAACACAAGGCATGAGCGTAACCTTATTAGGACATCACTACACGCTCGTCCTGCAGACACAAATATAAACGAGACACCCATTGCAACACTCTTCACATAATAATTGTATAACCGTAGATACTTTTATGTATTTAAAAATCTGATTACCCTAATAATATATCCTACTTTACTACTGAATGACTACCATGCGACTAGTACTCCAAAAATGTAATCGATCGATCGATTTCCGTTACACACCATAACGCCTGTATTCCCGTAAGGATTAGGCGAAGGTGTACCTAGTACCTACCTACTAATATTATATTTTATATATATTTATTATATCATATGTCTATATATTATTCATAAGTACAATATTCTATATATTTATATTTAGTAGTTGTATAAAGTGGGTATTTATTTATATATGTATATATTTATCACATTTATGTATGTAACTCAACAGAACCACTATACTATTGCACCTACCTTTTCCTGTCTCTGCATCACCTTAAGGTCGACTGGTAGAAAATGCCTTAAGCATTAAGTCCGCCTCTGTACACTAATTGTGCATAAAGAATAAAATAAATAAATAATATACAAAAGAAATTCCCCGGTATGTATAGGTCCCATGTAAATAATAGGAGGCGAGCCTATTACATGGGATTACGTTATTGCCATTAACTGCACGCGAGTCGTCGGAACACTAGACGAATGTGACAGTTAAAAAAATAATAATTACTATAAAAATGAATAAAACTTAAGATAGCATCACACTTGTATTCCTACGTATGTAGGTACTACATCCACAGTTCACGAGTGTAGTTCCCATGTATGATCTTAGTACCTACGTTTAACCCAGCAAAGATATGATACAATTTCATAAACAAAATTATACTATAGGTAACTTCTACCCGCAACTTTGTCTGCGTGGACAACCATGGCGTGACTTGAATAAAAACTTAGAAAATGATTTTCCAGAATATAATTAATATATATAGAATTAATTTATCTCTGCGCCATATTTTATCTAAATCCGTTCAGCCGTTCTGGCGTGAAAGTGTAACAAACATCCATACATCCTCACAAATTTTCACTTTATAATATTAGTAGGATTTAGCTACCGAATTGTGATAAAAACGTATCGGTATTATACTATTACCACCAAGACAAAACAAAATTGTACAATGAATATATATACAGAAAGCAATTTTTATAAAATCAGAACAACGCATCAAGGCGGGTCATATTTTTCAGTAAAGCACACAAACAATTTCGCGGTGTACTATTTGAAATACATTGCGTCATATTTATAGCATGTTATAAAGAGCGATGGGCGAGAAGTAGATATAGACGTCATCGAGCGAGCTTTATGAACCTTGTTTATTTGAACGGAAGCGGATCGGCCTCGTTGATGTATGGGCATTACTCGCACCACTATACCGGCGCGGCGCCTGCGCAACACCGTTCAAAATATCCAGTTATACTTGACTGGCTACTATGTTGCATGGTTTATGGTAATTTTTCAATCGTTTACTATTTAATTTAATTAAAAAACTATTTAACAACATCTATCGGGGGGGCCTGATAATAAATAAGTATGTCACGGATGAGATGAACACCTCATTAGCCTTGTGGTTCTGAGCGCGATTGCTACGCTAGAGGTCCTGGATTCGATTCCTAGGTCGAGCAAGGTGTTATTGGGATTTTCTATGAAATTCACAGTAGCAGTTCGGAATTTGGAATTCGTGGTTAGTGGCAATAGGCTCCTTTCCAATAGTACTTAAACATACCGGCAAACTGTTGGTGTACATTAGCACGCCTCTGCCTAACCCTTCGGGGAATACAGGCGTGATGGTATGTTATGTTAGGAACACCTATTAATCGAAAAGTGTATATAAATGACTTGGGCTCTGACCGGGCTGTGGGTGTCTTGATGAAAAACCCTAAAAAAGACAAAAACATCTTCTTCATTCTACATTTACGCTGATCACGGCCATAAAAAGTGGTAAGATTAGGCCTATCCATAGCATAGCCCAAAAAACGACAGGCTATTATTAGGTATATATTGAAACTTTCTTAAAACTACCTACTTATCTTCATATACCATTTTAGCACTATCTATGTACTTAGCAAACAGTGTTGTGTTTATATTAGCGATTTTCTATTTAAGCATAACCACCGCGCCGGCGCGGGCGCAGTGCTTCGTGTAGCTATCGCCTTATCTCAAGTGGTTGATTTAGATAAACGTAGGCAGACGTTAGTTCGACTGAAAGCCCTCTCAGCGTTGAAATCACCTTCTGAGAGTTAAAGACTGACACTTGTTATCATTTCACACTCCACTCTCCACACCAATCTTTAAACAGCTGCGTCTTATGAGAAATCGCTAATTGCTGATTTTTTTTTCTATATGGCAATAGCTGTTGATTCAGGGAATCTTGACAGCGTAACCGGACTTGGTGGTGAGGCACCGAAGGCCTCCAGCCAGGCGCTAATTGCTGAAGATAATCACAACATATAGGTATACAGAAAAATTTGAAAGAGTAGATATACCCTTATACTTTTGATTATTTTTAAACTTCCTCATTAGTTTAGTGGTTCTAATCCCGACTGTTAAGCTAGTGATAGGGGTGGGTTGGATTCCCAGGTGCAGTGATTTTGGGATTTTCTATAAAATTCTCTGTAGTAGCTCGGAGTTTTAATTTGTACCCGGTTAATGGCCATAGCCTTGCCTCCTATTAGGACCTAAACATACCGGCGTAATGTAAGTGTAATAAAGTACATAAATATATGTATGAGTGTACGGAGAGTGTTGGGAGACGAGTTAACGATCCGTATAATATTACCTACAGTACCTATTTTTCACGTAATATTACAGTACATTTCAATACAATGCATCTTAATCCAACCCTTCTGGGAATACAGGCGTAATGGTATATTATGTTTTTTTATACTTTTGATCTAAGAGTATAGGAGATACCAGAAAAAAATCTTCATGCTTTATCTAGATAATATTGATGTAATATTTACTAGGCAGGCAACAAACAGGCGTTGCACAGCTTAGGGGGGTTCTGGGTTGGTCTTTTAAGAGAGCACAGTGCCTCCCGTTTTGTGCTGATGGTGGCCACCGGGGTGGTTTTAGTGGGTAAAAATCCCACATTCCCCGGTCTTAATCCCCGAAGACCGGGCGCCTTTTGAAGGTTTCCCCCCGTAAACAAAAAAAAGGTATCAACCCCCTTTCCGGTTGATACTCTCTTGTCAAAAAGCCCTACTTTTTACTTAAATCATCTGATATTTACACAAAATGTCCATGTTACGTAAACCCATTACAATTTAATGTTATGCAATGTTCTATGATACAAAACGACCTTATTATCATCATTAATATTCATGCCTTTTTGGAAGAGCCGTTTCGGTATTCATGAATCGAATCATGAATTTTGATAGTATACAGTACATGTGTTCAAATGTCATTTACTCGTATTTTATAATTATTTTTTATTCGTATAAGTAATAAAACTTTGTAAAACGGCAGTTTTATGAGGGAAGTGGAACAGTGGTGCGTGGTACAGTTGCGACAGAATAGCCGAAGTGTTGATAGCCATAGGAACCTTGTCACATTAATTCATATGTCTAATGTTCCTCTTGAAATGTTTTATAGTATGAAAAATAGTCCACGCCCGCCACCGCACGTGAAACAAGGGAAATCGTAAACATGAAATAATATTAAAATTATATTTAGGGTCCATCCGTAAGTTTGAAGTGATATTACATTTTGATGATGATGTGTGGACAGTAAAATGTGTTTTTTATTGAGCCCACATTTTCTTGTTAACTCTCACCTCAATAAAAAATTTCATAGTTGTTATTAATTAGTTTTTTATGAAAATTATGATTTATTCACATCCATCTGCGATGTACAATAATAAAATTATAAACAATGTATCTTAAGTAACAATACAAGCTTTTTTATATGCGACTGCCATGTCCAATTACAATAAAAATCAAATAAATGTTGCGTTGGTGTATACGCGCACAATGGCGCCTCCCCGCGGCCGTAGCGGGCACTAACGAGCACGCGGCCTGCACACGACCTCACTGTTAGCGCGTTAATTAGTAAAATGTTCACGTGTTCGCTATCTAATGAACCCCTTTATGCAACGATCAAAAGAATACAACAAACGAATTATAAATAGATACACTAACTACCTTATGCGTTAGTAAAAAATACGCTGTATTTTCTGCTTACTTTCCAATATAGTAGACATACAAGTTAAATGTAAAATATATAACGCATTTGCGGTAGAATAGAAATACTTCCAAGTATCAGGCATTTGAATATATTATTATCTTTGGTTTGTAACAAGAGAAACTAATGAACAATTTTACAATAACATTCATCTGGCCCTGTGGCGCAACGGATAACGCGTCTGACTACGGATCAGAAGATTCCAGGTTCGAATCCTGGCAGGGTCGCTTGTATTCCTTTTTGTAATTTTTATTATGTTGTATATTTTTTTGCTAATTATGCAATATTTTCCTTATTTTTAACTCGCACTTAACATTTAATATCGTCATTATTTTCAACATGATTTTTGTTGAAAACGGGCTTCAATATAAAACTAATTTATTAGGTATCCCATTACCTAATAAAATGCCTGAAATTATGTCCTATTATGCCTGCCTACTGTCGGAGCGTTGTATGCCTTCGTCTTGACTTATTGATCGGCGTCTCGTCCGCGCCCCTGTCTCCGGGCGAACCGACCCCGCCTACGCCTGTACGCTGTACTTATGACCCGTTTAATGAGCCTCTTGTTATTCGCTAGTCACGACTTATTATAAAATATAGACTAAACAAAAAAATACAAACAATTTTAAATACATTTCATGAGGATAGTTATGTACTATCTACTTTTTGGCCATAACGACAATACGTCCCAAACAAATACCATTAAACATAATTATATTCCCTGAAGGTTTAGGCAGATGTGTACTCATTATTCCCACAGTTCCCCGCTATGTTAAGGTCTCATATAGGGGCAAGCCTAAATCCAAACTCCGGGCTAACAAAGTACCTAATTGTTAAATTTAGTTAATACACACATCCTTACTTAAATTCTGCATATAGGCTAGCTTCCGATGCCATTGACTTATTATGCCAAATCCTCATACTGACAGATTCATTATAAGCTTCTTTTTTTAACAAGAATTAGCCTATGAAAGCTCAAAGCTGTCTACATATTTTTTTGCAGCAAGGCAATCTAGGTAAACTGAATGGCTTTCACAAATTTAATATCCATTCAAAATGGTAATTCAATCCGATTTATTTCAAAAAATCTTTAGGCATCATAAAATTGACTTACACCTAAACATTCTAGAATAGGAAATCAATCATTATTAAAAAAATTGTACTTACGACACTGAAAATAGCTAAGTAATATATTGAAAATATAAAGAAAAAATATTACGACAGCGCGCAAAAAGTTGAAGGCAATAAAAGTCAAGAGTGTTAGCCGACGATGAGTTTACTGCGACAGACTGCGACACTGCTTATCTCGCGACAGCCAAGTGTCAAAATATTTGATGGCCTTTATAACGATAGTCTCGTAAAATAAAACCTATTCGACCTGTTTTTGCCTAGAGAGATGTTTTGTGAAACTGCCGTTTTTCCTAGTTTACGAGCTGCAAGCGACCGAGTAAATGTTAATTGCGTTTGTAATATTACATAAGACTTCTAAATCATTTTCTACCACATAAACTTACAATTTAATTAGGTACTTATTGGGAAAGTTTAAGAAAAAAATAAAGTAAAATTTATCTCTGAAGTGCATTCTTAGTACATAAGACCTCAATGTATATTATTCGTTGACCGCCTGTGTTATGTAAATTGTGTGTGTCATTCATAAATAGTGAGTAATACTAATAGCAGTACATTTCGGTGTTTGTTACCCGACTGTTCCCAACCAACGGACGTACCATACGTTATCTACGGGCAAGTTATTTTAGTGTAAGCTTTATCAATTCGGGGTCAAGAGCGCGCCTTCCGGCTGATAAGAGCCAGCGATAGGCGCAACCAAATTCGTCACAGCATCCCAACATGTATTTATTACCTAATTTGTATATAAAAAACATTCCGTATCACAAAGCCATTCTGTCAAAACTCCTTTTTATGTCGTCGAAAGATAAGATACTCTAGATTTACTTATTTGACATTCACGGTTAGATCGTGTTCAGAACATCAGGATTTTTTGTGTGATATTTGTTCTTGATGTTTTCGATTTTTAAATATTTTCTTGGCTTTTAGTTGGACGGCGTTATATGTACTGCAAACATCCTGGCCACGTACAAATATTGGTCCATCTCGTCAGTTGTCAGTTTGTCACAATCCAACGGACATCGCGGACACGTGCTAAATAAGTACCTATCTATTGTTAAACTTTGTTTTTGTCAGGAGTTTGTCCTTTTATTCTTATTTTAACTAACAGTAAACTTACTTACGGAATATCGGTCAAATTTATTGAAAGTTGTATGAACTTCAGTACTGAAGAGATCAGTGCAAAGAGGCATCATTGCTATTTAAAAAATAAAAATATGTTTTAAATTTAATTGTACAACTGATTAGAAATGGGGAAATGAGAATGATTACATACACATGATCGCTTTACTCTTTATCATGGAGTACCTAATATGGAGATCAGTGGAAATGAGAAAAATATGTATCAGTCCGCTCTCGATTTTGACGATGAATACAAGATTTTAGTATTCCTGCATTCCTAGTAGTAGTACCTAATCACAGGATTAATACCTGCTAGGTAGGTAGGTACACCATGGTATCAAATCCACTAAAATACCTATGTCACGTGTAATCGTCATTTGCTACGAACAAAACAAATCGATGTGTATATTCAACCGTTGCTAAGGACCTAATCAATGTTATCTGCTAATTATAAATTCTTTCTAGCCTATAGAGCTTTCATGCTATGTTGCTAACAAAAGAAAGTCCACATTACAAAATGCATTGTAAGTCGGTGCTGTACAACATTCAAAATATTGCATAAACAAAAAATAATATCGTCAGACAGCACTCAGTGAAAATATTCATCACGAGATGGCTTTCATTGTCGGACAAGCGTGTCGTCATTACCCATTGCACTCGTCGTGATTCGCTACGCCCGCCCAGAGGGCCTTAAAAGGGAAAAGCGAGTAGGGAAAATAAAGCAACCCCTGTAAAAAGACCTCCCACTCCCAGCTAAATATATTAGCAATAGAGTTCTATAAATTTTAGTCATGATACAAGGGGGATGTAACCGTAGTGGTGTGTATATCTGAGATTTATTTTTGATGACTGGTTTTATAGCTGGGGCTTATTATAAAGAGCAACAAAGACATCATAATAAAAATGTAATTTATATTATACCACTTCATTTTATGCGTGCCGTCAGTTGGGACAGGTCAACTCAAGACTGCTATGGCTCTTTCTTCAAAAGGCCTGTTCAGATTTTGCCCTACATCGTAAAACACATATCCTATAATACTACTACTATTGTCTGGACTTTAAAAGAGACTATGATTGTCTGAGTTTGTTTCGGCGTTTCTTCTCAGAGGTCGTCAGATAGGAAATGCCGGCGCCATCTAGTAAAAAAAATATATGTAAAACTTGTAAAAGTGTCTTTTTAAGATCTATTTACAGAAATAAATATCATTTATCATTTATATATCAGCCGTATTCTCGTGTTTTTTTTATAATGATGATAAAAGTATTTCCTTACATTTTTAGCTATTTGTTAAGATTAAATCAGCATTGGAATATTAAGACGTAAGCGATAGCCATTCCTTAGCATCTTGCACAACTGTTCGCAAGCAACAAACAACCAAAAAGGTCGTGAGTTAAAACCTACCTCGTTGCTAATGCGCGCACGACTCTGACAATAGTTCGGTTTAAGATTATGAGAAAAAAGCATTAGGTCCACACAAAAGTGCACGAAGTTCATAGTCACGATTATTATTCCTAAAGGAGTGTGACGTGTTTACTTCATGAAACCTGATATTTTCGAGTTTAGGAAAGGTTAAAATGAACTAGACAGATATTGCTTGTCGTGTTCTATCAGAAAGTTAACATTATGGCAAAGATATGATAACAAAGACACAAAGATCTGTAGGGCCCAGAGATGAGCTTAAAATTTAAAGGGGACCAGCAATCTCTCAATTTGTGGACTGAAATTATTTCAGTGACAATCTATCCTTACTATCAATAGTTGGTGTAGCATTTGTAGCAACCATATTTATATCATGAAAGCAATGGTTAAGTTGGTTAAGTATAAGTACGACATTCTCTGATAGTGTTCTTTACACGCGCATTGTACAGATTATGTACTTTATATTCCCACCCAACCCCTCAACCTGACACGTGCAATGCACGCTCAACGTTATCTTAACACGTGGCTTCTTAGCAATCGAATTTTTGTCGATATATTGTGGTACCTTTTTATGTCTTTCGATTACAATGCCATGACACAATCTTTTTGTCGACATAATTTGACTACGTAGGTAATTTCAATAATGTCTGCTACTGCTGCTTAAAGATAGGTAGGTAAGTAAGGTAAATAATTTCAATGTATGTAGATATTATCTCTGCATTGTTACCTACATGATAGTGCATTTTATCACGGACCAGTTTCGAGAAATATATTAATCATATTTACAGATTTCGATTCGCAGATACGGGACCAACAGCGAACGGGATCATCTGCGTACCTAAATGGGACCGTATGTAGGATTGAAACAAATTAATTAAAAATAGCTGACATATTCAAAAAACTTTAATAATTTATTTATATCTCCCCACCTATTATACAAGTTATTTTTAACTCTCCGATCTTTCTATCATAATTATGTTGAAAATAATGTATCTACTGGCAAATGGTGAATGGGACGACCGAAAATGCGGTTTTATCACCGTCAGTAAAACATGTAAAAACAGTTATACAATCATTCAGTTAAGGACAATACATACAAAATTTAAGGAATATACATAGGACTTTTGTCACATAATATAACAACAAACATTTTTAACACTATTGAGCGGAAACTGACGCCAGTTCCGGTGCGGCACGTGTACTTAGTTCCGGACTTCCGGTCTTGCGCCGAAAATAGATGGCGGAGTATCACGTGACCTGTGGGAAAAACTTATCGACTTTCCTTATCTGATCGTATTAAAAAAACACCATGATTTTAGTTCTATGATATTATAATAAGTAAGTATATTAATTTATTTGCATTTATAAAATCAGTAACTTAATCTATACAAATTAACGAAAATGAAGTGACTTTAGTTACAAAATAAATGTAAGTTTAAGTATAGTGTGAATGTAAGTGAAAACTGATATTTAATATCACCTACGCCTAAACAAAAATTACCGTTTTTTAGATTCTTTGTCCGTCTAAAAGTTTGCCTCGAATAGGCTCCGAAATTTTCAACGAATTTTGATTGAAAATTTAACGATTAAAACAGGAATCGTTTTTAAAAAAAAAAAAAAAAAAAAAAAAAAAAAAAAATATAATTTTCGTCTATTATAAATTTCTATTAAAATCTAGATATCCTGAAGGGTAAAGAAATATAAAAATATTAGCTTCTGCCCGCGGCTTCGCTCGCTTGAAGCTCAAAAACCAACAGAGATGATCTCTTCTTTGTATGGGTCTCTATACATTATAGAGGTCAAGCTGTATCTCAGGCTCCGTTTAATTATTTGAGATAAGAAGTATACCAGTTTTTAAGTTGGAGCACATACTTTCTGACAGTGATATCAAAATTCAAATCTATTCAGAAGTTTTTGCGCCACCCCGTAACAAACAGACAAAAGGACAAGAATTTTAAAAATCACATTTTTTAATTCGGAAACGTTTATATAGCCTTACCCAATTGTTTTTTTTTTAATATCTTCAATGTACAGACACAGCTTTTTTACATTTTTTTATAATAGTAGAGAAGATTAATATTTGTGGGGTAAAATTGTGGGACGCAATTAGGAAAACTTACATTAAACATGTTTTACATTATCTATTTACTATATTTTTACACTTTCCAGTTTCCATGTCTTAGAGGCCTGAGGCATACACCTTTCCGTCGTTCAACCTAAATAGAATAGACATAAACATAGAAAGCCAAGCTCCATCAAAACTGTAACTATGACGGTATCCTTATTTCTAGATTCTTCAAAACATTCCACATATCAAGTAAGTAAGTACATACCTAGAAAATGAAACAGCAGAATAAATTCCCTAGTCGTGCTTAAAAAATTGATAAAAATGTGACTGTTTCATATTCTGTCCCTGTTTTAACACGGTAAAGTCAATGACGCTTACGATGGGCCGGGCGGGGCGAGTATTTCCCGGGGGATGTAGCCACGGCAGCAGAAGGGTTGGTGATTAGGCCTGATGCAAGCAAATGTTCTGAAGAATTTAGGTTGGTAACGAAAGAATACGATAAAAATAAATATGAATTAGTCTGACATACGCACTGACGCAAATACTCAACTGACTTTGATGTTATTATTATATTTTTCCATCAACAAGAATGACGATGTAATTTACTTTCCTAATTTATAAACATACCTACATATAATATTTTAAGCTATTTACATCGCTACAAAGATTAGTAAAATTTTGTGATTCTGTTTAAATATCTACCTACTGTTCCAGGCTTAATGAGCACATATAAAGTACCGAAGCTAATATTAGTTCCCACCTAACTCCAAAATGGACTTTTATCTTACAACATGATTCATACATATTTTATAAAACCTAAAAGTTGAGTAACTTTAAGAGTCTGCTATAAAAGCATTACATTACATCAGGTATTTTCTGTGTCGTCCCAAATTGACACTTGGGTATTTGCGATCGTGCATTATTGGCGCATGAAATGCTTACAACGTTTTCCACTCGGCCCGACTCGACCTGCGTCGGCTAAATTACATGAAACGTGCTCGCAATTCACAAAATATCCGCTCCGCCCTTCCCTCCGTGGATTATTCCCAAACACGTTTATAGCACCCGTAAAATGTAACTACATATTCATTGAAAACAGTAAAAGCCACTTCGAACCCGAGAAAAAGAAATACCTAAATGTTTATGATACGATAAAATACTGTTTTATTCCCACAACATTGTAAAAACATTTAATATTCTTAATGAGGACCCCTTGAAAGCTTACAACTGCGATTTCAATGCTTACATCAGTCGCATCGCATGTTTCACTTATTTGTCAGTCAGTATAGCCAATTCAATCAAGTACCTAATTAATCTAATTTAAACAAATCAACGGTATAAATCATAGGGACGAGCCCATACAACTAAGCCAGCTGTCTGCCTCGCTGAACCAATTTAATAAAAAGGTTTCCCATAGAGTACATTACTCATTGTAAGTAAAGTAACCCCCCATCCCCCCCCTAGCCCCACATTATGAGCGATGGAAATGCACGTGCGACGTTATAGCGTATTGCAATCGATGACGCGACTGAGTACGATAACCTACAACTTTCTTTGGTTTCACTTTGTGGCTGTAATACCAGAAGCGATTGTGTTAGACACATTGTGATATCTTAGTTAAGATAGGTCAGTTTATAATAAGTAAAAACATGAATTTAAAATTATAATTACACGTGGAAACATATTTATATACTTAGGTAGTTTAAAGTATCAGTCGTACCGTATGTTTGCACTCATAAGTCATAACCTGAATGCTATTTGCACGTGAAACTTTACGAAGTGTAAACACATTTCAAGTTATGATTTATGTGCACATTACTACGATTTCCTAGTAGGTAACAAATCACGGAAATTAAATTAGGATAATTATGATAAATAGAAAACTGAAAAAAAAACAAACGCGGGTTCACTAACCAACAAAATCTACCATCTATTCTAATTTAGCTTTATGTACAATGTTTTATTAAATATATCGATGTATATTTGCCTATAGAAGTAGGGTAGCATGAGAGGGGTGCTGATTAAGTTACGTGACATGCGCCCGCCAATTTGTATCGCAGAGACTTCGCCCCCGAGAGGACACGACGCCATCAGCGGAATTACATTACGAGCCATAATTAAATAGTTCTTGTTTTTATTGGAAAACATGGCGTGTTTACTGTAAAGAAACACGCACAGTGCAGCTCTAATGACTTTGTAAATATTTTGTATGTAGTGTAGGTACCACTGTGCGATAAAATGATTAATAATTACGTACAATGAATAGTTTTGTCAATAGTTACCTTTCGCTGCATGAAAGTACCATATACAATGACGTAGCTCCAATGTTTACGGACAGTAACAGGAGGAACATACAACAATAAAAGTGAAATCATGACGGAAAATCGATAATACAAAACTGTTATGTAATCCGAAATCACTACCGTGGCGCCTTCTTCATTATCGATCATACTAAAAGCTTCTCTCATCAGCGCCCGCGGCGCTCAGCTAATACACTCCTTACTGTAAACAATAACATTGGAAACTTTTTTAACACGTCATAGAGCATACTCTCTTTATACTATTATCGTAAGCAAACGAGGCGAATAATTCGAAGTGTTGTGAAAATATACACGTGCACGTGCAACGCGTGGTTCAAGTGAAAACTCTAATTTTATTTAGTTTACCAATTTAGATTGCGTATGTTGTCTGAAGAATGACGAATGCACCACGCGAGTCTGCCAATTAACTTTCGAGAGCAAAATGTAGAGCCCGAAATGGATATTTGTGGACCGGTATTTCATCAAGATCACTTTTAAAAGCTTTGACTGTAATTAACGTCACTTTTATTAACAAGACAATATTGTTTTATGCCCGTGATAAACATTTTAATACAACTTTTAAAACAATAAAATGCAAATACTTAATCTTTTTTAATTTTTGAATTTTGATGACTTGAATTAGAAATTTCAACTGTTCGCATAATAATTTACTTGTCAAAACTCAAACTGACTCTAATCATTATAAAAAAAAAACTGTTGATACTTCTGAAAGATGATTATTATAATAATTAAAGTATTGTATGTGTTTCATCTGTCAGTCAAGGTGCTTGTACCAAACGGTTATCCAAACAGAGAGGGCGTATGGCGCCGCGCCGGCCGCAAGATTATGATCGTGCGTGGATCGTGATTAATAGCGATCTAGCGGCGGCGCGTGCGCAGGACGCGGCAGGCGACGCCGCACGCATGTGTGCCTGAAACTTGTGAAGACGCTTCTTTAAGAATAAAATTAGAAAACAGTCCTTTGTGTCCATAAAGCGCGCTTTCAAAACAAGCTGAAAAATGGTAATTTATTTTATGTAGGCTACTCTACTCTTGTTACTCTCAGCAAGAGTAATTCTATAGCTATCGCATAAGGCCCATTTCATCAGATTAAAAGATCCTTTAATAATTTTAATTAAAACTATATTATGTAAACCACACAACATAGGTACATCTTCTAAAACAAAGTCTTCGATCACTGACCTTTACCTGTACCTACCTAGTGCAATTACGCACATTCCTCCCGGTACAATTTCACTTGTGAACAACAACACTGTTATTGCTCATAGTAATGAATAACAAATGCGTTGCGCGCGTCGCGAGTTCCAAGTAAATAAATCACGGCGCCCGCGCAGGCGTCGGCGTCGTCGCCCGACGGCTACACCGGTGACTGCCACACGTCTTAATGACTCACTCGCTTGACGAGCTTCAGATACTTTAGAATGCGTGCCTGATAATTACTGCTGTATATGATTCAGGTTCTTGCATGGTCAACAGTTCACCTGCTGAGAATGACTCATTGTGGTCTGGTAATTTGGATTTATGAAATTTCACGTTCGTTTCACTTTTAATCAATTTTCTATTAGTAAAAGATAAGGAAATAGTACTGCTATCTTTATCTGCTAGTTTAAGATTTGAAGACATTCGAAGTTTTTCGAAAAGTAATGTGTTTTGATTTCCAAGAGTGATACACATATGCTGGTTCCCAATAATAAATCCGTCGATAGATAGAGGTAGGATTTTGACATTACTTATGTCAAAATCATATCTCTAGTAAGCTCATCCACTGACTGATTTGTTATTGGGATCGGCTGTTAGAGACTCTAGATCCTAGGATCTAGAGTCTCTAACAGACGATGCTGCTGGGATTGTCCAGGCCTAGGCCTGAACAATCCCAGCTAATATCATTACATACAAAACACATCTATTCACCTCTGTTCACTCTCAAGAAATAACTAAATAAAAATATCAATAAACACACTAAATTTTCCTATACTTTGTTCTAGTGGACCACTATTGAAGAATAAACAAATTCAACCATTGCCATCAGCCTGTACGTTGATATATATTCAACAATCCTTTTTAATCCTACCACACTATACTGATTGATACCTTTATTCCTTTACATGTAACGTTTAATCGAGCATGTAAAACTCGAACTTCATGATTAATACTAACAGTGATACAATGACAGCTACATTCGCTTATAATAGTGCACACTGTACTTTACATTTGATAGCAAAGGATTCTGATTATTATAAAGCTAGGCTTAAAGTTGAAGAAGAAACATGTGTTCTGCAATGTATCGCTTATAAGGCGATGGTTACACTATTTACACGTAGCGTCAAGCCGTGTGTCTATGACTTTCGAATATAGAAGCTGCTCGCAACTGGCACATACAGCTTTAAAATGACAAAAGGGGTAAGATCAAGGAGCAATAGAAGTTGATATTGATTGTTTAAATTACTGTTCAATAAAAGTTAAAAAAACAGTCACCATTTTAAAAATTAAAGTGCAATTTTCAATATAAACTACGTGGTATAAACGTAAACTATCATAGAGAAACTATTATGTCAGGATATAAATTGACAGATAAGCTATAAACCTAGTCTGATCGAGTACGCGGATAGGTTGCGTGAAATGGGAGCCACATTCGTAGCACCAACCTTCGCTAACAATGAAGCTTGCTAATTATGTTGTCACACCTAAAGACAGTACAGTAATATTTGCGACATCTTTTCAAAATAACGGGTATTTTATATAAAATTCAATAAGATAACAAATAAGTGAGTCAATATCTAAACAGTAGCACTTAAGTATATTAAAACAAAGATTGAATAATTGAGATAATACTACTACTACGTACTAGCCTTACCTCAATTCTCATCATGATTTTGTAGGATTAATTTTGATGATTGGCCAGTTACCTCTATGGCTTTCACGCTTTCACCTTTGAGTACAATTAGGGTTACCGGAAACAGTGTGCTGAACGAAAAAGTTGTAAGCATTATAATTTTAACCATTGTTTTAAAACTTGCCCCAATAGTATAAAATTACTAGCTACAAAAATATAAAATTGTTTAGTAAATCGCGTTGTTCACGATCTATGTCCGCAGCTGGGACGCAAGTGGAGCGCAGCTGTCGCGACGTGCAGACAACAGTTGTCCATCGCGTTTGTCTTCAACTGCGCGTGCGCAACCAATCCTACCACCAGTAGCAGATTAATCATTCCTAACTATTTTCTTTTACATACGACATGAAAAAAGTAATTTCAATGAGTGTGTAATTTATATGTATACAGCAGTTGGTATGTCGTTGCTTGTAGCCAAAATTGTTCTCATGATATCGACATTTATTTCTTTCTTTCTAGGTATCATTTCTACATCCCTAGGTACGTATTCGACTTTTACACCAGACATATTTATAAAACTTAAGATGAAATACATTCAAACGAAAATAACAAAATGTAAAATACAAAAGAAAAAGTCGCCGATTTTCTGCGACATATAAATTTTTACACATGAGAGCATTAGTTATATCTCTATTTGAATCCACCTTTGATGTTAATCCGGTGTCGAAAAAGTCGCCATTAATAATTCATAATGGTAATAAAAAGGATTGTATTAAATAAAAATCATATCTCACAAACAACTATTTATCTGGCATATGTAACATAACTGGCGCATGACATTTATTGGCATTTACTGCTCTCCAAACTTTATTATGAAGACGGCTCTCGATAATGATAACTGATAGTTATATGACAATAGAAAGGTACCAGTAACTTGTAACGAAACGCTTTGCTTTTTGATGGATGGTTTTGGCGAGAAAGGCATAAAATGTGCGATAATGCAAAAAATACTGCAGCTCGAGCCTACATCGCCGCCGGCACCGACCGCCATCCATCACCCAGCGAAATGGCTAGTTTCCCTGAAAATTGCCACATGATTTGCATATAACTTTAACACGATGAGATATACTCAACCGATTACAGTAACCATCAGTTCAAGAGAATACTTTATACATTATATGAACAAAATAACAATCATTTACGGGAAACTCTTCTGAAATAACTTTAGAAACAGCCACGTTTTTTTTTTTCAATTTATATACAAAAACATGGCATTAACCTAAAATCTAACTGAATCATGAATGTAAATAATGTGTTATTTATAATATTACATAATAATATCTAGAATAGCTTTTGTCTTAGAGCAGCGCCGGATCTACCATATGGCTTTTTGGGCTTCAGCCCAGGGCCCCGTGGATTCAAGGGTCAAGATAATATAAATCAAATATTTTTACCGCCTCAGTTTTTTTTATACTTTGAGTAATTAGGTGGGCCCCTAAGTAGTATTAGCCCAGGGTCCCCTTAACTCACGGGCCGGCCCTGTCTTATAGGCAGCCACGGCAGTCGGCACCACCGCGCAGGCGAGGGCAGAGGCAGCGAGGCGGTGCGCGTTTTCCACCGGATGCATTATGCGTGTAACTACATTAAGCCAACAAATGGTGTGATTTTTAAGGAAGAAAGGTCCAGATGAACGCTGTATCTTGTGACATGAACGAAAATAATTTGACGCAGCCGTTCGGCGGGCGACATACGGCGACACGTGGCCACGATATATTACACGCGAGCCGCGCACTAAAAATATTGTGTTGGCAAATTAATGGGCATTCCCGACGGTGGGTAGTGGGATGAAAGGAAGTGCCTTTTATATCTGAAACGTTGGTTTTGTATGAAAATGCGCGGCAGCCGGTCACACCTGTCCGCGTACATTGGAGCGAGCGGCCGAGCGCGCGCGCCGCCCAACTCGCCAGGGCTGTTCTGCCGTGAAACACTAGGGAAAACTGTCATAATTGTATTATTTGGGAAATTCAGCTTTAGTTACTAGTTACAGCAAAGACAGATTGGTCTTTTTGAAACCCGAGGAATAAGACTAACAGTTATATTTTATCCCCCTAAATACGTAGTATGTTGATTGAGCCGTAACACTGATCGTAATTGTTACCAAAACGATATCGACTATCCCACTTTTATATGATGTGCCCAAAATCCTGATTAACCTTCCTGGGGAGGCGGTAGGGTATGTCGAACTCCCGACTAAAAACTACACTGCCCTCTCTTGCCCTATAGTGCACGATTCTTATGGTTCTTTTTTATGGGATAGGGGGGCAAACGAGCAAACGGATCACATGACGGTAAGCGATAACCGCCGCCCATGGACACCCGCAACACCAGAGGAGTCACGAGTGCGTTGCCCGGCTTTTAAAAGGGTTTGGGCCTCCGGTAACCTCATTCACTCAGCGAAACACAACGCAAGCGTTTTTTCACACCCGTTTTCTATGAGGCCGTGGTATCACTCCGGTCGAGCCGGCCCATACGTGCCGAAGCATGGATGATAAATTCCGGTACTACCCTGAAGTCAGACACAATTTCATGCATCCTGTTAAGTGCCGAAAACATCTTTGCTTTCCTTAAATTTCTAGTGATTATACCTACAATATATTTTAGGACAATACATAAATCACACAGTAATAAGAATATTAACAACTAATAGGCGCTTTTAGGTACATTAAAAGAAAGAAAGAAAAACACTGAGTTCGCAAACACAATATTATGTTTATTTACGAGCATATGAATGTTTACAGAGTTTGATTAAACTGTTTAATTAGACATTGAAACAGATTAAGAGCATGTATTAAGATAAAGAAAGTAGGTACCTACATCATTCTATCGCTAGAAAGTGTAGTGTCATCCCTACCTAGAACGGATGTGACAAAGAAGACGCATGTCGCGGTGTGCGACAGTTTCATAATAATTGAGCAGATTAATAACCACGGAGGGTGTTCATATTTCGCCGTCCGGCCGACTGTCGCTTTCTTCCTCCTCGTCACATCACACCCACGCAACCAGCTGTTCCTATACGTTTTAAAACATATAGTAATAAAGAAAAAAGTATATTACGCGTATTATGGAATATAATGTAATAGTTTGAAGAATTCCATGTAAATTTGCATGGAGGTTTGATTACATATACATACATTATACCTATAACTATGTTGTACTTTCTCTACAATATTGAGTAAGTACAACATAGTTAAATAGAGTCATATAAACCACCAACTTACAAACCAATCCAAGTTTTTCACTTCTAGGTATACTTAATTTACTTTCATTTCATTCATCTTAATATTAGAAGTGTGTGCCAATTAAATAAAGTCTAATTAATATATAACTAGATTCAAGGCGTAAGGTCTAGTCACAGCCCCGGGCCGTAAAAATCTTGTTTCAATTTCAAATTCAAGCAGTTTATATGCCGCTTACATGAAATTGACGGTCAAGAATACGCATCCATCGACTTAAGGGCGGGCGTCGCGGCGTCGTCGGCGTCTCAGTATAAATACGTGGCACGTGCGCCGACGCAGCTGCCCGCCACGTGGCCGCCTCTTTACGCGCACGCGTAAAAATAGACCATTGTCTTACGGACACGCCCACCCCACAGATAAGACACCACATCAAACATTATATCGACAATAAAATCCACCGTTTATTTGTTAGTTCGCGGTGTCATAACATCTGGTGATCTCGCCAGAACTGATCTCGGCGCTATCAACACATTTTGCTTTCATGTTCACGTTGCTGCTGCTGTGTAAATAAATCTTTGCTAATTCCGATATGCCAATAAATAATTTGATTGTGAGCCAATATACGTGTGTTATTTGGCCGAATAAACTCATAAATATGTTGGCACCCGGCGGCCCGTGTTATCTTTACCTCAATATTCTTTAAGAATATTTTCTTCTACTGATGCTTGTCTGCCAATGGTCTCTCTAGGAAAATATGGTCTGTAGTAGATAATTACCGGATTACTTAAAACAATAGGAATTTTGGCATATACACATGCCTCAATATTATGCCTAAATTGCTATTGCTATGCTACTCTCTTATCCTATGCTACTTCCTTCGAATATGCATCTCAACTATTTTAATATACTATGGCACGTGTTAAAGACTGTCTTCGCACTAAAAAAACCGAAACAAAAAGACGATTGAGCTTCCGGCACGAAATGCTTCCGCTCACTATATGTTACAATAGCTACTTGACACTTTATCGCGTGAAAATTACTTGACGTGTGCTTTCTTAGGTATTTGGGTCGATGGTATCTTTAAAGTGTACAACGAAGTTAGTAAGCCAATGTTCGTGAACATTCTTCATTAATAAAAAGGTTTAAATTAATTTTCTCATCACTTATTTGATTAAAGTAGAGTCTTTGAAATGAAACTACTTTTTACCGATTTTATCGCGGTATATTGATATTATTTAGTTCCCGACGATTCGGATCCTTTACAGCATCCATGGTCATGAGGTGTTGGACGTCTTGATGTTAAAATTACTAACACCTACCTTACATTTTTGTTAATTATTAGCGCTCCGATTCACGCAGAACGAACTCACCGTATCCTTTGGTCAGTGTCAGAAATCAGTATAAAGTAGAGTCGTTGAAATCTTAGGCGAACGACTGTGAAACCTGAATAGGTATGATTATCGTAATTTTTCTTAAAATATCTCTATAAATATGTTTTGTTTGTTCAGAATAATTAATTGAATCGATCACAATATTTTTTACACCATGTTATATTATATACTGCCTCATTAGCTAAGTGGTCCTGAGCGCGACTGCTACGCTAGAGGTCCTGGGTTCGATTCCCAGGTCGAGCAAAGTGTTATTGGGTTTTTCTATGAAATTCCCAGTAGCAGCTCGGAGTTAGGAATTTGTGCCCGGTTAATGGCAATAGGCTCGCCCCCTATTACATGGGACCTAAACATACCGGCGAACTGTGGGTGTACATTAGTACGCCTCTGCCTAACCCTTCGGGGAAAACAGGCGTGATGGTATGTTATGTTATATATTGATATTATTTTAATTCCCGACGTTTTCATGTTGTCTTATATGTCTGATGTGTCTAGTATTTTTATGTAAAGAATCTATGTACAACGTTTCAAAACTGTATCTCGAAATATCACAAAGTTATTTTCTTGTTAAGTTACCTGGTTGAATCGAACCCAGGACCTATATCGTAGCAGTCGCGCCCATGACCACTTGGCTAATGAGGCAGTTTCATATCAATATAACGCGATAAAATCCGTAAAAAGTAGTTTCATTTCAATCATTTGTATTTTTAGGTAATTGTAATTTCAAATACTTTTAGCGTTATTCAGGTGACCGACCACCTATGCAATATTTTACATATACATTATTATAAATTCACAACACGAACAAAATGGCAGCTTTTGTAGTTGGCCATTCTCAGTTTTAAATAGATAACACTACATTCTCAAGTGTCACACTTGACTACATACCGATTTTATCTGGGATTACACACGATGTATATTCTGAGCCTAAGCCTAATACATAATGTATTTACATAACTTGTCGTCTGAGTGTAACCTAATACAACTCTTCATAAACATAGCATCACGCCTGTTTTTCCCGAAGGTTTACGCAGAGGCAAGCGGTGGTTTAAGCGGCGGTAGCCTAATGGCTAGGGCGTCGGACTTGCGATCATGTGGTTGCCGCCGGTTCGAACGAAACCCACCCATTGCACTACCGACGTGAACCTACTCATAACACAAGCATTAAGCTTAGCACGAGGGGTTAACGAGAATACTAATAATGTGCGACCCACATTGCTAGTAAGCTTTTAAAAAAAAAAAGTGGTATACAATGTACACCCACAGGTCGCCAGTATGTTTAGGTCCTATGTAATAGTGGTGCTACGGAGGATCCTATAGAAAAACCAATCAAATTTTCATCGACCACTCAAATCCACTTCGGAGTAGATCTCCGAAGACCCTAAACTAATGGGGTAAAAAGTCTCTCGAAAATAAAAATATAAATACTTCCGATATTTAAAATTGGAAGCGTTCGGTCTACTGAAATTAAAATGATGTTAATATCAGACGGCAGATACTACTACCATCCCAAACGTGAAATAGCTAACTTTCTTGCTCATATCAAACAACATGATTCATCAATTAGGTAGGTACTTACGTAGTGTGTATTGTAAAACATTGCAAAACATTTTTTAGTCATCTTGGTTTATAGAAAAACGCATACCTACCTGTTTCTATGTTACATACAATGTTTGATCAGGACCAGCAATAGAAAATGCTCCAAGCCGCCAATACCCAACATATAAAAAATACCATTTCATCTGTCTGTCTATAAAATGAGGGAGACCTGGATTTCTCGTTAGATTTAAATTAACAATTCACACAAATCTTTCACTCAAATGCTACTTATTTCTATGTTCACCACTTAAACATTATCCTTAAATACGAGCATGCAATATTTCCCTTAACTGTAAGCGTTCTACATATTTAACGAGTGAAGCATACTCGTTCAATACCGCAGTGTATTTAGCGCACATTGTTCGTGCGTCCATCAGCGATCGACAAACGTGCGGTGCGCGGGCGCCTCTTCCTAATTCAAAAATATACGCCCGCGCGTGTCAGCACGCCGCCGTCGTGTTGGCACTTACTTATGGACAGACTCTGTATTATCTTACTTTGTCTGTCAATAAAAGGACAACGAGAAGCTTGTACTGTATTATTGTTCTTTGCAATATTTATTAACAATATTGTATCCTTGTGGAATTAAAAATTACAAACTCCTTTTTAAAAAAAAAATCTTCAAATACTTTCTTCTTGAAGATATGTGAGGTTTGAGTATAAACTAGGGCCAACGAGGTCACCTATGGCCTTTATCGTTGGGCGATGACCAGTAATGACGGATATCATTACTCAAAATATGTATGAGTTAAGTATCTTTTATTTTTCTTTGCACTATAATGTAGATACAGATATTCTAATACTACGTAATATGAAAAATATTAAACTTATAAATGGTGACTTTATCAAAGCATGTAATTTCTTGATCCATTCAATAAAAATAGTCCGTAAAAATCTTCTACTTCATAGTTTATTGTTTCCTTAGGTACTGCTTATAATCATATTAATTAAAGTATGTAGTCAACTAGTCATGGTAACTATATAAATATCTGTTATATTCTAGGTACATATATACCTATATAATGCTTATTCAATTTTCAAATATTCAGTATGCATAGATTACACTCCATCATTCAGGGTTCAATCATGACTTTATTACATTATGTACTCACCGAGAACTCATGACACAAGTGAAAATTCTGAAACTTAAAGAATATTTTCATAAAATATCAGATGCATAGATGTACAATTCCTTAAATTCACCGCAAATTATTTTTACGGTTCAACTTTGCTGCAGTCAATATCATAAATAAACGACGATTTGAGATGTACCACTGGATCACATATTTCAGTTACCTAACTATGAATAGATAAACTCTAACAAAGTGAATACAATTTCCCGTCTCCCCATTCCTCCCCCTCTCCCTCCTACTTCACGCAATTCATCCACCCCTCAGCGATCGATAGTGGCCGCCATGTTGAATTTTCCGACCAATGCTGGTAGGTATGGAAAGCTGTTGCCATGGTAACGCGGCACGCTGAAGGGGAAAGTGACGGGGAAGGCTTTCCGTCGTTCAGTACCGTTTTATAGTAGGGTGCAACACTGTAATTATACCTATGGGATAGGAGCGTATATGAAACTGTACATAAATGAACTTTTTGAATGAAATACACATAATAGTTCTATCAATCAAAATACAATACATAAGTTTTGACTTATGCAACGCCTTTACGCTAGAGGTCAGGTTCGATTCCAGGTTCGATGTCAAGCAAAGTGTTACTGAGATTTTCTATGGAATTCTTTTTTAATTTTTGATAGGCGATCACATGGTCGCATTTTAAATAAAGTTGGTCAGGACCTGTTTACTGTATCTACTTATATTTTAATAGAAAGTACAGTACTTAGGTACTTGAATTTAATATCTTTTAATATCAGAACCCATCAATACATTGCAAAGTAAAGTTGTCCTCTCTATAAAATCTATTCATTCTGGTTCTCTGCTTAAGGTGAAATAATACGCGGTAATACTGAATGCACTGCATTGTAAGTTAAAAGCGTATCTTCAAACAGCTTTCTAGTGTTGTACCAACACCGCTGCTTGCGACACAATGAGTAAGCATTGTGCTAATTGATATATCCCTTTATACTTTCGCAAAACTCTTCAAAACAACTTCCTTTTCTTTGACGAGTACAACCGCATTGGAGTTGTATAGTCTCCTTAGGGTGACACTGAGTTTTATTATGATTCTCGGGACAGGTTTTTTACATGTACTGTTACAAGTAACAAAATTACTAAAACTCAACATAATCACAGTTGTACCGTATCTCTCATTGGAAAAGGCTCGATTATTATATTCTATTAAATATACATACATATTCTACAATTATTGAAGAATAAAATTAGATAAAGTTGCAGTAATATATTAAGTTTTTTATAATACAATTACGCAATTACATCAACACCTTATGCGTTCGGTATCATCCATGTTAAAAAGCTTGGTCGCCTTGTAGAGAGGTTCGACATTGTTTATAACGTTGTTTGCAGCTCGAAGTGTTCGTCGACATAGAATAGAAACACCTGCGACCTACCTGTCTGTTCGGCGAAATCTCACAGCGGACTTTCGACTTTACAGTTTCCTGCGTTTGTTCGCTAACAATAGGCAATAAGGCTGCGCGGGCGCAGTCGATGCGCTATTCAAACGCGACCGTTGTTGCTCCGACAACACTATTCTTAATATCAGGCCCATTCATCGTTTAGCAGTATTACTTGCTGGGTATTCAAACATACTCGAATACATACAATTCAGGTGTTCATGAATCGGTGGTGTAGCGGAAATACCCTCAATAATGTCCACTGTCCATTTCAATGCACTATTGTGGTCAATGTGAAGTACAAGTTACGACCAGTCCGATTGTGAGTCTGCATAAATAAGGCTTTGGTTAGTCTGTTCATTTTGTAATGACTTTCAGAAGTGTCCAAGGTATATGCACGCCTCAATTCATATGCCACTTTACTATATGAATGATAAGCATTTCTCCTCTTCACATATAAGAACTAAATAAAATTGGACCAACTTATGCACAGAAAATAAATATGTATCTTAACATTTGTGCATAACTTACAATTTTTATTTGTAAAATAATATTTAAACTACAGCGATTGTATCGCTTAGTTCTAGGCTGCGGACAGACAAACCTAAGCGTGGTTGTTATAAATAATTTCTTCACATAGTGGGAAGACATCTTCCTTCCGTCCTATGTTATTTCAGACATACGTCATTTTCTTTCTCACCATATCAATATTCACAGAATCCATCCATTCTTTCTCACATACTAGTTCATGCAATTCACATAAAATGTTCAATCATTCCTCTACCTGAAATAAAATATCCGTTCAACACTGGTGCATTTATTTTCAATAATCGTTGGCAGTTTCTCCTGTATCGTGGATGATTTTACAAAAAAGAATTCTCACATACACAAACGCTCTGGGCGTTTGTGTATGTACCGGATAAACTACATGTAGGTCTTACAAATATTTTCTCCGGGTGGGGATTGAAACTAGAACAAGTGGATCAGAAGCCGTTCGCTCAGAAGCTACCTATGTGTCGTCAATCAAGGTTCTCGTTCCGTATCCTATCCCACTTTCTTACACAAAAAGTTAGATCCTGCATAAAATTGTGTTTCATGTATCTCCAATTTAGAATATTTGGATTATTACAAGACGAAAAGACTAATAAATTAATTAATTTAATTTAAAATTACTCGATCCTCAATATTAGGGGTCATCATTATCAGCCACTTCAAACACTTAGCTACTTATTTGGAATATGAAACTGCAGTTATGATAATATCTTCTTGCAACCAATATTATACTATATAACAAACCATCACGCCTGTATTCCCCGAAGGGTTAGGCAGAGGCGTACTAATGTACACCCACAGTTCGCCGGTATGTTTAGGTCCCATGTAATAGGGGGCGAGCCTATTGCCATTAACCGGGCACAAATTCCTAACTCCGAGCTGCTACTGGGAATTTCATAGAAAAACCCAATAACACTTTGCTCGACCTGGGAATCGAACCCAGGACCTCTAGCGTAGCAGTCGCGGTCAGGACCACTTGGCTATTGAGGCAGTTATACTATATACTCTGTTTATTTATGCTCAGTAGCATACCGTCATGTACAGAATTATATTCATATGTACATTCACGTTTGTTTACATAAGAATTTCTTTCGGATTGTCCTAAAGAACAAAATTATTATGTAAAAGTAATTTTTATAACATTTTATAAGTTGCTATTGTTAATTGACAGCTGACAATGTAAAGGTGTACCTGTTTCATAATCACTAAAATAATGCTGCAAACAATACGCTCACAAACAATAGGCTTAAACTGCCCACTTTTGACATACAAGACAGACAAATTGTTACTTGCATAAATACACTTTATGGTAGGTACTACAAGATAAGTCTTATTATGGATCGAATAGCCCACTGCAAGTCCAAAGGGACATTTAAGAACCAGGCAAAATAACTCAACTCTCAGGGCCACTTGCACCAACTTCCTAAATGTGTTTAAATCATATTTAAAAATTTTCATACAAATTTTGTGTTTAAAATACAATTTAAACACATTTATGAAGTTATTGCAAGTGGCCCTAAATATCCTTTTGTTTTTTTTTTGCATTTATATAATGATTATAAAGTTATTTTAGTGGAGGAAAAATTCAACCTGCGGACAGGAGTTGAACCTGCGTCTTCTGGTTAGATAAACCAGACGCTATGGCCACTAAGCCACTGCTTGTCCCACCCGCCATGTCGAAGTTTGCCTTCACATTCTGAATTTACGTCTTAAAGGTGACGACAAAGTAAGTCATGTCGGGTGAGAAGCAAAGTAAATTGCTTTTCAATAACTGTCACTGACGTCACCTTTCAGAATTCAAGGGAACTTCGTTTCGTGGCTTAGTGGTCATAGCGTCTGGTGTATCTAACCAGAAAACTCAGGTTGGAATCCTACCCGCAAGTCGAAATTTTTCTTCACTAAAGTAACTTAACTCTCAATAGTCATGAATAATGAGAACAGTACAGAGGATTGCTACAATTGTGCTGTCAGTTCATGCCGAGTGCGCATTATGCAGATTCGGTTACATTAAAACGAGTTTCTAGTTAGTGGAGGGCCCACACACGTGCAGCAATCCTACGCCGGCGATGCGACGACCGACGCCGAGATCATTGACTCGCGATTTGCAGGTGTCGCGGTCGCGACCCAATGGTGGCGAGCCTGAGCGCGCTCCTCGCCAACGCAACCGACCGCGCCCGCGCACCCTACCCCCGACACCGCCGATGACGTCACCGCACCGACCAATACCTTTTCTACATCTACACGAACAACGGCGCCGGCGCATAAATTCTACGATTCTATTAACATTTTTCCAATGCCTGCTTTTATAAGCTAAATATGATTTCCATTTTGAGTAAGTACTAACCAAGAAGTTGTAGTTCCTACATGAAGTGGTCAGATCAATGTCACAACTGAACTGACAAACATGTTAATCCAATTTATAATAACAAATTGGTATTGTCAGTTATTCCTTAGTTATATTCAATTACTTACCTTGCAAAAACATAAACATACAATCAAGTGCTTATGACGCATATCTACTACGCGTGTGTTCACCTATGCAACATTACAAAAGCGACATCGCCAAATGCAAAGAAATTTTATAGCGTTTCCTTTCCCGACGAACGTCCTCTGCAAACTTTTAATCGCGCGCCATTCGTCCATTTATGTAACACGCTCATCACCAAAGCTAAGCTAAGTGTCGCTTTTTGTTTCTAACTCTGCAAGGAAAGTTGACATCGCCTTAAATCAAGGAGCACATTATTAAAAGAAATCACTGCTTCCATCGACCATTCCGACCTCCATATTTGGACTGAAAATGTACATTTTTATGTTAGCTGTATAAAAGGAATAAGAATCTCTTATGGATGCAGGTGAACTGAGGGAGCCGCTTTGAGTTTACGTAATGAGGAACTTGTTCCTTAAACGTTTTGTAAAAACGAACAAATGTTACGCATTGGCATTCTTCCTGTTAATTTGTTTATATTAAACCGATCCATACATATTATGTTTAATAGTATTCGGTGAAAAACTTGTGGTAATCAGTCAATGCTTTTTACAATCGGCGATGTCTTGGCGACATCGACTTTAACGCGCACGTAACGCATAAAAAAACAAAATTTTTCGTATCAACAAGTATCGTTTTTAATGAAGGCGACCTGACTTTTGCTGCCATACCAACTAAGTCTTCCGTAAAAAAGCAATATTTTTTCATCGTTAACGAACAGTGAAGTATGTAGATAGTGAACGGGCGCAGGCGGCGAGTGCAGGTCAGCGGTGAGCGGTAGCAGGGTTATCTGCAGCGGCAGCTCGGCGCCGGCCGCGGCTTATCAACCTGCTGCCACATACTGCGACTATTAGTCACACCGACAACACACAATAACACCCGGTGATGCCTCTGACGTCATCACGCAAGGACCATTCCATCTTCCTCATATTAAAACAAAATGAAAATTCTAAATTGATGAATTCCATTGCTCACCGTGTATCCTTATCGTGGTCACGATGTGAAATATACCAATAAGGTCACTTTTGGTACTAGACCTCCTTAAAACTATGGCAGGTTTCAAATATAACTAGATGGGCAACATAATACAAACATTTAAGCTTATTTAGGGAATACAATGTGGCCCCCATTAATAAAATTATACTCATTTTAAAAAGGGAGTTTTAAAAAAATACGCTAGTTATTTTCGACTATTTGATAGTAACAAAAACAATCGTCCGAGTGAATTACTTGACTTATCTTAACCTAATAAAAATTACGAAATAACCCAGAAAATTGTAATGACCAAAATGACTTGTCAAAAATATGGCCAAGCCCGATTTAATGAATGTGTTCTGTTGAGTTCTGTATAAAAGAAAACAGTAAGTAGGTATGTAAGTAGTCGTTTATGTACAAACAGTCAGTTTCTTATGAGTATATCTAGTTTTAAACTAAACCTAGATATAGTTACTTACTCATCAAAAACTGACTCCTTTTGAATAGTAAAGGAGAACCACACTTCTAAAAACTCAGTAAAGAAGCTGAACAAAAAGCTACGAAAGACTTAAAACTGTATTTTATATACTTCACTAATTAAAACAAAGATTCCAAGTTTAATGCAATTCATAATATCCAACAGAACTCTAAAAATGACCTTATTAACAAATCTTGGGAAACTTGACGTTTAAAGGTCTTTTAAAACACAAGAAAAAAAAGGCACAAACGTTTCTCCAATACAAAAATGCACCTGAGAATGAAGGCGGGACCACTTGACTAATATTTCGATTATTACAAATCACCGTGACATGTCTGATTCTGCGCAGCACATATCCATTGCTTGGAGATGGGACATTCTGAGATTTATCTGTTACAGAAATGATCAATGGATGACGTACAAATCGGTTATATCTGTATAGTTACAGTGGAACACGTGTGTGCGTCTCAGGTAGTGGGTAATAATTCGTTTAGTGTAGAGGTAGCGGGTTAGTTTTTTGGTCGGCGGGCCACACAGGTGCACTCACCTTCTAATTTACTATTCCCGATACCAGCGAACCATGGGGCACTGACGTGTATAATATGCCTTTGTGCCCAAAATATTGGTGTCTCGTAATCGTTCAGATTTTATTTCGATATTATTCATAAGTATACGCCCTTGGACAGTTGGTGTATTCAAATGAGATCATGTAAAATCTTTAAGTTACTGTTTATCTTCACGAACGAGACCCAGGGTTTGAAGGCCGATTTTAGGAGTCCTAATTCGATTTGCTTTAAATACGTCATTCATACATAAGAACCTAATGACTAGGCGTTTCTTCAATGCACTTGAATAGTATTTTCTAACAAGACAACTGTACCACCGATAAAAGTATTCAGATAGCATGAATGTGAACAATGTTTTGCTCTAAATATAACGACATTAGTGGACATTAAACGTCCTTATGAGATGTCTAATGGGGAGCGCAAATACGTGTAATTAGTACAATCGTAGACATCCTGAGCCATGTCAACTATGTTTGTTATCCCAGTACCACCGGTTTACAGTCTAAGTTTGGATTTCCATGTATATCTCATTAAACGTTAATTGAGACATAGATAAGTGGTAATCAATTTAATTACAAGTAGCCCAATTAAAAAGTTAAAACGATGTATAACTTAATTAATAAAGTTCTGAATAAGCAGCTTATTATCAATGTGTATGTATATAAGGTATTTAAATTACAGTTCGAATGATCATTTAGATGTGTTCCGTGAAGGGAACTACCGCCACCTATGGGCAATTGGGTAATCCGGAGATAATTTAATTCTTTCATTAGTCAATTATACATCTATGAACATGCTACGACATTTTTAATTAACGCAAGATTAAAAATGCTTTAACTGTGTCTTCAGTTAGTTAAAGTACTTAGTTGATATATAATATTTAACAGAATTGTAAAAATAATATGCTTAGCTTGGTATTGAGGACCACAATCTTATTGTGCGAATGAGGTGCAGTCGTTATCTTAGGCTTAAATCTATAGAACTGATTTGGACTAGCTATGAAGTAAGGCAATCAGCATTAACCGAGCAATTACAATTGATAAGAATGGTCCTTGTATAAGCTGAATAAATCACAGCTTACAGCTGGATTTCAGCTTTATATCGCTTGATATAAAGCTGAAATCCAGTTGTAAGCTGTGAATTAACAGCTCCTGAGTGCTTACTCAGGAGCTGATCAGTTACCATTACTGATCACGAGCAAATTGATCGACTAGCTGATCGACAGTCTGTGGGCTCACGCTCTCTACGTAGGTCATATAAGTATAACGCTATAAGTAGTATTGTTCAATCTCACAGAAATCACGATTTGTATTGTATTTGCCCCGTTGTTAGACGATAATAATGGGGAAGTGATTTCAAACCTAAAATTAAAACCTATGTATTCTGACTTACAATATATTTTATTCCTTATTTATTAGCAAGAGAAGTCGGGCTTGTACGACAGAAGGTACATGCTGCTTGATAGTTTATAATTATGTTATTGATTTCACTAGGATCATCACTAGGATTTTCTCCGGTATCGTGGGTAGATTTACAAACACAAATTCTCACATACACAAACGCCCAGACCCGGAACAACTATCTGTAGATCATACGAATATTTGCACCGTGTGGGGATCGAATCCACAATACCTGTCGCAGAAGCCGATCATTCAGCCGCTACGCCAAACGTGTCGTCATGTCATTATGTTCTTGCATAATGTACATATATAACTTGTTTCACCCTGCCATTATTTTCCAACACCATATTTCCATATGTCCTGTTTTTCTCACACTACAGTGAATATCAATATGGGAAACACTGACCAGTTTTTCACATAACATACAAACACAACATAACTTCAGATTTATTTAATTTTAAGTAATTTTAAGCTTAATAAATGTGACAATGCTTTATGTAATATTGACTGAAAAAAATATAAAGTCCCCTATTGAATTCGAATCCGCATTAAAAATGTTCTGCAATTAGGAAACTAACTGCAGTTATGTCGTGACCGTCACTTTAACAATCATACCATAGGTAGAATTTCCAGGATTCAAATAAAGGCTACAAAGCATTTCTCGAATGAACCGCTTATGCATAAAGCCTCTCAATTTAACTTGCGGTTTTCAACTTTAAATATCATTTTCGATTGATTCCTTGATTGTAGGTTCAGGCATTGCTTTAAAGATGAAGCCTACATGAATATTATTTGACGATGTGTCTGATGTTGAGGATTCATTTATGGTATTGAAACAGAGTGTGAGAGGAATAAAAACAACATGAATTAAAAAACTAATTATGTATTCAAGTAGTAATCGAATAAATCGTAGCACGTAGGCGGCGGAAGCGTTTATTGGTCCTCACACTCCAAAGGTATGAATATGACGAGTAAGCAATAAACCATGCAGGCGCCATCTTGAATTCGTATTGTCATCGATTGTCGGTGCAGTGGTGAAGTGATGGGAGGTCCATCCGGCGCCGGCCATTTGCATCGAACGAGCATAGAATCTATTATTTTTAATCAAATAATATAACTACATTGATGCCTTTCCTTGATTTTAAATTGCATACGATTACAATTATTACGTTTTTCTAATAGAAACATATACCTAAAATCTGATGAATAATCTTCCAAAAAAATCCACATTTTTATAGCAATTTTATTTGGATCCTACCTGCGCATTGAACGCGTGGGTAAACTTCCTTGCACTAGCACGGCCGTTTGCATTTATTAATTAAATAGCTTGTAGGTAGAGTTAGAACAAGTGCAGCATCAGCGACAGGTGGCCACGCACGTGCCGCCTTGAATAAAACGCAATGAATGTCAAATGTACTCGAAACGGTGCGGCGTACTCGGTGCACTTTACTAACCACATCGCCTATAAAGAACCTTCGATAAAAAAACGTAAAACACATTTCGCGGTGCCGCCCGTTACACACACTTAGGTCTTTTTACCACGAACAAACGTGAAGATACTTTCTGATTCCATATCATTAAGATATTTATTGCGCGACATTGAGCACGCCACTATAGTTATATTTTAGAGAGTGTGCCGACGTCACAGGGTATACTTTTGCAAAGCACAGGGTGGCACCGGATTGAGGGTTAATTCGCCACCCTCTGCGAATGCCTGACTTTTCATTATCGAGATGTTTTATTAAAGTAGGGGCCGGAATGTCTGACAAGGGGAGAACTAGGGTTATCTCTTAAGTAAACATTTTTAATAGTCATAGATAGAGTCAAAAAATTAAATGCAAGCAGAGTTAATTAACAATGTCCTTACCTTGGACTTTTAGTAGCATAAGTTCGGGGAAAGATCGAGATTACACCTATTTGGAAAAGGGTCTTGGACGTTCGATACGGTACGGTAATTCATGAATTAAATTAACAAAACGTTAAGCTGTTATAATTCAAAAATTCAAAAAAAAAATACCGGTAATCACCCGCGGTATTTTAATATAACAATTTAATTTTCAAATTTTGCAACCCTACGTAGGATCTAAGCGACATATATTGAGTTACCCGGCAGCGAGGTGTGGGTGGAATGTTTACACTTGGATTTAGGGCTGGTCCTGGCCATATTGCATTCCTATACCCAACCGTGCCGCACGTCATGCTCAACGTCAAATAAACTGGCTGATTGCAATCTATGTTTAAGGCATACCCGGAGAAATTGTTCAGACGACCTCAATCTAATAAATTCGAAACATTGAACTAAATATTCACATTATTGACTGACTCACTTGAACAACCTTGTTGACGTTCTTAGTTCTTACATGCACTTATTCAAGAGCTCAGAGAAGACTGTATCATCAGAGCCTGTAAACAAGTGGCAATCTGTCGAATGCACAAACGAATAGAAACAAAATGTATGGAGATGACATTTGTGCTCGCTCGATTTGTCGAAAGCTTAGGTATGTCATTTGCATACATTGAGAAATCTATTCTATTCTATTCGATTAGCGTTCATGACACTTGTCTAGAGGCTCAGGTCAAACAAGTATCGTGGCTTTGCTTAAAGTTATAGCTGCAATATATTGTTATGTCTAAATGTCGAGTTGTGTTGTCAAACGCGCTCCGTCCGCACACCGGTGACACATTAGACGTCGTGGACTCTATCAACAAGCCGCAGACGTGTTCAATAAACACGGTCACTGTTATAATGGCAGCAATTTCCTCGAAACTCTGTTTGACAAAACATTATAGACAAAGACAATGCCACGCGCCGAGTCCAAACACCTCGCCGGTGAGTCAGGCAGCCCCCCAAGTGTCCAACTGACTGACAGCTAGCTTCACACAGCACAACACTCTAAATCGTATTCGTAATTTAGACTCAAACAGCAGTAGTATTAAATAAAACTTATAAGGTTTAAAATAAATAATGAATTCACTTAGGTAAGGGGCCGGGCGGCGCGGTGAACGGAATTGACCGTACAAACTACAAAGGTAAGTAATAGCCAAATAAATCATAATTCAAAGGGAATTTAATCAAATTTTGTTATTATTCGGATACCATTAATCTAGGTTCCCATCCCACCATTTCATTTTTAACACAATTTGATTAAATTGTCTTTGAATTATGATTTATTTTGCGTCCGCCGGACACTTAATTGTCATAACATTGTCTTAACACTCATTCTAAAACGCGCAGTACCTAAGAAACAGCTAAAGCAGATATAAATATACCAGTTAAAAGATGGTTTGGCCTTTACTTTTTAACACTTTCACTGAAACTTTACTCCTAAGTTTATAGAAAAATACAGTCATAAATTAGCTCTTGCTCAAGGAAAGGATGAATTTAATTTACTCCTACCCGCAATGCATCCCATAGGCCATATTCCTAAATGCTAAATAAGCTATCTAAATAAATAAAAAATAATCGCCGAAATGTATAGTACGCATATTTATAACTTCCAAACGACTGCGTCAAATTACATAGGTACCTACCTAATTATTTTTTGTACTGATAAAATAAAGTACTAATAAAACTGAATTACTCAGTCAGGTATTATATTAATACCCGCGTTAATCTAGCTCTTTTAGCAAATTAATGATTTAGAATTAAAAAAAACTATGTTTTTTATATAATCCCATGTGACATTAAAGTTTTAAAATTCCGACAGAGTACTTACTTTATTTATTTGAGTATTTTAAATATTTTCTAGATCCAAGTAGGTATTTTCTCGGCGGCAATCTTTACACCAAGAGGATCTTAAAAGCGAATCTTTTATTAGTATACAGTGCCCACGGCGAGCGGCAGCCGGTTGATCGATAAAGTGTTCACGGCTTTTAAATTATTGGCCGCGATATCCGCATGACTGAATTGTGGTGTTGCCAAGTTCACGGTTTATATGCACTATCGCAATGTGGGCGGATTAGCGCTTTTTGTATTTCAAATTCAAATACAAATAGGTAATTTATTTGTAAAAATTAGGTCTAAAGATGGTATAAATTAGAATAACAACTAAGTATACTATGCTTTTGCCTTGATAGGCGTACAAATGTATTAATAATCTAAATTACAGAACAGTTCTTAGATATTATTATTATTATAGGGTCTAATGAAGAAATCGGATTTAATATAATTACATAATATTACTCATTCATTTTATCTATTATGAACTCATTTACTGAGTACCTAGTATGATTTATTTACCAGAAAACTCTTCATTCAGAAAACATTTCTTTTTAAATAAACTTAGACTACTTGTCAATCTATATCTTTACGCAATTATTTGAAAATTTTTGGAGCCATTCCTAAAATACTTTTTGAATAGAGTGCTGTATTGTGTGGTTTTATACAAATTAAATTCCTATGGCGCTTATTATTTAAGGTCTGGAATGAATCAACAGCCACTTCAAAAATATTTCTTTTATTTAATTTAAAGAATACCTACCTTATGTTATGTTCCTGAATTATCGACTTCTATTTTCAAACTTTTGCGTTTACAAATAAGTATCTGAACACGGATCCAATTACGTTTGCAAATTTTTATATTTCGGTATTTTTTACATTTTTTAACAAATAAAACAAAACCATTTATTTTTTCAGTAAACTCTCGACGATACTTGCAACTGCAATTAATTTGATTAAATGTGTATTTAATCAAATTAATTGCAGTTGCAAGTCCTATATCACTTTCTTTCCATTTTTGTGTAAAAATGGAAAGAAAGTGATATAGGTACTTAGCAGTATAATTGAAATGAAGAATTTCATCTAAGCAAGTACTTAACTACTTACCTACTTATCTATTTGCAGTGTATCATCATACTGAGTCATACCTGCCTGTGGGTGACTGGGTTTATTGCGGTTAAACACGGCTAAAGTATCAAAACTATAATTTATGATATAAAAAGTTGACTTATGTATGATGTATGCAATATTTGACGTGAACCCTGCATCAGTTCATTTGAGGCTTCTAGAACCCCTGCGTTTGCTACATTTTATTGTAGTAAGAAGTCTGCGTTAAGTCCAAGGGCCGAAGACTAAAAAGAGTCAAAATATTGTCGGCTTTATCTACCAGTTTTATTTTTTCTCTTTATCGGCGGAGTGGCCGGCTGAGCACACGTGCACATCGCCGCCCGCGCGCCTCCGCAGATCGTGACCTGCGCCTGCGCGCCTCCACCACTCGCCCGCTTAATTGTCTGACGCCACTACACAATTATTCCAATATAGGTATAAACTTTCCAGAAGCAAACACAATCACCTATAACATTTATTTATTTGCAAAAATCCTGAAAAACAAGCTGTTACTCAACCTACTAAGTATGATAAAGTAGGTACCTATCAAAATGGTCACTGTTTTATTTCTAGGATCTGTACGGCACCTACTCAACCTATATACATATAAATATTTAGCTGAAATTACTTCCTACACAGGTACCTACGTGCATCGAGGATAACCGTATAAACGAGCATGTAGGTAGGTAAAGATGCGGCTTCTCAAAGTAAAACGAGTTGGAATACTCAGGTGCGCCCGCGCCGCGTCACGGCACAGATACATTGTGACGGCGCGCCGCGCCGCCGCGCCACGGCCAGAAAATAGAATTAAAAGACACTCCACAATGGACCAAAGCCCTTTCAAACCGAGCACAAATACGTATTGGAATTTTAAAACCCAGCAAAATATCCTCAGGTGTTCTGAAGAATGAAACGATATAATTCATTATTTTATTGTAAACAAACTGCTGGATAGGATAGGATGAATATAAAAAAGTTACATTATCCCTGGATTAGGCCTTACACTCACAGTAGGTAAGTAATTAAATATTAGGTGAAATTTTTTTATAAGTACAGGAGAACTGGAAGTAATTAAATTCCGATTCCTGATGTAACGGTAGGTAAGGTGCTTTGAAGAAGTTTAGTCCGACTATACAGAGACAGTAAAACAAGGATAATGTCTACTGTAAAGTATCTTTTCTCAGGTAAAAAGATTTAATTATTTTATTTTTATGTTAATTTATTAAGTACACCAACAGCATACATATCTTACATTAATAGAAAAGGTACATAGTACCTAAAGATCTGATACATACACAACGCTGAAGCACACAATATTATAATATTTCAAATTAGATAACTGTTTGAAAACTTAATTCTAGAAATTATTAGATATTAATTAGGTTAGGAATTATTCTATTTAGGTTAAGATATAACATACAGATTTTTCTTAGAGTTAAAATGAAATAGGTACCTAGGTACCTACCTAAATTGTTTTATTTATTAAGGCGGCAAACAAGCTGATGAGCCACCTGGTGATCAGTAGTCATCGTCGTGGACAACTGCAATACCAGAGGAGTTTATGATGCGTTGCCGAGGCCGACCCATAACGGCCCCTACGGACTGCAGACTGCCAGATCCGCAGCAACCGAGGGGGAACTGGCTCTTACGCACAAAGGCCGAAACACACATGAAGGTGCTTTACGAAAGACTCCGACGTAAAGGTGGTCGCCAGCCAGTCAGATCCCAAGAGGTCCTACCGCCGATCAAATCAGATATTTTTTCGGCTCTTACGAGATGTCTATTGATGAGGAGTACTATTCTATCCCGTCCCCACACGTGAGGCCTACAGAACAGGGGTTTTGATTTGTTTTGTATTAATGTAAATAAAAAGACGGAATAAATTAGAAAAAAAAACAGTGCAGGCAACATCCCATCTATAAACAAAGCTATTTCAGATTCGCAACCTCAGTAAGCACACAAAACGCGTGATCATTATGTTATAGGTTACCAGGTTCATGACTTCTTGTCCAAACTTCAAAAAAAATGTATTCTCTTATTTATTATTATTATAAATATCTATTTAGATCTGGATATTTCCAACAAGTTTGGATTCGTGTCCTATTCAGCAAGAACATGCAATTCTTTTGGTGAGTAGTGGCCTCTATTTGTATAATATAAAACCAAGCTTAACATAAAACTCACGAGATGTCACTACAAACAAAGAAAAATATATTGTCAGCGCCATCTTTGGATGAATAGCAGTAATTGATCATATCTGGTGAATTCTATTTGACAAAAGATGGTGTAAATTCGACATTTTTTTTTTTGTTATGGCAACTCTTTGTATATATAACCGACCGCTAGAATAAAAATGCTTCTTTTTGATTGGTGAATCGAACCGGCACGAAATGGCATTCTTGTCGTTGTCACCCGCCATTTTGCCAACGCCCGGCTGTGGAAGCTTAGGAGGTGATATAATAAATAAAGTGTATATCAAGCCGCATTGCGGCAATCGACTGGATTTACTAAGAGGTAAGTTTAAAATAATTGATTTCAGCTTTTCTTTTACCCATACAGATATATATTTTCTGTGCACTGGGTATCTCCACGGTTGATTTTATATCGATCGTGGTCGTTTTAAAGGTGCTATATTAACAAGCTCACCCATTCGAAAACACAAGTTAATCTCTGTTTTCGTCAGTTACGAGCATTACACTTGTAATATTTCCGAAAACAACTAAATCTGGAGCGTAGGTACCGAACCTATTGTAATTCTACTCTTACTTTCAGCTAAAGGATAAAGCCGCTAAGATGTATCTGTATAACTTGACTCTACAAGGCTCATCGTCTATCACGCATGCCGTCCACGGCAACTTCTCCGGCACCAAACAGCAGGAGATAGTGATATCACGTGGAAAGACGTTGGAGCTTTTGCGCCCGGACCCTAATACGGGCAAAGTGCATACACTGATGAAAGTTGAAATATTCGGCGTTATCAGATCTATGATGTCATTCCGACTCACTGGAGGCACTAAAGGTAAATGAACTTTATGACCACGTGGGTGATATTGCTGAAAAAAATTAAGGAGGTTGATGTCCTAGTTCTGCTTCCAAATCAATTTTACTATTTATGCATAGTTATTTATAGAATAAATTTAGTGTTCAGTTTTTTTATGATACTGTTGCATTGTCTTGCTCCATGCACTTTTAACACACAAGGTGCATGGGATAACTAGATGCATAGACTATGGCCAGTACGTCGCTCTTTACAGTCATTATGGCTGTCGAGATGTACCGCATTGGTACATTATTTTACAAAATACAGTAACAGTATTGTTATAATTACATGACTGCCTGCTTAAGATGTAGGTACATTATAATACTGTTATTGTATATCATTATTTTAGTATGATAATTTTCTTCCATGTGTGATAATTATTCACTATTGTTACAATAATTGCTTCACTTTAGGTTGTGAATACTGCTATTTACTTCTTGTTTGATCTTTAAACTTTATGAATAACATCCTGTTATTGTTTCAGATTATATTGTTATTGGTTCAGATTCTGGCCGCATTGTGATATTAGAGTATATTCCAAAGAAGAACATTCTGGAAAAGGTTCACCAAGAAACATTTGGAAAATCAGGCTGCCGGAGAATAGTACCAGGTCAATACTTGGCCATTGATCCCAAAGGCAGAGCTGTTATGATCGGTAAGATATGGATTTTTGCAATCTGTCTTGACACTGAGCTGCCTACATGGCTTTAGCTGTTTCTAATTGTGATACCACTTATATTCTTCTGAATTTGTAGGTGCCATTGAGAAACAGAAGCTTGTCTACATATTAAATAGAGATGCTGAAGCCAGACTTACTATTTCCTCTCCACTGGAGGCTCACAAGTCCAACACATTAGTCTACCACATGGTTGGAGTGGATGTTGGGTTTGAGAATCCAATGTTTGCTTGCCTGGAAATTGATTATGAAGAAGCAGATGCTGATCCTTCTGGTATGTAGAAAATGTTTTAATTTGTTAATAAGCCTCCTTATTATGATTATTTCGAGGTCCGTGTTTCTGACTGACAGTGACGTCAAATCCTCTTTGTATGAGTGTATATGATATGATCAAATAAAAACTGTAAAATGATGAGATCTAACACTATTTACTTTTTTAGGTGAAGCAGCACAGAAAACACAGCAGACATTAACATTTTATGAATTAGATTTAGGTTTAAATCATGTAGTGAGAAAATACTCAGAACCACTTGAAGAGCATGCTAACTTCCTAATAACAGTACCCGGGGGCAATGATGGACCATCGGGAGTACTTATTTGTTCAGAGAACTATCTAACATACAAAAATTTGGGTGATCAACATGACATTCGATGTCCAATCCCTCGACGACGAAATGATCTGGATGATCCTGAGAGAGGCATGATCTTTGTGTGTTCAGCAACACACAAAACAAAGTCTATGTTCTTTTTCTTGGCACAGACAGAGCAAGGAGACATATTCAAAATTACTATTGAGACTGATGAGGATATGGTCACTGAGATAAAGTTAAAATACTTTGATACAGTTCCTGTGGCTACTGCTATGTGTGTCTTGAAGACAGGCTTTTTGTTTGTCGCCTGTGAATTTGGCAACCAGTAAGTTTTTTCTTGATAATTAATATGCATGAAATAATAAGAACAAGAGATATTAAGTGCTCTGTTTTGTTTACTTTCATGCTAGAGAAGTAATCTCCGAACCAAGGTCCTCTCCTCCTTTATGAGGGAGTGCACACTGATGTGAGATGCACAAACATTTGTCCTCTACTATTTAATTTGTTGATTGTTTTAATTTCCAAAGTGACTAATATACCTATTGTTTGCAGCTACTTGTATCAAATTGCTCACTTGGGTGATGAAGATGATGAACCAGAATTCAGTTCAGCAATGCCTTTGGAGGAAGGAGATACCTTTTTCTTTGCTCCTAGGCCACTGAGGAATTTAGTGCTTGTTGATGAGTTGGATTCCCTGTCACCAATATTGGGTGAGATTGATTATCAATTTATCTTCCATAATTATAATAATTATTGTAGAAATAATTTAATAGGTACTTATCTTTCTATAGAACTTTTCTGAACATACCAATGATGTCAAACTTATTGCTCCGTGTTTCATCTGAAAAACATTGACGAGTACTTAACCAGATCTGAGGTTTCACACATTTAGAAAAGTAATCAACATTCCTAGGTCTTATTATTAATTGTCATGTTTATATTATAGCATGTCGTGTGGCTGATTTGGCTGCTGAAGACACCCCGCAAGTATATTTAGCATGTGGCCGTGGACCAAGGTCTTCATTGAGAGCTCTTAGACATGGTTTGGAAGTTGCAGAGATGGCAGTGTCTGAGTTGCCGGGCTCTCCCAATGCAGTGTGGACTGTCAGAAGACATAAGGATGGTAAGTGGCTAATACAACATTTAGGAATTGTCAATTTATTATTATTACAATGATACAATATACAACTCAATTAATTTAACATCTGCAAACTGAATAACAGCAAGACACGAGGGAGCGTAATGATTATTATCTTTTGGTCCGTGTTACCGAAATACAGTGACGCTACAACTAACCACTTATGAATGCTCCTCTTTATCAACAAGTTACTAATAAAACCCTGGTTGTTTGTCATACATAAACACCAGTGGTTTTTCTTTTCAGGATCTACTAACGGCTGAAGAACAATTGAGATGGTTTCAACCAACACTTGCAAGGTAGGCATCCAAGGATTCATACTATATGCAACTGGAAGCCGACGTCACAAGAAGACTGCTGTTAAATTGACATTTTCTTAAAGGTCAAATCTTATCTACGTATTTTTCTTTTGGTTGCAGAGGAGTATGATTCTTACATCATTGTCTCGTTCGTTAATGCCACGCTTGTGCTGTCTATCGGTGAAACTGTTGAAGAAGTAACGGATTCTGGCTTCCTGGGCACAACTCCTACGCTTAGTTGTCACGCTCTCGGCGCCGACGCACTTGTCCAAGTGTATCCCGATGGCATCAGGCACATACGCGCTGACAAACGTGTAAATGAATGGAAAGCGCCCGGGAAAAAGTCTATTGTCAAATGCGCAGTCAATCAACGTCAAGTGGTTATTGCTCTGACGGGAGGCGAATTAGTATATTTTGAAATGGATCCCGTAAGTTAATTTCTTAGCATCTATATTTAATACCGACGTTTTTGTGTGGTCGTGCCTTCGGGTGTGCCCACACAAGGGTGGTGCGTAGCTGCCTCATGCAGTGACAGGCCCACAACGTCGCAGAGCATGTCGTTCTCCCGCTTGCGGTAGAGAGCGGCACTCGGCATATTCCATAGCCAAGCTGGAGCCGCTCAGGCGATGAAGGCGGCAAAACCATGCCGTGGACAAAAAATATATAATATAAAGTTTTAATTTTCTACTGCTTGATTATAAGCTTCTGTACATAATTAACCAATTTCACGAATTTCAGACTGGTCAACTCAATGAATATACAGAAAGAAAAAAGTTGTCATCAGATGTATCATGTATGGCTTTAGGCTCTGTAGCTACTGGGGAACAAAGGGCCTGGTTCTTGGCTGTTGGACTGAATGATAACACTGTCAGGATCATCTCTTTGGATCCATCAGTAAGAATCCTTTTTTTCTTTATTGTAAATTTACCACTGTTTATGATGATAAAAGGACACCATTGATTTTTGTGATTACAACAAACCCAAAATGCGTTATTCTAAAACTACTGATTGCAACTAGAAACAACACTTCCACATTACTGTGTAAAGAAAAATATTAATAGATTTTTTTTTAGGATTGTTTGGCACCACGTTCCATGCAAGCCTTGCCTGCCGGCGCCGAGTCATTGTGTATCGTAGAGCAGCCATTCGAGTCGGGAGCTAAATCAGCCTTGCAGTTAAACATTGGTTTAAGTAATGGTGTACTATTGCGGACCACTTTGGACTCTGTCAGTGGGGATTTGGCTGATACAAGAACTAGGTACATCAATTTGGCTCAAATTTTATGAATTGTATTAAATATTTGAAAATTGCAATGATGAAAAAACCTATCGCTCCTTTTATAATCTGAATATTATTGAAGATTAACTTAACCAGATCTGAGATATCAAACACTGCTGATTATTTCAACAAAATCTCTATTGTTGTTTAATAACAAAAAAATGCGTTTTAGGTACTTGGGATCGAGGCCCGTGAAATTGTTTAAAGTGCGCGTTCAGGCCGCCGAAGCAGTCTTAGCTGTGTCATCCAGAACTTGGCTAGGATACCACTATCAAAATCGTTTCCATCTCACACCACTGTCCTATGAATGCCTGGAATATGCAGCTGGATTTAGTTCTGGTTAGTATTATGATAGTGAAATGTAATAAAATATAAAACAATAGTAACAATATAATTATGTACATTTTACAAAACATGTTTTATTATCAAGCACAGGGCATACAATTATAAGATGTAAATTTTGCTGATAGTGTGTTATTTGTATTGGTCCACTGCCAATTGTTAAATTATTATTACTACATGATCCTCACGTAGTGTACTTGCACTTATTGTGATTACTATTGAAAAAAATATAAAAGATAATTATATAAATTATTAGAAATGTCAATTTACTTTCTACCTTAAAAAACCCATCTACCGACGTTTTTGTGTGGTCGTGCCTTCGGGTGTGGCCCCACAAGGGTGGTGCGTAGCTGCCTCATGCAGTGACAGGCCCACAATGTCGCAGAGCATGTCGTTCTCCCGCTTGCGGTAGAGAGCGGCACTCGGCATATTCCATAGCCAAGCTGGAGCCGCTTAGGCGATGAAGGCGGCAAAACCATGCCGTGGACACAAACAATACACGTAGTTGTTGTTATTATTAGCATTCCTTCATCCACCATGCTAAAACCGCCATTTTTTTTCTTTCAGAGCAATGTGCCGAGGGAATCGTTGCTATCTCTTCCAACACGCTTAGAATTTTGGCACTAGAAAAACTGGGTGCTGTCTTTAATCAAACTTACTTGCCACTAGAATACACACCTAGAAAATTCATCATCAATTCTGATAACAATAACATCATTATACTCGAGACTGACCACAACTCTTACACTGAAGAGATGAAAAAGCAAAGGAGGTAAACAATACTTAGCCATTCGTACAAGCAAACTATTCTCATTTTATATGATGACAATAACACACATGACCGAATTCTATGTAGATATCCCTGCAGTACTGACTTGAAACTAAAATATGTACATAACAATCTAGTTTAATAACAATCACTAACATACATACCTATCTTTTTATCCAGAGTACAAATGGCGCAAGAGATGCGGGAAGCTGCTGCTGGCGGAGGTCCAGAGGAACAACAACTCGCTAATGAAATGGCAGATGCTTTCCTTTCAGATACACTGCCTGAGAACGTTTTTGCTTCGCCTAAAGCTGGAGCAGGTACATAGTGTTCTTATTCGAATATTTTTAAGCCACATTCTCTGGGCAAGAGAAGAAAATGTTGTTGAGCATACTGACTCTAATCGGATGTGGCAATATTAATTCCCAACGTTAATCCCAAATGGTCTTTCAATAAGACATTTGATTCAAGTGTGGGATACATTAAAATAGAACAGTGCTAAAATTATATTGGTGGTAATTTTTTTTTTATATCTATTTTTATTTGTCAGGTATGTGGGCATCTCAAATCCGTGTGGTAGATATGGGGGTGAGTGGTGGTCAACCAACCACTTTGTTCAAGTTACCGCTGGAACAAAATGAAGCGGCAGTCTCTGGCTGTATCGTGCGTTGGGCGGCCCACGCCGAACACGCACAGGCTCACTTGGTCGTGGGAGTGGCTAAAGACATGATATTGTCTCCGCGGTCTTGTACCGAAGGCAGCTTACATGTCTACAAGGTATATATACAAACAGTTTATGAAATATAGCTGCTGATACGATTGTCTTCGATTTACGTTTAAGCACAATATCTTTACAATTTGTTTACAGATTTATGGCAGTACAGGCAAATTAGAACTAGTTCACAAGACTCCCGTAGACGAGTATCCCGGCGCGTTGGCACCATTCAATGGAAGACTGTTGGCGGGTGTTGGGCGAATGCTTAGGCTGTATGATATTGGCAGAAGAAAACTTTTGCGCAAATGCGAAAATCGTCACATTCCAAACCTCATAGCCGACGTCAAAACAATCGGACAGAGAATATTCGCATCAGATGTACAAGAATCCGTCTTTTGTTTAAAGTACAAAAAGAGGGAGAACCAGCTGATCATATTTGCTGATGACACTAACCCAAGATGGATCACAAACAGCTGTATTCTGGATTATGATACTGTCGCCATGTCTGATAAATTTGGCAACGTAGCTGTCATGAGACTGCCACAATCTGTCTCGGATGATGTTGATGAAGATCCTACAGGCAACAAAGCTCTTTGGGATAGAGGTAAGCATCTGCAGCAGGAGTACTCGAAAGTTATAGGTCTAATCACTCCCTTTACATGATGAAACAATATTATATACATGCTAGACTAATGAAAGAAATGATTATTTATTCCATTCTGATAAAAACTCTTGAACTAAAAAATAGAACTTTGCACATATTGGTCACAACACTAATTAACATTTAACTTTCAGGTCTTTTGAACGGAGCGTCGCAAAAAGGTGATGTCGTTGTCAATTTCCATGTGGGTGAGACAGTAACAACACTCCAAAGAGCTACACTCATTCCTGGCGGCTCTGAGGCTCTCCTGTATGCGACTGTCAGTGGTTCCCTGGGCGTGCTGCTTCCGTTCACGTCGAGAGAAGACCATGATTTCTTCCAGCATTTAGAAATGCACATGAGGAGTGAAAACTCTCCACTTTGTGGACGAGATCACTTATCATTTAGGAGTTATTATTACCCAGTAAAGGTTCGTAGTGTTTACATAATATCTTTGCTCATGCTGTAGTTTTACTGGTTCGTCTAGTTTAAACAAGTCTACCTATTGGCCAGCTTTACAACTAAGGGCCACTTGCACCAACTTCTTAAACGTATCAGCTCATAATGACAACTTCTCAAAATGACAACCGATCGCAAAATGTCCACTTCTCACAATGTCAACTTCTTTAAATGTCAAATTCGCATAATGTCTATTTCTCAAAATGACAAATTCTCACAATGTCAACTTCTTAAAATGACAAATTCGCATAATGACAACTCCACGTAGTTTCTACTTTAACAAGGTAATTTGAATGTGGTAATAGGTATAGCTAGTTATACATATACTAAGGGGTATATGTAGGTAGATATCTGAAAACTTCAATCAACTGTAATAGGTGTGTCATATTAAACAAAAAAAAGATTATAAGTTTTGGTATTTTATTTTTAAAGTTTCAGATATCTACCTACATATACCCCTTAGTATATGTATAACTAGCTATACCTATTACCACATTCAAATTACCTTGTTAAGGGAGAAACTACGTGGAGTTGTCATTATGCGAATTTGTCATTTTAAGAAGTTGACATTGTGAGAAGTTGACGTTATGAGAATTTGTCATTTTGAGAAATGGACATTTTGAGAAGTGGACATTTTGCGATCGGTTGTCATTATGAGCTGATACGTTCTTAAATGTATTTAAATTGTATTTAAACAAATATTTACTATGAAAAATTGTTTAAATGCAATTTAAACATATTTAAAAAGTTGGTGCAAGTGGGCCTTAGTCTAGATAGGATATCCGCCAGTTAGTCAGCAGTTTACTTCTACAAGAAGAGTTCTGTGTTACACTGTCGGTAGAGCACGACGGGACGGCTCCGCGACGTGTGCGCTTGTCGTTATGACTGCGCCTCGTCGCTACCGTCCGTCGAGTTCCGGAGAGTTGGACGCGTTTGTTATGGCGCTACTTTAGTTTTGGAACGGACAATTTTATCTAAAAGTAAATACAAATAGGTCTTTGAATAGCACCTTAGGATGAAGGTTCTTGCTGGATGCTCTCCATAGGATTAACTTTTTGAGACCATACAAATAAACTTGACATTTCACAAAATAAATGTTTGTCATATCTTTCACCTATATAATCAAAAATGAATGTTTGTCCTCTTGTGTTCCAATTAATCCAACTGTGAGGAAACTGCCAAGAGTTTCTGTCTCATGTCATGCCTGAGAAGTTTTATGTCAATAAGAAAAATGGAGGTATTGCGACATGCTGGAGGTACTGAAAATAAAAACATTTGAATGTGAAACTACCTTGGCTTATCTACTCACTCCTCGGACAATTGAATTATGTTCTGTGTATATGTACCTAATTTCTGTTTTTCTTTGATTTACAGAATGTGATAGATGGTGACTTGTGCGAGCAGTTCAATTCATTAGAACCAGCTAAACAAAAATCAATCGCCGGCGACTTGGAGAGGACGCCTGCCGAAGTGTCCAAAAAATTGGAAGATATTAGAACTAGATATGCATTTTAAGTTAATATTGGTGATTTAATTGTAATAATTAAGTGTAAGAAATAAAAATAGACTTGAAGTGACGCTTTTCATTGTATTGTATCCAAAGCTAATCCTTAAAATAAAAATCAATACCTACAAGAGATCACTAGTGTCTTGACCGATTTGGCAGATAATAATGAGTTTTACTGCAAGAATTGTTGAAAATCACCGGAAAAGTCGTATGGCTTTTCGTGGCTGGGACACCAGCACCGATTTGAATTCTGATTGTACAAGAGAATTATGTAGTCGAAAGAAATATAAAATATGGGAATTGGTCAGTGGTTCAAAAGTTATAAGGATAGTCCAATAGCAGTACAAAGTCCAGCTGGATGGTCATTGCGATACGCGTAACTACTGCTGCTATACCACGTTTAGTTGTTTTGTAGAATTAATCTGCGGCTACATTGTGTATGGTAGGTATGTACGTACAACTATATTATTATACTCTATGTTGTGTACCTAGCAGGAAAGTAGCTCGTAGAGTGATATGAGTGGAACGTATAATTAGTGCGTAATCTGCTGTAATTGTGCGTCACATGAAAAAATGTGCGCTTTGTAGTTTTGGAGAAAAAAGATTCCAAAATTCGAAAAATTTTAAACGAATGATCGGCATGAGAAATACTGTTTATGGGCAGAGAGCATAAATGTGTGCGCCAAAAATATAATTTCCAGTCTCCAGGTTTTCGAGATATTGCATTTCCTGCTGGAGTAATGTTTTGCAAAATCGTGTATCTCTAAAACCATTGCATGTGCTTCTTTAGAATAAACACACGTGTAGCTCTTTATTTGTGACAGAATTATATTTATAAATTTCAACTAATAGTGCTTTTTTTTAAAATAAGAAAATATATCACAGCGCCGAAATGAGTAAACTTATAATCTAGCTGAAAATTGTATTCGGTTCTCATGACGCTAATAGGTAATATCCATCAAAAGTGTACATGCATGCGTTATTGAATAATGTTGCTACTCAAAACGATAGTCTTTCACGGTAAAATACAAGAAAAACGTACATGCAATTATTATGCAAAACTTCTGAACGCCATTCAGCAGTTTTACTCATCAGATGTTTTGTAAAAAAGTAAATAATACAATACAACTGCGACTATAATCCCATCAAAAACTTAAATGTTCAATAGGAGCAAAGTAGGTAATCGTGCTTTTCGACTACGCCGACAAAATAATTAAAACGGGTGCCAATTACTATAAAAAAAATTCCTGCTCAAGATTTCACTTGGCTTTTTAGTTTTACCAAAAAGCCAAATTTTACAATATAAAATCAGATCGACCGACTGATCAGAACAATCAATCGTAAAAAATATTTGGTGATTAACTAAATCTATACTAATCTCAGGAACTACTGGTCCGATTTGAAAAATTCTTTCAGTGTTAGATGGCCCGTTTATTGAGGAAGGCTATAGGCTATATATCATCACGCTACGCAGACGAAGTCGCGGGAAGAAGCTAGTATATACCTAAAACTGAAGAGTTTGTTTGCTTGAACGCGCTAATCTCAGGAACTACTGGTCCGATTTGAAAAATTCTTTCAGTGTTAGATAGCCCATTTATTGAGGTAGGCTATATATCATCACGCTAATAATTAACAATTCCACGCGGACGAAGTCGCTGGCAGAAGCTAGTAACTATAAGATATTTAATTAGGTATATGTGTAAACTAGCCAAGTACTTTAACCCAAGCACGAACACTTTCGAAAACGTATTCATATCGAAATCGAGAATATTTTTTATGAGAAGGAGGTTAATGAACGTAGATGGAGCGAAAGTGGTGTGCCAGGATCATAACAAGTGTAGTCTCTGCCTACCCCGATGGTAGACATGTGAAAATATGTGTGTAGGTATGTATGAGATTTGTAGTAGATAGCAGAAAAAAACTCATTCGTTTACGATACGAATTCGATTGTTATTCGTGTTTCGGCTACTTATAATAAAGAAATTATTAGTTTTCAATATTTAAAAGTGACGTTTATAGTTATACCTAAGCATATAATGGACAGCATGGGGGACCGGGAGCTCGCCATAATCTGGAATACAAAACGATAAAAGGACCCTCCAACATGGAACCTATTCTCCTGTCAAAAAAACTTGTTGCTATTATAATTTTCAAATCTCTAAACATAATACGAATAAAAATTCAAAATTAGAATGAGTGTTGATACGCGCGCTTTGAGCGCATTATACATTTTAATTTCTCGAATAGAATAGAAAATATCCTTTAATGTACACTAAAAACTAATGTCAAGTATTTATGTTATCAATCATAGAATAATAAGGTATACAATGGGTGGTCTTATTTTTCCTTTTTTGGGGTTGTGCGTTTGATTCCCGGACAGAACGAAAAATCGCTCAAACTAACATAACTATAATTAAATATTACATCACGGGATAATAAACATTACAATTACTATTGTACTGCAATCCTGTCGTAATATATGTATTAAAGTTAATAACCGTTAACTCAATCGTTAACTCGTTTTAATGTTTTGCTGTTTTCTCAAACGCTTTCACAATTTTATCATTTGTGATTTAATGATTACAGCCCACATTGTTACGCGGATAATTTAGCATAACGATATGTATTATATTATGCCGAATAAATTGAACATAGGTTTTATATTTGTATATCACGCCAACAAGCAATGCCGAATTTCCGCCTTGGCCCACAAGGCCCCCTAGGGGCCGGCGAAACACAACATAACAGTACCTAGATTGTATTTGGACGCTTTTTTGAATCCTAAACGTAGCGAGGGATTCAAAGTACCTACGTCGCCCGGGTGATACACTCTACTTTTCATCACCCCCTATGAGATATTAACGTTTAAATCCATTGGACATCCTCTTCAGATACGCTATTTAATTTCTAATGTGTCCAGTTTTACGTCGTTATTAGAACTCACTGTTGATTTTAGCATTGAGTTTTGGCTAAGTACTGGAAGTAGGCCAAAAACGCAGATTCTTATCTTCTTCAGATGAAAAATTCTTAGCGCCTCTTGCATTACAAAATTACCATAGGCTTTCATATTATATTTCTCCCGGGATTTTGCAGGTAATAGATTTCAGACGGCGGTGCGACTACGGGCCTTCGTATCGTACCAGCCAGTCTTTATTCAAACAAAATTTGCGTTCGATTTTTTTGGCGCTGAACACTAAGATGTTCCAAATTCAAAAAGTGCGCGGCAAAGTTAATTGCGGCGCACTTATGATGAGGATTAAAAACTTATTACTGCCCGCTTAAAGGTTCTTATAGATAACACCACCATTGGGTGCACTTAAAGGCGAACCAAGTCGCATCAAAATCGCGGTCATATCAGCATATTGCTGTCCAATGCTGACCGTAGGCCTCCCTCAAAGAGCGCCAACCACCCCGTTCTTGGGCAGCTCGCATCCATCCACCTTCTTCAAATCGTCGGTCCATCGTATCGCAGGGCGTCCCACACTACATTGTACCTGTAGATCATACAAATATTTGCTCCGTGTGGGGATCGAACCCACACAACACGTGTAGGAGAAGCCGATAGCTCAGCCGCTACGCCAAACGTGTCGTATCGTATAACAACGTGACAATGGCTCTCTCCTCGCCATTTAAAAGGGAACATGAATTGAATACTAAGTTCTAAATGGCAGGTAACTGCCCAAGAGTAACTACCTACTTACAGAGCTTTTTTGACAACGCTCTAGAATTCTAGATAAATACAAATTAATAATAAGTAATTTTAAAAAGCCCATTACTTTAGTAATTTACTGCGTAATTAACACGTCCTACATAACAATATTCGCGTCACCTCATGGCCTAAAATGCAAATAAGAGAAAAATACCACACTCCTTACGAGCACGTGAAACAAACGTTACCATGACAAAAATATCGACCGGCGGCTTTTCCGAGGCTTTTCCCTGAAAGTCTCATTCGCGTGTCGCGTACTGAAACAATAAGGCACTGAAATCTTGACACCCTGTTTGACAAGCACTACTCGACGAGCTGTCTACCGTCTGACCCTCTTACTCTGTTGGTGTTTTGTATTACTATGGGTAATTAATACATGCGTGTTAGTACCGTTTAATTTATAAAAAAATGTCTGACTAGTGATTGAATCGTGTCGGTAGTACGGGTCCAACAGCCGTGGACAATGAGTGCACGCGCGAAGCGAACCGAGACGCGCGCTGGCCACAGGCAGTGCGCGAACGTCCGTTTTTAAAAAGCACTCATTAGCTGGTGCACCGTAACTGCGCTGCGGTTGTACCAAACGCAACGTGTGTGCAATACGGAGCATTAGAAAGTGTAATGAATATTGTGGTGCGATGCTGACAGTGAGCAAGCCGGCGTCGTTGGTCCAGCAGAAGAAGCAGCAGTGGGCGCGGGAGAGAGGTGCGTACTACGTAGTGTTGTGCGTTGCGTCCGAGCGGCTCGTGTGCCTGCGCTGCTGCCGCCAGGCGCCCGCGCCAGTCCGCGACTCCGCGCGCCGGAGCTGGTGCAAGCTCGCATCTGCTTCACGCTCCTTTACTATTTTAAAACGCATTCGCGGTCACAATTCTGTCAAGGAGATTTACTAACATACGTGACTTTCAACTGCGTTGATTAAAGTTAATTCGGATTGCGAGAGTTAATAAGCTCAGAGGGTACGTACCTAAAATGTAAACCATTCACTCTATACCTATAATACCTACCTATTCAATTATTTAGTAGTAATATATAGATATAAGTACCTACCTTAACTAAGGTATATTAGAAGTAACAACAATAATTCGCGTAAGACCGGCTCGTTACCTTTTCGGTTGAAATGGGCATAAATCACGGCATACAGTTTCACTTTCTGAGATGAAGTTCATATAAAAAAAATTGTATTGTATCACACGTGACACGACACCCAATTAATTGGTTTCTACCTCTATAATGACTATCGACAAAAAGTAAAATAATATCAATTTTTATTTTCTCAGCGCTATTTGTTTGGATAATAGGCGATGACGTCATTGGAAAATAAAATCATTTGGATTAAAAAGTAATCAATACATAGTTACCTTACCTCCTGTTAAGAATAAGTACTAGGTGTACCTATATAATTACTACGTCCGTCAAATGTAGTGCAGGCGAAGTTATTTAGTCTTACTTCGTTCGTAGTAATTTGTTGTTCAGTTTAGTGGTTTACTTAATGAAAAAAATCAAAATACGTAAAAGGTAAGTAGGTCACGAGAGTATATATAAAATTCTCGTGTCACAATGTTAGTTACCATACTCCTCCGAAACAGCTTGACCGATTTTTATGAAATTTTATATGCATATTTAGTAGGTCTGAGAATCGGCTACTACTTAACTATCTATAATTTTTTTTAAACGTTTATACAGAATATTTAAAAAAAAGTTAGGGATTCTCCACCCGTGCGAAGCCGAGGCGGGCCGCTAGTTGTACATAAAATACTTCGCATATAAGACAGGCTATAGAAATAATATAGGTAGGTACTTACCTACATATAGTATAAGTACGTACTGATATGTGGATTTTTGTGTTTTTGGGGGAACACCGAAACAAACAACTCTGACACATTCCATATAATACCTGCCTGCCATATTTATTTTTTGTAGTGTACCTACCGAGGTATATACCTACCTAACTATTAAGTATATTTTTAAAGCTTGTTCTGAAAAATATTTACTATGCCTAGGTACTTAATTCCCCGATTTTTTTTAACTACATACTGGTAGCTCGCCTCAGCGGTACTATAAGTAAGTTAATTTATTGCCCATCTAAGTTCTACAACTTACCTGTTCACGAAACAATTTTAAAATAAATTTAGGTACTTATCCAGATTTATTTTAAATTTTTTTCGTGGTGTAGGTGTGTAACCCCTAATAAGGTCGTCAATCAGTGTTTCCGTCACCAGGAAATACTTAAATTAATGACAGCGGATTTGCTAGCGATGGATTGTTCCTCGTTTACAGAGCATTACCGAAATACAATAGTTTAACAAAACAATTGTTATTGACAATCATGTCGGGGGCGGCAGTCGATGAAAATGAAACAATCAGCTTTCAAGGTGGGAACCAATGACCTTTACAAATTCTGCTTTCAACATGTGAATTATTATACATTCAAATTCCCACTATAGTGTATCTTTATGTTATAGTGTAATGCATTCGTAAATACCCATATTGATTGTATTTAAAAGACTTAGCATTCCTAGTTAGAACGTAAATCTAATCTAAGAAATAACTGTTTATTCTCAATGAGAGTCAGTGGCAGTTTATTGGCAGAAAAAATAAATATCATGCAAAGATGTGGGTAACAGGTACTGTTTTTTTAGGTACCTAGACAGTTTTCGTTAGGTAAATAATGATACTTGAATTCGGTGGCACTACTTTTGGCTCCATCCTGTCCATCCTACTCTTTCTCTCTACTCCTACGGTAGTATATTGGTGGTTTCCTGACGGATTAACAATTTCCATCAAACAATTAATTTTCGATCTAAACTTGGCAGGTAGCGTGTTGGCGTTAAACAATGTAACAGAAACACTCGCTGCTCGTTTACCTAGCTAGAGACTAGAGACGGTCTGCGGTCCACGAGAGCGTGACGGCTCTAACAAAATATACCATTAGTAGCTAGCACTTGTTTCTAAGTAATATTTGTTATTTTTCTTCATTGTCTGATACTCGGTCGTTGAATCAGAAAATATAAAAATATAATAACTAACCAATCTTTTCAATTCAGTCATTGGAAAAAGTTCGAATGGATAACAGCTGTAATCGATCTATAGTTATTAAATAGTGAATTATTCAGGCCGTGACTAAAGAAAAGAACGGCAAATTTCACTTTCGACTAAAGTTCAACGAATTGTACCTAAGTACACCACTAAGCTTACATGACCCAGATCCTTGACCGACCGCTTTTTGAGAACTGTGTTTTTCAGGAGACATAAATTGTACACGTTTCCGCTGCTTCAACCACAATATGTTAGTGCAACGTTATTATAGGTGCTAGTGCCCGGCTTCAAGGAGTACTTCATACGAGTAAACTATCTAGGTACCTGGTTATGTACACGGCCTAAAATCTAAATTGAAAGTACCTACGGGCACGTAACAACTTACTTCGCCGTTAGACATCAACATAGTGGGGAGCGACGTCCAGACGCCAACTGAGGCAGCGAGTACAGATCTGAGGTTCGACCAGAGGTATCCTGCTCTTTAGAGAATCACAAAAAGGCCTAACTGACCAGATACAAGTCGGACAGATACTACCTAAGTCGTCTGAAAAGTTGCAAAAGCTATAGCCGGGTTTAAAAGCAATCGATGAACTTCTACCTTATGCCGTAAGACGTAAATCCTGGATCAAACGTCACCCTCCACCTCTTGAGTGCTATTGCTCCATTCGAAAAATTACCACCTGGACATAACTTACAGTAGTGTCCAGTGTGGAGATGTCTTTACATCGACTTAGTAGATTGGCAGATGCAGAACCAATATGTGCAAATGCGGGTTCAGACGCAAAGACTATTCTAATAATCTCTGAATCTTGCTCAGTGTAACTGCCTAACTTGCCCAGAGTAATATTATGCCACACCTGATAGTGTATCCCTTGTGTAACACCTGCACGAGGAACGGTTTCTATAAAGATAGGCGGCCTCGCCCTAACCATTCAGATGGCCTCATATTATACTATATTATTAAGTAAGTATAGTTATTAAGAAAAGTGTGTTACTGTTTGTATTCCCGAACAAATCTATCTTATATATATAAAAGAAAGTCGTGTTAGTTACTCCATTTATAACTCAAGAATGGCTGAACCGATTTGGCTGAAAATTGGTGGAGAGGTAGCTTAGAACCAGGAGACGGACATAGGATACTTTTTATCCCGTTCCCGATACTTTTTATTCCACGGGGGCGAAGCCGCGGGCAGAAGCTAGTAAATAATAAATAAAATATAGAAATACAGAAAAATGTAGGTTATTTATTATACTGCAGCTACAGCGCAAATACTTACTTATACCTATAGATTATCAATTTTTTTTCTTTTTTTTACATATAAGTATACGTAATATCACTTTCTTTGTTCCCCTGATAAACGTTGCATGTCATGTGAATTTGTCGTGACTACATTAGTAAACCTGTACGATCCCGAATATAGGGGGCATCCGGAGCGTACGATATGAACCTATTTTAATTATGTAAGTATGTAGACAATACTCTCTAATAACAATTTATTCGTAATTATAAGATCTACTATTTATACGAACAACGAAAGTGATGACCAACCGCACAAATATATACGTACGTTTACGTAATAAATTTTTAACTTTTTAAAATCTCGGAAGTAAACATTTTATCTGTTCATCTACATATCATTATGCTTACCCTAATGGCAGTAACGACTGTTATTTAGATATTCGATGCAAGTGTACATAACAAAGACGTAAACATTACACGCTTTTAACGTGCCTTTTTTGAATAACTTGGTAATAACTATAAACCAAAAACTGATTTTTGGAACCCTGATTTTTATAACAACAATAAAATCGTAAAATATCACAGTAAGTATTTGAATGGTTGCGTGCGTGTTCCCCGCAATAAAATAAAGCTGCGATGGTTTATAACACTTGTTCATTAATTTCATCATAACATTACATTATGAAGCTCGCATGAATGACTTACCTATCTACCCTTTCAGCGTGCTCTATCGATAAAACTAAAAAACCCTTACATACATAAAGGGGAAGGTTTCAATTTTCTTTTACGAAAAAGAAGTAGTTAATTCAAAGACGACTGTTGTCATGGAAGGTAGCCATCAAGTTTTTTTTACAAATGAAAATAGAAAGTGACCTAGTACATATTTAAAGTTTGTTTTAGTTTGTTTTTAGTGTAGTCTGTTTTGTTTTACGTAATTACTGTGACACCTTAATGCAGTTAAATGTTTACTAATAGTGTGTGATATATCGCTATAACGTTTCATAATCTTGATATTGAAACGAGTGTTAGTGAAGTTTGATGTGTTTTTTTTTTTTCGTTACAACCTCTTTTGTTCACCATCGATGTTTGACCGTCGTTGAACTTCAGGTGAGTAAAACTTATAGTAAAGTGTACAAAAAACAATAAAATATTGTTATTTTCAGAAGAAATGTCGCATCTCTACCTGCCTTGGGCCTCAGGAGAGCGGTACACAAATCGTTTGCAAGTGCGAAATCAATTTGCAAGTACACTGGAACTTCACAAACAGTCCTCGTATGAATACCAGGAACCTGCGCAGCGGCAGCGGAGCCCCAGTCTACCGCCGATACATAACATCGAAGAGAAATCCACGAAGGATGACAGAAAAACCAACGTGCTTAACCGAAACATGACCAGCTCGAAGAGGTTCGCATTTTACGATGAAGACGGAGAAGGCGATACCTCGGGTTACGGCAGTGAAACCCTCAACCATATGAACAGAAGTGGGCACAGAGCAATCAATGACGCCAGCAATTGCAGCCCCGTTGTGGCATGGCAGCAGGAAGGCAAAGATGACAGGTAGGTAAGCTTAATTATTTAGTAGTGACTATTACCTATTAGGTAGGTACTATAAAATTAGGTAGGTACTTCAGTCAGCATCAAATATAACGGAACGAACAGACTGTGGTTCACAATTATAGTAGGTGAGGTACCCACAATACTAAGCTCTGATATAATATCTGTGACTAAAGCAATTCATTTTTATCTCAATGAAAAATTAACAACATAATATAGTCAGAATGTTCATTCTAAAACGTATTTTATGTCATTGAGATAATTTAGTTTCATTGATTGTATTTTGAGCAATAATTATGTTCGTCTAAATATACAGAATGATTTTGAAAGCATGCGACTAATCAAAATACGAGGTTCAGTACCTGTTACTTATTCATTATAAAATGTAATTTCAATATCAATGATCTAGTTAAATTATACAAAAAAAATATTTTATTTGTATTAGATTAGTGCAAACTAAGGTATGGCCTTCTCCCGATTTTATCCATTACGCGGATAGTTATACGTGAATTACTTATGTCAACGCTATGCACCGACGATCATTTGCATATTTTTGTTATCTTCACTAGTAAAGTAGCAATCGAAACGCATGAGACGTTGCCCAACTCTTTTCAAAATTCCTACTAAATAACATCACGCCTCCCCGAAGGATGAGGCAGAGGAGTACTTATGTTCACCCACAATTCGCCGGTGTATTTAGGTTTCATGTAATAGGGGGCAAGCCTATTGCCATTATCCGGGCACAAATCCCAAACTCCGAACTGCTGCTGAGAATTTCATAGAAAACTCAATAACTCTTTTGCTCGACCCCGGAAACGAACCCAAGACCTCTAGCGTAGCAGTCGGGCTTTGGACCATTAATGAGGCAGCAGAAAATACAAAAAAAAATTTAAATATTTGCCTTAATCGCATCGCATGCTCTTTATATTATTTGTTACTTACCCATAAGTAGTATGGGTAAGTAACAAATAATTAACTGCCTCGTTAGTCTAGTGGTTTCAAGTGCGACCGCTACGCTAGAGGTCTTGGGTTCGATTCCCAGGTCGAGCAAAGTGTTATTGGTTTTTTCTATGAAATTCTCAGTAGCAGCTCGGAGTCTGGAATATGTGCCCGGTTAATGGCAATAGGCTCGCCCCCTATTACATGGGACCTAAACATACCGGCGAACTATGGGTGTACCTGAGTACACCTCTGCCTAACCCTTAGGGGAATACAGGCGTGATGGTATGTTATGTTACTTACCCATATAATATGTTAATTTGTCAATTTCACCCAGAAAGAAAGAAAGTCCCAGCAAGCAGCTTCTCATTCGTCCAGTGTTGGCTATTGTTGGGGTTCGATGCCCATATTTATTATATTGGATTTCCTGTAATACCATGTACCGATACAACTTATTATTATATTACTGACAGGTTTATTCAGTGACGACACTTATTGAACCTATCAGAGTCGATATACGAGTTTATTACAGGTTCAGAGACTCCAACGGAGGCAAGTCTGGCCTGTCAGACAGGGCGTGGTCAGGGCGCAGTCCTCGCACGTCAGAAGAAGGACGGCTGCGATGGGGCGATCGCGGCGTGGCCACCGGACGCCTTTGGGAACCCACGGCTCCTAACGCTAGACTGCCCCAGGTAACATCAGGAGCGAACCACAAATTCCGACCTACTGATAACGAAAAAAAAACAAATTTAACGCTTTACTCAACCTGGGAATGGAACCGAGGACGTCGTGCTTATGACCAGTATTCTAATGAGGCAGTTTTTGTGAAATAACATTGATTAAGAGTAGCTACGTCTCATAGTGTTCGTGGCGTTCATCTAGGCATTCCCAATTCCATTTTATACATAGGTATATTATAAGGATGCTTATCCATACCTTTTGATATCTTCAAGATATCGTAGTGGAGCATACATGAAAGTTTATGTTTTTTTTTATTAAATCCATCTAATAGTTGGACTTGAGCCATTTCAGAAGCTATTCGAGGAAATTTTCAGTCAGATAAAAAACTGATCTCTCAATAAGGCATCTCCAAAGGCATCTCATAAATAGTATAGGTAGTACTAGTAAGTAGTCAGAAGTAATTATTTATTAGTATAGATCACTATAGATAGTTGTATATTAATTACGTAGCTACTCTACCTAGGTACTTAGACTTAAATTATATGTATAGTAATCATTGACATGAACAATGTTAATGAGTACTGACAGAATAAGACATGTTTTTTAATACTTTAAAAATGGTTGGAATAACTCTTTTGATAATGTAGATGCCAAATCAAAAGAAAGGCACGCCATCGTGGGTGGAGCGTGGATTAAATATGATTGAAAACACTGCCGAAGTTCTAGTCATAGACCAAAGAAGTTCCAGCAATAGCACTGGTATAGAATGCGACAGATCTTCCTGCAACGGAAGCGACGAAGGAAGGTTAGTCATATTAAGAGACCGAATTGCTTTGTAGATTGAACAATACTTATACGTCATAAATTTATATACATATATTATCTATTATATCATGTCATGTACTATGCAATAAATTTTTCAGAACATTTTTAAGAGGTCAAAATGTCCCAATAGAACCTGAAATCAAGGCCCAGCGAGAAAACAAACGCTTGAAAGCATTAGAATTACAATCAGCTATACTAAATCAATTAGAGGACAGAGAAAAACGAAGACACGAAGAAAGAGAACGGCAATTAAGGGAAGAAAGGTTAGAAGAACTGCGGATACAGAGACAACAAGAAGAAGACAGGCAAAGACTAGAAGATGAGAGAAGAAAATTAGAGGAGAAACAAATATTGGAACAAAAAAAATTAGAGACACTGAAGAGAGCTCTGGAAGATGCTGAAAGAAAGGCAAAGCAAGATAAAGAGAAGAGGTTTACTTTCCATAAAAGAATTACCAATACAGATTACGTCCCGAAACCAAAAATAGAAGAAGGGCCAGTAACTGAAGTCTCACCACGTGTAGAACCTACAAGTCCAACCAAAACGAGTAGAACATATGATATTCATTCAGCGAAAAGTCAAAAAAGGGAATGTAATTCCCATCAAACAACTGAATTTAACTCTCCAAGGTCAGTAGGCCCCGGAAACTTAAATTTGTTTATTCATAGCGTACCACCGTTAGCGTTAGCAGACGGCCAATTTAATATCGTGCCTATTGGGTTAAACGGTACTAAAGAGGTTTTAAATACGCAACCAAATAATATACAACTAGCTGTATTAGTTCCCCAAAATGTGGCGAATAATTTGTATAGCGTATCATTGAATTCTTTAAATAATACGACTGAATTAACAGATATCGGTAAATTACTGACACCTAACAAATATCGAACATCAAGAATGAAAGATGCATCAACCCAAACCGATTCAATATTTAAAACAACTACTGATAAAATAATAGAAACGGACGAAACTGAAAGAAATATAGATAAAGATTATCCGAACATTGATGAAAACGCACCACAAGACAGTCATCATAACATGCTGAAAAAGGACAGACGTTTTCGATCCGAGGAAAGATATAAGAAAGATTTAGAAAATCGACCAAAGTGGGGCGTTAACAGACCTGCAGCGCAGTATAAGAAACAAAGTGAGAAAGATCCATTTTACAGTCAAAAGCGAAAAATGCGGCAAAAATATAGACCTCAAGTGAGACAATATTTATCACATTCTAGTGAAGATAGCCGTTCTCCTAGCCCACCAACCAGATCGGAAAAAACTATTGACAATGGGAATAAAGACCGCAACTCATTAAGCCAGTCATATTGGAGGAGTAAACGGTCTAGTCAAGATTTATCTAAATCCAATAATATTTCGGACAGTACAAACCTTTTACAAACGGATTTAAATTCCTTTGGACAATTAACAAGAAATGAAATTACTGAAAATAAGAAATCACCCAAAACATCTCTGACAAAAAGAATGACCTTGTCACAAAAGTTCATTAACGATAAATACGGAAACAGAAAACTATGGATAGATGATGTCAATGAAAGAAATGATAAATCCAATTTGTATGATGTTGAAAACAGAAAAAAAATTATAGACCAAATAAATACTGTAAAAAAAGAGCTTTTTGAAAAACACGAACACCACGAAAATTATGTAAAAACCAAATTTTAGATTTATATTTTCTTTACGGAAATAACAATAATAAGCTAGTCACACAACACGTAGTGGAAAATTAGGTTACTTACGAGATGGTATCGATCCAACGGTTACCAAGTTGGCCGGCATTAAGTTAGATCGATATTCCTTATTTGAAGTTAGCTGTATTCGCACACTTTATATTAGCAAATATGTCTAAAATAGACGACTTATTCGATAAAAAAAAAGATGAGGCACCTATGTTGGACTTATCTAAAACTGTGATAAACACCGCAGAAGAATACAGAGCAGTTTTAGACAAAGTTCCAGACTTTAAAACGCGACCAGAGAAGGTAACTGTTGAATTATAACCAATACCTACACAAAGACAATTACTGAATTATTTCCAAAAACTCATAATTTAATTCGGTAGGTAAGATCAGAAGACGTAAAAATAAAAGATGATAATAAAACCAAGACACCTCGTAAAGAAATTAAAGCTTACGAAGCCTTAGGAACCAGGGGATACGAAGAAAAACATTTCACATTTATGGATCCCATACCAGTGGAAATGAAAGGGCTCAAGTTTGAAGAATTGTGTATTGTACCCATTGAGTGGCGGATGCTTACTTCTATCAGACCTAAATCTAAAATGGACGAAGAATATTTTAACAGGTAAGCTGTTTCTTGATCATCCGTAGGTACACCTCGGACCCTTTAGGTTAGAGACATTATTAGACATTTGGTACAGAATACAGAAGCACAGAATGCGTGCGACACACAGAAGTTTATACCAATTTTATGTTACTTAGAAATATTAATTTAGCAGTAGTGATTACCTGGTGATATGACCATTGGACTGACAAGTCATAGGTCCCCAGTACGAATCTAAGGCACGCACCTCTGACTTTTCGAAACCATGCCCGTAATAGTTAAATAATACGCGCTTATGAGGTGAAGGAAAACTTCTTGAGGAAACCTGCATGTCATGTCTGAGCTTTGCTCGGCGACGGCGGCGCGGGCGTGTGGAATTTGCCAACTCGCTCTGCCAGCCAACAACATAGTGGACTATATCCGTCTTATCCGTCTCATTCTGAGAAGAAACCTGTGCCCAGCAGTGGAACAGAACAATGGGTTGATTATGTTATTATATTAAAAATATATTAAACACTGTTATCAATTATGAATTTGTAAATGGACATGAATTGCTTGATGCATGCGTGAACCTATATGTTTCTTTATAGCTTCTTCTCCTGAGTCGTTTCCTCTTAACTGAAGGGCAATAGGTACTACGGAGCCCTCGGTGCTCCGTGGACCGTGACGGACTCGCACTTGACCGGATTTTATTTAAAATTTTATCCATTTTTAGGTTAATAGAACTAGGCAAGTCTGAGCTTAAAACTAAATCAAGAGACAAAAGAGAATATGCCAAAAATACCATGTTCCGAAAGACGAAAAATCGTTCAGGGGTGACTGAGACGAGAATAATATCTTGTGCGGAGTGTGGTGAAGAATACTGCAACGGTAAGTCATAATAATACAAATATTTTGCTGAGAACGATAAAACAATAATAGGCACAGTCAAATAATTAAAATACATAATTGGTCTAGCGACCGTAACCGCGACTACTACTGGGGCTATATGGTCGATGACTACAGTATTGTTTTTATCTATTCTCAGTAGTTAGCAGCTCGTAGTTTGGATTTGTGCCTGTTAAATGGGCCCCGCTAGTATGACGTCACATATTTTGCTTCATCCTCATCATTAATTAAACAGAGAATTTTACATGTAACATCACAAAGCTGAAGACCCCTCATACACCTTGTCATACTTCTCTACTCCCCAATGACATGTGACGTGTGTAATTTATAAAACAGCAGTTTATAGTAAGTTTCTGTCATTCTAGGCAAGATGTGCGCTATAACCAACTACGACATGTTCGCTCGTTTGAAAGTGGAAGTGGAAACAAAAGCGTCGCGAGCGCAGGCGGCTCCTACGCAAGGCACCAGCAAGATGAAAAAACTGCGCAGGCGCCCGCGACGGAAACCTCGCAGTAAAAGCGCCGCTCCCGAAAAAAATAAGGCACACTTGAATAAGTCAGGAGCTAAAAGTGATTCGGAACTTTAATTAAACCATACATAAAGCGCTTTTTGTGTAGTAACCCGTCGAATAGAAGCAAGTTCAGAGGTAAAACTATTAAGTTCATAGCGCCACGATAATTATTGTTTTAGGCTATAAGTACCTAAATATTGCATTTCATGGAAACTATAGATGCATTTTTTAGCACGGTAATAATTATGGTCATATATTAGGCACGGTTCGTGGATTACCTTTAAAGTCTCACTATCTTATGCCTAGATAATAAGAATAGAACAATTCTGCAATTCATATTCTACGGAACTAAACTTTTTTAAATCACCGTTATTGAAGATGTAAAAAAGTTTAGTAACTGGAGTATTTGATATTCCTCACTTGCCACACCGTTGTTGTACCCTAGCCTCCATGAATCATGGTTTTAATGTACGTAAGTATAGGTTCAGTCGACGATTAAAAATCTTCATTTCTTAAACATACAAACAATGACATTATATAGTTAATGTATCATTGCATAAAAATTTAAAAAACTGGCTAATAGGCAATATCAATGTATTAGCTCCCGAGACACTAATGCCAAATATCTTTACAACCAAAACTAAATCGTTGATCTCGCCAAAATTCCTGTATGTTTAAGTAAAAATATCACAATAACTGCTAAGTTAATCCGTAAAGAAAAAATAGGGAATGACAGATAAAGATTTGATAGATACATTGACTTGAATGACTTCATTCCATGCTAATGTGATAAACATCTTCTAATTTGTTGCATTCTGCGCAATTCGGAGAGTCTACCTTACCCATCAGGTATGCGAATTTATTTAATGGTATGTGTCCGGAGCGGAGTCGAAGGGCTGTTATTATGGCCTGTCTTCCCATGTCAGCACTGTCTATCCACGCTCGTTTAAAGTCACTTGGCTGTATCGTCGCGTACCATATGCCTCTGCTCCGGCTTCTTTCATTGAGATATTCTTGCCACAGGGAAAATTTCTGTGTAATATGGTTTGCAAAAATAATTTTCACCGTCGCATATAGCTTCTCTAGCCAAACGATCGACCTCTTCATTGCCGATAATTCCGACGTGGGAAGACACCCATTGCAATGCTACTTTAATATTCATATCTTTCAGTTTACAAATGGTTTCTAAAATATCGTAGGCTATTGGTATAGCTCGTATTGGTGATGTACATCGACTAATTATCTGTAGAGCGCTACAGGAATCTGTGATTATTACAACATTGGTACATACAATTGACTCGATATAGAATAAGGCTTTCAGGATTGCGATCAGCTCAGCGTGCATAATAGTGATCGTAGACTCAACCTTAAATTTCATCGATTGATTGGTGACAGCATCGAAAACTGCTACCCCAATCTTATTATTCACAATTGAAGCATCAGTATATATTCTATAGTGGCTAGCAAAGTGCTGGTGTAGAAATAAGTCGCAGACACCCTTTAGCTGAACGATATCGTAATCCTGTTTACCTTTATCTATGCCATCTATGTTACCTTTTATAATATTGTCTAAATCCACATTGCTCATCCAGGTAGACATGGTGAACATCTCTAAGTTATTACTGGTGTGAATTGGTTCGCTCTTTAATAATGACGCATGTACTGTGACTAAAAGAGGCTTTATTTCTCCAGTAGGTAGGTAAGGGTATATGCAAATAGATGTAAGGTTAGATTTAATAATTCTAAAACTGTGAATCTCAATTTTGTACTGTAATTTTATTAGACAATTATAATTATTATGTGCAGCAATATCGGATTATTTATTTTTCGAACAGTGACATCCTGTAGGGACACACAACAATCCATACCTACTCAACTTTAACTCTTACCTCTTTCTGTCGGTTTCTACGCTTATTTTATAAATGTCAACCCCTCGTGCTAAGCTAAAATGCTTGTGTTACGAGTCGTCGGTAGTGCAATGGGGGGGTTTCGAACCGGCAAGCACATGATTGCAAGTCCGGCGCCCTAGCCATTAGGCTACCGCCGCTATAAAGTATAGAGACCCATACAAGGAAGAGATCATCACTGTTGGTTTCTGATTAAATATTTTTTGGGATCCATTGCTAATTCCAATATAGCTCCAGGTGAGCGAAGCCGCGGGCAAAAGCTAGTTTTTTTTAATAATACCTATTGTTTAAAAAACAAAGTAAAAAAGATTACACTACCATGAGTTTGACACACCTTTTGTTTATGGTTAAATGAAGGTTAAAAGTATGGAGTATATTATGGTCGGTAGAGTATAATTTCAAGCACCGGGCGATCACTAGTACTTTTATATAGGTATAATTATGTATTATGCAAGGTACTTTTTTACAAATTCAAAAATATTACGGATATAAAATAATACATCATATCAATATCACTCTTTATTGATTTTAAAAAAATATTTATATTACACATTCATTATATTAATTACTTTAGAGCCTATAAAACAACAACTTTATCGAGATACAATGTCTCTATACGTTGGCATTATCTCCACCTGGCTCGCACACCCCTGACTACATTCTACTTTTATTATGAATCAGAAGCCAAAAATAACTTGCATCATTAAACCTATATCGATATACGAATTTAATTCATCTTCGACAATTCACTAGATGATAAATTCTTATAAAAGTAGGCCCTATAAGTACTGAATTAGACTATAAGTAAATTCAAAGATAGCCACAATTCAAGAAAAAAATCTCCATATGATATTATGATATGCCTAAGGACCAATAAAATGAATGGGAAAGAGTACTATCAGAGAAGTCGTAGTTTGAACACTAATCCTATTGCAACAAAACACTACAGTCCCTTTCCGTGGCACTAATCGATATCAAAGTTATCGAGAACATGCATAAATAAATAAATTATAATGAAATGATGATATAAAGATCATTTCGCGAAAATTAGATGTAGATTTTTTTTTCATATACATCGGCGGCACAAACGCTGTACGTGCCATTACAATATTTCAGCCGATGTATAAGACAAATAAGTAATATTGTATTGTATTGTAATAGTCATATACTTGTGTTTACACAGATTTTGTCGACGTCAACTGCAAATAACTAAACTCATTTAACATTCTCGCACTGTACATTATATTTAAATTAGAATAAATTATTTGCATTCAGAGACAATCAAATTTTTTTAAGATTGTTTAGTGGCGTTACACTAGAATTATTCTTATGACTAAGTTTACAAAATAGGAATCTGCAATAAAACAATAATGTTACATTTGTAACAAACTTGTAACCTTAGCAACTTGGATATGTAGTATTGATTTAATTAAATATCATGTTATAATGAAAAAGTAATAAATTTCTGTTTGTGCAAATCTTTTGAATAAGCACAATATAACCGGACGGAAAATATCTATAAGTCTATCTTAATGTGCATATCAACGGATTATAGATTTCATATAGAAATACGCTACTACAGTGCAAACTCATAAAACAGACACATTGTTTAAAATGTATAATTATTAATATTACGACGTAAAACCGCGTATACATTATACTCGGATTGGTCCAATTTCAGGTCTCATCACACATTTTGTCATGGGTAGATCACAACACCAAATTATTGACAAAAATAATTACTTGATGTTCAACTTATTTACATGAACAAAGATAGTGTTCTCAAAGTAATTGGTATTTTAAACTTCAGCAAATTATTATCTAGGTCAGGTATTAGTGAAGGATGAAATGCACACAAATGGAATGAAAGGAGAAAAGACTTATTACTACAAGCACCAGAAGATCTCTAATATATTATTGCCAGATATACAGTTCTACAGCTAGAGGTATTAGTTTGTATGTCTACGTCAGGTATGGAAATACATTACACTTAATACATTAAACGCGCGCGATTACAATGGAGCTCTGTATAAATATTCAGAAGAAGGTATTTTTCTGAAAACTGTAGCAATGAATACTTAATCATGGTTTGACTATATTGCAATGTGATGAACTTATTAAATTTATAATGCATGCATAGGTAGTAAGTTGTTTTTATTGGGAGTAATCGCACGCGCGGGTAACATAATTTTTTAACAGAATACGAGTCCCAACATGCTTTTCAAATCACATTCCTCATTTTATAACAAATTACCTATATGTATAACACGCAACATATTGCAGATTCCCTAAATTCACATTAAAGTTCTCCAAATACATAATGAAATTATGACTCATAAAAAAATATTATGCTCTATTATTGAAAACAATAATTAAATTATTATGAAAAACAAGTCAACGAACTAAATGTACAATAAAATATGAAACTAAAAACATGGACGAAAGTTAACTGAATGTGTAAGAAAGTTAAGGTATTTAAAACTTAATTATAAACAACTTTCACACCCTGTAAAACTACAACCCTGAACTGAGTGGTAATTTAAATGATTTAGATTTTAAGATTGAGGTTTCTATGAATGGCAACAGAATAGTATGTTCACTTCGAGTATGTTAGCAGCAGGTAGATAATTTTATCAGGTGTGAGTGGCATTGACCTAGCAACGGGGCAGAACACCCAGCTGGACCCTGTGTCTACAACTCACCCCTCACTGGTCTTTGCGAACCTTCTTTTTGCCCTTTTTGGACACTTTTGCATCGGTCCAAGTGTCTGTAAAAAAAAATTATAAATTAAATAATATATAATAATATTAGCTTCTGCCCGCGGCTTCGTCCCCGTGGAATTCGGTCTGTCATCACATCCCCCGGGAACGGGATAAAAAGTATCCTATGTCCGTTTCCTGGTTCTAAGCTACCTCTCCACAAATTTTCAGCCAAATCGGTTCAGCCGTTCTCGAGTTATAAATGGAGTAACTAACACGACTTTCTTTTATATATATAGATTACATAATCAACCTACCTATTAATATGCTGCAATTCAGAATCTAAATAGAATATTTTATGATTTATTATATCTAATTACCACTCACTCATGTCAACTTTTATATTAAGTAATATAATGTCTCAAGTAAACTTGATGATTATATCTAAGTTCATGAATCTCTACTATTATAAAATTGTAAGAAAGCTGTGTCTGTACATTGAAGATATTTAAAAAAACAAGTGGGTTAGGGTATATAAACTAGAGATGAAACGGATATCCGGTAACTATCCGGTATCCGGCCTATCCGGCTGCCTTAATACTATCCGGCCGAATACCGGATAACTAACTACTATTCGGCCGGATAGGCATCCCGCCGAGTTTAAAAAAATCTGGATAAAAAATATATATTTTTAAGTCATTATTTGCTTTATTTAGTTAGTCTTAGGGCCACTTGCACCAACTTCTTAATTATGTTTAAATTGTATTTAAACACAAATTTACTATGAAAAATTGAATTTAAATGCAATTTATACAAATTTAAGAAGTTGGTGCAAGTGGGCCTTAGTATCACATAAGAAATATAATTAGGCAAGGGCAAATTATGGTGAATAAATACTAATTTCTCTGCATTGAGAAGTAGCAACCGGTTTCGCTTCTCTTCATAAATAAGGCCAGCTTCAGAGAAAAGTCTTTCGCTGTACACACTGCTGCAAGGTGCTGAAAGATAGATTTTGGCAAACTAAATTGTTAAATTTGGGTATGGTTTGGCATTAGCTCCCCACCAAGAATAAGGGTCTAACGGGTAAGAATAAGGGGATGTACCAAACGGCTAAGTTTAAGGCCGGATATTCTGCTATCCGGTATCCGGCCAAACTGCTATCCGTTTCATCTCTAATATAAACATCCCCGAACCAAAAAATGAGATTTTTAAGATTCTTGTCTGTTTGTCTGTTTGTTACGGGTTGGCGCAAAAACTACTGAATAGATTTTAATTTTGTTATCACTGTTAGAAAGTATGTGCTCCAACTTAAAATCTGGTATACTTGTTATCTCAAATAATTAAACAGAACCTGAGATACAGCTTGACCTCTCTAATGTATAGAGACCCATACGAAGAAGAGATCATCACTGTTGGTTTTTGAGCTTCAAGTGAGGGAAGCCGCGGGCAGAAACTAGTAAATCTTAATTTTTGCGACATCTATCGATACACCAGACGCGAGTCCCACCTGCCTGGTTAAATGACTTCGTGGTCATAGAGTCTGGTGTATCTAACCAGAAGATGCAATTCGAATCTTGCCTGCAGTCGAATTTTTCATTCACTAAAATAACTTTATAATAGGGTATTTTACACCATGTAAGAAAAAATAGAAAAATGCATGTTTATGATAGATTTTTAAAAAAGTAAACGAGAAACGTTAGTATTTATTTATAAAAATGCAATGTAAATTTTATAATTCAATTTCAAAAATAGTCTTTTTTAATATGTTTTTAAACGCCATCCGCCATATTGGATTCATACGTGATGTCACTCCGATAGTTACTCGACGTTACTTGGTCTTTTGCATTGTATTGTTTACTAACGAAGTGACGTCACGACCCGAAGTAGCATGGCGGCTAGCGTTTCCTCGCGAAAATTCAAAATCATAAATTAAAAATCGTATTTAAGGCATTTTTCGGTTTTATAAAACTGAAATAAAAATTCTACTGGTTCATGATCTAAGGATTAAGTTAAAAGAGTTTTCAAAAAAAGGTGTAATACCCTATTCTTAGCATGGAAAATGCATAAAAAAACTACAAAAGAATAATAATATACTCCAAAAGATGTACTTATTCACTAAACTTAACAATAAAATTATCAACTTACCGCCTAGCTCATCAAAGGCCAGTGAGTTTTGATTGTCTTGTTTCTCAGAGTCAGATGTGTCCTTCTCCACAGACTCTTGTTTTGGGACACTCTTAACTTGCGATATCTGTAACGACAACACACAGGCTACTTTCTTCTATATGTTTAAACTTTCTTGTCATCAGTAAAAGTAATGGACAGGGATGTACTTACTACTGGTAACTTAAAAAGTATTTAAGTAATGTTAAAATATAAATAGTATATAATACTATTTATTATCTATTCACTAGTTATAAGTTATTAGCCTACATCTCTACTAATATTATCTAGCCCACCTCCACAGATTTCTTCCTAATTTGTTTTTCTTTATTTTCTTTCTTTTTGTTGCTCCTGAGATCCTTTACGTCAGTCAGCTCCTCCGCATCGGGGGATTCTTCATCCTCAATGCCGCCTAAAGCAGCTTGCTCACGACGCTCTGCCTAGTTAGTAAGTATAAATAATTGTTAGTCAAATCTGTGGAAATTCTTCGATTTATATATATATAATAGCTGATAACTGATATAATTTTTTTTCATGGGGATATATTTTTTTAAAGATCATAATAATGGGATCTTGGTGTCACTTAATTTGTGCTACCCAAAATTGTTAGATCAAAAGTTTTTAATCAAAACATCTTAGTTGAAAGTTATTTGACATTGTTTGCTGATCATAGAAACAAACATGGGTAGGTTAAACCAGAATGAAGAGACCTGTGCCCAGCAGATGGACAGTGAATAATTATGTTGATAATTAATGACTACAATCTGTTTTTGTTACATTATATGAACATTAATCCAATTAAAATAATTATGTATTTGTGTTAAATGGTGAGATATTTTTTATTGCATACAAAACTAAGGCACTATAAATTTTATAAATTTATCTGATAGTTGCTTACCTCTTTGAGTACACGCTGGACCTCTTCTATTTGGGCTTGCAGAGCACGGGCAGCATCCTCATCCACTTGTGGACCTTCAGCACTAATCAACTTGATGGTCTCCTCAGAGGCCTCTTCCACTGGCCGAGCAGCCTCAACATCAGCATCCTTCACTTTCTTATTCTTCTTAGCAGGACTTTCCTTCTTCTTAGCATCCTTTTCCTCAATAGGTTTTCTCTCTTTCTTTTTGTCACTTTTCTTGGGCACTTCTTGCCACCCGCCATCATCAAAGTCAGCAGGCTTCTCTACCTCAACTACAATCTTATTCTTCTTACCCTTCTTAACATCAGCTGCCACCTCTTTTTTTAATAGCTTGGGCTCAGCTGGTCTCTCCTTGGGTTTTGGTTTTTCTGCTTCTTTCGCTTTTTCCTCCTTTTTCTCCTTAGTTGGAGACTTTTTGGAGCTCTCAGGTTTTGTCTTCACATCATCAGTCACAGTGCGGTTGGGTGAAGACTTCTAACAGACAGAAATGAAAAAAAAAGTGGATGTATCTTTGTATACCCATTACCTTGATTCCGAAACAAGCATATTCATATATTAGAACCTATGCAAATTTATTAGGCAATTGGTTACGGTAATAGGGCTGATATTTGTAATTGCTATTTTGTATATCCCGGTGAATAACGAGCATATGCTTACAGGTTAAAAATAAAATTAGCACGCACTGATGACAGTGGCGGGAGCGCCTAACATATTGTTTGTACTCACCTTGTCCTTCTTTTTGTTTTTCTTATTGGACGATTTTCTATCGTCCAGTACTAGAGGTAGCTTATCGAACTGTGGCTGTTCTGCTGAGCGGAACCCGAATACGAATACGAGCGCAGCACATACTAGAACAACAGCCACTGCCGCAGCGGTGAACAAAAACTGCGTGTTAGACACTTGACTTAAAATTTCCATCTTAGGCCTATAAATCAAGCACCACCCAAAATTTATAGTTCACATATAAAGTTGTCGATAAGGTATGATAGTGTTGAACAAATTAATTCCAAAGTGATAAAAGCAGACACGGAGACATGATGACGAGGCTGTGACGTGCCAAAAAATTGCTTTTTTTTTTTTTTTTTTGTACTTTTGTTCCTTACGGAACAGGCTAAGGTCAGAGACCATGCTGCCTAGTCATTAGTATTATATTCCATATTTTGTAAAATTCGAGGGTAAGTCATAAGTATTCGTTTTCTTCTTTGTAAAAATCCATGTGAAGTCATTAGTATATAATTTTCTTTTTTTGTAATAATCCATGTTAAGTCATTAGTAGGTATACTTATAAATTTACATTTTTGTAAAAATCTATGTTAAGTCAGTTATTCGTTTTCTTTTTTGTAAAAATCCATGAGAAGTCATTAGTATTAAATTTTTCATTTTTTGTAAATGTCCATGCTAAGTCATTAGTATAAAAGATTATATTTTTGTAAAAATCCATTTTAAGTCATTAGTTTGGTAAATACTTCCAATTTAGGTAGTGTTCATAAAAATCATTTTTTTGTTATTTAGGAAATTAGTACAATCCATGTCTTTTTTTGTAAAAATCCGTGCTATCTCTAATCCAGGTTAATGTTCGTATATCAAGGTAGGTACCTACATGCATGTAAAACAAGAATTTACAATGCATGATGGATGACATGTCACCATTGTCACTGTCCTATGTCATTGTCACTGTCGTCCCTAGGAATGACAGTAACAAAATAACCTCAAATCGCAATGAGAAATTGAGAATCATCAGTTCTTATTTTTTTTTTATGTACAATTTTATCAACAAGTCGGAAATATGTATATTTTAAACTTTTGAGCAACATTACATAAATGCTCTCTAATAACTCCCTAATATGATAAAATAAATATCTATTTACATAATATCTATAAACCTAGGTACATTTATCTAAATTTGCCCAACTGTGTTATTGATGAAATTAAACAATGTTAAATACGTAAAACTATTTGCAAGAAGATCCTGGATTGTGCACGGTACCAAATCAGAACTACCATATAAATCAATTAGCTCATCCATTAGCACAAGGCGCTGAATGCCAAAGAATGAACATTCAAAGAAAATGTGAAAAAGAGATTGCTCTGCTTGAGAATTACAATAGTCACATTGAGAACTTTGAACCATTTTCAAACGAAAAAGATGAAAATTTAAAGAACAATGCCCAAAGCGAAGCCTTAAAATAGTGGTGTAAAATTTTCTGTTTATGTAAGTATTGTTTTTGCAAAACCATGGCATACTTCCAATAGGAACATTAAATGTAGCATACCATAAACCTTTGTTTTCAATTTGAACTGCATAGTTCCAGTGTATTTTCCATAAATCAGAGGCCCTTTTCTTTAAAAGGGGAACTATGTCTGAGCATGGGACTGAAATATTTAGATAGCTACTGGAATCAGAAACAATGTTCGAAGACTTGGTTATAGTTGTGGCTAGATAGTCAGCCTTCTCATTTCCTACCACACCAACATGCGAGGGACACCACATAAATAAGACTTTTATATTATTTTCAAGGAACAAATCCTGCCAGTATTTTTTTATTATATAAATAATATAGTTATTGTTGGCATTGAACTTATTATTTTTAAGATTTTCGAGCACACTCATGCTATCACTAACTATTATCCATTGACAACTACCATCATTTTTATGTTTAATGTGTTTTAAGGCAGCAAGGATAGCCACAGCCTCAGCTGTGAATATACTTGTGTTAGAATTTATTTTATATCCAATACCTGAGTTTAGTAACCCATCAAAAATGGCAAAAGACACTGCATACTGAGTTTTTGAACCATCAGTAAAAAGAAATCTGTAACCAGTGTATTCAGAAAATTTACTGTATACATCCTCCTTAGATGATAAATGACGATCAATAATAATGTTTATTTCAGGGAATGCACAATCAAAATCCCCCTGATAGCATGACAGAAGAGGTGATCTATAAATTTGGAGAGCTTCAAGAAATCTAACACATTCATTAAAACCTTGGAGTAAATAAAAAGGATTACGAATGGATGGTGAGGCAGAATGTTTTAAATTTAAAAACAAAGGATTATTATATTTACTGTACAATCTTAGTATGTATCTTTCTCTTAAATAAGAGAATCTTATACTTAATGGAGGGAGATTACACTCAACTTGCATCACATTAATAGGAGTGCTTTTAAATGCTCCAGTAATAAGTCTCAAGCATTTATTTTGTACTTTTTCCAAGATATCTATCAACTTACTATCACCTGCATAACATAGAAAACCATATTCAAAATGACTACGGATCAAGGATTTGTACAAAAGCAACAAAATTTTTGGATCTGCTCCCCAAGATGCACTACACAAAGATTTCATAATATTAAAAACTTTATTAGCTCTTGCAGTTATTAATTCAATATATTTTTTCCAGGAAAGATTATAAGTAAAAGTAACACCTAAAAATTTAACTTCATGAGAAACAGGAATAGAAATTTGATTGTAAAATACAAAAGGAATGAAATTGCTTTTCTTACCAAAGACAACCAATTTTGATTTTAATGCATTTATATCAAGGTTTAAATAAGAAAAATATGCAGACAACCCTTTCAAAGACTTATTTAGAATATTTGTAATATTTGATAATTTTTTTCCAGATGCATAAACAACCAGATCATCAGCAAACTGAAGATTTTTAACGTCTGAACCCAAAATCAGATTAAGACGTCGAATATATAGAATGAAGATTAATGGAGAAAGTATACCTCCTTGACAAACTCCAACAGAAGCAAATCGTGGACCATATAGTTTACCATTATACTTAACATACACTTCCCTTTCAGTCAAGAAATTATATACCCAGTGAACTAGTTTATTTGGAATACCAACAGAAAGCAATTCTGAACATAGAACATCAATATTGACACTATTGAATGCTCCAGCCACATCAAAGAATACCGACATTAAGAAACTGTTATTATTCATGCTATTTTGAATATCAAGCTGAAGCTGACAGAAGCTTTCACGAGCCGACATACCTCTTCGAAATCCAAATTGATTAGCAGGTAATATATTATATTTTTCTACATAAAATTCTAGCCTTTGTTTTAGTAATTGTTCGAAAATTTTGCCAACACAAGATGTTAACGCTATAGGACGATATGAGTCTGGATTTAACTGATCCTTATCTGGTTTTAATATGGGTACCAAACAATCAGACTTCCATGTGCAAGGTATGTAATTATTTAACCACAAATCATTTAAAATTTTTAGAAAAATCTGCAAACCATTTTCACTAAGCTGTTTCAACATTATGTAAGGAACACCATCCAAACCAAAAGCACTATCCTTTCTAGAATGAATAGCAGACATCAACTCTTGCAATGAAAAGGGATTGATTAAAAAGCTATTTACATAATTAGATTCACTAACAGAGGTGACATTTGTTTTATTATTTACATAGTCTGGAGTGTACTTCTGCAAAAAACCTTGAATCCAGCTATCATCATTATTGTTGAATGAGAATGTTTTATTAAATTTACGCATATATTTCCAGATTCTAGACACAGGAGTGCATCGATTAAAGGAGCTACATAATTCAAACCAACTATTTGATCGTTCTGTTTTTAAAGTAAGTTTTTTGAGTGCTTGCATTCTTTTAAATTCTATAAATGTTTCATCTGAAGGGTTATTCTTGAAATTAAGATAAGCACACCTAGATTTTAGTACAGCTTCCGAACATTTTTTATTCCACCAAGGGAGGGGAGGATGTTTAATCTGCCTATGAAAATTATTATTGACAGAATTGGAAGAAGTGATCGTATTTCGATGTGGAAGGGACTTATCAACTGCAGAATGCAGAGTATTACAGAACAATGTATAAGCTTCCAATGGCATTAAATTTTGCACCTGAAAATTAGAAAATTCTAAATCTACATTTTGTTTATATATTTTCCAATCTACCATTCTAAAATTGGGGTAGATAGGCAGAGGTATACTTCTATTATTATTTGTGAGACCACTATTTACATTAACATTATTTACACAAACTTTAATAATTACAGGAAGATGGTAGCTGCCAATTGGATCTTGATGTACAGACCACTCACAAGAAAGAGCCAATGATGAAGAAACCAAAGATAAATCAAGAGCATTCGGACGCCATGTCAATGAACCAACAGTTGTCACTTCACCGGTATTCAGCAAAACTAAATCATTATCATCAATGATCTCCAAAATGTCTCTACCTCTTGGATTAACAGAATTACATCCCCATGATGTGTGATGAGCATTAAAATCACCAGCAAATATCATTGGTTTAGGAACTGATTTTACTAAAGACTCAAATTTATGTTTGTCAAATGATGGAGTACAATTTGTTGGGCAATAAAAACTTACAATACTTATCTCTTTATTATTTACAACAATTCTAACACAAATGTTTTGTAAGGAGTTATCAGAATATGTGCTAATTTTTCTATAGTTTATACTGTTATGAATTAATATAGCAACACCATTATGAATGTTGCCTATATCATTTCTTTCTACTTGATATCCTCTTATATAAAAATGTTTAGTAGGGGTTAACCAAGTTTCTGAAATTATTGCAACATGAATATTATTATCATAAAGAAGGCGTGTAAATTGTAGCTTATTACTTAAAATGCTCTGAGCATTCCACTGTATAATATTAAGATCCATTAATAGAAGAAGTGCTATTTCTGAAAGTTTGTTTAAGGATTTCTCTTATGGAAGCTGAATTTATCGGATTGTCTTTTTGATTTAGTACTATTTTTGTTATTGCATTTGTTATGATATTCATGAAAAGGTCTGATTTTGTTAGGTTTTGTATATGAGTTTCAATATTTCTCATTGATAATTGTGGGAATGAATTTTCGTTAAACAGTTCTGAGTATTTGATGGCTCTTGATTTTATTTTGTTTTCTTCAATTTTGATTTTTTTTTGAGGACAAGTATTAGAAATGGCGATGTGATTGCCACCACAATTTGCACATTTTGCATTTTTAGTGTCTTCTTTGCAGGATTTGAAGTTATGATCTAAAGAGCATATCGAACATACTTCCGAGTTTTTGCAGTATCTCGCAATGTGCCCAAACTTTAGACAATGAAGACACTGTTTCACAGGTGGAATGTAAGCACTTACCTCGTGTCTCCAGGAGTCGAGGTAAACATATTGAGGCAATTCTGTTGATGCGAATGTTACAGCGACGGTCTGAGTAGGTTGATACGATATCGTACCACACTCGCTCCGCACGCGACGCATGAAACGCCTTACCTGAATTACATTTCGCGAGCTGCCAATTAAGCAAAATATCATTTTGTTGGATAAGTCCGTAGGAACTGAGGTCAGAACCCCAGTCACCTCCGTGTCACTAGCCGGAATAGTGGCTTTTAAAGATAATTCGTCCAGTAATTTTTTATTTTGCAAAAAAACATTTGCATTATTTGATACATCAAATGTAATTCCAATTTTATATTTATTAATAGATCGAAGATGAAGAATGCCAGTAATGCAATGTTTCCTAATGCCATGGGAAATAGCCAGCCTATCTTTGTCTGAAAAAGATTTCTTGTCATCCTGGTGAGAAACAAACACTATAAATTCTTTTTTGTTACTATTATCAGGATACTTTCTAGAGTACCCAGACACTTTGTAGACTTGATATTTTGTGCTATTATCATCATCAGAGTCTGATGATGTTATATGGGATGAACGGTCATCAGGAGGGTCCGTTTTTTTCCGTTTTTTTACACCTCCCATCTTCTATTTACATATATACCGCACTTATACCACTATATTTACAGTTATTTTTATAATTACAAGAAATAATATCACAATATACAAATTTTTTAAATTAAATTAAAATGCGAATCGAAATTTGGCGCCTTTCACGTTTCAAGGTTCCCGCGCTTTTTTTTTTTCCCAAAAAATTGCGATTAGTACACTACTGGGTTGCCACTTGCCACTTGCCATTACATTAAATATTATGAATTTACGAAATTTATATTTATTGAAACCATAATGAAACCGGTACATGAGTATAATATTAGGTCTTTACCTTTGACTATCTATCTATAAGGACCCGCCTCTCATGATCATTCCCCTCTGTCAAGGACGTCAAGGTAGTGGATTAAAAAATCTAACGCGTTTATAAAAACTGTTTTCGAAATAGATTTTTCATAAACAGAATCGTTTCCGCTCAGTAAGGTCATCATAAATGCTCCGTGTAAATACCGATATATGTGCAGTTAATGTATGCAAAAAAATATCTAATATCTTATTTAGATAAAGATGGAGTTATTTTCCGTATGTAAGTATTAAAGTTCATTTATTTATATTTAAATCACATAATACAATTTATTAATAAATATCGAGCACGTTACCGATTCAATAATTGAGTATAAAATAATCGTTTAGTTCAAGCATGCACTCCCCACGAGACTAACCGCACTCCCCACGCGACTACCCGCACTCCCCACGAGACTAGCAAATTTTTTTTACTAACAATATCAGCCTTCTTCTAATAAACGTAAGATTTAAATTTGAAATATCCATCAAAATGACATTTTTGATTTTCAATTATATAATATCATCCAATAGGATGTCACCATTTATGATTTCTAATTATAGGTCTTAATGCTGAATTACCTTATTCATCTTTTTTTGGCAATTATAGGCCTATATATATTATTCTGCCCCCGACTTCGTCCGCGTAGCGTGATGATATATAGCCTATAGCCTTCCTCAATAAATGGGCTATCTAACACTGAAAGAATTTTTCAAATTGGACCAGTAGTTCCTGAGATTAGCACGTTCAGGCAAACAAACAAACAAACTCTTCAGCTTTATATATTAGCATAGAGTATAGATGACATAATGCTTAAAACTCGGATTTTAAAAAGTGTAGCGAGACTATGTCCCTCTTTTGTTTTGTCATTTTAATTAATGATGTGATAGTGATTGTTTACGATTTCGAATCGATATCGATATTATTTTCGTGTTCAATGTAAAACCAAAATTGCTCGACCGGGGAATCGAACCCAGGACTTCTGTTCATATTAACGCGCGACATAATGAAAAAAATCGTATTTACTCCTACTTATAACTCGTGGGAAACAAAACGCTCTGTCTAGTGTCATTCCTAATATATCAGCCTGGCAAAGAAAATAATCAAACTAATTGGTATCAAAGTATTTGTAACAAAACGTCCCCAATGTCCGCTCTATCTATACTAATATTATAAAGAGGAAAGATTTCTATGTATCAATGTATGTAACAAATAAACTCAAAAACTACTAGGCCGATTTCGAAAATTCTTTCACCATTTAAATGCTACATTATTCAAGATTAACATAGGCTATAGAATATATATTTCGAAAAAGTTAGCGATTTCTCTGACCCGTGCGTTTATTAGGTCTTTATCTATGAAATTGCCGTTTTGTATGAAAACATTTAAACGATTTTTTTTAATGTATTTTTTATTTGTATTAATCGAAGTAATCGCCCGTGCAATCAATGCATCTTTGCCAACGCAGTGGCAGTTTATTGATGCCCTTCTTAAAGAAATCAGCTGGACGGGAGGCAACAAATTCTTCAAAGGCATTTTGTACTGCCTCTCGGGTATTGAATTTTTTTCCCGCCAAGAAGTTATCCAAATTCTGGAAAAAGTAGTAGTCTGTAGGCGCAAGGTCTGGTGAGTAGGGCGGATGACGGAGAACTTCCAACCCCAGTTCCTGCAACTTGGAGACCGTCTGCTGTGCAGTATGAGGTCGCGCGTTATCGTGCAGGAGCAGCGGAGACGAGCGATTGACCAATGCTAATTGGAGATGTGCCAGCTTCTCCATCATTGTGTTCAGTTCTTCATAGTACACATCTGCAGTAATGCTCACCCCGTTTGGTAAGAAGCTGTGATGAATCACACCGGCGCTAGACCACCAAACAGTGACCATTACTTTTCTAGGGGTAAGTTTTCGTTTAGGGCTTATTTAGGTGCTGAACCAGGATCCAACCAACTTGCTGAGTGCTGGCGGTTATCAAACAGAATCCATTTTTCATCCCAGGTAACAATGCGGTTCAAAATTCCTTCATTTGTGTGTCTGTTGAGCAGTGCAAGGCACGTTTCGACGCGTACTTCGCGCTGGCGATTATTGAGTTCGTGGGGCACCCATTTGTCAAGCTTTTTTACCTTGCCAATTTGACGCAAATGGACCAATATTGTTTTGACGCTAACGTTGAAAGCTGCTGCAAATTCAGCCGTCGATTGTGTATCATCAGCTTCCACAATCGCCTTTAATTCGTCATTGTCGACCAAAGTCTTCGGACGACCGCGAGGTTTTTCAGGTCAAAATTCCCAGAACGGAAGCGAGCAAACCAATGCGTGCGTGGTGGTGCGTTGCTTTGTAGTGTTAGCTCCGTAAACGTCGTTGATGTTGCGTGCCGCTTGTGCCGCGTTGCTGCCACGACGGTACTCATATTCCATAATTACTCGAAATTTTAAAGTATCCATGATGACGAAAAAGATTGAAATGCAATGAAAATGTAACACTAATCAATAAACAAATGACTACTTTTGGAAAATGAATTCCATGTTTTTAAAATAAAATTAATTTGAAATTAGAATTCTTAGCCAAACAAAAATTATTTTGATTTGAAACGGCAATTTCATAGATAACTAGACCTATTATTACACAATTGCAACCTGAGATTGCAACAATAAGTTTTTTACAATCACAATGTCTTTGTTTTTATATAGTGTCACAGACTAAAGCTACATAGAAATAGGACCAAGAAAAAATATTATTTTCTAGACAGGACGATTTTATAAAACTTTTCTAAATGGTTGGTAAAAATGTATTTGCCCAAGTGGGTGTAAAGTTGCCCTGTGGCCATTTTAGCGTAGCACCACCCAATTTAACGCATTTTGATGGTTACTTTTCATACACACAGTCAGTTCTAGGTGGCTCAGTGTTAGGTGTAATTTTTTATAACATTCTTGCTTCTACCTTTCATATTACAGCTATAGCCAAGAATGAAATTTTTTATACCTATCACCGATAATAGAATACTAGTACCTATTATTCGGGGCGGGTCTGCTTCTATGCTTTTGCTGTTGTAGAATGACATGCTTTGCTATGCTTTGCGTGGTAGTATAGGTGCAGGCCTACCTTACCGCTTCCTTTTGAGGTGGTAAGGAGGTGAGGTCTTGGGGGAGAGCGCTACAGTCGTATAGATCCCCAAGGCAAGTCCGGTGGTCTTGCCTTCTCGAGGTTGCCGCCCTGTTCTTGGTCTAATTCCTTCAGAATTAGACATAACAGAAAACACCGGGCGCCTTTGTATCCCATACAGCACCTATACCTAGTCGGAGTCTTTCTTGACATCGAGGAAGCCTTCTATCGCACCATCTTTGAATAGATACAGCGAGCTGCAGAAAACCACGGCATCAACCAAACCATCATCAGATGGGTGACTTGCATGCTAAGGAGTAGGATTATTCACTCTACTCTGAGGGGCGACACACTTCACTTTAGGACAACCAAAGGCTGTCCACAAGGAGGAGTTTTGTCACCTTTACTATGGTGCTTATTGGTAAACTCACTACTAAGCAATCTAAACGAGGGCCCTTTACTAACCGTGGGATACGCAGATGACACAGTTATACTTGTCAAGGGCAAATTCCCGAAGACGGTTTCAGATCTCATTCAAAGGGCTCTCTGTAAAGTTGAGAGATGGTGTGAGGAGAATCACCTCTCCATCAATCCAAACAAGGCAGTTGTCATTCCGTTTACTAGGAAAAGACTGCTCTCAGGCCTTGGCCAGCTTCGGCTTTATGGCAAACAATTAAACTGGGCCACAGAGGTAAAATATTTAGGGGTGACCCTGGATAAAGAACTGACGTGGCGAACACATCTGGACAACACCATAGCCAAGGCACTAAGGGTCTTGGGTATGTGTCGCTCTGCGTATGGCAAAGCCTGGGGACTTAGACCAAGGGTTGTGCAGTGGCTGTACACCATGATGGTTAGACCAATCATCACATATGGCAGCATTGTTTGGTGGCCCAGGACGCAACTAGGGATATGCAGGGAAGCCCTCGCTAAACTACAGCGAACGGCATGCCTAGCTTTCACAGGGGCGTTCAAAACCACACCAACAGCGGCGATGGAAAAGGTACTCAACCTTGCAACGCTACACATTGTCATAGAGACTAAGGCCCGTCTTGCACTATACAGTCTGGCAATAAATGGCCTGTGGGATAGTTCTAACCCTAGAACTAGACACACAAAGCTTAAAATACAGGAAGGCCTTGACGAACTAACGAACGTGCACTGCGACAAAATGCAGCCCATGTTTTGGTTGAAGAGATCTTACAAGGTTCATCTACCGTCAAGGGAAGACTGGATGAAGGGACTCGACCCACCAGAGGAGGGCAGTCTGATATGGTACACTGACGGTTTGAAAACAGAGTCGGGTACAGGGGCGGGCATATATGCAAGGGACCATAAGTTCAGTCAAAGCATGGGCAAATTAGCTACAGTTTTCCAAGCGGAAACATATGCTATTCTCGCCTATGCACAACCAGATGGAAAGTAGTAGTAAAGTAGTAGTAGTACCATAGGTCTACTACTACTGGTCCATCTACATTCTTAGTGACAGCCAAGCGGCACTCATGGCCCTCCTACAGGATCGATTCAAGGCTGATCATGGACGCTGCCCGAACTCTTAATGAGCTGGGAAAGCTGTAAGACCCAACCATCTTCTCTATTGAAATTTGGGTGTTTTTTGATTTCAATAGCCTCACGAATCATCCTGGGTAGGAATCGGTTTTCTTTTGCGAGGACTTGTGGTTTATCAAATCTGATGTAGTGCTGGGTCTTGTCTAGGGTATGTTCACAAACTGCTGACTTTCTGGAACGGCGGTGTTTGACATCGGCAATGTGTTCTTTTACGCGGGTCCCTATGCTTCTTTTAGTTTGGAATGCATTTATCGATACATATTTGAGCATTTTCAAAGAATTATGAATTATCATCAGTTCAAAAGTTATCGACCCTGGTCTACACGTCTAAAGTTAATTCTTTTATTATGTACAGAAGACACCGTGAGGTTGTTGGTAATTGTATTGAAAGTTTAATCTGTGAATTTAGCTTAGCAACATCTCTAAAATCTCATAATATGATGTGTGTACCTAGAATCAGAATCTTTCTTAGGTTGCCATGCCCAAAAATATTAAAAAAGTTTGAATTTTTTTCTCCACGGAGCAGAGGGAGCCTCTATCTTCCAAACAGGAAAGTAATATAACCTATAAATAAAACTCTTCAAATTCAACACTTCAACCCACCAATATATTAAGTACAAGTAAGGTCATACGGATATTTGGTCACACTAAGTTTATAAAATATGGGTAACTATAAAAAAAAGAGTAAGAATAAAAAGAAAAGACTGGAAAGAGCTAAAAACACAAATAACCTCAATGAGCACACTGAAGATCAACAGGAAGATTTAGAACATGAAGATGAATCAAATGCTATTGGGGAACCTACGGTACACCCTCAAAAGAGACGACATGACGATAATAACTCGGACGTGGAAGAAAATCCGCGAAAAAAGAAAAAGAAGAAACAACCAGCTATTAGTGACGCATCGGATAAGAAAGGAAAGAAATCAATTCGACAAATGAAAAGGGAAAAGTTCGCGGAACGCCAGGCTGAATCACAAGCTGCTTCTAAGGACCAGCTCAAGAGTCAGTGTCTCAATTATCTATCGCAGTGGAAACATAACCGACAAAACTGGAAATTCATGAAAGCTAAGCAAGTCTGGCTTTACAAAAACAAATTTTCGTCATTTTTACTTCCTAATACATCATGGCCTTTACTCTTAGAATACTTTGAATCTGCACAAGGTAACATTCGCAACATGTTATTATATGATGCAAACAAAATTATAAAACAAATGGATGAATGGACAGAGTCTCTGACTACCCAGACAGAAGAGAAAGATGAAGAGGAAAATAATGAAGAAAGCGAAGCAGACTCAAAACCACAGAAACCTGATGAAAATGTATATAAAAGAGCTAGGGATTTAATACAATGTCTGGAAGAATAAACATTTATTTTTTATTTTTGCTGTAGGCTTTAATTAAATATATCAACTACATAGGTAACAACAATAACTTCATAAGCACACAAGATCACATCTTAGGCATTAATTTTATGCTGGGTTTCATCAGATGTAAACTCTTCAATCCATTTACGCAACTTGTCTGTATCTTGCAGCCCAACAAGGCGATGTAGAACTTTTCCATTTTTGATAGCCACCAATACAGGGACAGAGCTCACTTCATAATCTAAAGCTAAGTCTGTCTGTTCATCAATATCAACTTTAGCCAGCACTACCTTTCCTTTATTTTCAGATACTATTGATTCCAGTCTAGGTGTCAGAAGCCGGCAGGGATTACACCACCTGTATAAGAGTATTATGTAACTAATAATATAATCAATCAAATCAAATCATAATTTTTTGTTGACTATGTTTGAATTAGGCAGAGTATTTCTAATAATAATATTTAAACACTATAATTTTGATAACAAATGTCGTTAGTAAAAAAATTTATCAGGAACTTTATGAAATATCACCCTCGAAATGGCAAATGAAAATGGGGTAAGCAAGTAGCAACATCAATGGAAGGAATCCTTAGGGCCAGAGAAAAAAAACAGAAAATCAGTATAATGCGAAACAGGCTTCACTTACAATAACCTGTTAGAAATTCTATTGTAATTCAAAATTCAATAATTATAAATATGACTATTACATGTACATATTTTAAATCATCAATAAAATAGGTATGCCAGTGGGGTACATGCAGGTGATATAAAAAAGTATTATTTATAAATGTACTTATTGGTACAATAACACTACGCTACAAAGGTGAATCCAGTTTTTACAGCAGTGTTCTAAAGCTCAAATGGGTATTGAGCAGGCACGAGCACCTGGCACAATAAATTAATAATAGTACTTACGTAGCAAAGAAATCAACAACAACTGGTACTTTACTATTGATGACTTTATCTTTGAAGTCATCTGTACTTTGAATTTTAACTATATCCCCCTTCGCAGATGTTACAGAAAATTTTTTAAGTGTTTGCGACGATTTTATAACGTTCGCCTTGCGTACGAATAGATTCATCACATTTTTAGCAAACATTTTAGCGTATTACGTTTAAATCTAGAAACAGAAGAAGGAAATGAAAAATCTGTATTCTGTAGTAATCGATAGCACAGATACCTTTATACTTATTCTTATCTATGGCACAGCAGAACTAGTCAAAGCACAGAACACCACAAAAACATTATCACATAAACTTAACATAGAGAAAGGATCGATTTCGTTCAAGTTTTCGATAGACAGCAGCTGCAGCAGGCCTGAGAGCAGGCCGCAGACCAAAGACTCCAAAGAGCATAATATTAAGGCGGATCATTCACCTGAGCCCGCCAAATTCAAATTTCAATTGGTTTTTCGGAATTTGTAGGTCTATAACACATTCTAGATTCCTAGCTGTAGTAATTGCGGCAGTTAATATTTTAAGGTGTACTACATGTAGCCCTCTTGAGCCAATTCCATGCAATTTGATTTGAAGCACCATCTGCATTTTTTAGGAGTAACTAACGTTATAAATAAATGTGATCCAATTCATGAAGAAAGAGAGGTTTTTTTTAGAAGAGTAGTGTATAGTTCGACTTTTAATTGTATTCAGTAACTTGACAGTTCGAAGAGAATTGAGAAATAATGATACCACACTACAAGTAATAGTGTTGGGGTAGTGAATGATTTTGCATAAAGATTGAATGATAAAAATCCTATAATATAAAATTAAACTAAAAATTCATAAATAAGATGTAAGATATAAGAATAATTAATAATTTCCTTTTCTATTATCTTTTAATAAAAACCAACTAAAATAAATATCATGTAATTAAACTTTTTTTTACTTTGGTCATTTTTGACATTTTATAGGTTACCTTACTACAAATTCTACAATTTTTAATAGTTTATAATGTGTTTTGAAGACAAGCTAGTACAGTCAACAGCAAAAGTAGATGATATAAACTCAATTCGCTCCAGAACAAAGAAGTGAAAAAAGAAATCAAAACTAGTGAACAGTTCAAATCATAAATTAAATGATGAAACTGAGGCCACGTAATCATGAGGCAAATAATTCAACCATACTTATTTTTAAATTATCCCAGTAATTTAATTTGTTATGTTTTACGGAGAAACATCGGAATTAGATAAAAATTTGCATATTTGATATATGCCAATTAAATATAAGAAAATTATATTTCTTGAACATTTATAATATTCGAATGTATGATTTTTTAAGTAATCAATAAATGCTTAATAGCATTACTAATTAATAATAATAGCAATATTTTTTCATATATTTTTTTTTATTTTTGTCCTCTGCTCTGTGCTGTTTTTCCGTAAAACATAACAAATTAAATAACTGGAATAATTAAAAAATAAGTATGGATGAATTATTTGCCTCATGATAACATGGCCTCGGTTTCATCATTTAATTTTTGATTTTAACTGTTCACTAGTTTTGAATTTTTTTTCACTTCTTAGTTCTGGAGCGAGTTGAGTTTATAACTTTTGGAGTCAAAACTGATCACGAATATATGGCAGTTGTACTAGTAGTAAATGGTTGGAATAATTTACAATCACATACTTTTGAATCACTTCGACGCCTATGTGGCGTCGAAGTGATTCAAAAGTATGTGATTCATTTTGACGCGAACTCCGTTCATTAGTATTGAATTTCTGATTTTGATCAACTACTTTTGCTGTTGACTGTACATTTAACATAAAAAGTTTGTTCATGTAAGTACATAATTTATGTTCATTCAATTTCATTCATTCTTTGACCACCTCACTACCTTTTTTTTTGTCAAAAACTGGTAACCCTTCAACTGTCAAGTTACTGAATACAATTAAAAGTCGAAGTATATTAAAAGTAATAATTGGTAAGCGATCACCACCGCCGCCCATTGACAAATGACACCCACAACACCAGAGAGATCGCAAGTGCGTTGAGCGTTGCCAACCTTTGAGAAAAGAATAGGCTCGCTTCTTGAAGGTTGCCACGTCGTACCGCTTCGGAAATACCTCCGCTGGTAATTGATTCCACAGATTAGTTGTGCAAGGTAAAAAGTTTCTTGAGAAACGTACGGTCGTGGACACCCATTCGTCGATGTGAAACTTCCATTTCCGGCAGGTGGATCTGTGGTGGAACGTAGTGGGAGGTACGAGTTCGAACAATTCCTTAGAACACTCCCCGTGATAAATGCGGTAAAAGAGAGACGCCATGTCTCTTCGCAGGGCAAGAGGATCAAACCGATCAGTGGCACTCCCGTCACAGACGATTCGAACTGCACGACGTTGTAGAGGTGTTATATTAGGGTGATATTTAAGTAATACTATTATTGAATATATTCACTAAGCCATATTAGCATACCATACCTATTACTGGGTAATAGTCAACTATTAGTCAGCTATTTTGAGATTCATATTCTCTCCGTACTCGTTAGCTATAACATAATATCCCATCAAAAACATTCTGTAAAAAACTAGCCAAGCCTCGATGGAGCTGCTTGTTTATCTCTAAAAAGTAATGAAATCTAGACAAATTCGTGCCAAGTTTAAGGTTCCTTACTGCCAACGGCCAAGTCACACAACATTAACTATAAATAATAAAGAAATCGCAGTAGGGAACCTTAGACTTGGCACGACTTTTTCTAGATTTCATTACTTTTTAGAGATAAACAAGCAGCTCCATCGAGACTGCGCTAGTTTTTACAGAATGTTTTTGATGGGATTTCACTTCTTTTTGAAGGCGGTATATGTCGATATGTCTAATAGATTGGTTGGGCTCTTGTGTTTTCTAATCAGGGTCACCAGGTACTCCAGATCTTCGATTATCCTAGTTTTTATAGTTTTCCCTTTATGTGGCCATTAAACCCTAACTCTGTACCAAATTTCAGCTCTCTGAGTTTATGGGAAGCACTAGTTCTATTTTGATGATCATGAGTGAGTGAGTGTCGAAAATGCGAAACTTGGCTTTCGCTTAACTTCTGAACTAAATGACCTACAGACTTGAAATTTTGGATTTTAAGTATATGATCATAGCTTACTGGATGACGAAAATTTCTACGTTCTGGTCTTATCCAGAGGTTCTCAAATAGGGGCCTGAAAATGCGGTGAAATGGTTCCAGTAAAGGATGGTACGGCAGTGTTTGCTTCGCGCTCGTCTTGGCGGGGGCACTACCGTGCCCCCAGATTGATATCGTAACTATTATAATGTTAGAGTAACGAATACGGAGAGAATAGGTACGATATCAATTTTACATACTAGCTTCTGCCCGCGACTTCGTCCGCGTAGAGTGATGATATGTAGCCTTCTTCAATAAATGGGCCATCTAACACTGAAATAATATTTCGTCATATTTTGATTGATTGTAATTAAATCTTTATCAACGTTTGATGGTCGGTTTACAAGAAAATGGTTGTGAAAGAACATGTTTACAAAATAAATTAATTGGAATTTGAAAGTGGTGGCTTTATTTGTAAATTATAAATTTATTTTACCTATTTTTTTATACCTATTTGCCTCATTTGTCCTGTGGTCTGAAGTGCGAGTGTTACGCTAGACGACCTGGGTATCGAACCCAGGTCGTCTAGCGTAACAGTCGCACTGTTGTGCACATAAATGTGAAGGTTTTTCTACAAAATTCTCAGTACCGTCTCGGACTCTGAATTTTGTGCCCGGTAAATGGTAACGGGCTCGCCTCAAAATGAGACCTAAAACATTTACTGCCTAACTGTGGTAGCACATTAATCTCTGCGTAATCCTTCGGCAATACAGGCATGATGGTATGTATAAATTTTCCCTTCTCCCAGTTTTCCAATCCTATTTTCATCTTTGTATTTTTGCATCTTTAATCATGTAAAAATATACCTAGTTTTATTTACATACCTTTTTCAGGGTACGCATAAATTCGAGGTTAGGTCTCTATACCCGTCCGTTATTACCCTGCTTTTGTGTATCGATTCAAATTAAATTGTATAAGTACCTACTGTTCCGCGCCGTAGATAGCAACGGCACCTGAGGCGGTGCGCGGGAGGAACGCGCTCAAGGCCTCGGCGCCGCGGCCGGCCTGCCCCACACTACTATTCTGGTACGACGGGCGGCGCGAGCACACGTCGCGCGCGTCTTTATTTACCTACGTACTGTACCTACTCGTGTGTGACTAGTAATAATAATTATTAACTTCACTCTCTACTAATACTTACTATGACTGTGCACCACCAATCATTACGTAACTTCTTCTATACGGAATAAACACGTTCAAGATCAAGCAACCACCGTTTTACTATCTCCCAACACCTACATTATGATTTAACTTAAAAATAAGGATACATATTTTTATAATATCGATGTCTATCATTGATAAATTTTATCGACGTTGAAATAAGTAGCTTAACATCACTGGTCAGAATAACAATGTGCGCCAACCGCCAACCTACGTAACTTCGATATGATTTCTATATGTCCTTTTCTTTCATAGTAAGTGGGTCCATAAGTCGAAGTGAAGTAAATATATTGAGTTCAGTTGCAATTTCATCGGTCTCTCTATGTCATAATATTGTTACTCTGAGGGTTGGATAAATAGATACCATCACGCTTGTATTCCCCGAAGGATTAGACAGAGGCGTACTTATGTACACCCACAGTTCGCCGCTATGTTTAGGTCCCATGTAATAGGGGGCGAGCCTATTGCCATTAACCGGGCACAAACTGCTACTGGGAATTTCATAGAAAAACCCAATAACACTTTGCTCGACCTGGGAATCGAACGCAAAGACCTCTAGCGTAGCAGTCGCACTCAGGACCACAAGGCAATGAGGCAGAAGATAGATAGATATTTTTTTATTTATGTTTTTAGAAGCTTACTAGCAATGTGGGTCGCACATTACTAGTATTCTTGTTAACCCCTCGTGCTAAGCTAAAATGCTTGTGTTACGAGTGGGTTCACGTCGGTAGTGTAATGGGTGGGTTTCGAACCGGCAACCACATGATCGCAAGTCCAACGCCTTAGCCATTAGGCTACCGCCGCTTCGCTTGTTTGAATTGACGATAATCACTACTTTTATTTTTTATTATAGCGCCACACTTTCTGTGTATTTGCCAGTGTCAAGTATTAGAGTAATCATGTAGGTATACTTCGACCTTTAATTGTATTCAGTAACTTGACAGTTTAAGGTTTACCAGTTTTTGACAAAAAAAAGATAGTGAGGTGGTCAAAGAATGAACGTAATTGAATGAACTTAAATAATGTACTTACATGAACAAACTTTTTATGTATATTGCATAGCTAGTCTTCAAAACACAATATAAACTATTAAAAATAGTAGAATTTGTTTCTCAGTAGTAAGCCGTTAATCTATAAAATGTTGAAAATTACAAAAGTAAAAAAAGTTAAATTATGTTTTTTTATTTTTGGTTGGTTTTTATTAGAAGGAAATTACTTTGATTAATTATTCTTTTATTTTACATCTTATTTAAGATTTTTTAGTTTAATTTTATATTAAACCATTTTTATCAATCAATCTTCACGCAAAATCATTCACTACCCCAACACTATTAGTTGTAGTGACTAGTGTGGTATCATTATTTCTCTTCGAACTGTCAAGTTACTGAATACAATTAAAAGTCGAAGTTTATTAATGCCCATCATGGGATTCTAATAAGGCACCACACTTTTTGTGTTCGCCAGTGTCAAGTATAATCTAATAATATGTTGTTCAGTAGCCCCAATAAAACGGTAGAAACTTTATTGAGGTTTCGATGGAGTTTAGGAGTGAACCCGAAAAGTCACGATTTTCAATTTTATATAATTTGCCTACACTCTCACACGTTCACGAACACTTAATTAATGGTTAATTATCCACCGTAATTACACATCAAACTTCGGAGAAATTCAAGTTTTGAAAAATAATATAAAATCGACAACGTGCACTTTACATTTTCCCGCCTAAACTCAACAGTTCGTACAGAACTAGAGAGCCGAGTTTAGGCGGGAAAATGAAAAGTGCACATTGTCGATTTTATATTATTTTTCAAAACTTGAATTTCTCCGAAGTTTAATGTGTAATTATGGTGGATAATTTACCATTAAGTGTTCGTGAACGTGTGAGAGTGTAGGCAAATGATATAAAATTGAAAATCGTGACTTTTTTGGGTTCACACCTAAACTCCATCGAAGCCTCAATAAAGTTTCTACCGTTTTATTGGGGCAACTGAACATTATACTTGACACTGGCGAACACAAAAAGTGTGGTGCCATAATACAATCCCATGATGGGAAATAATGATTACCTACTTGATTATTCTAATACTTGACACTGGCAAATACACAAAAAGTGTGGCGCCATAATTAAAAAAAAAAAAAAAAAAAAAAAAAATTAAAAAAAAAAAAAAAAAAAAAAACTAGAGAGCCAGAGACTACGACGAACGACGACGTACTAAAGGAATGATGTACTAGAAAGGAAAATGAATAGTTCGTACTAGTCTGTGTCGGGAATCAATTCCTAATAGTACATAGTACATGTACTACACAACTCTAGTCCGTGGTAGTCTGTGATCAAGATCAGCGAGTAGCGACAGCCGAGTCCGACAGCTTTTTCGTTTGATTTTCTTATAGATTTTGTTACATTAAACTGTGTTTTTCAGAATTATTAGGTATTAGAGTCATCGAAATGTATTCAAGTGATGATTATAATGAGGTATTTATTAATGCAAGCCTAAATTATGATGAATTTATATCATAACCTCTACACCTAGAACGTAAGCAATCTGAAACTTCTGTTCAGCATTTGTTGTTTTTTTAGGGTGGATACGAATCCTATGGTGATTATGAACCACACACAGGAGATCCGCAGTATGACCTGGAGTACGATCGATCTTCTTTTTATAAAATGCCTGACATGGTAAGTGGATGTTTTCAGGAAACACGCAAGTCCTGTTGTATCTTATAATACCATTTTTTTATGTATGTCTGTGAACAATAGTTTTGCGGAGCAACAAAATTCAACTATAAATTTGAACACCCCTTCACACAAGAGTAGATAATGAGGATGTATAATTGTATGAAAATTTTTCTGTAGGTCAAGAAATTCCTTGTCTACTTCCGTAACATGATCAATGAGGGAGTAACTTATGAGATCTTGAATCTCTATGAGAACACCTTCCCCAAGCTTACTGAACAGTATTTTGAAAATACACCATGGCCTGATGAAAATGAGGTGTCACCTGTTGTGGATAATGACCATGTAAGTATTTGTATTGAAATTCTCTTTGATATTGGTACCTATATGATGCCTGTAGCACACCTCCACTGCGAAACCGCTGCATGAGTTTCGCTATACAACAGTACTTCACTTACGCTAAACTATTAGCGAAACCTAAAACTATAACAGTTGAGAAATAACAATTGAGAGAAAATATCGTCGCTTTCGGAGTCAGAAGAGGAACTAATCTTACTGTGGTCAACAACTTTAAAAAGCCGTAGTACCTGGGTGCATGACATCAATAAAAAAAGATAGAAGTTGGGAGAAAATAGATTATGTAAAGAGTCAGTCATGAGACAGTCACATGAAGACCGGGTGTTCCAGATGTGTTCGTCTGGGTAAATAAATAAACTTTATTGAGCAAAAAAATACAGGTTTACATAATTAAATAAACTTTATTGAGCAAAAAATACAGGTTTACATAATTAAATATCACTGATCCCCACACTAGGATACCCTGTGTTTCTGTTTCTTGTGTGTGGGTGTTTCTTATGTATTATAAGTACCTATGTATTTACAGAAAAAAAAGTATATAAGTATTATATCCATTGTCTAGTACCCATAGTACAAGCTTTGCTTAGTTTGGGACTAGATTTACTCACTATACCTTCATGTTTCAAGTATGCAACAAACCTTAATAAATTTTTTTTTTTTTTTTTTCCTCTGTGATAATCTGCAATCAGTAATTCAACTATAAGCAGATGATTTGCGTGACGTTTGGCAGTTTGAGTGTGACCTCCAGTGAGGGCAACTACTCATAGTGTTATAACTGGCTTGTTATGATGGGGTACTCAGGATATCCTTCCTCTTAAGTCGGTTCATATATGATCGAGTTGTCAGCCTGGCAGCCAGTTCATTAGGATGCCTCTCGAGTCTCCTTTGGTATGATTCACAGGTGTTGCGGATTTCCTCCTTTACCGTGTTCATGTGGAGTTGATTGTGAACCTCTGTGTTGGTAATGAACCATGGCAGTGAACACAGAGATCTTAGGATGGAATTTTGCATTCTTTGGATGATTGAAATGTTGCAGTTACTGCAGCTACCCCATAGTTGGATGCCGTACATCCATATAGGCTTCAAGATTACCTTATAGATGAGCAGCTTATTATCAATGGACAGTTTACTGTTTCGGCCTAGTAACCAGTGAAGGTTCTTGTAGCGTATGTTTAATTCTTCTCTTTTGGTCTTTATATGCTGCTTCCAGGTAAGGCGTCGGTCGAGATGTAGGCCCAAGTATCTTACAGTGTCTTTCTGGGGTAATGTGTTGTTATTGAGCTTCACTGGTGGGCAATCGCCTCTACGTAGAGTAAATGTAACATGGGTCGATTTAGACGCGCTAACCTGGATTCTCCAAGTTTGTAACCACTTAGTAATTTGGTCGAGCCCTCTTTGTAGCATTTTTGTCGCAACCGTGGGGTCTTTGTCACTAGCTAGGATCGCTGTATCATCGGCAAACGTAGCAGTAGTGATTCCATCCATAAAGGGGAAATCAGAGGTAAACAATGTGTATAAGACTGGGCCGAGTACTGATCCCAGAGGGACGCCCGCCTTGATATCCATAAGCTTGGATGTTGCTTCGGCTTCCTTTACTAGAAATAACCGTTCTGCTAGGTAAGACCTGAAAAGCTCACATAAGCTGTGTGGTAAGTGCTTTTTGATTTTGTACAGTAAACCCTTATGCCAAACCCGGTCGAAGGCCTGTTGAATGTCTAGAAAAGCTGAGGAGCAAAATTCTTTTTCTTCCAGCGTCTTTCTTATCCTGTCACATACCCTATGTACCTGTTCAACTGTGGAGTGCTGGGGTCTGAATCCAAATTGGTGACAAGGTGTTGTATTGTTAGCAATGAGCGTAGGTTGTATTCTACGTAGTAAAAGTTTTTCAAAAACTTTCGATAATATTGGCAGAAGACTTATCGGTCTATAGGATTTGACTTCATTAGGAGGCTTGCCCGCTTTATGCACCATTATGATTTGTGACACCTTCCATAACTGTGGGTAGTATTGGACTCTAAGGACTCCGTTATATAGAGTTGTAATAAATACAACAGCCTTCTTTGGAAGATGCTTCAAAATTTCCTTGGTTATAAGATCGAAACCAGGTGCTTTTCGGTCCTTCAAATTTTTTATTGTAGCCCAGACCTCTCTTACAGATATTGGTAGTGGAGGGGGAGACATTTGGTAGTCCTGGTCAAGAAAGCAGTTAATTTCATCTTCTAACACGCCAGTAGCTGGTTCGTTTGGTCGGAATACTTCTGCCAGATGCTCAGCAAATGTGTCAGCTTTTTCTTGTGGTGATTTCGCCCAACCTTGGGCCCTTTTAAGTGGGGGAACAGGCACCTGTGGTCTTGAATACCGTTTCGTGAACTTCCACAGCGAGTAGTTGGTCGACGCAGTTGCGGTCAGCGACTCCAGTTGAGCCTCGAGTGTACTATCGTGCCAGTTTTGGAGCAAGTCCTTTAGGTTTCGGGAGGCCCGGTTGAAATTCAGTTTGTCTTCGCCAAGCCTGCTTTGCTGCCAAACTCGACGCAACCGTTTTTTTCTAGAAGTTGTGATTTTATTTCTAAGGTGTAGTTAGAAGATCGTTTTGGCCGAGCGATTTCGGGTGTGTTCAACCAACATGCTTTTTGGATGGTTTTTGTGATGTATTCAGTCGCATTATTAATATCGTTTGGTGTTTTTAGGGCCACTTGCAGATCAACGTTGTCGTTCAGGTATGTCCTGAAGGACTCCCAATCGGTATAGCAGTTATACATTGTCGGTGGTTTGGAGGTTTCGATTACCCCTGAGCTTATTGTTAACAGTACTGGTGTATGGTCCGATGATGTGTCATGACAAGGTTCTGGTAGAATATAATCTCTGGTCAACCCCTTTATTATAAAGAAGTCTAAGAGATCCGGGGTTTTGTTTGAATCGGTTGGCCAGTACGTTGGCTCACCAGTAGACATTGGCAGACAGTTGTTATTCTCTATACTCAGGAGTAATTGTCTACCTCTAGTTGTCGTGAGTCTGGAACCCCAGTAAGTATGTTTTGCGTTCCAGTCGCCTCCTGCTATGAAGCGGTTTCCGAGAGTCTTGATGTAATGCGAAAACATTGTCTCGCTTATTTTATGTTTTGGAGGACAGTAGACCGCCGATACATTAAGGTAACCAGATTGTTCTTCTATAGCAATAGTCGTAGCCTGCAGGTATTCTGTTTTATATTCCGGCATCAGGTGGTGTTTAATGTTCTTTCTTACAATAATTGCCGTTCCAGCATGGGCCGTTCCATCGGGGTGATTTGTCAGAAAACATTGGTGATCTAGGAACGTAATGCAGGTGGTTGCAGTACAGTGTGCTTCAGAAACCAACAGGATGTCCAACTTATACTCGGACATTAAAAGTTCAACGTCATTTTTAGTAGGGGCTAACCCGTTTATATTCCAGGTTGCTATTCTAAGGGTAGTCATTTTGTTAGTTTATCAACAAGTTTAGTGATGAGTCTCATGAGAGTACTCATTTGTTGTAAGATGAAGTCAAATTTCTCCGCTTGTTTTTGCAACATTTGTTCTAAAGGGCTTCCTGTCGAATACAGTGAGGCATTTTGTCGTACGGTGTCTGCATAAGTTGTTTTAGGCTCTGCCAACTCCTTCTTATCCCGACTAGTGTCAGTTACTACCGTATTAGATAAAGCGCTATTTGTAGGAGGTTGTTTCTGAGCCACATCCAGTTTGAATGGGTCCTTTTTTGTTCTTCTCTCCAATATTTCTTTGTAGACTACACAACCCTTGTAGTTTGCCGGGTGTGGACCATTACAAAGAGCACACGTTGCAGGAGTCAAGCGGTCACGCTTCTGGCATTCCGATGTTTTGTGAGACTGGCCACACTTGACACATCGGTAAGGTCGCATACAATAATTCTTAGAGTGGCCGTATTGTTGACACCTCTGGCATTGGACTATCGATTTCTTTTTTCTGGGGTCTTCTATAACTATCGATTGGTGGTATATATACTTCAAGTCTTTCACAGCTTTGTTATTGGGGCCAGCAATAAGGTTAACAAAAAAGGTCGAGGTAGATTTTTTTTCAGGACCAAATTTGGCATTTATTATTTCTCCTGTGACTGTATTTCCTGTAGCTTCTATTTCTTCCCGTATTACGTCTATTGGAGTAGTTGGGTGAAGGTTGCGTATCACAACTCTGAAGCATCTGGTATCCTTCCTGTTGAATGTATGCCCAATGAGGCCATTCTCCCGAACTAGAGAAATTAATTTTTTATAGACCTCTATGTCCGCACTACTGACTCTCAGTTGACTTCTATTTACGATTTTGTAGGTAAACTGGTTTCTTTCCGCAACTGTTTCTAGGAGTTCAGTTAATTTGTTAACATCTTCAATTCCATAGAGGATGATCGGCGGCGGTTTACTAGGGATTTTTCCCTTTATCACGGGTTCATTCTCAGTAAGGTCGATAGTTAATCCACTAAACCTGTTGGATGTTCTTAATGCCTCTGGTGAAGGACTATTTAACATCTTACGTTTCTTGGGATTGTTGGTTGGTACCCTCTGCCATGGGGGAGGACCGGATGTATTTCCTTCCATAGTTTGGTTCAACATGTCTAGGTCATTACCATCTTGACTTGGAGTCGGGACAGTTGGATTACCTCCAACTGATGCTGATCTGGGACGGGATGTAAATAAGCTTGGGTGGAATGCCTGCTGTATAAATTTTTTGGGAACATTTTTATTTTGACCAGTATTAATCTCCTGCGAAAGAGCCTGGGTACCCACTGTTTCGCGTTCTAGATTATGTTGCAAAATTGTGCCCCCCCAGAATACGAAGGGCAGCCTGAGTTAGACTCAGGGAGGGATTCTCCAGCATGGCTGGTACCCTCCTGGGGTAGTTTGTTTTTCAACTTTGCTTCCATGTTTACATGCCTCCTACTCCAGATATTTTAGGAACTATTTAGGTCCCAAGGCTCACTGTAGCCTCTTCCAGCCGGTTTCCCGGCTAGGTGTATGGTTATCCCGCCATTGCTCGGGCGCCAGAGCCTCGTTTGTTGTCTAGCAGGGGGCACCACGGTAGCCAATTGGCTACCGCCGCCGTGCGGCGCGTGCAGGAGAGGTTGACATTTGGGACGGTTAAGATGTTATGCACCGTTCTCCCCCAACCCCCCAAAATAAATAAATATTGTTATAGATTTATTATAACAATGATTAGAAATTTTAGATAAATCCTTACTTTGCAGTTTTAGGTAGTGATAGAAAAGCCTCGAGCCTTTTAGCCCTAAATTTAAAGCTACTAGTCTTTTTTAGAGGCGGACTCATAAAATAGAAGTTATAAAAGCTGCTTACTATAAAAGGGCTTGCGCCTTTTTTTGGACTTAGGCTTTTTCTAAAGCTCCAGCGATTTGTGAAGGTTGGCGTCGTAATTGGAGCTCTAGGTAGTATTGTGTTTAGTTTAAAAAGCCTTAAATCTCTTTTGAGTCTCAGGTTAATGGGAGCGCAATGAATTATATATATTTGAGCCTGGGTAGTACCACGCCTGATGGGTGTTTCGTTTGGTCTGGGTGTTTCTATTTATAATATGTTTATTTATTGTCTAGTACCAGTACAAGCTCTGATTAGTTTAACAGACGCAGTATTCACATTTTGTCGAACTTCTTTCTGTGACATCAGGAGCATAAAAATTATCAAAATCAGCATCATTATCCATTATCGCTATTAGATATACAGTATTCCTACCCTACCTAGACCCTAGTTTTAGCTTCTTTAACGTTTATCAAGCAAAGTTTTTAATGCTCAGTTGTGAATATTGTATAGCTAATGGCGCAATTACTACAACTAGGAATCTAGAATGTGTTATAGACCTACAAATTGTGAAAAACCAATTGAAATTTGAATTTGGCGGACTTAGCGAAACGATCAGCCTTACACCAAAAAAAAGCTGAGGCTTAATTGAAAAATGTTTGTCTTAAAAGAAGCTATGAACTTTTTAGAAAATAATATTTTTTTTAGGCTTTAAGCTTCATGAGGCAAAAGCCATAATTAGAACTAGCTTCGAGGGCTTTACAGCTTTTTAGCCTTTTAGCCTTCAAGCCATTGCAATAAAGCGACGAGTCTTAAAAAAGGGCTAAAAGACTCGAGTCTTTTCTATCACTAGTTTTAGGAGACTGAAAATTAATTAACTTTAAAGTAATTTTTCTCAATGAAGATTTTTCACTTGAAGTTCTACTCTGTTTAGAATTTTACGACAACTCACATGCTGTCTTCAACTTCTCTCAAAATGTTTGATTCCAAGACATTTTAAAAACTAGATTTTCCAACATTTTGTCACAAACTTGTTGAAACAAAAGAGTTTGTGAGAGAATGGAAGAAACTACATGAAACTATTCTTTCAGTTCCCAATGTTGATATCTATAAGTGCAGATTTGATTTATACACATCCAATATAAAAAACAAAGACCAATTTAAACAAATTACTGGCTATTATCAGTTTTCTTAACTGCCTGCCTGATAATAAATAATAATAATTCTTACACACTGTGCAAATTAATGAAGCTTGAGGTAAACATTTTATCAAACTGAATGACCCAAAATGAAGGTCCGACAATAAAACAATATTATCGATTGTGCGGATTTGTCAGTCACGATGTTGCAGTGGTCGAGTGAGCATCGCGCGTGATCGCGCGACCGCTGTGGAGACATTTTTTAAGAGCAATGATTCTTACGTAATTGCTCGTCGACAATTTTGTTCAAAGTTCGGTATTCGGCGAATACGTAATGGACCGAGTGTTTAAGAGTGTAAATTTAATTCGTTCGTGGGTGCAGAGATTCCGCGCAACTGCTTCGGCTATGAATGTCCCACGGCCAGGGCCCAGTCGATCTTCAAGGACTCCCGAAAACATTTAACTGGTTGAAAGCAGTTTACGTGAAATTCCGCGACTTTCAATACGGAAAAGAGCAGCCTCACTTGGACTTCCAAGAGCGATTCGAACGTTCAAGAAATTTAAAAAAAGGATCTGAAGTTCCATCCTTTTAAAATTCAAATCGATCGAGAACTGAAAGAAAGTGACTTTGATTTACGCAAAAAAAAAATGTGAAACGATGTTGGAGCGTTTTCGCACTGTGAATCCCATTTTTTGGTGCGATGAGGTTCATTTTCACGTAAACTGCCACGTCAACAAGCAAAGCTGCCGCTACTGGTCTCCAAGAATCCGCAACCCTCGATTGAAACGTCAAAACCATTGCATAAACCCATGGTAACTGTTTGGTGTGCCTTATCCACGCATGAGATAAATGGAACATTTTTTTTCGAAAATTCTCGAGGCCAGGCGACGAATGTCAATGGTGAAAATTATCGACGCATGATTACGGAATTCTTTTTGCCAAACCTGCGAGCTTATCCATCGTAGTATTCACACACGTGGTTTCAACAAGATGGGGCGACTGCACACACAGCCAGTGCTTCGGGAAAATTTCCCCCAAAAAGTGATCAGTCGCTTTGGGGACATCCCATGCTATAGTAGAATTAGAAACGAATTCCAAAAAAAATTATATAAAGGACAATGGGAAGAAACGTCCCCACCCTCCAACAGGTTTCAGATATATGTCATTCGAAAGGTCTTTTTAGGCAGATATTTTGATATTATGGCCGCATTGTTCAAACATGTGGGGTTTGGCCGGAATTTGTAAGTATGTTTATATATCGTCTGTAAGAGACGTTTCCACCCTCGCAACAGGTTTCAGACATAATATATGTCATTTGAAAGGTCTCTTTAGGCAGATAATTTTAAATTAAGGCAACATTCTTCAAATATGTAGGGTATGGCCGGAATTTGGATACTTTAATATTTTTAAAAACGTCCCACCCTCCAACAGATTTCAGACATTTCATTTGAAAGGTCTTTTTCAGCACATATTTTAATGTTATGGCGGCACTGTCCAAATATGTGGGGTTTGACCGGAATTTCATTTATAAGTATTTTTTAAAAATGTCACCACCCTCAAATTGATTTAAGAAATACCTCATTCGAAAGATCTTTTTATGCTGGTATTTTTATCTTATAGCGGTAATCTTCAAATAGGTGGGGTTCAACCGTAATTCGCATATCAAAGTATTTTTCCGGTCGAATTTTTGTCACATTTTTTGTTAATAGTGTTCATATCCCATGTAATAGGAGGCAAGTCTATTGCCATAACCAGGCACATAAGTATTCCAAACTACGAGCTGCTACTGTGAATTTTACAAAAAAAAACCAATAAAGTTTTCTCGATCTGGGAATCAAACCCCCTTTTGGGAATCAACACCCTTAGCACTCTTCCTAAGTGCGACTGCTACGCTAGGATAATGATGGAATTGGTGTGCAGTAAAGAGGAATTAAAAAAATAAATATTTGTATAAAATTATACTTACACATTTTTGCCAAAACCTTTTTTTATTTTTTTAAGAAACCCCATGGTTTTCGCGTTTAAAACTTTTGTTATGCCTTTTGTAGCTGCTAATAAACATATTAAAACGCATTCCATGTCTGTTGGAGGTTGGGGACGGGGTCCATACAAAATTGCCCATGGTCCTGAACAGTGATGATCTCTCCTTTGTATCACTTTGGAAAAAAAACGAACACAAACAGTTTTCGGTGGTTTTCAGACGTCATTGAAGTTGACAGGAATGAAAGTTTCTAATACTGTTATAACTAAACCAAAATGGTAAAATGTGAAAGTATTTGTTGTGCCCAGCCTGTTTCGTCAATATTATGAAATTTTGATCGACAATCCTAGTTACGGAGAGCGCTAGTTACAGATGATTACTAGGTAATCAACTATTCATTGGTTACGGTTGGTGTTTCATCCTGAAAAATTATACTATTTTTCAAAAATATAAAATTTTAAAATTTGTTATTTGTACCTACCTAATTTCCACTCTGCTCAACAACTCTTGAAATTCAATAATCATTGTTTCATGCGATACCTATCACATGTGTCATATTATTATAAGACAACTGCTTCGTGCTATTTCTTTTCAACTTGTGCTGCCTGTATCTATGCTCGCGCTCATTAGTAAAGCCCAAAATGTTCACATATCAACGGTTATAGGTATGGATATTTAGCGCGACTCAATTTTAAATGACATATTCTATGAACATAACTTATATAATAGTATTATATCATTGCATACATACATATTTTCACGCCTGTCTCCCATTTGGGTAGGCAGAGATTAGATAGATTTCCACTTGCCACGATCCTGGCACACCACTTTCGCTTCATTCATTAACCTCTCATACAGATTATTCTCGATTTCGAAACGAATACGTTTTTGCAAGTTGTTTGTGCTTGGGCTTCAGATATTTTTTATTCTCGGTTTCAGCAAACGTCAAAATATTTGTCTCGTAACTAATTAATTTCAGATTATGATTAATATCTCTTCTCTACTATTATAAAATTGAAAAAATGCCTATGCTGTCTGTACATTGATGATATTAAAAAAAACAAGTGGGGTAGGGTATATAAACGTCTGCATATCCAAAAATGTGATTTTAAAATTCTTGTCTTATTGTCTGTTTGTTACGGGTTGGAGCAAAAACTACTGAATAGATTTGAATTTCGTTATCACTGTTAGAAAGTATATGCTCCAACTTAAAAACTGGTGAACTTCTTATCTCAATTAATTAACCGGATCCTGAGATACAGCTTGACCTCTCTGACGTATAAAGGGGAGATCATCACTATTACTTTATATTTTTTTTTTTGGAATTCATTTCTAATCCTACTATAGCTTCAGGCGAGCGAAGCCGCGGACAAAAGCTAGTAATTAATAAGATGAATTCCGGAATATCATTTATAAGAGCTGAATTTATAAAATAAATATATACTATAAAAAATATTCCCTATGCTTTGTGGCAATAATTTTAATCTGTATGTTTCAGGTGTTCATGATCCTTTATAAAGAACTGTACTATCGCGATATATATGCGCGTGTGCCAGGGGGTCCAAAACCTGAACAGAGGTTTCACTCATTCTACAACTATTGTGACCTTTTCAACTATATCCTATCTGCAGAGACCCCAGTGCCCCTGGAGTTGCCCGACCAGTGGTTGTGGGAACTTATTGATGAGTTTGTCTATCAATTTCAGTCTTTTGCGCAGTACAGGTACATTTAAATATTTTTACTAGCCTATAGTAATTTGGACATCAATAAATAAAATTATTTATCCTAAATATTCAGGTCGCGCACATCTAAACTGAGTCCAGCTGAGATTGATGCTCTCAATACTGAAAATAAGGCTTGGAATGTACTCTGCATTTTAAATGTATTGCACTCTCTTGTGGACAAGTCCAATATCAAGCGACAACTTGAGGTGAGTTAAGCTCTTAAAACAGCCAATGTAATTTCAAAAGGGCAGTGGCTCTAATTGTGTAAGATTTGAACGAACATACTTATAACTTTTCTGAAAAGCATTCACTGCAAACACTTTAACACCAAGGACACCAAAGAATATTACTAATAAAAAGGACTAAAAAGACATAATTATCATGTATTTAAATGATAATTTACGGTTTACGGTTTAAGAAATATATTTCACTCAAAAAGAATACAATTATTCACTTCTATGAGGAAAAAACATATTAATGAAGATAAGCGACGGTTTCGCTCATTTCGCAATTTACATTTCTCAGTTAATTTAATTGAAATTAACTGTGATTTCAGGTGTATGCTGCTGGCGGCGACCCTGACTCAGTTGCGGGAGAATTTGGCCGTCACTCGCTCTACAAAATGTTGGGTTACTTCTCCCTAGTAGGCCTCCTGCGTCTTCACTCATTACTTGGAGATTATTATCAGGCCATCAAGGTGAAGATGTCTTTTTGTTAAAAGTAGAAACATACATAAATAATGACAATAACTTGTTTTAGTTAGTCCTTGCTTTCGTAGTACTCCTGTGGGTAAAAAGGTCTATTTTTATTACATGTCAATTATTGTAGGTACTGGAAAACATTGAGCTCCACAAGAAGTCTCAATATTCGCATGTACCAGCGTGTCAGATTTCCACTTCTTACTATGTGGGTTTCGCATACATGATGATGCGTCGCTATGCCGACGCCATTCGCACGCTTTCTTCAGCTTTGCTCTACATGCAGCGCACGAAGCAGCTGTTCTCGTCTCGTTCATACCAGAATGATCAGATCAACAAGCAGACTGAGCAGATGTACCATTTACTGGCCATCTGCTTGGTCCTCCACCCACAGTGCGTGGATGAATCCATTCAGCAGGTATGTAAACATCTTTAGAGATGACATAGAGAGATTTTTTTATATATCTAGCCTGGTCTCATACAACCTTAGTTTAGCATAAAGGAAACCCGAGACACGTGTCTAGTATTTTTAGAAACTATGCACAAGATTTCTAAGTATCTATCTCAAAAAATTAGGCTTGTTAGGTCACCACAAGTTGTCCGTACAAAAACATGCTACCACGTTTTATTATCCCCGCCCCGCTGTGCGCCGCGCTTAGTGCCGCTTTGTCCTGCCGTGACTTGTGATGTGCGCGTATTATAGCGGAAAGATACTCAGGCCCACTTGCAACAACTTTTTAAATATGTTTAAATTGAATTTAAACTCAATTTTTCATAGAAATTTCGTGTTTAAATGCAATTTAAACACATTTAAGAAGTTGGTGCAGGTGGGCCTTAGTATCGCTTAGTGTCCCACTTGTAACATTACTAAATATTTTTGGGTCATAACAAGAAGTATAAAATATTGGAATCAATTCATTTACTTATTCTGAACAAACCGTATTCAGGTTTCGCATAAACTAAACTTGGGTAAAAAATCATTAAAACTTCTAGTAATCAATAAATGTCAGGAAATCGTTACCAAAATTGCATTCTATATTTTTTTTCAAATTGAGAAAACTTGTATGTCCATGTCTACATCCTGTCTCTGTTATTCTGTCTTAGTTAAGTCGGTGGTCTGACAAAGAGAGGAAGCGTCAAAACGGGATCAAAGTTTGATCAGGTTATAGATCGTGCTTGTTAATATAATTATGATATATGTATAAGGTTTAAAAAGAAAAATATACCAAAGTGTAAATATATCTTTTAAATTGCAGGTTCTCCGTGAAAAGAACTATCATGAGAAAATGTTCAAGATGCAGTATGGTGACTTGGGAGAATTTGAAAGCTGCTTCACTTTTGCTTGCCCTAAATTCTTGTCGCCTTGCCCGCCGCCTATCGAACCTGGCTCCAACTACGGACGTGACACTGTCAAACACCAAACTCAGGTGTTCATGGATGAGGTCAGTTTTGATTACTTCTTATGATACTAAACATTGATAATTATGTGGTTTTTAGGTTTTAATTTTAGGCAGTCATCGTATCGGAAATATTAGAACATCGAGAAGGCTAAGGGGGCTCGTGGCTCGTGCGCTCGCTGAGGTCAGTGTGTGGTTGGGTGACAATTTTTAACACATCAAGACCCCTCCGTACCTCGGATAGCACGTAAAGTCGTCTGTCCCGGTTGTCATACGAACATCTAAAAAATCCTGACATCCAGTATATCCTTCGAATATCTGTATTGCCCAGAAATTGGGTTGCGGAGATCTGATGGTAGTCGCTTCATGTAAAATACTAATATTCAGCCACATGTGGTTAGACTAGAAGCCGTCCAACATATTTGGGAAAAGGCTCGGGGTATGATAGCAGTTACGAAACATTTTCTTGATCGAAGAACTTGTATTACCCATTAAGACAATTGTCACCATACTAGTGAAACAGCCAATTGAATATTATCTACAGGTTCGTCAGCAAAAAATGCTGCCAACAATCCGTTCGTACTTGAAACTCTATACGACCCTGCCACTAGCCAAGCTAGCTGCATTCATGTCGGCTGCTCGCGGCGGCGACAGGGATGCGGCGCGAGAGCACGCTGCCCTCGCAATCCATCTGTTATGTTTCAAGCATAAGATGAAGAATGTAGTTTGGACTAAGGGACCTAGTGGTCTTGATGGAAAGTTCCAAAGTGGTTCTGAGGTGAGAATAGTTTACATTTTATAATAAACACTATAATAAATTGTCGTCACATCCTTTAGGCGCGATTGGTCTAATTAGCGATTGATCCAATAATACGCAGTGAGTGCAATTCGTTGGTCCAATATAAAGTATTTCCTATTAGTTGTAACACACAATTTTTTTACAACCTACCTTTAATTCCGATGGTGGTGATATTCCTATGCGTTTTGTTTTTGCAACCGATAATGCAATAATCATTTATTAAATTAACTATTTGAAATTAGATTACACTCAAATATCGTAATATTTTTATCTTTTTGATTCTTTGTACTTACAATACTTCTTACGTAGTTTACTTAATCTTTACATATGAAATTGCCATGTTGCGTTCTCCATTTCAAATAAAAATATTTTTTGTTTGGCTAAGAATTGTAATTTCAAATATTAACTTTATTATAAAAACATGGAATTATTTATCCAATAAAGTCATTAACGTTTGTATAAGACCATGGTAACTTTAATGAATGAAGCAGCTTATGGGCATAATAATAAATGTCAACAAGGCAAAAGTGATGGTTTTTAAAAGAGAGGAAGACGTATGTACTTGTGTGTGATGTAAAGAGGCAGAGATAGTTATGGTGTTCATTAGTTCCTGTCAAAAAGGCAAGGGTGGCTATGTGCAATGATATGCAATTATGCATGTATCCTACACTTATGTATGGAAGTCACTGTTGGGTGTGGCAGAATATGCATGAAAGTAGAATAAATTGCGGTGGACATGCATTCCTTGCGAAGTATGTGCAGTGTTATTTGGAATTATAGATTAACGAACAGTATGATAAGACAACGCTGTGGACTGAAGATGATGCAGTAACACGTATTGAAAAGAATATGCTGAGATGGTTTGGACATGTAGAGAATGAATAAAATACAATTAACGAAAGGAATTTATAAGGCGAATGTCAGCGGCAGCATCGGAAGATGTCGCTCTAGAGTGCTACCCAAAGTAGACTATATCGACCCCAGGAGTCGACGACGACCTGCAAAGGAGTCTATGTCAGCGGGAAGAAAAATTAGGGTCCATGAGCTCTAAACGGGTAGGTATCTTATCTCGTGTGGGGCCGAGGCAGCAAGGCCTCAGAGCACTTCGACCCAATGGGATATTTTGTGCTTCCCCTAGATACCTAATTCTCATCCTCCCCCAGTTCTTCAAACAGCTCATCCATAAGCTTTATAATGACGCCTGGGGGTATGAGTCTGTAGTCCTCTGGTCTTGGATAACCCTGCTCCAAGAGGCACATTCGCTTTCCAGCCAGTGCATTGCATGTACACAGAAGGTGTTCAATGCTCTCAATTTCCCTTTTACAGGCCCTGCAGGCTGATGTCTCCGTCAGACCCATATTTTGAAGGTTTTTACACTTCTAAGATGTTAACGTTAAAGTCGCCACACACAATTATAGATTTTTTTTGGAGTTATTCCCAGTTGTCCTCACCATCTTCGTCTCCAATGATGACGTCCCCAAATGGGAATGGCAAGTCCCCGGGGACAAATGGGAATGGCAACTCTTCTTGTTCCCAATTGCCACCAGTGGTGACAGATGGGAAAAATAAATAGGGGGACATATCTATTTATTTTTCCCATCTGTCACCACTGGTGGCAATTAGTAAGGAGAGGAGAAGAAAGAAAGAAAGAAACAGTTTATTCAGCCCAGTAAAGTCGAGTACATTCGTAATAATAAGCTATACTAACAAAAAATAAAAATAGTACTATGACCAAATTTGCGCCGAAAGGGATCTGGTTCAGGCGGGGCTAGAGCTAAAATTATAATGATGTGAATTATTATTTTTTTCACGAATTATTTTAATTAGATGATATAATATGTATTCTCTTATGAAATGTACATTAAAACGAGAGAAATAAAACTTTTACACGTCACTTGGATGACATATATTTTTATAAATCACAACATTTATAATAATCGAAATTACAATTGCACAGATTAATCAAGGAAACAAAAACTGCACAAGTACAGTTTTTAGTACTACAACTATTACAGATCATATAATTATTTTACTTAAAACGCTGTTCTTCGGTTTTCTATCACAGTTTCAACACATGGAATTATGTCTTTTTATGTAAATTAATAATAAAATAGCACTTAATGAATACTTAATTGCAACACATTTACAATAATTTCCACACTCATCCTGTCGATCAACCCCCCCTCCACTATGCTGTTGCCGGTTCGTAGACCAGTGACGTCACACTTATCAGTACATTCCCAACAATGTCAGGGTCAAGTGCGTCGTGCAGTTCTGGTGCAGTTTCGTTAGTTTAAAAAAAACTAGTAAAAAAATCATGTAAAACGACTTGTAAAAGTGTATTTTTAAGATCTATTTACAGAAATAAATATCAACAAAAATAAAAGAGAATAGTAAAAGTAAATTACTGTGAACAAAGCGTTGATTAATCTGTGCAGTTGTAAATTCGATCATTATAAATATTTGATTTAGAAAAATAAATGTCTTCCAAGTGATTTTTAAAAGTGTTATTTCTCTCGTTTTAATGTACATTTTATAATAGAATATATCATCTAATTAAAATAATTCATGAAAAAAAAATTGAATCGAATCACTATAATATATTCAGCTCTAGCCCCGCCTTACCGAGGACGTATCTATTTATTTTTCCCATCTGTCACCACTGCTGGCAACTGAAAACAAGAAGAGTGGCCATTCCCATTTGTCCCCACTGGGGATGCCACCACTAGTGACAAATGGGATTTTTTTCCAATTTGTCACCAGTGGAGACGAAGACGGTGGGGACAACTGGGAATAACTCTTTTTTTGAGACAATAAGTATTTTAAGAACACCCTCCATTATAGATTCAAATGTTGTAAAATTTTGGCTATTAGGGGGTCTTTAAACACATAAATAAAACAATATGCTTATCCAGCTCAACATAGGAGATTTCAATACAATGTTCAACCGACCTAGATACTATATCCTTACGTCCTTTTGCTTCTAGCGAGTTTTTAATTAATATACTACTCTTGGCAGTTAGATTGATGTTGTACGATGCTACCTTATCAAATATCTACCATTTTGTAATTTCTGGTAAAGTCTGGTGTTTCTAATCAGAAAACGTAGGTTCGAATCCTGCCTGCCTTGCAAAAAAATACAAAACGATAGTTACTTACAGTTCGCGCAAAATAACTTGACCCAAAACTATAGTAGAGGGTAAGTTTGCGCAGTGCATTTGCGTGCAAAATGTACTAAAAAACGACTACTATCCACCATTTTGGTTCAAGTTATTTTGCGCCAACTTTATTTGATCATTGATTGGGAAGTGACATGGGTCGTCGATAAAGACTGAGTGAAGACTGAAATCCACGCCTGCGAAGCCGCGTGCCGAAGCTAGTATTGTACATATAATTTCGGAAACATTGTCCAATTTAGGCCAAGCGCGCATTCTTATTTTTTTTTACATTGGACCAATCGCGCCTAATGTCGTCACATTTGTGATACCCCCTCTCCCTAGTGTGTATTTTATAATCTATATATTCTATATATTAATATATAAAGCTGAAGAGTTTGTTTGTTTGTTTGCTTGAACGCGCTAATCTCAGGAACTACTGGTCCGATTTCAAAAATTATTTCAGTGTTAGATAGCCCATTTATTGAGGAAGGCTATAGGCTATATATCATCACGCTACGCGGACGAAGTCGCGGGCAGAAGCTAGTATTACATATAAAAATAATCAAAGCAAGACCAATTATTTTTTTTTGTTCCGAATATTTTATTTATTACCACAAATCGATGACCCCCTTGTCACACGATGGCAATATATGGATGGCCCCATACCACAGTTTGCTTTTGGAAACCCTAGTTACAATATGATTAAATTTATCTATTTCAGCTTGACTTCTACATAGACAATGATATGATCCACATTGCTGACACAAAGGTGGCTCATCGCTTTGGTGATTTCTTCATTCGCAAACTACTCAAGTTTGAAGAACTGAACCGCAAACTCCACCATATTAAAATCTAAATTGTCTCAAATACAACCTTAGTTTTAGTATATGTGAAAAATACCACGAAGACAAAATATATCATGGTGTAGAAATTAATGATATAGAAAAGTTACTTATTCCGACAAACCATATTCAGGTTTCACATATACTAATAATAATGTTGTATATTATACTGATTTTGTAACTGTATAAATAAAGGTACTAACATATTCATGATGTCTTTATTCAATTATCCTTGGAGTATATGGTACATATTTTTTATTCCTTTTATAAAACCTCTTTGGTTCTTTAATTTGGACTCTATCTCGCTGAACTGTTTCAGGGTAATTTTCTTTATACTGTTGCCATGGATGTTCTTGTGTCATCGCTTCTTCAATATCTAGGTCCTTCAACCATGTTGTGTAATATTTAGAGAAGATTTCATATGTCTTCTTGAACACTTCTGAACCTTCATCCTAAAACGAAAAATTAGGAAAAATAAAAATCTCATTCCCAGGTCGAGCCGTGTTATTAGGTTTTTCTATGCAATTCTCAGTAACAAGCAATTTTAATTTTTATGTCTGTTTAATGGCAATAAGCTTGCCCCCTATTAAATTCTACCCTAACCATATTAGCAAACAATACACCTGTTAGGCTTTCCGTACATGTATATGGTGCCGGTGCGGCGATTGAATAGGCATGATGACAGATTTTGAAATGCCCTTCTATACGTGTATACCTATAACCTATAATACACGTATCCTATTTACGAATATAATATTACCTATTTCAGTCATAAGAAACAGTGAGCCCGATGGTTATGTCACACTGTCTCTGTCAGTCTCTGCCTTTTTTACCGACTAAAACCACCACCACTACCACTTCCGCATAGTGGTGGGATCACGGGAATCGCTCTCGCATGCTCTGCGATCCCACCGCGGACGTCCAATGTTGGACCCCCGTGACCGCCGCCCAAGGCCCTCTATGCGGCGGGACAGATATGTAGCCCCGCCGCCGTCCAGGGATAGCGGCGCATCTTAATACCGACACTCCTCTAGCCCTGCGGCCCTACCGACTTCGCATTCATGCGGCTGCGACGCCGCCGATGCCGCAGAAGGCAGGGAGAGCGGCGCACCGTGATACCGGTACTCCTCCCCCGCCGCGGCCCCTTAAACTTTCAGCCGCAGCGTCGCCCATTAACACCGCGGCCCGCCGCAGTTGCGGTGCCTCCCATACGACATCGGACATCGCAACCTACACCGGCCGCTCCAATGCGGGCTTCCTGGGGATTCCTGTTTAGCTGCACCGTGGGGATCGAATCCACGGTTACTAAGCCCCCCCGCCGCGACAAGGCGAGATCCCCTTGGGGGGATGTGACACTCCTGCCAGCATACCGATTAAAACCACCACCACTATTACCTTCCGCATAGTGGTGGGATTCACTCTCGCATGATCCGCGATCCCACCGCGGACGTTCGATGTCGGACCCTCCCCGATGGCCAGGTGCAACGGGCGAATGTGGGTGTACATTAGTACGCCTCTGCCTAAACCCTACGGGGAATACAGGCGTGATGGTATGTTATGGATTAAATGATTTACATACTGACAACGACAACGAAGTTTTCACATTTCGAAATTCCAATGAGCAACCAAGGGAAAAAACCAATACATTTCTTGTTTTACGATAGTTTAAAAAGTTTAGCAGTCTTACCTCGAAATATGTTAGGTACTAGTGCTCAGTGGCGGACTAAGCCCGTCAGAGGCCCGGGGTGGCAAAATTGAATGAGGCGCCCTAGTTTTAAAAAAATTGTGTACGTTACCCTAGCAGGAAATTAGCTCCTAGAGTGATATGAGTGGAACGTTTATTAAGTGCTGCTGTAATTGTGCGACTCATAAAAAAATTGTGCGCTTTGTAGTTTTGGAAAAAAACGATTCCTGCTGGAGTTACGTTCCTCCAGCAGGAAAATTCTAAACGAATGATCGGAATGAGAAATATTGTAGATATATGGGCAGAGAGCTTATATTTGTGCATAAATGTGTGCCAAAAATATAATTTGTGCGTCTTCAGGTTTTCGAGATATTGCATTTCCTGCTGGAGTAATGTTTTGCAAAATCGTGTATCTCTAAAACCATTGCATGTGCTTCTGTAGAATAAACACACACGAGTAGCTCTTTATTTGTGCGTATTTGTGACAGAATTAGATTTATAATTTTCAAGTAATAGCGCTTTTTTGAAAACCAGAAAAAATATGGCAGCGCCGAAATCAGTAAACTTATAAGCCAGCTGACAACTGTATACGGTTCTTTTTGACGCTTATATTAACCATAAAAAGTATCAAAAGAGTACATACATGCGTTATCTATATACTAATATATAAAGCTGAAGAGTTTGTTTGTTTGTTTACTTGAACGCGCTAATCTCAGGAACTACTGGTCCGATTTGAAAAATTCTTTCGGTGTTAGATAGCCCATTTATTGAGGAAGGCTATAGGCTATATATCATCACGCTATGCGTACGAAGTCGCGGGCAGAAGCTAGTTAAATAATATAGCTAAAACTCAAAACGATGGTGTCTTAACTTTGACGGCAAAATACAAGAAACCGGCTCAACCCAAGTTATGTAGATAAAAACAAAAAAAATAGTGCGTTTATTCAAGAATATATTATTACAGTGAAAATATTCAGCTTGGAATTATTCGTTTATGTAGATATAAGCAAAAAACTAAGTATGTAAACTAGGCTACATTCCTGCTAGGGTAACGTAAACAAAAAAATAGTTTTACATGTTTTTATTCAGTTCACATTTGTATGTATAAATAAGTGTTTATGTTTATTTCGTAAAATCTGGTACCTACATACGTGAAATTTAAATTCGAATTAAATTATTTAGGCTAAATAAACATACATACCTACAATATGGGTGAGGAAAATGAAATACGATCGACTAAAAGAAAAAACTTAAGTATATGTTTATGATAAGAACTAGTCTTGGTGCCAAAATTGTTATATTTCGCTTTAGAAAAACTATGCATTAGTTTATTACCGTTTACAGAACGGAGATAGCTGGTGGCGTTCAGTTTTAGTTTTTATAAGCATTTTAGTGAGCGCCGATCTAGATTTTTTTGAATGACTAACGGAAATGTAGACTGCACTCTAAATACCTACATTTTCCGGTGCTCAAAGGGTTAAAGTCTTGTTTAGGATTTGATCAGGGGAACGCGGAGACATTTGGGGGCCCCCAAGGCTGGAGGTCCGAGGCGGGCGGGCCGCCCCCTCCGCCCCACTGTTAGTCCGCCACTGCTGGCTAGTGCTATATAAAATAAAATAAAATATACCGCGTGTGGACACCTGCGGCCCTGCCCGCAAGGGAGGTTTAAAGTTTCAACTTATGAAAAGAAGAAGAAGAAAGGGTATGACAGGTATGCATATAATTATTTTTGTATGCCTTATGGCGGAACATGGTATGGGACTAAAATTTATTGTAACATCTTTATAACCCTGTGTTCACAAAATAAATGAATTTGATTTTGACAGAGACGATTTCGTAATAGTCACCGCTCGTCACCTTAGCAAATCACCCTGCTGGAATCACAATGTTGAAAGTTCAAGCGACACGATGAAATATGAATGCTTAAACGTGACGTCATGCGCTCTGATTGGTGTTTCGAATTTTCGATAGCAGTAATATAACATTTTATTTCATTGAAAATCATTAATCATGAAAGCTGGGTATTTTTTTTTTACTTTTAACTTATTTATTTCCTTAAAATCGTTTTATACTGTCATCATGCCTATTAATTAATGTAGGTAATTATGATATTTACAAAAAATATGAAGGTATAAAAATGTACATATAACCAAACCTTTCTTCGGATATTATTACACTTGTCATCAAAACTTTCGAGGTGTTTCAGGAAAATATGATTAACTTTTACATTTTCTTTTTTCACTACATTCATAATGTATAAAACATAGCCAAAATGGCTACTTGCTGTCCCTTGTCTCAACAATGTTCCAAGAATTTCTATGTTCACTCTGCAAATTAAATAGAAACTTGGATCTCTTCATTATATTTGGAGTGCAGTAATGTAAGATGGCAGTAATTAAAATTGCTTACTTGAGTTGTTTTTCTTCCATATCATTAAGAAGTGCTTCTGCATTTTCTTTAGTTTTACATGCCATTGCTAGTACACCATAAGTCATTATATTCGGTTTAATTTTTAACTTCTTAGAATAGTAAAACCTTTTCTTACGAAATTCAGTTTCATGATTAATAATATCTTTCACTTCCTGTAGCAAGAAAAACGTTTTATTTAAAAAAAGCTTACTAGCAATGCGGGTCGCACATTACTAGTATTCTTGTTAACCCCTCGTGCTAAGCTAGCTTGCGTGTATTACGAGTGGGTTCACGTCGGTAGTGCAATGGGTGGGGTTCGAACCGGCAACCACATGATCGCAAGTCCGACGCCCTAGCCATTAGGCTACCGCCGCTTCGGATAATTTAAAAAAATAATGAGTTAATTATTTTTTTAAAAAGTCAGTATCATTATTTCAAGTATTCTTATCTTGTTGTCAAGTGATGCCTGCCTGTTTAAGTTTAGTAGTTTACAAATAAACTGTTAAACCAATACATACTTTTACACATAGCCTGGAATCAGAGAAATGCCAGAGAGATATTAAAGCAAGTAGGTATGTTAGTGAAATCATTTTGAAAAATAATGATTTGTTTATGAATTAAAAACATAATATAATAACTTACAAATGCAGCATCATAATCTAATCTCAAGCACCTCTTCTTTATTAGCATATTGTAAAAATCAATATCAGCTTTGATTTCCAAAGTCTTCATTGTTTGAAGTAATTTGTGCTCAGCTTCTTTTGTGTTATCTATTAATGGTAGCATTTGTGTGACAGTTTTGATATCTGGTTTTATAGAATATGCCTGCATTTCCTTGATGAAGTCCTCCTGGCCACCTACTAAGGCAAACTTATCCTGTACTGTGTGAACTTCTTGTAAAGCTGTTACTCGCTCCATATTCAGCAATTTAGATAACAAGTTAGGCACAGTTCTGTCATTTACAGCCACTTTATCCAACTTTTTTACTAATTGTACTTTTATATTATTATCCTTATTGTCAATTACACTTATATTACTAGAAGATTCAACTATATATTTATTGTCATTATCTGTTTGGACAACTATGGATTCTGAAGGTCCAATCAGTACTTGTCCATAAGGTCCAATTTTAATGTTTTTTCTTGGTTCTGCCAATTGCTCTTTTTGTTTATTTTGTAATTCAATTTGAGCTTGTATAATACTAATAAGTTCTTCAATTTCCTTCTTACCACCTAAATTACAATCTTTAACACATTTCAGCATTAAATTGAAAGTATAAATATTGGGTTTCTCTCTCATTTTTAACATTTTCCTCCATACTACTAGAGCATGATGCAAACCATTCTGTTTATCAGATATACAAGCATGAAGTAGATGGTTAAAAGTATGAATTTTTATTCTCATTTTTGCAGACATTTCATCAACAATTTTAAAAGCCATAGGTAAGTCACCACATCTACCAAACGCTTTGATCATGGCATTATAATTTGTCATGTTAGGTTCAAAACCTTTCTCAATCATTAAGTCTTTCAAATTATGGGCACGCTTTAATCCATCTTCGGGCCATGGGCTATTTGCACAAGCATGAAACAGACAAGTATATGTGTCTCCAGTGGGACTCAGAGCACGCTTTTTCATATCGTTAAATAATTTAAAAGCTTTTTTCGTATAGCCAACATCAGCACAAGCACCAATTAATAAATTATAAATATAATTTTCAGGTTTCACCCTGTCTTCTTTTATCATTCTCACTTCTAAGACGTCAATAGCTTCTTTGAGTCTCTTATATTTAAGATATTGTTTTATAATATCGGCATATTGCTTCGTAGTCAGCTTGCGGGAATTTAAAGGTTTATTTTCTAAAAACTGATGCTCTTGTTTATCTCCTTCATCAAAAAACTCATCTGATTCCGTGTTAAATGTTCTAGATAAAGTTCCGAAGGTATCTGGATCTTCTAGGTAGACCAAATTATCTTCTGTTTTATATTCTTTTGGCTTACAATATTTCATGTCTTCTGGGAGTGCAACAGAAGTAGTTATGAAATTGTTGCGAATCACACTGCCGCTCCTAAGTATTCTCAACAATTTTGTACAACGAAATGCCATTTTAAGTTCCCTTTGTTTTAATATAGTATTATTTCATTTGATTGAATTGATAAATAATTAAATAATAACAATGTGTACATAAATAATACAACTTAACCTCAATCACAATTCACAAGTTTCACAACACACTACAACAACACCACAGATTACTAAGAGAAAGAGAAGAAATACTAGTATCAACACTACACTACTTTGACTATCTATCTTTATGGACCCGCCTCTCATGATCTTTCCCCTCTGTCAAGGTAGTGGATTAAAAAATCTAACGCGTTTATAAAAACTGTTTCCGAAATCGATTTTTCATAAACAGAATCGTTTCCGCTCAGTAAGGTCATCATAAATGCTCCGTGTAAATACCGATATACGTGCAGTTAATGTATGCAAAAAAATATCTAATATCTTATATAAATAAAGATGGAGTTATTTTCAGTATGTAAGTATTAAAGTTCATTTATTTCTATTTAAATCACATAATTTAATAATAAAGATCGAGGACGTTACCGATTCAATAATCGAGTATAAAATAATCGTTTAGTTCAAGCATGCACTCCCCACGAGACTACCCGCACTCCCCACGAGACTAGCAAATTTGTTTTTACTAACAATATCAGCGTTCTTCTAATAAACGTAAGATTTAAATTTGAAATATCCATCAAAATGTCATTTTTTGATTTTCAATTATATATCATCCAATAGGATGTCACCATTTATGATTTCCAATTATAGGTCTTAATGCAGAATTACCTTTTTTTGGCAATTATAGGCCTTATATATATTACGACATAATCCTTAAAACTCGGATTTTAAAAAGTGTTGCGAGACTATGTCCCTCTTTTGTTTTGTCATTTTAATTAATGATGTGATTGTTTACGATTTCGAATCGATATCGATATTATTTTCGTGTTCAATGTAAGACCAAATTATTTATATTTATAAGATTTTTGGAAATGACGTAACTAAGATTATTGATTAATTTTGATATCCAGTGCTAATAGATATTTTATTTGTTACTTTTTCAGATCTATAAAAGTCCTTCATTTAAAATGAAGTAGGTGTGATTGATAAATAATAGCTTAAGCGTTTGCGGATAAATGTGTTGACAAAAGAATTTATAAATGAACATATTTAAATCGTATTTTAAAAATGATTGAAAATGATTTCTAAGATACGGTACGGTTTGAAGGTCTGGGGTTTCTTTTACCGCTTAGGTGGAAAACCAGCACATGGCCCGCCTGATGGTAAGTGGTTACCGTAGCCTTATATGAACGCTTGCAACACCTGGGGTATCACTCGCCCGTTGCTGACCCTGTAAAAATCTTTTCACACCCGGTAGACAACCCACAACACCGGTACCCCCACTGCCAACATAACGCTTCCTCGCGGAGCTCTGGCGATCTTGCTCACCGTTAGGAACACAAAATAGTAGAGTGCTATGTTATTTGGCTACTATTTTCTGCAAAGTGTAGGTATTTCCCCAGTTGGGCAGCTCCAATTGTAAGTGGAGTTATTCAATTCCACTATGCCCTGCCTCTCGGGGTGTTTCTTCAAACACATTATTTTCTTTTTTCGATATCCGGCTCAAAGAAATAACGTGAGTACGGAACACGACATACCATCACGTCTTTATTCCCCGAAGGGTTAGACAGATGCGTACTTAGGGGGCGAGCCTATTGCCATTAATCGGGCATCAACCCTTAATTTTATAGAAAAACTCCAATAACACATTGCTCGACCGGGGAATCGAACCCAGGACCTCTAGCGTAGCAGTCGCGCTTCTGTTCATATTAACGCGCGTACGTATATCTCGTGGGAAACAAAACGGTCTGTCTAGTGTCATTCCTAATATATCACCCTGGCAAAGAAAAGAATCAAACTAAGTGGTATCAAAGTATTTGTAACAAAACGTCCCCAATATCCGCTCTATCTATACTAATATTATAAAGAGGAAAGATTTGTATGTATGTAACCAATAAACTCAAAAACTACTAGGTCGATTTCGAAAATTCTTTCACCATTTGAATGCTACATAATTCAAGATTAACATAGGCCATAGAATATGTATTTCGAAAAAGTTAGCGATTTCTCTTACCCGTGCGTTTATTTTCCAATTACAAAATATGTATTTATCTATACCTAAATAGTTTCTATCTTTTGTATTTAATTGGCATGTAATGTATAACAATGAGAGACATTGCATTGAAAATATAACGCAAGATATTTGAAGGTGTGTATGGATAATTTTAATTTTGCAAATAAATTATTACATATAAAAATAATTTGTAATCGTTGTTTCATTTTTATCCATGCTTCTTAAAATAATCTATCGATATAAAATATCGACATAGTAGCTTCCTAATAATTTTTAATCTCATAAACGTTCGTATTGTCGTCAATTCTTGTATGTTGACGTATTTGACCTCTATGTGTGCGTAAATTGTGGTAGTGGTAAAGATTTTCATATGTGTGAGTTCGTAGCGATACAAAATGATTTTGAGTATGTGTGCAGCAATGTCTATGTTGTGTTTCCTCCCCCCGCACCAAAAGTGACAGACTTTTTTTTTCATAGAATTAAGCGCGTTACTTGTCCAGGGATAGATAGTCAAAGACTGTGGGACTTGTGGTGGTACGGACTACGATACTAGTATCTCTTAGTAGTCTGTCGGATTACGGTGGTACTGGTATTGGTTCTATATAACAGACCACTCGTCTCATAATCTTATCTTAGTAGTCTGTGGTTCTAACCTTTTCACGCATGTCGCCTAGAAATTATTTTGATCAGTTTTATTCACGGTAAACAGTGATCATGTCTAATGAAACAGAAGAGCAGATGGAAGCTAGTTCCTCTGAAAGTGAAGATGAGTTTATGGAAGACGGGGAGGAAGGAAATGATGATGACCGTCCTCAAACTTATCTTCCAGGACAGCCTCTAAAAGAAGATGAGCAGCTGGTGTGTGACCAGTCCGCCTATGTGATGCTGCATCAAGCGCAGACTGGAGCCCCTTGTCTTAGCTTTGACATTGTTCCCGACAACCTCGGAAATGACAGGAATGAGTTCCCGATGACATCCTATTTAGTTGCCGGTACACAGGCTTCTAGCGCACATTTGAATAAGTAAGTTGCAGGACTATCAGTTTTGAAACAGCTGGCATCAGTTGCCGGTCAGAGAGTCGCCTTACGGCGGAGTGTACCTTTGAGTAAAAAGCGCAGAACGTTGTATTGAATACGCGACGTAGACCTAAGACCCCCTAGCCCCTTTGACCGAACATGGTATTTCGAAGACCCCTGCCCCCTGATCACGTCACATACATAACATAGGTACAATCCTCTATAATATTGAACCTGTGTATCAGGCTAGAAAGTGCAGAATTTTGGCATAGGAATGCAAATCCTGACATTAGTTTCCTGGATCTTAAGTTACTTTTGTTTTTGTTAGTGTTTTAGTAATCAAGATGTCAAACTTGCATCAAACATCCAAAACAGAGGATGAAGAAGAATCTGATGAAGATGAAGATGATGAAGATGTGGAAGAGGATGAGGAGAAAAAGCCACAGATGACATTTGCTTTCATCAAGCATCAAGGCTGTGTCAATAGAATAAGGGTAAGATACCATTTTTTTCGGCCCTCCTTATATATGTACTAGCTTCTGCCCGCGACTTCATCCGCGTAGCGTGATGATATATAGCCTATAGCCTTTCTCAATAAATGGGCTATCTAACACTGAAATAATTTTTCAAATCGGACCAGTAGTTCCTGAGATTAGCATGTTCAAGCAAACAAACAAACAAATTCTTCAGCTTTATATATTAGTATAGATTAAAAAAATAATATGATTGCTCACTTACTCAGTTCCTAGAATAACTGGTAAAATATTTATTTTTCTATTTTCAGGCAACAAATTATAGAAATTCTGTTTTAGCAGCAAGTTGGTCTGAATTAGGCAGAGTTGATATTTGGAATATAACACAGCAGTTACAAGCAGTTGATGATCCAACATTGCTAGAGCGCTACAATCTGGATGCTGTCCATAATCCAACCAGGCCAGAATATTCATTTAATGGTCATCAGCAAGAAGGATTTGGTATTGATTGGTGCCCTACAGAGCTTGGTGTGAGTAAGCTATGGTTTTGAAATTCAGAAGTGTCAGGCTACATACCCAATATATTGCTTTGTGGACTAGTCTCAAAAGCTGGGCTTGGAATGTGGTCTTCTTTACATGTGAAGATGTTCAGAGTTCTCTTGTAGAATACATTGGAGTACCTCCTTGTACCTAATCAAAGTCAACCATAATTCTGAATATTATTTACTGAATGAATACTACTTTTTTACTGAATTATTACTACTACATACTTAATTTGTTGAAGATATATGTTTAAAATTAATAAGATAAATTTTTGTCACACTCTGTAAGGCTTTATGGATTTTAGTTTGAGAGGCGTTACATTTGTCTCAATTGTGGGAATATACTGAGTATATAAGCAAAAATAGGTAGGAACAAAAATATTTAAAACTTATATGTTATAATAGGGAATGAGAAATGCTAAAATATCCTAGCTAAAAAGTGTTAAATAAAATAAGTTTTTTATATAGGCATTTGGGTTTATACCCAAATGCCTATAAGCTTAGAAATATGATCTTAATTTCATCCAGGAGGCAAGGGTTTTTTAATTTTTCTTTCATTTATAGGTTCTAGCTACAGGTGATTGCAGGAGAGATATTCACATTTGGACACCTAACCAGGCTGGTACATGGGAAGTAGATCAACGCCCTTTGGTGGGACATACTAGTTCTGTTGAAGATATACAGTGGTCACCCAATGAAAGGTATGAAATCTCACTTATGTATTGTTAAGATATTATTGACGCAAAATAGGCTAGATGACTGTATATTTTGTATGATCATATAAAAGTTTACCATTTAAACAACATTATTTTTAATTTATGCGAAACCTGAATACTGTTGGTTCAGAATAAGTAACTGAATCAATTCCAATAATTTTTACAGTATGTTATATCCCAAAAACATTTAAAAAAGGTTTCAAGTTGGACACCGAGCAACACTACGTAAATAGTAAATCTTTCCGCAAACATACGCCCATGACATAACAGGTCACAGCAGGTCATAGCGGCACTAGGCTCGGGTGCACAGTGGCGGGACAGTGGGCGGTAGTATTAAGAGAAGGTGAGCATGTTGTAATGTCGAGTGTTAGGAGACCACCAATCAAACCAACATTCAAGATTATACTGACTTTAATATGTACTACATCTCACCTCACCCTTTATTTAAAAAATTATAATCATATTTGTTACTTATTATTATTTTTTGTCATACCTACGTAGAGGTAGAATAAAACTTAATTTAATTACACAATCTTAAACATCTTACTACTAAAAAATATATAGAAGTAAACAGGGTAATAATATTACACTTATTGAATAATAAACCTTATTTTAATCGACCTAAAAGTATAATACTTACATTCTAAATTATAATGGATAGGAAGTTATGTTTCTTTTCTGACAAATTTAGTCCTTTTATGGAGTGCGTGCGCGCGCTGCGCTCACTCGTTTCGACTCTCGTTACAGGCAGGGTCGCCATGTAATGTCGGGTGTTAGGAGACCACCAATCAAACCAACGTTCGAGATTATACTGACTTTAATATGTACTACATATCTGTTTTATTGAAAGCATATTTGAAATCAGTATGCATAATTTGTAATTACAAATTTACATATTTTGACGACACGCTTGACGTAGCGGCTGAGAGATCGGCTTCTCTCGGATCGATATTTATATGATCTACAGGTACCTAGTTGTTCCGGGTCTGGTTACAATTTAGATAGGTATTAAAGTTACATTTTATAAAAAAGGATACTGAGTAATGTGAGTAGAGTGAGTAATGGTTATTGAACCTTCAATTTCTGTTTGTCGCATGTTTTCAGTCACCCTGAGTAAATAAAGGGTATTCATTCATTTTAAGCTCATAGAATTTTTTTAGACCTTAATTCCAAGTATCAGATAAAATAAATAACCCAACAATTTAAATGACTATTAAACGGATTCTTAAATATTACTATATACCTACTCAAAAAAATATAAATATACAAAGCAGAATAATTGAACGTTTTATACAAATTTTCTTTTTGCTTCCCAAAAGGGATAAATTAATGGTGGTTAGGTTACAACTGTGACCCCCTATGGCTACTGCCAGAACCGAATCACAATTTATTATTACATCCAAATTTGTTAAAGTAATATTTGGTCTAAAAATAACTTTATGGGCGTTTACAGGCGTCTATATATTTTTGCGTTGTAGAATAATAAATAAATATTCTGGGACATTTTACACAGCACCATCTAGTCCCAAACTAAGCAGAGCTTGTACTATGGGTACTAGACAATGGATATAATACTTATATACTTTGTTTTGTAAATACATACTTATAATAAAAAGGAAAATAGCTTCATTCCTACAAAACTTTATGAAACACAATTGGTGACCATCAATCCATTCCGGCAGGTATTTAGAATTTATTGGTAGTAAAATATGTATTTCTGGTAGGCTTTAAACACAACCGGTGAATAAATATTAATATTATAGTAATTTATTTTCTCATAAATGTTATTTTAAATTTACAGAAAGGTCTTGGCTTCATGTTCCGTAGACAAATCAATAAGAATATGGGACACAAGAGCATCCCCTCAGAAAGCTTGCATGCTGGCAGTAGAGAATGCCCATCACAGTGATATAAATGTTATATCATGGAACAGTAAAGAGCCTTTTATTGCTAGTGGTAAGATTGCCAAATAATAACACAGATAAGTTATATACGTTTTTTAATCATTTAGATATAATGTAACAAGAGTAATGTTTGAAATGCGCAAGAAGACGGCTGCAACAACTTCAGCACGGCCAAAAAGATTTGGGATTACTTTACTACTAAATTAGTTACTCGTCGAAAGCGAAACCACGTGGGCAGGTAGACGTTTACCGATGACTGCCTCGCTCGGCGCTCTGCACATTCCTATCTCTATTGACGTATATGGCCTCACGACAGTTGATAACACTGACTATAGGTAACTTTGACTATCTATCTATAAGGACCCGCCTCTCATGATCATTCCCCTCTGTCAAGGTAGTGGATTAAAAAATCTAACGCGTTTATAAAAACTGTTTCCGAAATCGATTTTTCATAAACAGAATCGTTTTCGCTCAGTAAGGTCATCATAAATGCTCCGTGTAAATACCGATATACGTGCAGTTAATGTATGCAAAAAAATATCTAATATCTTATTTAGATAAAGATGGAGGATAGGAGTTATTTTCCGTATGTAAGTATTAAAATTCATTTATTTCTATTTAAATCACATAATACAATTTATTAATAAAGATCGAGGATGTTACCGATTCAATAATCGAGTATAAAATAATCGTATAGTTCAAGCATGCACTCCCCACGAGACAACCCACACACCCCACGAGACTACCCGCACTCCCCACGAGACTAGCAATTTTTTTTTTTACTAACTATCAGCCTTCTTCTAATAAACGTAAGATTTAAATTTGAAATATCCATCAAAATGATTTTTTGATTTTCAATTATAAATCATCCAATAGAATGTCACCATTTATAATTTCCAATTATAGGTCTTTTAATGCGGAATTACCTTTTTCATCTTTTTTTGGCAATTATAGGCCTTATATATATGATGAGATAATGCTTAAAACTCGGATTTTAAAAAGGGTGAGACGTGTGAGATGAGACTATGTCCCTCTGTTGTTTTGTCATTTTAATTAATGATGTGATAGTGATTGTTTACGATTTCGAATCGATATCGATATTATTTTCGTGTTCAATGTAAGACGAAATTATAATAATTGGCTATTTGACAGTTGGTACGATAATAAATGAAATATGTTTGGTAAGGTAGTTTAAAGGTTAAAAATAATTATACAATACATATTTGGCATGAAAATAAATTTTAAATATTTTTATTTTTGAAAAATTAAATGAGTTTTTTTATCTATGGATTACAAGATGCGAAACGCGGGCGGCCATGATTGAATTTCGTATGACGTCATACCACACAAAACAAAATAATTTTTGATAGCGACGTGTCTTTTTTTAAAATTAACACATAAATATTTCGATTTGTTCTTGTGAGAGGTTTCAGGCGAAATGGAATCAGGATATATTAAAGCCGATAGTGCAAATCTGCCTAAAGTAGATTCATTTATGGTCGCAAATTTCTTTTGTAATCCTAACTTTTACTCTGCTGAGTTTCGGAATGTGAAAACTTCATTGTAAGTACCGAAATGAACAAGGTATTGATATATAATTTAAATTAGGTCAAATAGTGAAAATTTTATGAAATGATTTGAAATTACTAAAAGGTTATGTTTATAATTTTAGATCTTCGCGACAGTCTTATGGTGACGACGCTATTGGATATGTCCAGTTAAAGAGGGAGGGAAATTTGTGTATGGTAAAATGCAAAATTCTCGGTATTTACCATTCTAGTAAAAAATCTTTAAACTTTTCATTCAAAATACGCTTATAAAAAGCTTTGTGGTCACTCGTGGTTAGGTTAGCTTTTTGTTTATTGAGTTATGACGTCACAGAAGGAAAATGTCACTTGACCGGCTGTTTTCGCGCGAATTTAAAATGAATGGATATAAAATATTGCTTTTTCCTAATAAATAACTTATTTTCGAAAAGAAAACAATTTTAATAGGTATAAAATAAGCCTACGTAAATAATATAATATATTTCCGAAAACTGTCAAATAGCCAATTGTTAAAGATCACTAAAGATGAATATCATGAATTTATGATATCACTGCCTATAAACTGCCTCAATAGCCAAGTGGTCCTGACCGCGACTGCTACGCTAGAGGTCCTGGGTTCGATTCCCAGGTCGAGCAAAGTGTTATTGGGTTTTTCTATGAAATTCCCAGTAGCAGCTCGGACTTAGGAATTTGTGCCCGGTTTATGGCAATAGGCTCGCCCCCTATTACATGGGACCTAAACATACCGGCGAACTGTGGGTGTACATTAGTACGCCTCTTCCTAACCCTTCGGGGAATACAGGCGTGATGGTATGTTTTTTTATGATATCACTATATTTTTATAAAATTTAAATAAAATAACATTTTTGGAAATGACGTAACTAAGATTATTGATTATTTTTGATATCCAGTGCTATTAGATATTTTATTTGTTACTTTTTCAGATCTACAAAAGACCTTCATTTAAAATGAAGTAGGTGTGATTGATAAATAATAGCTTAAGCCGTTGCGGATATATATTTCTAAGATACGGTACGGTTGGAAGGTCTGGGGTTTCTTTTACCGCTTAGGTGGAAAACCAGCACATGGCCCGCCCGATGTTAAGTGGTTACCGTAGCCTATTATATGAACGCTGGCAACACCTGGGGTATCACTCGCCCGTTGCCGACCCTGTAAAAATCTTTTCACACCCGGTAGACATAACGCTTCCTCGCGGAGCTCTGGCGATCTTGCTCACCGTTAGGAACACAACATAGTACAGTGCTATGTTATTTGGCTACTATTTTCTGCAAAGTGTAGGTATTTCCCCAGTTGGGCAGCTCCAATTGTAAGTGGAGTTATTCAATTCCACTATGCCCTGGCTCTCGGGGTGTTTCTTCAAACACATTATTTTCTTTTTTCGATATCCGGCTCAAAGAAATAACGAGAGTACGGAACACGATATACCATCACGTCTTTATTCCCCGAAGGGTTAGACAGATGCGTACTTATGGGGCGAGCCTATTGCCATTAATCGGGCATCAACCCTTAATTTTATAGAAAATCTCCAAAAACACATTGCTCGACCGTGGAATCGAACCCAGGACCTCTAGCGTAGCAGTCGCGCTTCTGTTCATATTAACGCGCGACATAATGAACTAAATCGTATTTACTCCTACTTATATCTCGTGGGAAAGAAAACGCTCTGGCTAGTGTCATTCCTAATATTAGGTGAATTTGCCTACCTATGAAATTGCCGTTTTGTATGAAAAAATTTAAACGAATTTTTTTCATGTATTTTTTATTTGTATTAATCGAAGTAATAACCCATACAATCAATGCATCTTTGCCAACGCAGTGGCAGTTTATTGATGCCCTTCTTAAACAAATCAGGTGGACGGGAGGCAACAAATTCTTCAAAGGAATTTTGTACTGCCTCTCGGGTATTGAATTTTTTTCCCGCCAAGAAGTTATCCAAATTCTGGAAAAAGTCGTAGTCTGTAGGCGCAAGGTCTGGTGAGTAGGGCGGATGACAGAGAACTTCCAACCCCAGTTTTTGCAACTTGGAGACCGTCTGCTGTGTGTAGTATGAGGTCGCGCGGTATCGTGCAGAAGCAGCGGAGACGAGCGGTTGACCAATGCTGGTTGGAGATGTGCCAGCTTCTCCATCATTGTGTTCAGTTCTTCACAGTACACATCTGCAGTAATCCTCACCCCGTTTGGTAAGAAGCTGTGATGAATCACACCGGCGCTAGACCACCAAACAGTGACCATTACTTTTCTAGGGGTAAGTTTTCGTTTAGGGCATTGTTTAGGTGCTGAACCAGGATCCAACCAACTTCCTGAGCGCTTGCGGTTATCAAACAGAATCCATTTTTCATCGCAGGTAACAATGCGGTTCAAAATTCCTTCATTTGTGTGTCTGTTGAGCAGTGCAAGGCACGTTTCGACGCGTACTTCGCGCTGGCGATCATTGAGTTCGTGGGGCACCCATTTGTCAAGCTTTTTTACCTTGCCAATTTGACGCAAATGGACCAATATTGTTTTGACGCTACCGTCGAAAGCTGCTGCTAATTCAGCCGTCGATTGTGTATCATCAGCTTCCACAATCGCCTTTAATTCGTCATTGTCGACCAAAGTCTTCGGACGACCGCGAGGTTCATTTTTCAAGTCGAAATTCCCAGAATATTGGTTTATTGTTTATTGATGTTGCGTGCCGCTTGTGCCGCGTTGCTGCCACGATATTATTCCATACGATACGATCATATTCCATAATTACTCGAAATTTTAACGTATCCATGATGACGAAAAAGATTGAAATGCGATGAAATGTAACACTAATCAATAAACAAATGACTACTTTTGGAAAAAGAATACCATGTTTTTAAAATAAAATTAATTTGAAATTAGAATTCTTAGCCAAACAAAAATTATTTTGATTTGAAATGGCCAGTACTGCAGAACGGCAATTTCATAGGTTAAGACCTATTATATCAGCCTGACAAAGAAAAGAATCAAACTAATTGGTATCAAAGTATTTGTAACAAAACGTCCCCAATATCCGCTCTATCTATACTAATATTATAAAGAGGAAAGATTTGTATGTATGAATGTATGTAACAAATAAACTCAAAAACTACTAGGCCGATTTCGAAAATTCTTTCACCATTTTAATGCTACATTATTCAAGATTAACATAGGCTATAGAATATATATTTCGAAAAAGTTAGCGATTTCTCTGACCCGGGCGTTTATTTTCCAATTACATCATAGTATGTATTTATCTGTACCTACATAGTTTCTTTGTTTTGTATTTAATTAGCATGCAATGAAAGCATTGCATTGAAAATAATTATGTCGCAAGATATTAAAAAGGTGTGTATGGATGATTGTAATTTTGCAAATAAATAATTACATATAAAAATAATTTGTAATCGTTGTTACGTTTTTATCCATTCTTCCTAAAATAATCTATCGAAATAAAACTATTTTTTACGGATTTTATCGCGTTGTATTAAATTTTATTTAATTCCCGACGTTTCGGATCCTTTACAGCATCCATGGTCACGGGTAGACTGAGGTGTTGGACGTCTTAATGTTAAAATTACTAACAGCTACCTTACATTTTTGTTAATTATTAATGATCCGATTCACGCAGAACGAGCTCACCGTATCCTTTGGTCTTGAAGTTTTGGGTTTGGATTTAGATTTAATAGATTCTATAATGGGGTTCCAAGCAGCTGGTAAGACCCAACCATCTTCTCTATTGAAATTTGGGTGTTTTTTAATTTCAATAGCCTCACGAATCATCCTGGGTAGGAATCGGTTTTCTTTTGCGAGGACTTGTGGTTTATCAAATCTGATGTAGTGCTGGGTCTTGTCTAGGGTATGTTCACAAATTGCAGACTTTCTGGAACGCGATAAAATCCGTAAAAAATAGTTTTATTTCAATGTCTAATATTCGCGTAAGTGTCAGAAACCAGTATAATCTATCGATATAAAATATCGACATAGTAGCTTCCTAATAATTTTTAATGTCTTTTACGTTCGTATTGTCGTCAATTCTTATATGTTGACGTATTTGACCTCTATGTGTGCGTAAATTGTGTTAGTGGTGAAGATTTTGATATGTGTGAGTTCGTAGCGATACAAAATTATTTTGAGTATGTGTGCAGCAATGTCTATGTAGTGTTTCCTCCCCCCGCACCAAAAGTGACAGACTTTTTTGTAAATAGAATTAAGCGCGTTACTTGTCCAGGGATAGATAGTCAAAGATAGGTAATAATAGGTTCGGCTTATAAGATAATGTAAGTGTTTGAAAAATTCCTGATATGCGCCAATGTTTTTTTTTTCGAAAATGTCGATAAAATTTTATTCAACTTACATCAGTGCAAATCATTAACCATTATAGGTACTTTTCAGTTTTTACTGGTAATCTGAAATAAAACTTTTCGTATACTTTCTATTTTTTAACAATAATTTATTCTTGATATTTCAGGAGGAGATGATGGATTCCTACATATTTGGGATTTAAGGCAATTAGCTAACAAAACTCCAGTGGCCACTTTTAAACACCACACAGCTCCCATCACTTCAATAGAATGGCATTGGACGGAACCAAGTGTACTAGCTTCTGCTGGTGAGGATAATCAAGTTGCACTGTGGGACTTAGCAGTTGAGCGAGATGATGATGATGAAGTTGACGAAGAATTGAAGGTATGATACTTATTTTTCTTTTATTATTTTATGTTATTCTTATTATAACAAAGAAATATATAGTTATACAGTTTAATGTTGCACCTGCATTTGTGTGTCCATATTTTTGTTTAACTATTTATAAATAAATGCTGTTTCAGAATCTTCCACCTCAGCTACTTTTCATCCATCAAGGGCAAAGTGATATAAAAGAATTGCACTGGCACAAACAAATTCCAGGAGTCATTGTGGCTACGGCACATACGGGATTCAATATATTTAAAAGTATCAGTGTATGAAATAAAATTACATATTAATGTTAATAAACTTATTTTGTACTTTCAACTTCAAATAACAGTTAACAAGTAGGTACATGATTTAGATTTTTGATTCAAGTAAGAAAATCAAGTATCAAATTTATCCCTTGTATAAATCATGGCTAGGTTCACCAAATGGCGTATGGTAGGTCTGCCATGTGGACAATTCTGAAATAAAAAATAGTCCTACTATAATATTATAAATGCGAAAGTTTGTGAGGATGGAAGGATGTATGTTTGTTACTCTTTCACGCCAGAACGGCTGAACGGATCTTGATAGCTTCTTTGGAGATATAACTTCCCGAAATATAGAGCAGCTTCTTAGGTGAGTTTCTAACGTTGCAATTCATCAAAAATCCCTAATCAAAACCTATAGGTAGATTCTAGTTAGATATATGTATGAACCTAACTATATACAACATACCCATGGTTTATCTATATCAGCCATATGATCAACAAGCTTTTTCATATCTGCTTTGCTCAGAGCTGTGCCTATCATCACTGATTTTCTGCATGCCCTTGATGCAAACATTGCTCTTACTCTACTTGGTCTGCAATACTCTGAAGGGGATTCCTATAACGAAGAAAGGTTAAATTTATTCATGCAATGCACAAACACCCATATTTTTATGAATAATAGAGTCCGTTACCAAAAGAATAAAATATGAACAAACCCGTAACATGAATAAAAGCTCTTCAATGTCCTCCTTTCCAAAAATCCAATTTTTTGACATGGGTATAGTTAACATTTTAACTCTTTTAGTGGGTAATGCTTCCTCATTGATTTCAAACGTAAACCCGTTCTTTTTGAATACATCTAAATGATCCATTAAAACTTGCTCATTAACTCCTGTAAGTTCAAGTTGTTGTGGACTGAAATTATAACATTATCAAGACAATATCTGCGATGGTGCATTGAGTATTATTTTTATAGACAAAAATTACTCACATGACCAATTTTTGACTGGTTAGTTCAGTAGTTTTTTGTAATGTTTCAAAATTATAAATTTCATCTGTTGCATGTTGATCTATAATAAAAAGGTCATCTTCTAATTGGGTTATTATGAAACCTAAATTAAACTGCCCAATAATTCTCATCCTTTTAAAAGAGTCTTTAAATATCTCTCTACTTAATTCTTCTTCACATTTCTTGTTGAATACCGGGTTAATTTCGCTTTTAAATTTTATTCTCGTAGGTGCAAGTTCCTGTTTATTGTGTACATACATACTTGTCAAGGCTCTAACATGTTCCAATGAAGTCTTCAATGTTACAGACTTTCTGTTATTCTTTCCTAAGTCTTCCTTATCTGTTACGATTATATTTTGTTTTTTAGGTGTTTTCTCCTTTATTTCAATAGACGTATTTGCTTTCGTTTTAGCGGATTTAGTTTTACAGTATATTGTATGTGATTTATCTATTATCACTTCAGCAATCTCTCTTATTTGTGTTTTCGGAACATTATCAGCAAAATCTAAATACATAACATTACTTTTATCATCTTCTGAAGTTAAATTATCAGACTTAATGTCATAATTATTGTCTGTGTGTTTACTTTCATTGTTTTTACTTAGATCTATATTATGGTGTGCAGTATCATCACTATTTAATTTATCTTCAGAGTTAATAATATTAAACAGTGATTTACATGTCATATCTCGCATATTTTGCTCCAGATCTACTTTTTCTTTATCATCCTCTTTTTGAACCAGTTCAGTTTTCTTCACCTTTGAAGATATAAAATCTAAAATTGTTGTTGATTTGCGTTTTAATTCAAGTTTTATTGAATCTTTATCAACTGTAGATACAACTTTATCAGACAGTTCCTTTGTTTTATTTTGAAATTGTTGCAAAAACGAATTAAAAACCCTTGGTTGTTGCAAATCTGGTTTAACATCATTTGCTATGTTATTGTGACAATTGGGAGTAGGTTCCATCTTCAATGTTCTAGGTATACTTTCAAACAGTTTAAGTAAAGAACTCTTCAATATGTCTAATATCATTTTCTCTTTTGTAAGGAATATTTTACGTTTATCTGGTGTGACATTTACATCAACTGTGGTTCTTTCTAAATCAATGTTTAGGAAAACAAATGGATATTGATTGGAATTATACTGTCTGTATATTTCATTAATAGTTTTCATTATTTTATTTGGTTCACAAGGTCTTGAATTGATGTAGTAAAACTGTCTGTCAGTACTGGAACGTCCGCTCCCATGTGCACAGGAGGAAATGAATCCTACTAACTCAATTGGATTTATAACATTTTTATAACCTTGAGATTTTTGTGATCCGCTAATATCATTATTTGTGGAATTAGTTTTTTCAGCATCATTTGAATCTTCAGATAAATCTATATCAACATCTTCAATATCAACACTTTCATCCGTTTCCTGGACTTCTCCTGATAAACCCTTAAATATATTATCTTTTATATTAGTTATATATGAGTACTCAGGCTTTATCTCTAGTAATGTTTGTAATTGTTTGACACCAAAGACACTGGCTATATTGTCTTTATATGATGACGTTCCTTGTGTTGATACCACTACAGACCTTGAGCTGGTGCTAGTCTGATTACTACAAGTTATTCTGAAAGAAAATAACATAACTAGGCCTTAGTCCTTAATCCGAGTGAGTGAGGATACCGGAAGCCGAAACCCTTTACTCTAGTGTTGCCGGTGTCCATGGGTGGCGGTAATCGCTTAGCGGTGATCGGTCTGCTCGTTTTGCCCCCTATCCTAAACAAAAAAAGTAAAGTTTTACAAAGAACTGACTACCTTCTACTTTAGAAATAAAACTTACTTGACTCCAAGTGATATCAAACAATATGCATACAGCAACTGAGTCATTTTATTGAATTCCCGTTTGGCATTTTTATGAAATTCCTTTTGTCTAACAGGCAACGAATGGAAGAGGTTTGTTAAGCTTACAGATGTTCCAACTTGTCTTGAACAAGGGGTTTGCTTGATAATATTTCCTTTATGGTCATATTCCAATTTTGTAGCTGAAACATGCAATTTTGACATACTAGGTAAAGTAATGTTAAAATGGTTTTTTTTACAAAAGAGTTCAAAATCAATATTACCATATTCACTAGTGTTGTGCCTTGTAGTAATTGCCAGTGTCGCCAATGAACATAATGAACTTAGTGCTTCCCCTCTAAATCCAAAGCTTGATACTCCAAGTAGGTCTGAGTATTCACTTAATTTTGAAGTGTGATACTTTAAAGCTATAAAGTGTTAAAATAGGTATTTAATTAAATTTTTAAACTACCTAGATATACAGGGTGGAGTCTTTCAGTGGGGCAGTAAGGGGAAGTACACACATCAAAAAAAGTTTGTGATCACTAGCTTAAGCTGATATACATTTTTAAATTGAAATTTACATTATTATTTTAGCATTAGCATTAGTAATTTTCTACTCGACTGTACCATGCGCAAGTAGGCGGGTGCAACAACTTTAGCCTGGCCAAAAAGATTGGGGATTACTGTATGTATGAACTAGCTTATGCCCGCGGCTTCGCTCACATGAAGCTATATTAGGAGTAAAAATGGAAAACCAACATTGATGACCTCTACTTAGTAACGGTCTGAGTACATCAGAGAGGTCAAGCTGTATGTCAGGATCTGTTCAATTAATTGAGATAAGAAGTCCATCAGTTTTTAAGTTTGAGCATATACTTTATAACAGTTATAACAAAATTAAAATATATTCTGTAGTTTTGGCGCCAACCCGTAACAAACTGACAAACACACAAACAGACAAGAATTTTAAAAATCACATTTTTGCGTTCAGATACCCTTATATACCCTAACCCACTTGTTTTTTTTTAATATCTTCAATGTACAGACACAGCTTTTTTACAATTTTATAATAGTAGAGATATCATCATCAAGTTATGTTAGTTAATAAAAAAAGAAAATGAATACGCTTTCTTTTCAATATCTGTAAAATTCTACATGATCATTTGTCTTTAATTTTTTTTTTTTTTTTTTTTTTTTTTTTTTTTTTTTTTTTTTTTTTTTTGTATTTAATTTTATTAATTTTATTTTTTGTATTTCAGTTACACAAATTCTTTTTACAAAATGTAAGGATTTTTTTTTTGCAATTTGTTACTTTTTGAGTACTCCAACGATGGTTGGTCCCATAGAAGTTTTTGGTCAGTATTAAAAACAGGATCAATTGGCATAAAAAAATGTTTTTCAACATTTCTTGCTAACTGTAATTTTTTGGTTGGAGTCTACACTCCAATTTACCGCTTATTAAAAAAATGGGGTTTCCCTGACAACAAAAGTGTCAGATGTCAAAAAATGTTTTTCAACATTTCTTGCTAACTGTAATTTTTTGGTTGGAGTCTACACTCCAATTTACCGCTTATTAAAAAAATGGGGTTTCCCTGACAACAAAAGTGTCAGGGTTTTACCCGGACACTTTTTAAAAACCCCTGCCGGACGACCCCCGGACGCCCTTCAAACTAGGACAAATCCGAGGAAACACGGACGGATGGTAGCACTACCTCAAGGTCCATGACCTTCCAAGGTCATAAAATTGTCTTATGACTGTGCTTAGAATAGCGGATATTCACTTTCGTAAATTTGACCTTGACCTCAAGGGCATTGCCCTTAAGGTGTCCCCCTGTGTTCCCCCACCCTAATACCCCCAAATCCCACCCGGTCCCGAAGGCTTGATTAGGCGATCATCATCATCATCAGCCTATATACGTCCACTACTGAACGTAGGCCTCTCCTAGTGAACGCCACAGAGCCCGATCTTCGGCTTACATCATCCAGTCACTGCCAGCCGCCTTCTGCAAGTCGTCACTCCACCTGGCCAGCGGGCGCCCTACACTACGTTTGCCTAGTCGCGGTCTCCACTCGAGAACTCGTTTGCTCCAACGATTGTCGGTTCTCCGACAGATGTGATGTGACCGGCCCATTTTATCCTTCAGAGTAACTCCGAGCACAGCTCTCTCCATAGCTCGCTGAGCGACTTTAAACTTGCGGACCAGTCTCACCGTGCGGCGTAGTCCACGTTTCAGCTCCATAGGTCATAACTGGTAGGAGGCACGCATTGAAGACTTTCGTCTTAAGGCACTCTGGTATGGGTGACGAGAAGACTCGACGAAGTTTGCCGAATACTGCCCACCCCAGCTGAATCCTCCTATCGGCCTCTCTCTCGAAGTTGTTTCTGCCCAATTGCATAATTTGCCCGAGGCAGACGTATTCCTGAACAACTTCGAGAGATAACCCATTTACGATAACCGGCCTCGGGGTAATAAGATTAGTTTAGTTTAACTTAGTTTTATCTATGTTCATCCCGAGACCGATGCGTCGAGAGGCATCAGCTAAATCGGCCAGCATGCGTTCGAGATCCTGCAGCGACTCTGCCATAAGGACTATATCATCGGCAAATCGCAGGTGTGAGATTTACTCGCCGTTCGCCTTTATGCCCATTCCTTTCCAGTCTATCATCTTAAACATATCTTCCAGGGCATTGGTGAACAGTTTAGGGGATATAACATCCCCCTGTCTCACTCCCCGGCGCAGCTGGATATGTTTAGTCTGCTGGTTCTGTATTTGAACGGACATGGTCGCAGCGTCATACAAGCATCTCATCACCTCGATGTATCGCCAGTTCACTTGGCATCGCTGCAGTGCCTCCAAAACCGCCCAGATCTCGATTGAATCAAGGGTCTTCTCATAGTCCACGAAAGCAAGACATAGGGGCTGGTTATACTCTTCGGTCTTCTGTACAACCTACCGCACTGTGTGGATGTGGATGGTCCCGTAACCCCTTCTGAAGCTCTCGGAGTATAGGTCTAACTCCCGCTTTCAGAAGCTCCGACGTGACTCCGTCTTTCTTTCCCAGAGGCTTCTCCATTTTTAAGCTGTTTGAGGGCTCTCTCGATCTCGTCGCGGCTGACTTCTGGGCAAGTCATCGGTGTAATGGCGGCTCAAGGTGGCTCGGCAATCCTCACGTCTGGTTTGTGGTCCTGGAGCGAGTCGTACAATCGGCCATAGAAGTCCTCGATCTCGGCGAGAATCTCCCGCTGTTGATGTTTTCAGCTTCGTCAGATGGGGCCTTCTCAATTTCTGGGCAAAGACTTTTCACCCCCCATTTTGCTCAATAGACTCCATTATTTGGAGTGTATTTGAGTATCGGAGGTCTCGACGCACCAGCTTGCGTATTTTACGATTGAGGGCCCGCTTTTCTGACGTAGTAAATTGGTCATCAATACGTCTCGCCCATAAGTCGAAAGTCTCTGCCGAAAGTTTGGACTTCGTACCCGCATGCTGCAGCTGAAATAATTTTGAACCTTCCTTCCGTAGGATCCCCATATATTTTTTTTATTCTTGATAGGCTTACGCTTGATCGCCAGTTCACCTGATGTTAAGCGACACTGCGACCTAAGATGGAGCGCGCTTGCCAATTTGTTGCAGGGCCTTGTCCACGTCTATCGTGGAGTCCAGAGCAGCGAACTGATTTTCCAGTTGGAGCTGGAACTGTTCTGATCCCACGGCGCTTTGGAGTAGATTGGGTCGGAGTGTAGACTTCATCATACGGGACCTTTCCAGCTTAAAGTTGATATTTAGAGAGCCTCGTAGTAATCAATGGTCACTTCCGGTGTTAAACCTATTAACCACAGAGATGTCTCTGAATTATGCTTCCTATCCGTCATGATGAAGTCTATCTCATTTTTCGTCACAGCGTCAGGGTTTTGCCACGTCCACTTCCTTTGGGGCTGCTTCTTAAAGAATGAATTCATTAGAAAGAGCCCCTCTTTTTTTAAGTAGTTGACGAGCATTTGCCCCCTGTGGTTCCTGCTTCCATAGCCGTGTGGACCAACTCTCCATTCGCCGCTGCTCTGTACTCCCACTTTAGCGTTAAAGTCCCCCATGACAACGTTGAAGTGCGCCTTCTTGGTCTTATGAAGCGCCGATGAGATATCTTCGTACATCTCTTCCACGGCATCATCCGAGTGCGTCGACGTCGGTGCTTATGCCTGTATAACATATACATCTCGGTTAGTTTAAGTATGAGATACGCTACCCTGGTCGACACACTGGATATCTCAACAATTGTTGAGAGGGCCTTATGGACTAGAAACCCTATGCCACCTTGCGATAGTTGATCACTCTGCCGGTAGTACACCAGGTGGCCCGATTCCAAGGTTATGGTATCCTCGCCCTCTGTTCGGACTTCACATAACCCTAGAATGTGGCACCTGATCTTCTCAAGTTCCGTTTCGAGCTGTGCCATATGATCGTCGAGCCTGAGCGTTCATCCGTTGTACGTGCCTAAGGTCATCTGTGGGTGGTGGCCTCCCGTAGCCCGGGATTCTTCGCACCTCCTGCCCTGCCGTTACCATGACCGCCACCATGATCAGGAATACAGGGCGGCCGGGAACCCCTAGTTCCCGGCCGCCCTGTATTCATTTAGTTGTGGTATTCATTGGGGGGTAATTGCCCATAGTCGCCACTCTGGGCATGCAGTAGGCGACCGCAGGACGTACCTTATTCGCACTGGTAACACTGCTGCCCGTCACCAGCCGGTGTGATTTAAATATGCCAGTATTATGATGGTTATACCGCCATCCATCGGTCGTCAGAGCCTTGTTCCTTATTTAGCAGGATGCACCACGAGCAGGTGAGGTTGACTTGGAGCATTGAGATGGTGGTAGCTCCCTTGCATCCCTTTTATCGCCATTAGGCGATCATTTTTGATGAAACTTTAAGTCTTTTTTCATAGTGCCCCTAAGGCTACACACTTACCCTCATAAGACTATTTTAGTGTAGCTGCAACAGATAAGGTACTTCCCCTTACTGCCCCGCTGAAAGTTTCCAGCCTGTATAAAATATATAAAAATATACAGAACTATAATTCTTACTCAAGGCAGCAAAATTATCTTCAGTCACACCATTACCATTGTCTGATACTTCAATCAAGTCTATACCATAATTTTTTAATTTAATATCAATGTTTGTTGCTCCAGCATCTAAAGAGTTTTCTACCAGCTCTTTTACAGCAACTGCTAAACTTACAACAACCTAAAACAATAAATCATGCAAAATTAGTTGACAAGCCTAGTGTTCTCTCTGGGCTCTGTCTAGACTTTTCAGGGAAATACACTTGCGATGGTACATACCTGTCCAGAACATATTTTATGAACAGTGTCTGTTGCAATGTGCTTAATATTATCAGATTGATTTGAATTCGTATTCATGGTTTCTGACCACTTTTTAAGAATATAATATGAATGTCATTGGTTTCTGAGATTGGTTATTGGTAAGTTCTGCATCAGATGATAACTTACACTCTTTACTTGGTGTAAGTACTCAACTCACATACAGCTTTGTTGATTGAATGAAACCTCAATCTACGGAGTTATAAATACTGAAATCTTGAAACCTCCAGAATAAAAACACACTAATACTACTCAGGAGGCGACACGATAATTCGCATTTCACAGAGTGTATTGTATGTTGCTAAGTCTGTAAGTCTGATTTCCTCAGCTGATCCTGATGTCATAATATTGTTACTCTGAGCTGATTTCAGTGCTGTAAAAAATTTCAAAATTTCAAATACTGATACTGTTGTCTCAGATTGTTGATGGCACCATGGCACCACAGACTCAAGAGTCTCAAGCAAATATAAGTATAATAATATAGTTGTACGTCTCAAGCAAAGAGTAGTCTCAAGACTGGATCTAGATGGCACAGATTACTAAGCAGTGTTGCCAACTCACTTGCCATGTTTAATGCTAAATATTTTGAAAAATATGCCAAAAAAATGTTAAACAAATCAAGGATTATAAAATAAATGCTAAATAAAATGCCAGAACAATAGTTTACCGTATTTTTTATTTTAATTAAACAATTTAATAAGCTTTCATTCACTGGTGAAGATATTAGATGATCTGATGACGTGATGCAGTTCCAATTGCACGTGGCGGTAAAGGATCATTGCCGTATGTAGCCCTCGTTCCTATGATGCGTGTAGGGTCCGCTTAAAATATGTTTATTACACTGGCTCACCAATACACCAGGCACCGCCATCGTCCCGTCCACCACCGGACCGTATGTCTCTCAGACAGAACAGAACTTATAGGCATGGTCTCACTGCCAGCTTCGTACTGACAGCTGTCAAGACAAGGGTTGTCCGCTATTAATTTTATTGAGACAGTGTCATGTGTCATTATATCTATGAAATAGAAACACAAACACTACATCCATTCCTTAATATATTTTATTTGACCAGTGGCTGATTAAATGTTAACAGCGCTTTAGGCAGGCAGCACCTCATCGGCGCCGCATCTGGTTGTCATGAGTTATTACATTAATAATTATAACTTCCACCCGCGCTCCTTTGTAACCTCCAGCCTCTAGGCAAGTTCCTACTAATATTTGCTTAAGGCGGATCGTTCACCTGAGCCCGCCAAATTCAAATTTCAATTGGTTTTTCGCAATATGTAGGTCTACAACACATTCTAGATTCCTAGCTGTAGTGATTGCGGCATTACCTATACAATATTCACAACTGAGCATTAAAAACTTTGCTTGCAAATTGATATTGTAGCTAAATTTAGGTACAATCGTCATTTTTGGCCAAAATTGACGATTGTACCAAATTTTAGCTTCGTTAACGTTATTTAGCAAAGTTTTTAATGCTCAGTTGTGAATATTGTATAGGTAATGCCGCAATTACTACAGCTAGGAATCTAGAATGTGTTATAGACCTACAAATTGCGAAAAACCAATTGAAATTTGAATTTGGCGGGCTCAGGTGAACGATCCACCTTAAGTTAAAATCAGAAGCTTAAACGCTAGTTTCAAATTACAAAACATAGTTATGTAAATTTTATTTTTTATGAGCCGCTGAAACATACTCCTCCCAGATAGGATTAGCCACATCTTCACTTGTTAGATAGATAGATAGATAGTTTCCTTTGTTCTTCTACCTTTTACCAAACCACATTTCACATACAGACTGTCAAGTATAAGTTGGCGTGTGGATAAAAAACTACTTAACCTCAGAATCTGAGTCTCTGAATTGTCGGTGCTAGTGATTTTATAAAATCTTTATTAAACATGCCAAGGGTAGTGCTAGGTGCAGCTAGAGAAGTTATTCTTACTGTAAAATTATATTAATAATGGGCCGATTATTCCATTTCAATATGTGATTTCTCGAATAATTAATTTTCAAACATATTCACAATATTCACAACTCAGAATTAAAACCTTTGCTTGTAAAACGATATTGTAGCTAAAACTAAAAGTAGTGTCAATCGTCAATTTTGGCCAAAATTGACGATTGACCCTGCTTTTAGCTTCTTTAACGTTTATTAAGCAAAGTTTTTAATTCTCACTTGTGAATATTGTATAGCTTAGGGCGCAATTACTACAGCTAGGAATCTAGAATGTAATAGAGACCTATTCATATATTTAATGTTCTCTGTGGTCTGTAGCCACAGACTACTAGAGATGCATATGCATTCTGTGCTCATTCTGTGGCTCTTTATCTTGCCAGTCTGCCAGTAGCTCAGATCTATACTAATATATAAAGCTGAAGAGTTTGTTTGTTTGTTTGTTTGTTTGCTTGAACGCGCTAATCTCAGGAACTACTGGTTCGATTTGAAAAATTCTTTCAGTGTTAGATAGCTCATTTATCGAGGAAGGCTATAGGCTATATATCATCACGCTAAGACCAATAGGAGCGGAGCATCAATGAAGAATGTTTCAAAATCGGGATTTTTCCTTTTGAGAGCTTCCGATGCATGCGCTGCGTAAACGATTAAAGTTTCGCAAAAATCATATATGACAGAATTGTTCCTCTTTAAAAGTTCTAAAAAAAAGTCCGCGACAGCATATGTCTATCTTTTAAGGTTGTGTACGAGGCTTCCGGCGACTGGGACCGCAATTAACTCGGACCGCGGTCCAGTCGCCGGATCCATTTAATTTAAATATTTTTCTTCCGGCGACTGGGACCACCAATAAATCCATACTAAAATCTTTCAAATTAACAAAAGTAGATAGAAGTAGATAGAAGATTAAGTAATAAAATAAAATTATATAGTAGTCACATACTAGTATCTCTTAGTAGTCTGTGGTGGTAGTCACTGCCAACGAGTTTAAAGCTTTACGTCACTGCACTTTACTAATTTACTATTAATATCAGTATCTCATTCATTAGTCCAAATAGTCCATAGATCAATGTAAATATACATTAGTCTGTAACTGCACTGTGGATGTGGTAGATTATTATTTTTGTCGAATAAATACGGCTAAAAATTTAATATTATTTATTACGGATTAGTATTTTGCAAACGCGAGATCGGAATTACTGTTTTACATCAACATGTCCCTTAATACGGCTCATGCCGACCATGGTGTGTTGATACATGCAAGAGAATGGTGAGTCATCTTTTTGTGTACGAATGACGACTTTAGAATGTTCTACAAAGTTTTGCGCACTTAGAATAAGTATTATTGGTGTCTTTTTTTTGCAGTTCAATATTTATTATTACAAATAGTGAACTCTGGGTTCTGTGGGTCGCTAGGACTTGTTTTTTTTTAGTCTCCGTATTTTAAGCCACAATACGCATTTTATTTATGAATGTGTCAGCATTACCATTACCCAGTACCCATACTAAAACTATTTTAGTATGGGTACTGGGTAATGCTGACACCATGGTCAATGAACGCTACTGGTACTACTGGCTACTGGCAAGCAGCAGGGACCCACTTAAAACAATAAAAGCACTGTCTTACTTTAGCAAAAACAATGTTCAACTTGGCTGTGTGACATGCAAACTTGCTCATGTTGTGATGAGGCTGAAATGCCGCACCTTCAAAGAGAATGTCATAAGCACAGTGCTTATGTAGGGAGACCCTATTGAAGGCCAGATGTTATATAAAAGCTCCTTCCTAAGAAAATCCTAGAATTTATAATAGCAGCTGTGAGATTGAGCAGTGAACTTTAACTCATCAAGTGATCCTAATAGAGCAATTATGTTGGCAATGATAATACAGCAGCACAACAAATATAGATAAATAGAAAAAAGCTAATGAAATTAAAAGAAAGATACAATGAAAAATTACTGAGATTTGGTACAAAGAATAGCATAAGACCATCACACATGTATTCCCCAAAAAATGTACTAATGTGCACGCACTTGCACAATTGACTGGGCACAAATCGCAAATCTGACCTGCTATTGAGAATAAATAATGCTTTGCATAACCTGGGAATTGAACCCAGAATCTGTAGTATAGCAGTCGCGTGAATATATAATTTTTCAGATATGTTTTTTTACAGTATCATATTGTTTTCGGATAATGTCTCAGTTGAATTTTATGGAAATGACACACCAGAGTTCAAAGGTGTCAAACAGGGCCGCATGTACCTAACAACTCATCGCATGATTTTCAATTCAAAAAGCCATCCAGAGCCACTGAGGTCCTTCAGTTTTCCATTTGTTACATTGGAAGATGTAAGTTTCTTGTCGATAAATATAGTATATTGTAAGTCCCATGTTACTACAAAATTAAAAACTAGTAAATTGATCATATTTCTATTGAGATATCTTTTGCTTAGAGTTATTTCTTTTTTTACATTTCTAGCAGTTAATATTGTTAACTAATACAGAATGCCCTGAATTTTTTGGCCATTGGTTTATGAGAGAGAAATATCTTTTGAAACACAGATCATCTACATAAACTGGGTGTATATTGTCACCAACTTCAAATATATGATGAATAAATATTGCGCAAATTTAACAATAATAAATAGTCCACATAATAAACTATTTCTGTTTAGGTTGCCATTGAACAGCCTATGTTTTCTGCTAATTTCATCAAAGGCAAAGTCCATGCACAAACCAATGGTAACTTCATTGGTGAAGTGAAATTCAAAGTGGTATTCAAATCTGGAGGTGCTATTGAATTTGGTCAAGCTATGCTGAAAGCTGCCCATCTTGGTATGTATAGAATAGATATATTATCTATTTATATAAAAGTCTTGTGTCACAGTGTTTGTGGTTGCACTCCCTCGAAACACCTTAACCAATTTTTGTGAAACTTTTAATGTATATTTGGTATAGGAACAGGTCTTAAAGTTAATTTCAATACGCTAGGCGACTTGCGGGTCAGTTAGATAAATATTATTTATGATACAGTGTGTCCGGACATGGACTAGCGATGTTTCTAAATACTTATATAACAAATATTTTAATACACTGTACAATTGGGCCTAATCCACTCTCCTGCTATGTGGCAGCTATGTTGTTGAAAACTCCCTGAATGTACAAGAAAAATGATATCTCTTAAAGTTTTGGTCTTATCGAGTTAAAAATAGGCTTTGTCTCAGGTGATGATGAACCTCTTCTTAATGAACCAGGGAGCGTTGGCAATTTGCTTCAAAATAGAGCCTTCTGCTCTTTGTATAATATTTAAGTTGGAGTCACAAGCAGAGCCCCACAGCTGGATACCATAAGCCCAGATAGGCTTTAGAATGGTCTGGTAGATTAACAGTTTATTGTCTATTGAGAGTTTGCTGTTTCTGCCCAATAGCCAATATAGCTCCCGATATTTAATGTTAAGCGTTAGCTCAGCGTTAACTCAGAGGTTCATCATCACCTGAGACAAAACACAGTAAAGGATGAAATAAGAACCTCTTCAAAAACCTATAAAAAACGTCTCCAATGCCATATAAATCCACTAGCGGTCCAGCTCACTCTTCCCGACTCACTGAATCGCCTTAAGAGACGTAAAA